>CM042423.1:11049647-11732147 GCA_023634145.1 Thymallus thymallus
CACAAGTGGTCCTTGGCTCTAGGACATCTCTTCTGATTATTCTTTTCACTCCTCTGTCAGAAATCTTGCGAGGAGCACCTGGTCGAGGCAAATTTATGGTGAAATGATTGTCTTTCCACTTCCGTATTATGGCCCCAACAGTGCTCACTGGAACATTCAGAAGCTTAGAAATGCGCCTATGACCAATGCCATCATTACGTTTTGCAACAATTAGGTTGCGAAGGTCTTGAGACAGCTCTTTGCTTTTACCCATCATGAGATGTGTCTTGTGTGACACCTTGGCAATGAGACCTTTTTGTAGGCCATCAGTTGGGACTGAACCAGCTGATATTAATTTGCACTGACAGGGGGCTGGATTGCTTTTTAATTACTGATAGTTTTCAGCTGTTGTCTTGGCTTTCCATGCCTTTTTGCACCTCCCTTTCTTCATGTGTTCAATACTTTTGTTTTGGTTTCTTTGTATGTATGGATTACTTGGGTTGTTACTAACAACACAAATTTCATGTCAATAGCACCTTTGGAAATATATTTACTGAGAAAAATGGTGACGTGTTCAATACTTATTTCACCCGCTGTATATGGATAGATGGATGGCCTAGCAAGTCACCCATACGCAAGGACATACACTTTAATGTGTGGTGCTTGGAGGGTGAAGTTAGACGAACAGACAAACAGACAGACTGACGGACCATAATAACAACTATCCTGGGGGATTTGCCTGGATAACGTCAGCTAGAGACACAGGCTCTTGAAATACTTGCACTGGAGTGTGTGTGTGTGTGTGTGTGTGTGTGTGTGTGTGTGTGTGTGTGTGTGTGTGTGTGTGTGTGTGTGTGTGTGTGTGTGTGTGTGTGTGTGTGTGTGTGTGTGGCTAGTCTTTAGCAGGTGGTGGGTTTCTGACCCCTTGAGGACCACACACACACACCAGCTCGTCCTGACAAACACTCATCTTCCACACAGGCATTCAACACGCATATCAAACATGTTCACATTCTCTCCCATTCCACACACACACACACACACACACACACACACACACACACACACACACACACACACACACACACACACACACACACACACACACACACACACACACAGACAGAATATATACCAATGATCTGTCAATTAGTAAACAAATGCAGCCCATGTTATAGGTGTTCAGTAAGCAAGGTCACCCTGTCCATTCTCTACTTTCACCTACTATATGATCCAGAGCATGTCAACATGTTTGTTTTATCCATAGGAATCCAGGAGGTAGCCCCCACAACACCTGTATACCAGCCCCAGTACAGTATAGGTGAGTGGAATTTGGGTTGAAACACAAACTGGTGTGGCACAATATATTGAACTGCAATATCGGACCACAATGCCAGTGGTCTCCACAACCAGGTCCTGGAGCGTCTCAAGCACTGACACAACTGACTGAACTCATTTAAGTCCTAAGGCTATCATTGTAAATAATAATGTGTTTTTACCTGACTTGCCTAGTTAAATAAAAAAATATTATAAAAAATAAAATAAAAATAAAAATACCTTGTGTGAGTATCGGCTATAGTAGACTACTGGCTGTCTATCGCCCTCCAGTGGTGATAGAGGGATGTTTCATCTGTTGCTGGACTCCAGAGAGACATGAAATACAGTGATGAAAAATACTGTAGAAGCAGGAACAGACGTGTTGCGGTGAGATGCTCTCTCTCATTCAATACATTTTCCCCCATCTCTCTTTCTCTCTCTCTCTCTCACACACTTTCTCTCCCCCCCGTTATTTTGTACCCTCTCAACCTCTCTCTCTCAGCTGAAGAGTGTTTATCGTACTGCCTGCCATCGCAGATTAAAGTGAGGATGAACCTGGAGACGTACTGTCTAAAGGACTATGGTAAGAACTGTAAAGCACAATGTCTTTGGTGTGACTGCAGAATACAATGCTACCAAAGTAAGACAGAGAAAAAAAAAAAGCGATTCTCTCGCTCTCTCTTTCTCTCCCTCTCTCTCTTCTTCTCTCTCCCCCTCCCCAGTCCTGAAGCTGCAGGTCAGAGGGATGCAGCGTTCGGGCCCCTGGTGGCAGTTTTCTATCTGGATTCAGACTGTGTTCCGTACAGGCTCTTCCTCCAGCGTGCGCAGGGGCCTGCAGACCCTGTGGGTTCCCGACCGCGACCTGGGCTGTGGCTGCCCTGCCCTCCAGGTGGGCCACACCTTCCTGCTAATTGGGGCTGAAGAGGGGGGCCGGGGCCCCGAGGAAAGACGACTGGTGGCTGATAGATCCACACTGGCCCTCCAGTGGAGGGAGCACTGGAACTCCAAACTGAGAGGGTTCAGGGGGCAGGACAAGAGGGGCCGCTGCCCCCCAAAATTGCCTGTGGGTGGGGACCCCCACAGGGGCCACTCGAAGCACCATCACTCAGAGTATACACCACCTCACCTTGTGACTGAGAAAGAGACAGAGGTTGAGGTGCACCCTGAACATACAAACCCCCACACACATTCACATCCACACACGCCCTCAGATTCCATGAAAGAAATGGAAGAGGAGGCAGAGCACTCTGTGGCGCTGGACACACACACTCACACACAGTCCTCCTCACACCACAGACCTGAGACCCCACAGGAGCAGCAACAGACTCCATCTCCCTCCACGGCCAGTCTCATATGTTCCACCCCTGTCTGAAACACAGGAGGAAGAAGAGAGAGAAAGAACAAGGGGTGAAGAGAAAAATAAATCTTGCCTAAAATTACTGTAATCTCCAGTTGGCACAGCCAGAAGAGGACTGACCCTTCCTAGGTTCCTACCTTTTCTAGGGAGATTTTCCTAGCCACCGTGCTTCTATATCTGCATTGCTTTCTGTTTGTGGTTTTAGACTGGGTTTCTGTATAAGCACTTTGTGACAACTGCTGATAAAAAGGGCTTTCTAAAATACATCTATAAAATAAATAAATATGGATTGAATAAAGAGTGTCAAAACAATGGGCTGTTCCCCTCTGCAGTTTCCAGAAAAATGAAGGGATGGTCTGTTGTTTCTCTCCGTCTGCCAGTGAGGAGACGACGAGAGGGGGAGCAGTTTGGAAGTCAGTTGAGAAATCAAACATGTACACACCATGATGTGTAGTCCAGGTGCTTGAACTAAAAACTGAATCATTGAAAAAAGGAAAGCTGTTTTTTTAAGTCTAATTGCAATATATAAAGTATAAGGTTTTCTCAAAAATAATATGAATTGCATTTTTGCTTAGAATCTTTAGGTTAAATATTATCTGAAATAGATCAAGGGTGCTTCATTTGCATTTTTTGTGCTGGATAATAATCACAAGAAATGTATAATAAACTGACATAAATATAAATACATGTATTCATGTCAATACAGTATGCACAAGATATGTCCCAAAATATATACTCTACCTCACAATTACCATATAGAGTTAAAAAAAAAAAGTTTTAATGTAATACAGTACTGTACAAATACTGTATACAACTGATTATCCCTTCATGCTTATAACACCACTTAAGTTCAGAGTTCGCCAACGACACCAACGAACTGCTATTCAGAGAAAAGCTGAGTTGTTAAAGTAGAATGACCCTCAGATAGAGCATGATGAATCCTACCAAAGGCATTTATTTATAACTAGAAACATAAAACTAAAAAACAGTTGTCATATGTCATGAGAGTTCTGTTTTGGTCCAGAACATGCATATAGCACCATGTCCCAGGGGAGAGGGACCCCACACACACTGGGGGAGGGAGGGAGGGAGAGAGGGGTTTGTGCGCATGTGTGTGAGTGTGTGTGTGTGCGTGTGGAGAAAAAAAAGAGAAAAAAAGAGAGAGAGAGAGAGAGAGAAAGCAATAGAAAGCTAAAGAGAGAGAGAGTGAGAGAGAGAGAGAAAGAGAGAGAGAGAGAGAGAGAAAGCGAGAGAGAGAGAAAGAGCGAGAGACAGAGGGTTAGGGGAGGAGGGTGAGGAGGGTGAGGGGTGAGGAGGGAGACAGACGAGGGAGCTCTGATTTGTCAGGTGTCATGTTGTTGTGCTAGCTGTGATTGAAAATAAAAGGAGAAAAAATTGCCTTGCTGACTGATGACCTCTGTAGGGGACCCTACACACACGGAGGGAGGGAGGGAGGGAGGGAGGGAGAGATGTGTGTGTCTGTGTGTGTGTGTGTGTGTGTGGAGAAGGAGGTGAGAGAAAGTGAATGCAAGAAAAAAGGGAAGAAAAAGAGAAGAGAGAGGGAGAGAGAGAGAAAGAGAGAAAGAGGGTGTTGGGCGAGAGGGGGGGTGGGAGAGAGAGAGAGAGAGAGAGAGAGATACATATGCTCTGTTTTTCCAGGAAGCACCTGTCAGCAGCCATCTTCACAGTTGAACCCCTGACCACAGTGAGTTTGATCTGAAAACTCCCAGAGCGCGCATACACACACACATATACAGTACTTGAATGCTTACACACACACACTTACACACATCCACACACACTTATACATACACATACATTTACAAGTGACAAGCACTGAGAACACAAGCTACTGTAAGCTTACAGCATCTTGTCTTCCGGTTTATTCTGACAAGCTTTTCTGTACAGTTTGTAAACCTTATACAATGCAAGTAGAGCCCGATTCAGACTTAGGAAATATACGCCTTTCCTGTGCATGATTTTTCCTTATCATATGGAAGCAAACTGAAAATCATATCAACATGTATTGCGACCCTTTTCCACAGTGAAGTAGGCTTTAAAGGGCCATTATTCAGAATTGTAATTGTATGCCCTCATAATGTGCGTGGATGAAATGGAGACCCAAGCTAAAGGCTTCTGTAAGGCGAACCTGTCATGTTGATGTATGCAATGTTTTAATTATATGCCCAGGCTTTTCTCAGTTATATTTTACAATTTGCATCATGTTAAATATTAGCCACTATCAGGAACCACCGTCAGTAATATAACTGTCACTTTAGTGTTAGTGTCCTTCAATTTGTAGCCTCCATTTTGAATCATTCCATTCCATTCTGTTTATCTTTCTTTCCTCTGTCATGTCCATGTAGTTGTTCCTGAGGGTTGCTAACATTAGTGGATCATATGAGGCTAATGTTGTGCAATAATTTGGGACATTTAGCCTTTTTGAATCATTATGGAACTCAGACCACACATAGCAGTTTAAACCTGGAACCTGGCGCACTGTTCAAGATAACTGGACCGTTGCATAAAGTTCCATGATTAGGGTAGATTTTATAGGACTGTTGTTCAACCCCTGTTGGACACTTTTTTCCACCTTCCAATATTTTATGGGTTGAACTTGAATATGGCAACTTTCACGATGAACCAAACCACTGTAATTTTTATGAATCAATATATTTAGTACGTAAAGGCTCTCCAATAAAAAAAATTATGATCCATACATACTGGAACCGGAAGGTTCGCTCAACCTTATTCATGGTTTCCTTGCACATAAAGGTGGTGGAATTAAGTGAAGGTCAGAATAGTGCGTTTCGTTGATCTCCACCCCAAACAAATAGCAGGTGTACAAGTGTACTGTAGGTTTAGCCCCTACACACACACACACACACACACACACACACACACACACACACACACACACACACGTGTGTTGTCGAGTGGTGCCATGTTTACTGCCTGCCTGGGAGAGATACTTTTACGAGACATGAGGTCTGCACCGCAGCCAGAGTCAAAGTTTAACTAGACCTCCTGCAAACTCTCTCTCTCTCTCTCTCTCTCTCTCTGTCTCTCTCTCTCTGTCTCTCTCTCTCTGTCTCTCTCAGTCTGTCTCTCTCTCTCTCTCTCTCTCTCTGGATCTCTCTCTCTCTCTCTCTATCCTTATTCCCTCCCCTCTCCACCTGTTTCCTTATTCCCCTCTTTCTCTTTTTCACACAAATACACACATTCTCAGAACTCCAACACCCATGTCCAAGTTCAACGAGGTGTGGCTTTCGCTCTCCCCCTTTCACACACACAGCTTCTGTTAACCTGAGAGTTTGAGGTCAATCCTTCTGATCCACTGCCCTCATGCCTTCCACACGGACACCCCCTCCCCTCAAGATTAGGACTAATCAAGTGTGCCTCGACTTTGGCCAACTCCAGTGGCCCCTCACTCACCCATCCACTACAGCTAGCTACAGGGGGTTGCAAATACAGTATGGCCCACATTGCAAGGAGGTCTACCATAATCATCTACAGTCACGGTGCCCATATGTTTCTATACTGTGACCGTTATACCCCAGTTATGTCATTTGAATATAACAAAGGGACACACACAGGTGTTGTTCATTAATTCTGGGTTAGTACATAACATACCCTCGCCTTCGTCCTGTCCAACCCACCCCTAGATATCCTTCGCCCATCCAACCCAGCCCTAGCTATCCTTCGCCCATCCAACCCACCCCTAGATATCCTTCATCCTGTCCAACCCACCTCTAGCTATCCTTCGCCCATCCAACCCAGCCCTAGCTATCCTTCGCCCATCCAACCCACCCCTAGATATCCTTCGTCCTGTCCAACCTACCCCTAGCTAACCTTCGCCCATCCAACCTACCCCTAGCTAACCTTCGCCCATCCAACCTACCCCTAGCTAACCTTCGCCCATCCAACCCACCCCTAGATATCCTTAGTCCTGTCCAACCCACACCTAGATATCCTTCGCCCTGGCCGTGGTACATTTCACCTCCCCTCCACCCTAGAGATACTATAGTCCTGTCTGTCCTCTGAAACGTTTGATCATGGATGTCTGTTTCCCCTCTATTATTCAGACACACAGCTTCTCCAGACTCCAGCTCCACTCTGATGTATTTGTAGTCTGCAATGGGAACCTTATTTGGGCAGTCGCAGGGTTAGTGGGGACAGGTGATTTACGACAACGGGGTTCTTAGGGGAGGGCAAGGGTTCCGTGTTTCTTTGTTTCCAGGCGCGGTCTGTATGTTGTTATGGCAGACACACACACACACACACCATGTAGCGGGCTTCCCAAAACGTTCTGAGCCTGTCGGAATGCGTGGTGGGAGTGGGAGAGAGGGAGAAGGGATCCGTAGGCCGGGTAGGTGGGATTAGGGATCAAAAGGCGGCGGGGGGGAGGGGGAGGAGGAGGAAGTAACATTAGCCCACCCTGCCCAGGTGGTGCGGCACTGGGGTCTGAAAGGAGACCCCCAGCTGGGGTGGCTGCGGTTGTGTGTGCATGGTGTGTGTGAACTCAGTCTAGTTGGGTTTGAACCGTAACTGATGTGATTTCAAGCCAGGGAGGTGACCCTCAACCTTTTTACAACATCTTCGCTGTGTGACACACCCCCACCCCCCCACACCCCCCCGCCCCAAATCTACTGTCTCCTTACACCATCGCATGTGCACCCACTGTTCATTTCTCCTAGGACCTAGTACCTCATTGTAAGTAAAGGACAGGTTGATCAGCACAAAGTTTACAAATAAATATATTTATTTATCTTTACAATGTCTGTAGATTACATGTCTCTCTCTTTCTCCTGAGTATCTGTTGGCCAACAGTGATGTTTCCAGGAGTTTAAGGTTCATATGTTGGTGGTCTCATCTTCCTCAGTGGACTCTGTGTCATGTGGTATGCAGGTCTGGGCTTCAGGCAGGTTGTCACACTGCAGATAGAAATATACTACCTGGACCTGTATACACACACACACACACACACACACACACACACACACACAGAGAGAGAGAGAGAGAGAGAGAGAGAGAGAAAGACAGATACACACATTACACACACTACTACGCCAGTGATGTTTAAAAACAACTATTTATGGTTGGTCAAATACTTGGAAAAAGCCTCCTTCTTTACGTACTACCTTGAAGTAATCACTGATTTGACATTTTTGTAGGGGGTGATACATTATTCGTAAGCGAAAATCAAGTCTGAAATGTGAAAACGGAAATTACAATTTCAGAACCCTTTTCAAACCTTAAATACACGTTTTAAATGTCCTGCACCAACAAGTGAAGGCCTGTATCTTTCCTGCATGCTACTATAAAAGCAATCTAGTATAATAATAGCATAAGCCTGATGAAGTAGCCATGACCAACCTGCACTACCACCTCCTGAGAGATGTCCACTGTCGGGCCGCACTGCCCCAGAACAGCCACAGGGGGCCGCAGTAGACTGGGACCAAACACAGTGGCCAGGTTCATCAGAGGCATCTTGTTCACATCCTGTCTGTCAGACACTCTAAAGAACACATGAGAGTATGATGTCATTAGCAAAGATACAAAAGAGAACATGATGTCATCGGCAAAAATATACATAAAAAATATAATGGGAAGCGATGGGAAGAGAAGTACTTTGTTATAAAAGTGTCTGCTAAATGACAATGTAAATAGTAATATAAATATGTTTATATAGTACCATGTTATTAGTAACATATAAATAGTGTACTAGAGGTGTTGAGAGACCTTTTGAGGTGGTGGAGGAGGAACAGGAAGGTGTTTTTGTTGACGGAGGGACAGGACTGGAGCAGAGACAACATGGTCACACTCCTGGAGCTCAGGTCTGGGATGTCTGTTAGAGAGACACAACACAGGCATGGACGGAGAAGAGTGAGTGTGTGTGTGTGTGTGTGTGTGTGTGTGTGTGTGTGTGTGTGTGTGTGTGTGTGACCTACCCAATGCCTTGGTGAAGCGCTGGAACAGCTCTGTCGGTATGAGGGGTTCAGGGAGTTCTCTGAAGTAGAGCTTCAGTATACCTGAGACAGCATTCACATCTACACACCTCAACCTGGACACTGCCTCACGCAGACCTGGGGGGGGCGGGGGAGAGAGAGGGGGGAGGAGAGAGAGAGAGAAAGAGAGAGTGAGAGTGAGAGAAAGGGAGAGAAAGAGAGAGAGAGAGTAAGATCAGCATGCATATCATAATGATTCAACTCTGATAAATGCACTTCAGATAACTGCAAACTCTGTTTAGTGCGTCTGGTCCCAATTGAAATTACTTCACACTCACTGGTGTTGAAAGCAGTCTTGAGGGTGGTGATGTCACTGGTAGCTGCTGATAGCCTATAGATGCCCACCTCATCCAGTCCTCTCCGCTCCACCTCCTCTACACAGCAACGCACCACATGGGGCACCTGGACACCCTCTTGTCTGGGAGAGGACACACACACACACACACACACTCCAGTTTGTGTATGTACATACAGTAGTATATAAACATTATATGTCGTTAGCATCCTAGAAAGGTGTCTTGGATGTTTTCAAATGACTTTTATCCTAGAGACATGAAACACACAGCAGACGCAGGGCAATGACTACTTTCAATTTATCAAAACTGACAAAAATGTATAAACAACGTTTTTCTAGGATCAGACAATATGTTGTATGTGGTTCCCTTTTACTCATATTTCTAGTCTTGACACAGATCTGCTGTTCCTATATTGCTTAATCCTGGGTGTTTCTCAATATGCATACTACCGTGTGCCACACTCTCATGCTCCGTGTGCATTCTCCTAGGACGTTTTCTTGAGTATGTTCTTGTGAGGACGAGAGTGTGGAGAATGCATAAAACATTACATTTGAGAAGCACTCACACTCCCCCTACTGTATTACCTCACGCTGCATCTCCCCATTCACTGAACCTTCTTCCAGCCAGGACAATGGCAACAATGGAGACGAAACAAGACATACACAAAGCAAACATTTTACTTCATAATTATCAGCTAGATATTTGAATCATAATAATCTATCTAGCCATCTAGTTAAGCAGGTAAAAATAACCTAGAATTAATGTTATGCAAGATAGATGTACATTTTCGTGGGTAGTTAGCTAAAAATTATTTGTGGCTAGCTAGCTAGCTAGTTAGTTAGCCCTCTCAATTTACCCATTCACTGAATCTTCTTCCAGCCAGGACAATGGCAATAGAGATGAAACAATATATTCACAAAGCAAATGTTTTACTTCATAACTATCAGCTAGCTATATGTGAATTGTAAAAATGTACATAGCTAACCAGATATTTCAACAGGCAAAATTTACCTAAAACTAATGTTATGCAAGGTAGATGTCAATTCTTCATGGGTAGCTAGCTAGCTAACAGTAGTAGCTATCCAGTTAGCCCTACTGGCTTAATATGGGCTTGCGATCTATGCACACTACAGTAGGTATTGTAAGCAGGTAAACATGCCAAAAATAACACAGCATGTATTTATTAACGTATCAAGATTAAATATTGTAGTCAGGCAACATATGAGATGTGAATAGGCAACATTATATTCCGAAGTCGGAGTGTATTTTCTCTCGCTTCAGTTCAAATAATGGCCGCCATTGATTTCAATACATTTTACTTAATTTTTCACGTAGTTGCATCATATTTCTGGCCATACTTTCCGTTGAAGCTTGCATCGATGCAGGCTTCAAAATATGTACTAAAGGAGTACGCATTCGAGAAGTGCCCTCCAAGCTCTGTTTTGCATACTTTGATCTGGACTCATACTCCGACCTTCCCGTTGTCCAATTTGTGTACTCGGAGCACGGTAGTATGCATTTTGAGATACACCCCCTGTGTTCTGGTTTGTCAGAGTGGTTTCTTTTCATTTCCTAAAACTATTAACCATACGAGAGAGAAAAGAAAGTAGATCCCACAGTGTAATGTAGCATTATGTTACAAATAACTTAGTTAAGAGATGAGAAAAGGAGAGGAAGTCACTTTAGAGTACTGGAATGCACCCATTGCACAAAAATCCCAGGTCCTTAAACCTCATTGGACTAGTGATGATTGACAGGACTCACTGTGCCACAGCTCCAATGGGCATGCAGAAGATGGACTGTTGCTGGACAGGGGCTAGACAGGGCGGGTCTAGAGGGTGAGGGCAGTACTTTAGAGACAGAGTCACCTCCACCTGGCCTAGAGAGAGGGTCTGTCTCCTCCATCGCTTCTGTAGGAGGTCTGGGTCCAGCTAGAACACATACACATGAACAGGTGACCAAACAGGTGCATGCACGCACGCACACACAGTCGTGGTCAAAAGTTGAGAATGACACAAGTATTGGTCTCCACAAAGTTTGCTGCCTCAGTGTTTTTGCATATACTCCAGAATGTCATGAAGAGTGATCAGATGAATTGCAATTAATTGCCATGAAAATGAACTTAATCCCCTAAAAACATTTCCACTGAATTTCAGCCCTGCCACAAAAGGACCAGCTGCCATCATGTCAGTGATTGTCTCGTTAACACAGGTGGGAGTGTTGACGAGGACACGGCTGGAGATCACTCGGTCATGCTGATTGAGTCAGAATAACAGACTGGAAGCTTTAAAAAGAGGGTGGTTCTTGAAATCATTGTTCTTCCACTGTCAACCATGGTTACCTGCAAAGAAACATGTGTCGTCATCATTGCTTTGCACAAAAAGGGCTTCACAGGCAAGGATATTACTGCTGGTAAGATTGCACCTAAATCAACCATTTATCGGATCATCAAGAACTTCAAGGAGAGAGGTTCAATTGTTGTGAAGAAGGCGTCAGGGTGCCCAAGAAAGCCCCTGGATCGGGGCACCACCAGTGCAGAGCTTGCTCAGGAATGGCAGCAGGCAGGTGTGAGTGCATCTGCACGCACAGTGAGGCGAATACTTTTGGAGGATGGCCTGGTGTCAAGAAGGGCAGCAAAGAAGCCACTTCTCTCCAGGAAAAACATCAGGGACAGACTGATATTCTTCAGAAGGTACAGGGATTGGACTGCTGAGGACTGGGGTAGAGTCATTTTCTCTGATGAATCCCCTTTCCGATTGTTTGGGCCATCTGGAAAACACCTTGTCCGGAGAAGACAAGGTGAGCGCTACCATCAGTCCTGTGTCATGCCAACAGTAAAGCATCCTGAGACCATTCATGTGTGGGGTTGCTTCTCAGCCAAGGGAGAGGGCTCACTCACAATTTTGCCTAGGAACACAGCCATGAATAAAGAATGGTACCAACACATCCTCCGAGAGCAACTTCTCTCAACCATCCAAGAACAGTTTGGTGACAACAAATGCCTTTTCTAGCATGATGGAGCACCTTGCCATAAGGCAAAAGTGATAACTAAGTGGCTCTGGGAACAAAACATCAACATTTTGGGTCCATGGCCAGGAAACTCCCCAGACCTTAATCCCATTGAGAACTTGTAGTCGATCCTCAAGAGGCGGATGGACAAACAAAAACCCACAACTTCTGACAAACTCCAAGAATTGATTATGCAAGAATGGCCTGCCATCAGTCAGGATGTGGCCCGGAAATTAATTGACAGCATGCCAGGGCGGATTGCAGAGGTCTTGAAAAAGAAGGGTCAACACTGCAAATATTGCCTCTTTGCATAAACTGAATGTCAATGTCAATGAAAGCCTTTGACACTTATGGAATACTTGTAATTATACTTCAGTGTACCATAGTAACTACTGACATAAAGATCTAAGAACACTGAAGCAGCAAACTTTGTGGAGACCAATACTTGTGTCATTCTCAAAAATGTTGACCAAAAAAATTTACACTTTTAAACAGATATAGGTACACACACCCCTTCTGAACATGGAAGATACACACAACTATACACAGATGCATACACCCACCTGTATGGAGGTCTTGCAAAGGACTTGGTCCTCACAGCTCTCTCCTTCCCCTGGCTGCAACACACACAGCACCCTGAGGTTCTGAGCCCCATCCACCTGGAAGGAGAACTCCTGAGGACCAACACAAGATAATGTTGAAGAGTAGTATTGATGACATACGGGTAGCATGACTATGTACAAAGGTTATTTTAAAAGACAAAATTGAGTGTAAAGCATCCTCACTGAAATACCACTGAAAAGCATAATAGTGATGGACATCCTCATGCAATTCAGGACATTTAAAACATGTAGTGTATTTAAGGTTTAAAAAGGCTACAGAAGTTGGTAATTTCCATTTTTAAAATGTCAGACTTCCTTTTCCCTTACGAAAAAAGTATCAACCCCAACAAAAAATGTAAATTCATTATAATCCACATAATTATTCACATATCCTGTTGCTGCTGTAGCAAACTGGCTCAAATTAAGATCCTACATCCGTAACAACAATTTAGGTAGGATAATGATTCCCCCACTCAAAATGACTGCCGTTAGAGCTAGCCTGGGTACATCATCTTACCTGGTCCCAGTGAGGGCTGAGGCTGCTGACAGAGGAGTGGGTCTGGGCCTGGATCTCATAGAACTCAAAACCATCCACCTCCACACACACATACACACCTAGGAGGGAGAGCAGTGAGAATCAAAACAGTGTGCGTCTGTTTAAAGAGTTAAATGGTTTGTGTTACAGTAGAGTCTGAGGGTAGAGTGTTCTGATTGTACTGTAAGATGTAGACACTGTGGAATAGATACTGAAGGTACTGTGCAGACACTCACTGGCTGGCTGTTGTAGTCCACAGGCAGAGTGAACGGCTACACTAAGAGTCCCACATAGAGACTGTTCCTCATCTGAGAGAGAGAGAGAGAGAGAGAGACACACAGAAAGAGAGAGAGAGAGAGAGAGAGAGACACACAGAAAGAGAGAGAGAGAGAGAGAGAGAGAGAGAGAGAGAGAGAGAGAGAGAGAGAGAGAGAGACAGAGAGAAACTTAGGCCGATATCTGCTGTTATCAAAATCCAGAAAGGAGACGTTAAATTCTACAGCCACCTAAGGAAGTGATTCCCAAACCGTCCATAACAAAGTCATCACCTACAGAGAGATGAACCTGGTGAAGAGTCCCCTAAGCAATCTGGTCCTGGGGCTCTGTTCACAAACACAAACAGAGCCCACAGAGCCCCAGGACAGCAACACAATTAGACCCAACCAAATCATGAGAAAACAAAAAGATCATTACTTGACACATTGGACAGAATTAACAAAAAAAAGAGAGAAAACTGTTTATTTATTTTCCCATTTGTACTTTAACTATTTGCACATTGTTACAACACTGTATGTATACATAATATGACATTTGAAATGTCTATATTCTTTTGGAACTTGTGAGTGTAATGTTTACTGTTAATTGTTATTTCACTTTTGTGTACTATCTCCTTCACTTGCTTTGGCAATGTTAACATATGTTTTCCATGCCAATAAAGCCCTTAAATTGAAATTGAGAGAGAGAGAGAGAGAGAGAGAACGAGAGAGAGGGGGGGGGGGGGGGGGGGGGGGGGGGGGGGGGGGGGGGGGGGGGGGTGGGGGGGTGGGGGGGGGAGGTGAGCATTAGAAAAAGTGTAATAAAATGAAATAAAGTATGATAAAGAGAGATAAAGTAAACGGAAGTGAGTGTGAGGAAACTGTGTGAAACTAGGTCTCACCAGGCAGTGTGCTGTGAAGGGGAGGCTGTTGGGTCATTCTCAGTTTGACACAGGAGCTGGTTAGGGTGAGTAGGTCTGGAGGAACCATTTCTATGTCTGAGAAATAACACACACACAAACACACACATCATACACCACTTGAACGACATACTGTTCAACACAACATCTCATAGTTTCCCTTTGAAATTCAACGTATTATGGATGAATTCCACATGGTTAAAACAGAAGCAACTCAGGTTAACAGTTTTTCAATGCCTCCCAAAGAAGGACACCGATTGGTAGATGTGTAAAAAAATATATATCAAAAGCAGACACTGAATATCCCTTTGAGCACAGTGAAGTTATTAATTACTATTTGGATGGTGTACCAATACACCCTGTCACTACAAAGATACCGGCGTCCTTCCTAACTCAGTTGCCGGAGAGGAAGGAATATGATATGTGAGATGAGAAAATTGTGTAGTTACTCCAGAATACTAACCTAAATGACAGAGTGAAAATAATAAAAGTACAGAGTAAAAATATTCCAAAACATGCATCACCAAGGCACTTAAGTAATACTGCAAAAAATGTGTCAAGAAATGAACTTTATGTCCTGAATACAAAAGCATTATGTTTAGGGAAAGTCCAACACAACACATCACCACTCTTCATATTTTCAATTATGGTGGCTGCATCATGTTATGGGTATACTTGTCATCAGCAAGAACTATGGAGTTTTTTTAGGATAAAAAGAAACGGAATACAGCTATAAGCACAGGCAACTGGGAGACTAATTAATTTTTCAAGATAATAACCTAAAACACAAGGCCAAATATACACTGGAGTTGCTTACCAAGATGACATTGAATGTTCCTGAGTGGCCTTGTTACAGTTTTGATGTAAATCGGCTTGAAACTCTATGGCAGGAGTTGAAAACGTCTGTCTAGCAATGATCAACAACCAACTTGACAGAGCTTGAAGGTTATAAAAAATAATAATGGCAAATATTTGATGGCCTCTATTAAAAAGAGGAGGATCCCATTAGCCTTTATTGGCTAGGCCAACTATATTTATGTATTTATTTATCAACTTTCCTAATATTAAGCACATTGCTTATATTTACAACAGGAGTATAGCCTACCTGGCATGCCCCTGTTCCAAGACAGTTGCATGATAATGGTCCATTCTAAATCAAAACTGATTTCACACATATATTATTTAGTATATGTAAAGACACCATTAAATTGAGAATAGTCCGATGGGATGATAATATCAGCCTATCACTTGTTAATGATGTTTTATCCCTTGTGAATGAAGTATTATCCCTTGTGAATGATGTATTATCACTTGTGAATGATGTATTATCAACCTTTTCCAAATAATCATTAGAGTTGCATCATGCAGCATTAGAATGTATTAAACATCTAATCATATAGCCCAATGTTTGTATCACAACTTAAGTTGCATAAATAACTCTAAATTAAGCATATAGGAAGACCTGTTTCTTTGTTAACAGCTCAACACAGAAAAGCCGCATATGCCCACTTCCTTGGAAATAGTTGAGGAAATATCCTATATTAAATGGATAAATTGACTTTTTAAAATGTACACTACCAGTCGAAAGTTTTAGAACACCTACTCATTCAAGGGTTTTTCTTTATTTTTACTATTTTCTTCTTTGCACACACTTGGCATTCTCTCAACCAGCTTCATGAAGTAGTCACCTGGAATGCATTTCAATTAACACGTGTGCCTTCTTTTAGCTATTTAAGTATTTCTCTGCCATCGACCTGTATAGTATAGTATAGTTAACCTTGCACCATCCACCAATGTATAGTGTACATATTCAGCCATCCACCCATACTATGCAATGTCTTTTTATAGCTTTTTTGCACTCCAGACTTCTTGTATTTCTATACCTTTTCATACTGCCGCTCTATGTATCATGTATCTGTCTTTTGTGTATTTTCATTCTGGCATTTTGCACCTGCCCTATGTTTTGTTGTAGCTGCTTGACAAAGAAATGTCTACCTACCTACCTACCTACCTACCTACCTACCTACCTACCTACCTATCTATCTATCTATCTATCGAATTTATTTCCTTCTTAATGTGTTTGAGCCAATCAGTTGTGTTGTGACAATGTAGGTGGGTGGTAGAGTCAATAGAAGATATCCCTATTTGGTAAAATACCAAAAGTCCATATTATGGCAAGAACAGCTCAAATTAGCAAAGAAAAACGACAGTCCATCATCACTTTAAGACATGAAGTTACAAAAACGTTGAAAGTTTCTTCATGTGCAGTCGCAAAAACCATCAAGCGCTATGATGAAACTGGCTCTCATGAGGACCGCCACAAGATCCAAAGTTACCTCTGCTGCAGAGGATAAGTTCAATAGAGTTACCAGCTTCAGAAATCGCAGCCCAAATAAATGCTTCACAGAGTTCAAGTAACAGACACATCTCAACATCAACTGTTCAGAGGAATTAGGCCATCATGGTCGAATGGCTGCAAAGAAACCACTACTAAAGGACACCAATAATAAGAGACTTGCTTGGGCCAAGAAACACAAGCAATGAACATTAGACCGGTGGAAATTTGTCCTTTGGTCTGGAGTCCAAATTGGAGATTTTTGGTTCCAACCGGTGTCTTTTACCTTGTTTCCACCAAAAAAGAACTGGTTCGGAACTGGTGCTGGTTCATAGTTGGTTCAAAGTTGGTTCAACTTGCGAACCTTCTCAGAACCTGTTTGTTTTTCCACTGACTAGAGAGCCCAGCGAACGAGGTCGTTACGTCACTGTGTACGTCACAATACGTCTTAGCTTTCCCCGAAACGCTTGCGCCAACTTCAAGCAAAACAAATACAATGGCGGACTACATCGTCTTTCTGCAAATGTTTCTCCTGACTTTGCGAATCCATCTTTCTTCAATCGTTGTACTATCTTTCTACTAGCGCTGTGTTTTTAGCAATGGAGGTCACAACCTTTCCCGTCGTATTGTTGGTCACAATGACCCCGCCCCCAGCCCCCGACGTAAGCATGACGTGGTAAAAGAACGGTTCTAGTCCAGCAAAGAGTTGGTGCCGCTTTGGAACCAATTTTCCTGGCCGAGAACCGGTTCTTTGGCTGTGTAAGGGCTATTTTACCAATAAGGAGAGTGATGGAGTGCTGCATCAGATGACCTGACCTCCACAATTCCCCCAACCTCAACCAAATTAAGATGGTCTGTGATGAGTCGGACCGCAGAGTGAAGGAAAAGCAGCCAACAGGTGCTCAGCATATGTGGGAACTCCTTCAAGACTCTTGGAAAACCATTCCAGTTGAAGCTGATTGAGAGAATGCAATGTAGAAAATAGTAAAAATAAAGAAAAACCCTTGAATGAGTAGGTGTTCTAAAACTTTTGACTGGTACTGTAGATATTCTAAAGGTCTACATCAGTGTCTTGTAGGCTATGCATGGAAGGCAGGAGATGCTAAATGTGTTTATGTTAATTAATGGTCAATTACCATGAGACCGTATTTGCTTGACGATCACCAGCTGACAAAATGTCATAACTGCCACAGCCCTAGTTGCACCACCCTCTTTTGCCCTCAGAATAGCCTCAATTCGTCAGGGCATGGACTCTACAAGGTGTCGAAAGAGTTCCACAGGGATGCTGGCCCATGTTGACTCCAACACTTTCCACAGTTGTGTCAAGTTGGCTAGATGTCCTTTGGGTGGTGGACTATTCTTGATACTCACGGAAAAACTCAGCAGCATTGCAGTTCTTGACACAAACCGTTGCACCTGGCACCTACTACCATACCACGTTCAAAGGCACTTAAATATTTTGTATTGCTCATTCACCCCCTGAATGGCACACTCACTTATTCTCTTCCCCTCACACCCCTTTCACTCACTATCTCCGGTGAGTCTGTGGATGGCCTCTCTCCACTCCTCTAGTTCATACAGAGACGACATCACCAACGTGTGGCTCTGAAAAAGAACACACACATGCATGTGAGTATAAGTGTGTGTGTGTTTGTGTGTGTGTCTGTGTGTCTGTGTGTGTGTGTGTGCCTTTCCGCTGGGGCTGTGTAGTTCCAGGGGAAGGAGAGGAGAGTGTGTGAGAATCATCAGTTCAAGCTGCTCAATCTTCTTCCATCTGCCTCGCTCTATAGCACAAGCTTTCTGTAGGACAGGCTTCTGTTGGACAGACTTCTGTAGGACACACACACACACACACATGGGCGCACGCACATACACGCAAAGTTTATTTTTAAAATCTGATTACTTTAAAGAGTATTGGTTCTATTAAATAATACACTCATTCACTCACAAACACACACACACACATAAACACTCACCATTGTCCGTCGTAGCTCGTGTCTAAGCTGGTACATCTTTGCTCTCATGGCATTTATGCGGTGGCGTGAGTCCGTGGTGCGCTCCATCTCTGGTCCCCAGTGTAGTTTCAGTCCAGCCAGAGGCAGGTACCAACAGAACCTGTACTGGGCCTGCTTACTGAGAGAGAGGACACACACACACACACACACACATGCATTACACGTATGCCAGCACGAACGCGCACACACATACACACAAATTAACAGATGCATGCATGCTCAGTTGCAAACACAATCTAGGTGGTGACTCTTCATCAACTTAAATTACTGAAATACCATTCTGGACCTTTCACTCACCCTTGGGCCCCGCCCCTGAGTTTTGTGCACAGCAGCAGGTCAGTGTACAGGAAGAGATGGCAAAGGTTACGCCCCCCATCACACACATCCACCACGAAGCCGTCACGCATCAGCTGACGTTGCTGAAAAACAAGCATATAGCAATGGTTATGATATGGTGTATGTGTGTGTGTGTGTGTCTGTGTATGTGTGTGTGCCTGTGTGTCCATGTGTGTGTGTCCGTGTGTGTGTGTGAGTGCATATGGGTGTCCTCTCTGTCCCTCTCACCATGCCTCTGCTGAGGGTGACCTCTCGCTTGCACTGTGATCCCTCGTTGACCCCAGACAGGAAGCCCCGGGACAGTCTCAGAACCTCTTGCAGCACGGGGTGGTCACTATGCTGCTGGGGAGTGTGTTTCAACAGGTCCTATACAGAAGAGGAGAGAGGGGGAGAGTAGGTAAATATAGAGTTACTTGGGAGTCAGTGGATGGGCGGGTAGGTGGACAAATCAATGGATGAATGCAAGGCAGGATGAATGGGGAGACACTCTTACATGCAGCACTAGGGTTGTCTTGGTGATTCTGTCCAGTGGCTTGTACAGGAGAGCTGTAGGGACATAGATAGACATCCAACACATCAACACAAGTGTGATTCTTACGGTGGAGGTTGGAGAGACATACAGTGACTCTTTAACTAGAGGTGAAACCTTCATCTTACCCTCAAAGGTGTATTTAGTCTTAGATCTGTCTGATCCATTACAAAACATCATACTCTGAAAACAGAAGGAGAGAGAGTGTGAGAAGGTTGCAATATTTCAACTATGAATTCACTAATAATGTGTTATTCAAGATTTTTAAAAAAGATCAGATCAATCTCTCTTACCTCGGCCAGTATCCTGAAGCGCTGGTCAGTCTGAGTACACCTCCTCACGATCTCAACAGCACTCTCATAGTTATCAATGAAGCCACGATACACACCTAGCTGGCTCACCTGTGTGTGCGAATGTAACAAGTCTACCAGTGTGTTTGACCACATTATAGACAATCCCTATATGTGCAATTTAACTGGACAGGCAGGCGGGCGGGCTGGCAGGCAGGCAGGCAGGCAGGCAGGCAAACAGACAGAGCAGGAGCAGTAACTCACAATCTTTAGGAAGAGGTCTCCAACCGTTAGCTGGTAGCCGCTTTGGCTTTGCTCCTTCCTCTCCCCCCCCCCCTGCTCCGGCCCCAGCCCTGGCCCAGGTCCCTGGTCTGTCTCTGGGTGTGCTTGTGGCTCCAGGGGCCCCAGGCGGTCCCTCAGGCCAGTGTAGAAGTCTCTGTGCAGGTCTCTGAGCTCAGGCACCTGGTAGAACACAGTCTGGACCTGCTGGTTGGACAGAACCGGCTGAGACGTCCCTGCTGTGGCCTTTAGAGCCTTCATAGGCTGGGGTAGAAAGGAGGTGGAGAGGAGAGACAGAGAGAGAGAGAGGGGTGAGGGTGGGGGAGAGAGAGAGAGAGAGAGAAGGGTGGGGGAGAGAGAGAGAGAGAGAGAGAGAGAGAGAGAGAGAGAGAGAGAGAGAGAGAGAGAGAGAGAGAGAGAGAGGAGGATGGGGGAGAGAGAGAGAGAGGGGAGGGTGGGGGAGAGAGAGAGAGAGAGAGAGAGAGAGAGAGAGAGGGAAGGATGGGGGAGAGAGAGAGAGGGGAGGGTGGGGGAGAGAGAGAGAGAGAGAGAGAGGGGAGGGTGGGGGAGAGAAGTGAGAAGAGTCTAGTGCAGATGTTTTACAAGCATGCTGTACATTTTCACACATCTGTGAATATACAAGCGCAGTTTGTGTGTTTGCTGTGGGTGTCAAAAATGTTTTTGACAGAACCATGTGCACTGTGTTTGCATATTCACAGATGTGATACTAACCCAAATGGGGGTTATTTCTCACATCTATTTGATTTGCTTGTTGATAATAGAATCCTGCAGTTTAAGTAGAAGCCTGCAGTTTATAATGAGATGGAGTTGAAGAACACTCTTAGAATAAAAGGTGCTATCTAGAACCTAAAAGGGTTATTTGGCTGTCCCCATAGGATAACCCTTTGAAGAACCCTTATTGGTTCCAGGTAGAACCCTTTTGATTCCAGGTAAAACCCTTTTGGGTTCCATGTAGAACCCTTTCCACAGAGGGTTCTACATAGAACTCAAAATGGTTCTACTTGAATCCAAAAAGGGTTCTACCTGGAACCAAAAAGGGTTCTCCTACCGGGACAGCCAGAGAACCCTTTTGGAACTCTTTTTTCTAAGAATGTAGACAAGAAATGAAAATGACTCTGTTAACGTTCTAGCACATTCACTCATAATGCTTTCTAGCACACCCACTTCCCTCAGCCCTTGTTGACTAGGTGTAAGGCACAAAATATCCTCACGGAAGCTATTACCATATTACTCCACATATGCTAGCGTATATAGTACACCGAATCCCTTTCAGGTCTGCAAGGGACGTGAACAGATGGAGAGGGAAGGGGGCACATAGTTTTCATAATGAAATCGAGCCCTGGACAAAAGAGGGAAGACATTTTTCTCTCAACAAAGAATTACAGAAGTGTTGTGGCTCCAGGAGGAAGCAGCATGCCACCAGATTATATAAAAAGTGTGTTGTAATTGTTATTTTTCAGTTCACATTTTTTGGGGGGTTCTGCAGGCTGACCTCGTTTCCTCAGACACATTGGTGCGGCTGGCTTCCGGGTTAAGTGGGCAGGTGTTAAGAAGTGTGGTTTGGCGGGTCATGTTTCGGAGTTCGTATGACTCGACTCCTAAGCCAGTTGGGGAGTTGCAGCGATGAGACAAGATCGAAATTGGGGAAAACAGGGTGTAAATAAAAAAAAAAAAAAGGAGGATTGATGACTAAAACATAGCTGTCAGCACAACTGGTTTTAAGTAACCATCTGACTTATGTGAACATACCAAACGCAACATATCATACTAATTGTAGTGTCTCGGGTTTACATACAGAATAATACAAAATATTCTTAGACCAGGCACATTATACACATCACACAAGCAACTCTCTTGCTGTCACGAGAGGGTGCATACACAGACCAAGACGCAGCGCAGGGATTGTAGTTCGACATTTCTTTACTGAATATTCAAATAAATGTGCGAACTAACAAATAAACAAACACGATTGACAAACGTAGTAAAGCACACTTACTTTTCACCGTGACATGCGAAATAATGACCCACACCCCGGAGTGGAACATACAAACCTATGTAGGATCCCTAATTAGAGACGATGCACTGCAGCTGCCTCTAATTAGGGATCCAACACAAACCACCACCAGAAACAGAAAGAATAGACCTGTCAGACTCTGACCATGGCTACATAGAGAAGCAAATAGGCTTCTCTATGGACAGAGCCTGACACTTGCTTTCTTGTAGCTAACCAGCCACCCCCAGCCTTCTAGTTAGCTATCCCTAAAAACAATAGCAGCATTGACTTTAATAGTAAAACAACAGTCTAGCTATGCTTTTCTCTCCATTGAGTATAGAAAAGTTGTCTGTAAATTGGCACAATTTTAAGACGTGGCCGAGAGTAGTGCAGGAACTAGAAATAGGAGTGAGAACTGGTGGGTCTGGGCAGGTGTGATGTCATTGATGTTTGTGTGTTTTGCTTGTTTAAAAATAAATAAATAAATAGTTTAAAAAAAGAAAGTAGGCTGTCTTTGAATTTGTAGTCTCGCTCAACCCTCCCACTTATCCCACTGCATTTCATAGCCAGGTTATGTAGACAACATAGCCAAATCTCCATCTTTTCCTCAGAGAAAACAGCTTGATTCTAGCCCTTACTGTTCAAAAGACATTGTGCATTGGCGGGCCGCATTTTACATTCATAAAGCATATAGAGGCTGTTCTAAAACTAGGTTACTTGAGTACCGGACCGTTAACCATTTGTTTAGGCTACACCTTTTGTAAATTATGTCTGAGTGTTGGAGTGTGCCCCTGGCTATCCGTCAATAAAGAAAAACAATAAAATTGTGCCATCTGGTTTGCTTAATATAAGGAATTTGAAATGATTTATACTTTTGATACTTAAGTACATTTTATCAATTACATTTACTTTTGATATTTAAGTACATTTTATCAATTACATTTACTTTTGATACTTAAGTATATTTAAAACTTTTTCTGAAATAGTATTTTACTGGGTGACTTTCACTTGAGTCATTTTCTATTAACATATCTTTACTTTAAGTATGACCTCTCTCTCTCTCTCTCTCTCTCTCTCTCTCTCTCTCTCTCAGGCTGAATCGTAGAATTTACATGGCCAGATCCTTCGTCTATATTATTTTATATGTTAGTCATACTTCTGCTGCTAGGACGAGAATATGATGTTATGCAGAAAAATATGTTGGTAGGACAAGGCTATGTATGTTTGTGCACATGGAAGTCAGTGATGTATGTTTACTATAGGTTACAATGGAGGTTGCTGAGGGGAGGACCACTCATAAAATGTCTGGAATGGAGCAAATGGAATGGCATCAAACATGTGGAAGCCATATGTTTGATGTATTGGATACCATTCCACTAATTCCGCTCCAGCCATTACCAGGAGCCCGTCCTCCCCAATTAAGGTGCCGCCAACCTTCTGTGATAGGTTAATGAGGCAATACAAATGTGAGGCCTCTTCCACTCTGTCTGCCGAATTCATTCTCTTTGCTCTTGTTTTCCTTAATAGAATGTGGGTGGTCGGAGCCGGGAGTGTTTTCAGCGAAATGCCACAAACCTGGGCTCGGGTTAGGGTGTGTCCCAGAGATAAATACTCCTTCCCCTCATATATCGAGGAGACTCTCTCCACGCAGACACAATTTGGGCCTTTTTGGTGTTCATTTGTTTTGGCACCTCTCAACTCCTCTTATTATCACCATCTATGCACGCATCCACTCACTCACACTACTGACGACACACACCATCGTTACTTGTATATAGTTTACTTTGTTTAATAAATATGTTATTTCTGTATCTCCACATTGTCTCCCTCTTTGTTACGGGCTATGAGCCGGTTCGTAACAATAACTAGACTAAATCATTATTCAAATGACAAAATTGTGACTGAATTATATTTTAGTCAAAATTACTAAGACTAGACAATATAAAAAAAGAGTGCCAAAATTAAAACTGTGGCACAATTCATAACCACATGCACTTCCACTTAAAATAAACTTACAAACACTGCCAAACAGTGCCCTGAGCAGTGTGTGTGTTAGAGAGAGACTTAGAGATGTCAGTGTAAGTGTGTGTGTGTGTGTGTGTGTGTCTGTGTGTTACCGTTAACAGTGTCTCCAGCTCGTTGAGGTAGATCTTCTCACTGTCCAGGATAGTTCTCAGCACCATGAGCCTCCTATCCAGCATCTCTTCAGGGGTACACAGGACCTAAGAGAGAGAGAAAACACTCTGCTGTAAGTGTGTGTGTGTGTAAGAGAAGAAGACTATTTGGAATTGGGTCTGGCAGATAGGAGAGGAAGGCGCCATAGTGCACAGACTCACGGGGGTGTCGGGCAGGTCCATGCTGTCTGTCTGGAGGGGGGAGAACACATCCTCCTCTGGGAACACATCCTCCTGCAGTGGATCAGGACTTGGCTCACATACACCCTCCACTAAGATACAGTACAAACACACACATCATTTACATAGAAAGATAACATGCATACACACACACAGATGGAAAGACAGACAGACAGACAGAGGCATGCACACACAAACACACACAAATGTATTTGCCTGGAATATGCTGTGACTCAAGGTAGTCAACTGCCTCCATGAAGACCTCCATAGCTCTGATGTCCTATCTGAAACACTCTCAGTGAGTCTCTGGGCGAAGTGAGAATGTCTCAAGATAGGAGAAAATGAGAACACGCGCTGCAGCCGTTAAACTTCCTGTTTCGGTGACGATGCAAAAGCAAAGGGTAAAAATGTACATCAGGACATTCTGAGTGACTCATCTGAAAATAAAATCTGCATTGTCCGACTTCCAAAAGCCTAATTTGCCTAGTTAAAAAACTAAATTACCATGGGTTCATCATTTCCGCAGTCACTCGCTGCAATTACACATTGAGAGGAAAACACTGACATGCTGGAATGTTTTTTGTGCATGTTTGAGAATATTTTATACATAATGATATGATTTATATTTGTTAGTCAACCAATTATTTGTTAGTCAACCAATTACTTATAACGAATAGTTTATTAGAGGGACACAATTTGGCTTTTGTAATTTTCTCGGTGGTTCTTTACTTATGCAACATTGCCATCTAGTGATCAAACGTTTTGTAAAAATTGTCATAATCTGATCAAGTTTTTTTAGGCTACGTCATGCATTGTTGCACAGTTCTATTCTTTGGTGAGCTCACATTTGCATCGAAGTTACATTATGAGATCACATAGCATCGTGAAGTTAAGTTCTCTGTCTTGTGATAACAATTCTAGAATGGCTGGTTACAGTTCATTCAAAGATATATTATATAGATTTGTAGATCCGGTTTGCTTTTCCTCTCTATCCTCTGAGTATTTTCGGAGGATTTAGGGGGAGGTCATGTCGGATCAATCAAAATGCACCACCATCTATATGTCTCGGGAGTTGAGACAGGCCAGCGACAAGGCTCTATCGACAGGTGCTCAAGAGATACGCTTTCCAGACCATAAATCACCACAATCTCTTCGGTAAGAATGTTTATTTTATAGCTAGGTTCAATAATATTCGGATAATATATATTTCGGATATATTTAATCTCCATCTAGCACATACATCGGCATACAGGCCTGTCACTTGTAGTTTATTGATAGGAAGATGATAGGAAGATGTCCTTGCATGTGCAAATGTTTCAATCCCTCTCACTCTCTCTGTGCTGTCTGTTATGTGTGTAAATCAGAATTGGTCAAATTCAGTCACACCATTTGAGTTTGGGAATCCGCCGCTCTTTCGCCTCCACGGACCTGCTCACCAATGCGCACCCGCAGTCAGCACACAGTGCACTTTCCCTGGACAGCCTGGAGGGGGTGCTATCGCTACACTCAGGTATGGACCAACCACAGCCATTGACTTCAATTCAATTTCAATTTCAATTTAAGGGGCTTTATTGACATGGGAAACATATGTTTACATTGCCAAAGCAAGTGAAATAAATAATCAACAAAAGGGAAATAAGCAATAAAAAAAATTCACAGTAAACTTTACACCCATAAAAGTTAAAAAAATTAATAAAGACATTTAAAATGTCATATTATGTCTATATACAGTGTTTTAATGTTGGACAAATAGTTAAAGTACAAAAGGGAAAATGAATAAACATAAATATAAGTTATATTTAACATGGTGTTTGTTCCTCACTGGTTACCCTTGTGGCAACAGGTCACCAATCTTGCTGCTGTGATGAAACACTGGTATTTCAACCAATAGATATAGATAAATTGTTATATTGACTACAGCCGTCCTAGTTTGCTCATTAATGTCTTAATCGAAATTACGGATTGCCTCTGATCCGCTCGTCGTTCCCTTATGCCATAGTTTGTACATCTCAATTGCCAGTATAAAACAACTTTTATTTAAGCAAGTCAGCCATATCAGATATGTTTTTTTCATAAATGAGGCTGAATTAACCTTTTCGCTACCAGACGTTGGGACACTGCAGTTGGGACAGCTTTATGTAGGTCCTAACAGTTTGTGGACACCGTTTGTCATAGATAGATAGATAGATAGATAGATAGATAGATAGATAGATAGATAGATAGATAGATAGATAGATAGATAGATAGATAGATAGATAGATAGATAGATAGATAGATAGATACTTTATTGATCCCCCGGGGGGGAAATTTCATAAGGAGTTTATTAAAATTAATAAATTCTTTGTGGGTCTGTGTAATCTGAGGGAAATATGTGTCTCTAATATGGTCATACATTTGGCAGGAAGTTGGGACTAATATGGTCATACATTTGGCAGGAAGTTGGGAATTGCAGCTCAGTTGCCACCTAATTTTGTGGTCAGTGTGCATTTTACTTCTTTCTGTGGATGGATGCCCAATGTCTTACACACACACCTATCCTTTCACATTAACCAGATGTGTAACTTTATGGGACACTCCCTTTGTCTCGCATTTATTACAGAGTTCCTCAATTCCTCAGTTCCTCAGTTTTTCTTTATTTATCTATCTCTCTCTCTCTCCCCCTCCCACTCTCAACTCTATCACTCACTCCAACTTTCCCTCCCCCACTCTAAACAGTTACTCATTTCATGAGAAAGGAAAGTGAAAGATACAACACACCCATTTTACACAAACTACACAGGAAATAGGTGAGGAAAGGGTTTAAGAGCTTCAGCATTTTTTTTCCTTTATTTAACTAGGCAAGTCAGTTAAGAACAAATTCTTATTTACAATGACGACCTACATCGGCCAATTGTGCGCCGCCCTATGGGACTCCCAATCACGGCTGGTTGTGATACAGTCTGGATTTGCCTGTTATGTTAATTTGGCGAGAATACGTGTCACAAAAAAAATAAAAATTAAATATATTTTATATCATTGAGTTATTAAAGCCCCATACAAACAGGCAGCTCCAAAATGCAGGTGTTTCAGCCTAGCTCAGTGCTTTCTGTGGTGGTGGGGCAGGCCAGCAGAAAATAGGAGCATTGCACCGTGATTGGCTCAGCATTGCACTGTGATTGGCTCAGTGTTCTGTCACTCATGGGGACACTATGTCACCTGCCTTTAGTAAGGGTGGACATAATAAATGTGAGCCCTTTGGGTCCTTTCATAGACTTATATTAGAAGTGCCATTCCAAGAAGGCTCAAGGTCATTGGCCACAGATAAAATCACATAAAATCACATTATATCTACAGTAGCTTTGATTGGACTGATCCTCTCAACATTTTACTTTCAAAATCTTAGCTAGCAGTCATCATCATAAACCAAGTAGACAATCAACAAGCAAGTTATTTTGAATCCTTGCCATATGAGTTGACAGTAATTGAAAGGTCGCTGTTTCGAATACCCAAGGCGACATGGTGAAAAACCTGTTGAAGTGTCCTTGAGCATGGCACTAAACCCTAATTTGTTCCAGGGGCGCCGTACTACTATGGCTGACCCTGTAGGTAGGCCGTCATTGTAAATAAGATACAGTTGAAGTCAGAAGTTTACATACACCTTAGTCAACTACATTTAAACTCAGTTTTTCGCCATTCCTGACATTTAATCCTAGTAAAAGGTATTTGTCTTAGGTCAGTTAGGATCACCACTTTATTTTAAGAATGTGAAATGTCAGAATAATAGTAGAGAGAATGATTGATTTATTTCAACTTTTATTTCTTTCATCACATTCCCAGTGGGTCAGAAGGTTACATACACTCAATTAGTATTTGGTAGCGTTGCCTTTAAATTGTTTAACTTGGGTCAAACTTTTCGGGTTGCAAACCTGACTCAGTTACACCAGTTCTGTCAGGAGGAATGGGCCAAAACTCACCCAACTTATTGTGGGAAGCTTGTGGAAGGCTACCGGAAACGTTTGACCCAAGTTAGTGTTTTTTGAGTGTGGCGGGGGTAGAGCCTGGAGGAGGGCAGTGCTCCATGCAAAAAAAATTACAACAATCTAGCTACGTTTTTTGTAATTATTAAAACCTTTTTGATTAGGTCCACAACCTATGCATATCTGCTAGTAGCAAAGGCTGGACAAATATTATTTATCTCTTGTTTTAATATGTTAATATGTTATATACAGCATCCTATGTACATAAGAGGACAATATAAACGGCCATATTTTTGTACAGTTTGGGTCGCAGTTGTATGCACTTTTATTTTTTAAAAATTCAAACGAACATAATAGGCTATGTCGGGCCCACAAATCCGTAGTTTTTTTCAATATGGCCCATGCACTGATTGCATTTGACACCCCTGCTTTAGGGCCTAGTTTACAAACGCCAAATAGCCTACACGGCAATCGCGAAAATGCTTTTGGGAACGGGCAGAAAAAGTTCACTTAGATCCACTGAGGAAAAAAGGACAATGTCAGAGTTTAATTCAATAAGAGAAAAGCTGTGTAATGAAGAGTTGAAAATAAAGAGATGGGAATTCTGAAGCGTTGGGTGATAAGCACATATAGTTTCTGTCCGTTTTAGTTTCTGTTCCTGGACGGAACACTCAATTCCCATTTTTATCTATACAAGGTCACAGATGCAGCTGGTTTGCAACACCGGATGATACTCTCAAGAACAACAGATTATAATAGGACAGTTTCACAAACTTAGTCACATCCTCAGTTATGTGGACACATACAATTAAAATGTCCATTACACTCCTCCCTGTTGATAATGCCTTAACAATTATTTAATACATTTTAAATGTAGCAAGCTTCTAAAGGCATAACGTCCTGTAGTCCACCAATTCTTCCATGTACATCTCATCCGTTATGAGACTGAGTGTAAAACCTTTCACACACACCATATATAGTTTTCTATGCGGCTGTGGAGGAGGCAACACCTGGCAATCACAGAGTTTGGGCGTTCAGACAATATTCCATTCCCACCTTGTGAGAGCAAACCTCTGTCTATCAGCACTATGACTAAAACAACGGTCAGACACAGTTGCATGATCCACCCTCCAAACCAGATTTATAATCTGGCCTTGCAAACAACGGCTGTGTGGTTGTGTAATACAGAGAATGTCATGGCGTCAGGGTTACATGGTATCTCCACTAAGACTGGCCACAACCCACACTCCCAACACAGATGTCCAGATATAAGATTAGCAACCACTTCTGCTCTAGATAAGAACAAATTGTCCTCATTGATGTGAGGGCCCAGCAGGGCTCTCTTTCGACGATGACCATCTACTTCTGGGCCACTACTCCGGGCCGGCGTCGGTCCCTTTCGCTCAGGACTTCTTCTACGATGACCATCTACTTCTGGGCCACTACTCCGGGCCGGAATTGCGTCCCTTTGGCTCGGGACCTCCTTCCGTCACTAGGGTCTCTGGCCGAGGCAGAATCTTTCTCAATTTATCAACATTGGTCTGTGGAATGTGTCCTTCTGGCAGCTTACCAATGGCGAAGATGAGAGTCACTTCTGCAAAGACACATAGACACAGACAGACAGAGAAGAAAACAATGCTACGCAGTGGCGGGGCCATCTACCTCTTCTGGGGTTGGAACTCTCCTACAGTGGGACATAGGGATCCAGGTTTCTCTCTCTCTGCTACTTTCAGAGAAGACTTCACCCATGGGAAGAGAATCTTAAGAACATTGTTAAGTGAGACACAGTACGCTACTGTACCATGTCTTATCAGTCAGTAGAAGTCTTGATATTAGGAAGTGCACATTCTTGCAGCCTGCCGCAGTCCACTACTTTCAGAGACAGGCCCCCTTTGTACTTTGTCTCCGGCCACAAATACATTCCATCTAACCCATAACACATTAATTACTACTGCTAGGCCACTTATATAGTTATAAACATACTAAACGTGCTCAAGTCAATTAGTCAGTGTCCAACTGTCCCTCATCTGGAACAATGATTACAACATGTTCCACACAACCTAGAAACCATATTGACTTTCACAGGGAAGAGAGAGAATACATGTTATAATATTTTCACACCAATCTTGATAAGAATTATATTTGGGCAAGGACCACAAAGCCCCTACTGTCAATGTCCCAACTATGGTTAGCCCAAGCTACAACCTAGTGGGTTTTCTGATAATTTCCATCTCGGAAGACACGAAAAGATACGTTTTCCCTGGGAGGAAACCCTCCCTAGACTCACTGGATTCTTAGAAATATTTAATTAGTTTCAGAAACCACCTGTAGGATGAGCAGGGCCCCCTCCCCTCACTTTGTGCTCTCCTGACAGTTTAGGGGCAGCTCTCTGGCTTTCCTTCTCGTCTTGCCGAAATCATAATTGATAAATTATAAACTTTTTCCTAATCATTAGTGTTTACATATTACATTTAAATCTCACCCAATGTTTAGGCTCTCTAGTGAGGGTGATCAGACATCACCAGAAAGTCAGAACAGGTCAGAGGTCATTCAACGCCATTAAGTGAGTCCCTCTTTGCCTTTTGTTCCCCTGTACCTCAGACATTATTTAAAGACATTTCAAACATTTCAAACATTTTGTGTAGCAGATTTACATTGGGTTTTTCAGTATATTTCTTATCCGGAGAATTTGTGCAACCAAAACTCTGACTATAGAAACTTCAGAAGATTTCATTTGTGTGCTCTTTAAGGTGTATAATTTCTAACCTGTGAAAAACCCACTAAAACCAAAATAAAAGACCCCACACAATTAATCAAATACGGTATTAACACCACTAACAAATATTCATAACAGGTAGGTTGTGTGTGTGTGGTAAAACTTAGGGCAAAAACAAACAAATGGCCAGGCCTTACTTAATTGGGAGCTCCCTTTACGGCCGGATCTGAAAACCTTTATACTTAATAGAACTGCAGAATTTCACTAACTACTCTCCCAAGGCAACAGCCTCGGGAAATATTTCAAAGACACTCCATCAGGGACACTCCATCCTCTCCTAAAAGAGAAAATAAACATTTAGTTAGTTTTCACTTTCCTAAATCTTAATCAGTCCAAACTACACTACTCAAAAAAATAAAGGGAACACTTAAACAACACAATGTAACTCCAAGTCAATCACACTTCTGTGAAATCAAACTGTCCACTTAGGAAGCAACACTGATTGACAATACATTTCACATGCTGTTGTGCAAATGGGATAGACAACAGGTGGAAATTATAGGCAATTAGCAAGACACCCCCAATAAAGGAGTGGTTCTGCAGGTGGTGACCACAGACCACTTCTCAGTTCCTATGCTTCCTGGCTGATGTTTTGGTCACTTTTGAATGCTGGCGGTGCTTTCACTCTAGTTGTAGCATGAGAGGGAGTCTACAACCCACACAAGTGGCTCAGGTAGTGCAGCTCATCCAGGATGGCACATCAATGCGAGCTGTGGCAAGAAGGTTTGTGTGTCTGTCAGCGTAGTGTCCAGAGCATGGAGGCGCTACCAGGTGACAGGCCAGTACATCAGGAGACGTGGAGGAGGCGGTAGGAGGGCAACAACCCAGCAGCAGGACCGCTACCTTCGCCTTTGTGCAAGGAGGAGCAGGAGGAGCACTGCCAGAGCCCTGCAAAATGACCTCCAGCAGGCCACAAATGTGCATGTGTCTGCTCAAACGGTCAGAAACAGACTCCATGAGGGTGGTATGAGGGCCCGACGTCCACAGGTGGGGGTTGTGCTTACAGCCCAACACCGTGCAGGACGTTTGGCATTTGCCAGAGAACACCAAGATTGGCAAATTCGCCACTGGCGCCCTGTGCTCTTCACAGATGAAAGCTGGTTCACACTGAGCACATGTGACAGACGTGACAGAGTCTGGAGACGCCGTGGAGAACGTTCTGCTGCCTGCAACATTCTGCTGCCGGCGCCAGTGGCGAATTTGCCAATCTTGGTGTTCTCTGGCAAATGCCAAACGTCCTGCACGGTGTTGGGCTGTAAGCACAACCCCCACCTGTGGATGTCGGGCCCTCATACCACCCTCATGGAGTCTGTTTCTGACCGTTTGAGCAGACACATGCACATTTGTGGCCTGCTGGAGGTCATTTTGCAGGGCTCTGGCAGTGCTCCTCCTGCTCCTCCTTGCACAAAGGCGGAGGTAGCGGTCCTGCTGCTGGGTTGTTGCCCTCCTACCGCCTCCTCCACGTCTCCTGATGTACTGGCCTGTCACCTGGTAGCGCCTCCATGCTCTGGACACTACGCTGACAGACACACAAACCTTCTTGCCACAGCTCGCATTGATGTGCCATCCTGGATGAGCTGCACTACCTGAGCCACTTGTGTGGGTTGTAGACTCCCTCTCATGCTACCACTAGAGTGAAAGCACCGCCAGCATTCAAAAGTGACCAAAACATCAGCCAGGAAGCATAGGAACTGAGAAGTGGTCTGTGGTCACCACCTGCAGAACCACTCCTTTATTGGGGGTGTCTTGCTAATTGCCTATAATTTCCACCTGTTGTCTATTCCATTTGCACAACAGCATGTGAAATGTATTGTCAATCAGTGTTGCTTCCTAAGTGGACAGTTTGATTTCACAGAAGTGTGATTGACTTGGAGTTACATTGTGTTGTTTAAGTGTTCCCTTTATTTTTTTGAGCAGTGTATTTAAAATCCTTACTTTCCAATGAACTTCCCATTTCCTTTCTTTCCCACTTTCTTTGTTACCTTCACTAGTCTACATCAGTGGCGGCCCGTCATTCAGGGCAGGTGGGGCACCTGTTTTGAGCCCCACATTTGTAGCTTGGGGGGCTTGCCTGTTTTGCATGTTATTTTGGCATTAATCCGTGTCACATATCATTTTGCAAACAATGTAAAAAATATATATATATAGAGTTGAAGTCGGAAGTTTACATACACTTAGGTTGAAGTCATTAAAACACATTTTTCAACCACTCCACAGATTTCATGTTAACAAAATATAGTTTTGGCAAGCCAGTTAGGACATCTACTTTGTGAATGACACAAGTCATTCTTCCAACAATTGTTTACAGACAGATTATTTCACTTATAATTCACTCTATCACAATTCCAATGGGTCAGAAGTTTACATACAGTGGGGAGAACAAGTATTTGATACACTGCCGATTTTGCAGATTTTCCTACTTACAAAGCATGTAGAGGTCTGTAATTTTTTATCATAGGTACACTTCAACTGTGAGAGACGGAATCTAAAACAAAAATCCAGATAAATACATTGAATGATTTTTAAATAATTCATTTGCATTTTATTGCATGACATAAGTATTTGATCACCTACCAACCAGTAAGAATTCCGGCTTTCACAGACCTGTTGGTTTTTATTTAAGAAGCCCTCCTGTTCTCCACTCATTACCTGTATTAACTGCACCTGTTTGAACTCGTTACCTGTATAAAAGACACCTGTCCACACACTCAATCAAACAGACTCCAACCTCTCCACAATGGCCAAGACCAGAGAGCTGTGTAAGGACATCAGAGATAAAATTGTAGACCTGCACAAGGCTGGGATGGGCTACAGGACAATAGGCAAGCAGCTTGGTGAGAAGGCAACAACTGTTGGCGCAATTATAAGAGAATGGAAGAAGTTCAAGATGACGGTCAATCTCCCTCGGTCTGGGGCACCATGCAAGATCTCACCTCGTGGGGCATCAATGATAATGAGGAAGGTGAGGGATCAGCCCAGAACTACACGGCAGGACCTGGTCAATGACCTGAAGAGAGCTGGGACCACAGTCTCAAAGAAAACCATTAGTAACACACTACGCCGTCATGGATTAAAATCCTGCAGCGCACACAAGGTCCCCCTGCTCAAGTCAGCGCATGTCCAGGCCCGTTTAAAGTTTGCCAATGACCATCTGGATGATCCAGAGGAGGAATGGGAGAAGGTCATGTGGTCTGATGAGACAAAAATAGAGCTTTTTGGTCTAAACTCCACTCGCCGTGTTTGGAGGAAGAAGAAGGATGAGTACAACCCCAAGAACACCATCCCAACCGTGAAGCATGGAGGTGGAAACATCATTCTTTGGGGATGCTTTTCTGCAAAGGGGACAGGACGACTGCACCGTATTGAGGGGAGGATGGATGGGGCCATGTATCGCGAGATCTTGGCCAACAACCTCCTTCCCTCAGTAAGAGCATTGAAGATGGGTCGTGGCTGGGTCATCCAGCATGACAACGACCCGCAACACACAGCCAGGGCAACTAAGGAGTGGCTCCGTAAGAAGCATCTCAAGGTCCTGGAGTGGCCTAGCCAGTCTCCAGACCTGAACCTAATAGAAAATCTTTGGAGGGAGCTGAAAGTCCGTATTGCCCAGCGACAGCCCCGAAACCTGAAGGATCTGTATGGAAGAGTGCGCCAAAATCCCTGCTGCAGTGTGTGCAAACCTGGTCAAGAACTACAGGAAACTTATGATCTCTGTAATTGCAAACAAAGGTTTCTGTACCAAATATTAAGTTCTGCTTTTCTGATGTATCAAATACTTATGTCATGCAATAAAATGCTAATTAATTACTTAAAAATCATACAATGTGATTTTCTGGATTTTTGTTTTAGATTCTGCCACTCACAGTTGAAGAGTACCTATGATAAAAATGACAGACTTCTACATGCTTTGTAAGTGGGAAAACCTGCAAAATTGGCAGTGTATCAAATACTTGTTCTCCCCACTGTACACTAAGTTGACTGTGCCTTTAAACAGCTTGGAAAATTCCAGAAAATGATGTCATGGCTTTAGAAGCTTCTGATAGGCAAATTGACGTAATTTGAGTCAATTGGAGGTGTACCTGCGGATTTATTTCAAAGCCTACCTTCCAACTCAGTGCCTCTTTGCTCGACATCATGGGAAAATCAAAAGAAATCAGCCAAGACCTCAGAAAAAACATTGTAGACCTCATGTCTGGTTCATCCTTGGGAGCAATTTCCAAACACCATGGGACCACGCAGTCATCATAGCGCTCAGGAAGGAGACGCGTTGTCTCCTAGTGATTAACGTACTTTGGTGCGAAAAGTGCAAATCAATCCCAGAACAACAGCAAAGGACCTTGTGAAGATGCTGGAGGAAACAGGTACAAAAGTATCTATATCCACAGTAAAACGAGTCCTATATCGACATAACCCGAAAGGCCGCTCAGCAAGGAAGAAGCCACTGCTCCAAAAACACCATAAAAAAAACAGAATACGGTTTTCCACTGCACATGGGGACAAAGATTGTACTTTTTGGAGAAATGTCCTCTGGTCTGATGAAACAAAAATAGAACTGTTTGGCCATAATGACCATCGTTATGTTTGGAGGTAAAAGGGGGAGGCTCGCAAGCCGAAGAACACTGGAAAAGTGTATGCGAGCAAGGAGGCCAAAAAACCTGACTCAGTTACACCAGTTCTGCCAGGAGGAATGGGCCAAAATTCACCCAACTTGAATTGGGAAGCTTGTGGAAGGCTACCCTGAAACGTTTGACCCAAGTTAAACAATTTAAAGGCAATGCTACCAAATACTAATTGAGTGTATGTAAACTTCTGACCCACTGGGAATATGATGAAGGAAATAAAAGCTGAAATAAATCATTCTCTCTACTATTATTCTGACATTTCATATTATTTAAATAAAGTGGTGATCCTAACTGACCTAAAACAGGGAATTTTTACTAGGATTAAATGTCAGGAATTGTGAAAAACTGAGTTTAAATGTATTTGGTTAAGGTGTATGTAAACTTCCGACTTCAACTGTATATCATTGAGTTAATAAAGCTGCATACAAACATATTTTTTTTGTTTTCTTGAGTAAGACAGCTCCAAAATGCAGGTGTTTCAGCCCAGCTCAGTGCTTTCTGTGGTGGTGGGCCACAGATAAAATGACGGAATTTTTCTGAGCTCAGGAGAACACAGCACAGTGCAGACAGTCTGAATTCTGAAGCATTGGGTGATAAGCACATATCTTTATAGTTTCTGTTCTTGGACAGAACTCTCAGTATACAAGGACACAGGTGCAGCTGCTTTGCAACACAGGATGATACTCCCAAGAACAGGGGATTATAATTGGACAGTTTCACAAGGTTAGTCACATCCTCAGTTATGTGGCTACATACAATTAAAATGTCCATTACAACCCCAGTCCAAAAATAATTCCACTGTCTCTGACTGTAGCCTACAGCGCATTTTCTATATTTGCGGGTTAGAGTTGGGTGCAGGCCTCAGAGTTTCACTTTATCACATATAGTCAGGTGGTTGAGGATGGGTTATTCGCAGTTGCATGTGTGGGAGCTGGTGAACAAACAGTTAACCCACTCACCAGTGTCTCTTACGTGTGTGTGTGTGTGTGTGTGTGCGTGCGCGCAGGAGGTCAGTCCAGATCAAGTGTTCAGTCTGATGGCTTGTAGATAGAAACTGAGCCTGTTGGTATCAGACCTCATTAGGGGTGTGTCGAGTAGTCGGACAAAACGAGTATTGTAACGGATATGTGCAATTTCCTGGATATGATTATGACTAGAGTATGTTTCGTAAATGTGAATTGAAAAATAGAAAAATAGAATTTTGGGGTGCCAGCAAATGACTTTCTCAGTAATTTTAAAAAACCTTTTCCTTCCTGCTGAAAATTGAGGACACACACACACCTCAACACGCTGCTTCTAATATGCAGCTGTTTTACAATGAGAACGTGCAGGGAGGTATTTTGCTAAAATCTACATAGGCTTATTAAAACACTTTTTTCCGATCACGAGTATCATACGATCCGACTATTAACTGTCAATTTACAGATACGATTACGAATATGACCATGTCGGCACACCCCTGGACATCATGCTCCAGCAGTGCAGTAGCATCTAACAATTCACAACAATACACAAAAAAAGAATTAAGAAATATATAAATATTAGGAAGAGCAATATCGGAGTGGCATTGACTAAAATACAGTAGAATACAGTATATACATATGAGGTGAGTAAAACAGTATGTAAACATTATTAAAGTGACTAATGTTTCATTATTAATGTGACCAGTGATTCCATGTCTACGTGCATAGGGCAGGAGCCTCTAAGGTGCAGGGTTGACCAGGTGGTAGCCGGTTAGCAATGGCTATTTAACAGTCTAATGGCCTTGAGAAAGAAGCTGTTTTTCAGTCTCAGTTGTTCGTCCGCCGTGTGTGGAGGCTTTTGATCAAAACCAGCTTTGGCCTATAAAACATAACGGACTACCTTTTGACTTTCCCCTTTCCTCTTCTCTGTCAGACAGCAGAGTGGAGCTCCAGCCTACCAGTGACACCACCCTGAAGCCCAGGAGCTCCCACAGTAGCCGTCTCTCGCTGGAGGACATAGCGCAGCCTGCAGGCGGGGAGGGGAAGTGCAGCGACGGGAAAAAGCGTTTGGGCACGGAGTACGAGGAGAACTGGCAGGACTCCAGGGACAGCGCCAGCGAGTCGCACCCCGATGATAACGAGGATTCGGGGTCCCTTGAGTCCATCGATGAGGAAGAGGAGGAGGAGGAAGGGTTGATGGTGGTAAACCCCACAGCAAGTAAAGAGAAAGGGAAGAAGAGGCTTGATGCGGAGGGGACTTCAATTGAGAGCCCATCAAAGTACCTACAGGTCAGGCATTGTAGGCATTGTAGAACAGGTCAGGCATTGTAGAACTGATGTTTGCTGAGCTTTAGTCAATGAACAGCATTCTCACGTAGGTGTTCCTTTTGTCCAGGTGGGAAAGGGCAGTGTGGAGTGCAATAGAGATTGCATCATCTGTGGATCTGTTGGCGCTGTATGCAAATTGCAGTAGGCCTAGGGTTTCTGGCATAATGGTGTTTATGTGAGCCATGACCAGCCTTTTTTGCTTTTAACATATTGGGAGACAGGTGGATGGTACATATTGGTGGAGGATGGGGTGAGAGTTACAAAAGTTACTCCCATTCAATGTTATTCAGTGAGTCCCTTGTAAAAGTACTTTAAAGTTTCTTAAAAGTATCCTATTATCATTAGGGTATCAGCCATAGTGTTTGGTTTGGTTGAATGTGCTATTTCGATGTTGAAGCTATTGTCTTGTTGCTGTTACAGGGACCTTAAGGATGTGGTTAAATCCACCACTCAGGAAGTGGAACATGTACATGTTTTATATGGCAAGGGGTTTGAATACTATAGTGTTTCCCCTGGCTTTAGATTCTGCAGCATTATAATAAATGCCTGTCTTGTTTGTTTCTGTATTTTCTTTGGCTTTTGTCCGTGCAGGAATTCCATAGTTTACCAAAGCGGCTGGTGCCCTCTGAGATCACCCACTGTTTGTATGAACTAGAGGTGAGTGACAGACGGAGAGCAACTAAGACTTGGGTCTGGGTTCAAGTAGTATTGGGTTTCTTTAAAATAGTTTGAGCATTTGATAGAGCCTGTCCAGTGTCAGATGGGCAGGTTTTGCACATTTTTGACTATTGCGTTGGTTCCATTGTGCCAGGCAAGCTTAATCGATTGCAGTTAACGTTTTTTAACAATAGCAAATACTATTTGAACTCAGGTCTGGTGTGAACAATGGAATCTATTAAGTTCCTTTAAAGGGGCGTTGCACTCAAAAACATGATTTTCCTGTGTTTTATATACACTGAGTGTGCTCTTTCCATGACATAGACTGGCCAGGTGAATTCTGGTGAAAGCTATGATCCCTTATTGATGTCACTTGTTAAATCGACTTCAAATCTAGGTTAAAGAAGGATTTTTAAGCTTTGAGACAATTGAGACATCAAATCAAATCAAATGTTATTTGTGACAACAGGTGTAGACCTTACAGTGAAATGCTTACTTACAAGCCCTTAACCAACAATGCAGTTTTAAGAAAAATAAGTGTTAAGAAAGTACTTACTAAAAAAAAAGTGAAGTAAAAAATAGATAAGTAGAAAAATAGAGAAATAACTAATAATTAAAAAGCAACAATAAAATAACAGTAGCGAGGCTCTATACAGGTGGTACCGGTACAGGTGGTATATACAGGTGGTATATACAGGTGGTATATACAGGTGGTATATACAGGTGGTATATACAGGTGGTACCGGTAGATGTGGTATATACAGGTGGTATATACAGGTGGTATATACAGGTGGTATATACAGGTGGTATATACAGGTGGTACCGGTACAGGTGGTATATACAGGTGGTGTATATACAGGTGGTATATACAGGTGGTACCGGTACAGGTGGTATATACAGGTGGTATATACAGGTGGTATATACAGGTGGTATATACAGGTGGTATATACAGGTGGTACCGGTACAGGTGGTATATACAGGTGGTGTATATACAGGTGGTACCGGTACAGGTGGTATATACAGGTGGTATATACAGGTGGTATATACAGGTGGTATATACAGGTGGTATATACAGGTGGTACCGGTACAGAGTCAATGTGAGGGGGCACCGGTTAGTCGAGGTCATTGAGGTAATATGTACATGTAGGTAGAGTTAAAGTGACTATGCATAGACAATAAACAGAGAAAAGCAACAGCGTAAAGGGGGGGGGGGTTAGCTATTCAGGAGTCTCATGGATGGGGGTAGAAGCTGTTAAGAAGCCTTTTGAACCTAGACTAGCAGAGAGAACAGTATGACTAGGGTGGCTGGAGTCTTTAACAATTTTTAGGACCTTCCTCTGACTGGTATAGAGGTCCTGGATGGCAGGAATCTTGGCCCCAGTGATGTACTGGGCCGTACGCACTACCCTCAGTAGTGCCTTGTGGTCGGAGGCCGAGCAGTTGCCATACCAGGCGGTGATTCAACCAGTCAAGATGCTCTCAATGGTGCAGCTGTATAACCTTTTGAGGATGTGAGGACCCATGCCAAAACTTTTCAGTCTCTTGAGGGGGTATATGCTTTGTCCTACCCTCTTCACGACTGTCTTGGTGTGTTTGGACCATGATAGTTTGTTGGTGATGTGGACACCAAGGAACTTGAAGCTCTCAATCTGCTCCACTACAGCCCCGTCAATGAGAATGGGAGTGTGCTCTGTGCTCCTTTTCCTGTAGTCCACAATCATCTCCTTTGTCTTGATCATGTTGAGGGAGAGGTTGTTATCCTGCACCACACCACCAGGTCTCTGACCTCCTCCTTAAAGGCTGTCTTGTTGTTGTCGGTGATCAGGCCTACCACTGTTGTGTCGTTGGTAAACTTAATGATGGTGTTGGAATTGTGCCTGGCCATGCAGTCATGGGTGAACAGGGAGTACAGGAGGGGACTGAGCACGCACCCTTGGCCCCCGTGTTGAGGATCAGCGTGGCAGATGTGTTGTTACCTACCCATACCACCTGGGGTAGGCCCGTCAGGAAGTCCAGGATCCAGTTGCAGAGGGAGGTGTTTAGTCCCAGGATCCTTAGCTTGGTGATGAGCTTTGAGGGCACTATGGTGTTGAACGCAGAGCTGTAGTCAATTAACAGCATTCTCACGTAGGTGTTCCTTTTGTCCAGGTGGGAAAGGGCAGTGTGGAGTGCAATAGAGATTGCATCATCTGTGGATCTGTTGGCGCTGTATGCAAATTGCAGTAGGCCTAGGGTTTCTGGCATAATGGTGTTTATGTGAGCCATGACCAGCCTTATGCAAATTGCAGTTTGCCTAGGGATTCTGGGATAATGGTGTTTATGTGAGCCATGACCAGCCTTTCAAAGCACTTCATGGCTACAGACGTGAGTGCTACGGGTCTGTAGTCATTTAGGCAGGTTACCTTAGTGTTTTTGAGCACAGGGACTATGGTGGTCTGCTTGAAACATGTTGGTATTACAGACTCCATCAGGGACCGGTTAAAAATGTCAGTGAAGACACTTGCCAGTTGGTCAGTGCATTGTCTGCTTGTATGCCCCCTTTATTTATCCTACGATTCTGACTTTGGTGTACAGGAAGAACACTGTAAGAATGGCCCATGTTCTGAATTCTGTCGCTGTACATTTCAAAAGTGCTGAACAAATAGTCCTAGCTCGCTCATTAATGTCTTAATCAAAATTACGGATTGCCTCTTATCTGCTTGTCGTCCCCTTATGCCATAGTTTGTACATCTCAATTGTCAGTAGAAACCACATTTTGTTGAAGCAAGTCAGCCATATCAGCTATTTTTTTTTAAAGGCAGTAAATGACGCTGAATGAACCTATTTTGCTGCCAGACAAGGCTTCGCTGATAGCCAGGGGTAGCAGTGGTAAGGTGTTGGGACAGTTTTATGAAGGCCCTAACCGTTTGTTGGCAGCGTTTGTCACTGTTATAGTGCAATTCATGTATTGTTTAGTGTTGTGTTGTGTTCTGTAGTGGCTTTGCTGGCATGCATCTTAAGACAGTGGATGTATCAAATGCATTATTATAATTTTTTTAATTTAACCTTTATTTAACTTGGCAAGTCAGTTAAGAACAAATTCTTATTTACATTGACGGCCTACCTACCCGGCCAAACCCTCCTCTAACCTGGACAACCCTGGGACAATTGTGCGCCACCCTATTGGACTCCCGATCACAGCCATTTGGGACACAGCCTGAGAATGACCGCTGCGCCACTCGGGAGGCCCCTAAGTAGAATAGCGCAATTTGAGCCATATGGTAGCGAGACAGAGAAATTTAATAGCATAATTTGAGCCATATGGCATAGAGTGTTACACTGAAGAATGAGAGGAAATGTTGGAGTGAGACAAATGGAATGGGTATGCGGGGGGAATATGTGGGTTTGAGATAGGGTAAGGGTTATTTGACCGTGCACAAAAACAGGAACCTGTTTTTTTCTGTGGGCCTAACATTAATTCAAATGTAATGAAGATATAGGAAATGTATAATACATATTGTCTAATACAGGTATAATACATATTGTATAATACAGGTATGATACATATTGTCTAATACAGGTATAATACATATTGTCTAATACAGGTATAATACATATTATCTAATACAGGTATAATACATATTGTCTAATACAGGTAGAATATATATTGTCTAATACAGGTATAATACATATTGTCTAATACAGCTATAATACATAGTATCTAATACATGTATAATACATATTGTCTAATACAGGTATAATACATATTGTCCAATACAGGTAAAAACATATTGTATAATACATGTCTAATACATATTGTCTAATACAGGTATAATACATATTGTCTAATACATGTATAATGCATATTGTCTAATACAGGTATAATACATATTGTCTAATACAGGTATAATACAATATTGAGAGTTATCATTTACCAGAAGTTTCTGGATGCTTTTTGTAGATATAAATAAAAAAACGAAATAATTAAATCCACTGAGATTTGTAGAGGTAAAGAACAATGCTTGACAACATCCTCAGTGTTTCATAAGTGAGACTTACACTGTGCCAAATACCAACCAACCATTATATAAGGCTGCCATTATTAAAACTTCTAATAAAACGTTTTGGAAACATTGGGGCTTCCTGTCAAACTGTTGAATGACAATGTGGAAAAACGATTTTAGGTTTTATTCTTAACTTTGCCAGATCCACTAAATGTGTGCACTCACTCACTGCAACCATAATCAAGGTACACATTATACATACCGTGTAGCACCGCTGCTCTGAGACGCTTTGTGAATATGGGCCCAGAACCCTTCATTTAGATGTGGAACGAAAAGTATCGATCTAATTACGTTCATAGTCATTCTTGATTTCACTGAGCAGAAATAACATATAATGTTAAAATCTAATCAAATCAAATGTATTGTCACATACACGTGGTTTGCAGATGTTATTGTGGGTGTAGCGAAATGCTTGTGCTTCTAGCTCCGACAGTGCAGTAATATCTAACAAGTAATATCTAACAAGTAATATACCCAAATACACATAAATCTAAGTAAGGAATGGATTGAGAATATATACATAAATGTCAGGACGGCATTGGACTAAGATACAGTGGCATAGTAAGCTTTTAGTATGCAGTATACACATAAGAGATTGCTGATGCAGTATGTAAACACGATTAAGTGACTAAGATACCGAAGAATAGTATAACGTACAGTTTAAACATATGAGACGAGTAATGCAAGATACGGAAACATTATTAAAGTGACTAGTGTTTAATTTCCTTAAAGTGGCCAGTGATTTCTAACCTATGTCTATAGGCAGCCGTCTCTGATGTGCTAGGGTTGGTTGTTAAGCAGTCAGAGGCGTAGTTTAGTCTTGTAATGGGCCACTTGACTTCCAAGAGTTTTTTCTTATTCTATTTGAATGGTCTGGTGTTGTGACTTGATGCCTCACAAATATTTTGGGAGCCCTTCTAGGCAAACACAGGAAGCTGCCTCCTTTTCCTGTTTAGTCTAACGTGATTGGTCTGTGAGCTTAGGAGTATTTTCATGGCAGTTCAGTCATCACCACCATCACTAAACCTCGCCATAACATAACTAACAATGGTGAAAGAGAGGGAAGCAATAAGTTAGCCCAAATGAAAGGTTGATAGATACATCATTTTTACCGTTGTCCCTGTCTATTCCTTCTGTCCAATTTTGGTCATATAACTCTGTCCAATTTTGGTCATGCCTAGATTGTTTCCTTCCTCGTCTGGTCTTGTTGTCCACAGGAGAAACTCCTGGCCCTAAATATAGACTAGCCTACTGTGACATAAGCATATTTCTGGATAGATAGCATGGTCTGGAGCAACCCAGCCCACTGTGGGAATATAGGACCATTTTGATAAGGGAACTATTCTAGTGGCTAGACGCCTTCTGCTGTGTTTATCTGTGTAGGCTGCCGGTTCTTCTCATACAATTGAATGGCCACAAGGGAACCCATTAAAGGACCATTATGATTTGTTACATAACAAGTATCTCTCAATAAAATTGCTTCTATCAGAATTAGGCTACAATAGACCCATGGGAAATGTAATAGTTTATCATTTGTAATGTTATTTAATAGATGACTTGTTCAGGGCAGATCAGTACAGCACAGTAGGCTAGGCCATGAAACAAAAAAAAACAAGCTACTGCAGGCCATTTACAAAAACAATTTTATGTGAAGGAATTCCCCTTAAACCGCTCCTCAAATGACAGTCTAATGTAGTCTAGCCTATTCTATTAAAATGTAACTCCCCCTCTGAAAAACAGTCACCACTTTGACTGGCGATCTGGTAAGTTAATAGACCAATAACAAAGAGAGTTTGCCCTCCTCTCTGACAACAAAAGCTAGTTTTCAGGTTACATATCCCTCGCATTAGGCTCCTCCAATGAGGCTCCTACACAGCTGCAGTGAACCTTTAACCTCAACAGAGGTGTGTTCGCAACTAAATCCTCTGTCAGCTCCTAGTGCTGGCATCTTGCCAGGTCTTTCCCGGACACAAATAAACGAATTTAACCCAACACCATCCGTAACCCAACACCATCCGTGCTTCTACATGTGCATTGTTTGGGGTTTTAGGCTGGGTTTCTGTATAGCACTTTGTGACATCGGCTGATGTAAAAAGGGCTTTATAAATACATTTGATTTGGTATAGAGCTAGAACACATTAGGACGTCTATGCTGGACATAAGAAGAAACAACACAGACAAAAGATACATAGGAAATGACAACTAAAAGTAGGGGGAACAAATCAACAGTCTAACCGGTCCACCCGCATCGCACTATGCGGTAGAGCATGCTGAACCCACCCCCCCCCCCCAAAAAAAAAAACGGAAAGAAAAGACCTTGAAAACGAATATGGAAGATAACATCCTTCCCTCCCTTTCTCATAGGAGGAGTGCAGGGGAGTGGAGAGAGAGAGCGAGAGTGTCAAATGGAAGATGGAGCTAATTCATTGCAGTGTGGTGACAGTCCAGGTGAAAGAGAGAGGGAAAGAAGGATGAGTGAAAGAGAGAGAGGGAGGGAGACCATGGGGAATGTGAGGAGGGATAAGATGTTCTACTGTATTGTGTGTGTGTGTGTGTGTGTGTGTGTGTGTGTGTGTTACTACTGTATTGTGTGTGTGTGTGTGTGTGTGTGTGTGTGTGTGTGTGTGTGTGTGTGTGTGTGTTACTACTGTATTGTGTGTGCGGAATAAATACGTAGCTAAATATGCTAAGCTGGAATAGATACAGTATACTGTACATGGAGTTCTCCTTCAACAGTAGATACAGTATATTGTACACAGAGTTCTCCTTCAACAGTAGGTACAGTATACTGTACACGGAGGTCTCCTTCAACAGTAGGTACAGTATACTGTACATGGAGGTCTCCTTCAACAGTAGGTACAGTATACTGTACATGGAGTTCTCCTTCAACAGTAGATACAGTATACTGTACATGGAGTGCTCCTTCAGTAGGAGGTTTTCTGCTGTAGATAAATTAATTCATTCTATATTAGATTTTCAAGGTTGTACGTTATTTTCAGGAAACACTGCGGACTCTTCTGAAACGCCTGGTGGAGGCTCAGAGCAACGAAGCCTTCGACCAAACCCCAGTACCGAACACACACCACTTCCTCTCCACCACCCACCACCGCCCCCCTCACGCGCCCTCTCACTCCCTCTTCCACTCCCCCAACCCTCTCCTGCCGGCAGATGCCCCCACCAAGATCCTTTCCACCTCCCAGGTGAACCAGGTGCCCTCCAACCTGTCCCAGTGTACCCACCACCACTGCCTGGCTCACCGTGCCGTGGCGCGCCGCCCGTCCGAGACATGCCTGACTGAGGCCAATGCCACCCAGAGCCAGGGCCACTGCTGCCCCAGAACCACCAGCCCTGCAAACGCCACCCTGACCAGTTGTGCCCAGCGGGGGAAAGAGAGGGCAGCAGCCCTCCAGGCCATCACTGACCTGAGGTACTGGCAGTATAGATTCAGGCAGCCAGTCATAATAATAATAATAATAATAAATATATATTTTATATAGCGCTTTTCATTACATACAGAATCTCAGTCACAAAGACAGACAGACAGACACACATTTACATTTCCTCTCCCCAAAATAACTGTTTCATGAAAAACATTGGTTTACAGTATGTGGCCATCTCCCCCATAACCTCTAACCCCCTATAGGATGGACATAGAGCACCTGCGCGTGGCCCATGAGGAGGGGCGCCAGGAGCACCGGGAGACCCTGGGGGTGCTGAGGGCCTTCCAGAAGGATATGGGGACCCTGGTGTCCCACTGGCAGAGAGACAGACAAGACAGACAGAAGCAGAGGGACGTCGGCACACAGCTGGAGGCTGTCAGACAGCAATCCAACAATGTCACTGAGATGTGAGTGGGGGGGACGGAGAAGAGGGACAGAGAGAAAGAAAGGGAGGAATACCTGGTAAGAAAGAGAGTGGAGGAGCGAGAGAAGATATGGACAGTTGGAAATGTGTTAGAGATGGGGATTGAAGAAAAGGTTAACAGAGGAGAGTGAGACAACAAATGAGAGCAAAGGGAAGCAAAGCGAGGGAACAGTATGGTAAAAGGGGAGAGGCTTCGGAGGAAGGAAGAGAAAGTGAATAGAAGTCAGCAGACATTCTGAGTTGACTGTTCTTAAATGACACTTTAAATAATGATCATCGTCTCTGAACCATTACAGAGGATTTCCCTTCTTACAGGTTGCTAAAAGAAAACAACGACATTTCCTCAAGTCTTATTATTGTTGTATTAGTGTCTCATTCATGCAACCAAATGAAATGGTGATTGCTGAATATGATGCTGGAAAAAAAGGCTTGTTTGGTGAAAAATGAGGCTAAAATCAAATCACATTTATTTGTCACATACACAGTTTACAGCAGGTATAAAAGGTGCAGTGAAACCCTTATGTGCTAGCTCCCTCAATATTGCAGTACATCAATCAATTATCAATAATAATAATAATGAAAAGAGCCATGTCAAAAATAACAAGTAGTAGTAGAAGTAATAGCAAGTAGCAGAAGTGGGTTGAGGTGTGTCAGTAAGAGCATGTGTGTTTGTGTGTGTCAGGACTCGGCAGGCAGTCGCTGTGTTGGGTAAAGTGGGGCTTCAATTGGAGGGGTTGGGAGCAGTAGGAACTCTGGTCCGCACTGCTTCTACCAAGCTGACACCCAACAGGTAGGAGTGAGTGTGTCTGTTACCTATTGGTACGACTATTGCATGCACCATTTTCTGTGATCTGATACTTAATGCTTGTTTTGTGTATGTGTGTGTGTGTAGCTCTCTACTGTGCCAGCGCTGCACTTCCAAGATAATGGATGGAGAGAGTGAAGAGGAATGAGAGCAAAAATGTAGTATTGTCTTCATTGAAACCGTTGAAATAAAACGTTTAACTGCAAATCTTATCTGCTTTCTTTTCTTTCTTTTTTACATTCTCACAGAGGTCAACTTAACTGCACATTACTTCACTCACTTACACATTAACTTATGTAAATCTTTAACTTTTTCAAAAAGGGAAGCAGATTAGTCATTTACTATAGAGGCGAAAGAAATGCCCACCTGTTAGGCAAGGTACTGGCTAGCGGAGTAGAACACTTGAAAAATGAAAGGATAGGAGCACAGCTCCGATACAATAATTGAATAACCTAATACCAACGTTTCGACAGGTTATAATTATCTACTCTCCTAGAGTGTGAGGCTCTCCTTTTATTTTTGAAGTAATTTACTATAGTCTACTTTATGATACAGTAATGTTTCACACTTAGGCCTCTTTGGAGTCTAGTCACATATAAATGTACTGAACATTGTGTGGGACACTTGATGGTAACACACACACAAACACACACGCACACACACAGACACACAACTCTGTAGCTCAGTTGGTAGAGCATGGCGCTACCAGGATAATGGGTTCAATTCCCGGGACCACTGGTATGTTATATTTATGCACGCATGACTAAGTCACTTTGGATAAAAGCGTCTACTAAATGGCATATATTATAATGTGTGTATATAAGAACATTCAATTAAAATGTTGTTGCCGTTTGAATCATGGTTCAAGCATTTTACATTTACAGTACATTTTAGTAATTTAACTAGTCTCTAGAACACTCATCTTTAGGTACCTAGGTAAGACAACCAAATAATAAACACAACTTTTTCTCAGTAGAGCAGTGTGCAGGAAAGGCAAAACAATTTATTTCAACATCACATCCTTTCTGGGTAACAATTTAAGTAGCTTACTTTTTAAAAATATTAAAATTGTCAAAAATATACAAAAATATCTTCTAAGCAAAGAACAATTTCTCAGGCAATACTTTTGCTAGGACTGTCTGGGAGTGGTTTAAGTGAGGATGGTAAAACAAAAAATGTGCTGTTATTTGCAGAGGTTTGGAACTCTATTGGTCTATTAACTAATTTACTGCCTGGTGATGTCACCATGGACGGTCTCCCACCAAAACAGGAGGACATTTCAATCTTTTCACACAGCTCTTACGCTAAAAGGGCATTATCATAATTTTCACAGTATTATTCCAACCTCATAGCGTGGAAATATATATATATATATAAATCACAGGAAAATCATGTTTTTGACAGAACTGGATCTTTAAAGCCTGACATGAACATTCAATGGCTACTATGAGATGAATAAATGGGTATAAAATGTCTCTCCTACAGACACATCTGAAGTATACAGTACATTCAACATATGTTTGCTATAGACTGGAATGGTATTATATCTGGGTATGCCTTCTTTCTTGGCCGTCACTATGCTAGAAATTACGTAATTGTGTCATTTTTCAACAATAAATGCAATTTTAACTACAAAGCCCTATCCTTAACCTTTACACAACATAAGGAACAAAAAGTTATTAAAGCAATTGCTCAGCAGTTCTTGCTCAGCAGTTAAGAGACTTGTTGGGTGACCACGTGAATCTGTTGGGTGCCTGATGCGGTCCGCGTCTTAACCTCACGAGCCATCTGGCACCAGGTACAGACGTAGCAGCAACACACCAATGCCATGTCTCCACACGTCGAACCCTGAGATTGGGAAGAGGGAAGGAGAGATGGATAGAAGATGAAAGCAGAGGACAAGAACATTGGAGAGAAGAAGTTGGGTTTAATTTCATATTCAGTGTTATATTTAAAAGTGGAATCAAGGCAATAACAACTCTTAAGAACAATAGCATTGATCTATAATAGTTATGACTGAAAACCCTATATAATGTATACCGGATGTGTTTAAGTACTAACTATCCAGATGTCATGTATATCAAATAACTATATTTCACTATGTAAGTGTGTAAAAACAAAAAGTGCAAAGTATGTAAAATATGTGTAGAATGTAAGAGGGAGAATAAGAACAACTGCATTTACTAGTGCACCAACGATATTTCTTAACACCTCAAACATCTGGTAGTTTTCAAAACCATATCCCCTCAGAAGGGAAAGTGAAAGGTTCTGTGGGTAGCAACGGGAGTACCACCACCCACCTAACTCCTCCCTGTTTCCACTCACCTCACCCCTCCTGCATCCCCACCCTCTCCCAGGGCTCTTACCTGGATGCCATAGCGTTCTCTCATGGAGGAGCGCATGCAGCAGGAGACGGCCAAACAGGAACATGAGTCCAGCAGGGGCATGCAGACACACCAGCCGAAGTGGGAGGCCGTCTGACACTGAAAACAGGGGAAAAACCAAAAGGCACAGCAACCTGGGAGACACAAACACAATTTAATGTCATCGTAGTATGTTACACTTGATGGTTCATCTACAATAGATTAGAATGTCATGAAAATAGTGGTCAAACTATACAAAAGTGTATGTAAATTAACTAATTTTTTCTCTTCTCTCCCTATCTTTCTTCCTTCTCGCCATCAATAATTTATCCTAACTTCCTCTTAGTCGCTCTCTCTTTCCCTCAGTCCCACCACAATGTGCTGGGTATGGTTGAGACAGAGTGAGACTGATCTCTACCCCTCTCCTTCTGTGTCTAGAGAGCTCTCAACAACCACAGATCAACTCTTTATTTTTAAGAAAACCGACTAGATATGATAATGGATGGGCAGGGAAGGCATCAAAAGATGGATGTTGGCCCAAAGTGTCCTAATGAAACCAACTCTATCCCTCCCTGTAATGCTTAAAGATCTGATTTCACCCATTTATTGCCATTTCAGTAACACAGCCCCCACTGTCTGCTTGATTCCCGATGACGTCACCCATTTGGTTCAGGATAATGAAAAACAGAAGCCTGAACCAAATGGGTGACGTCATCAGGAATCAAGCAGACAGTGAGGTCGTTAAATCCTAGACCCTCCTATCCCCTAAAATTCAGTGTGACATTTCCAGTAAATGTCAAATTTGCACAGGAAGTCACAGCAGCTCTGCCTCTCGGGGCCTCCAGATAGCATATGATAGCAAAATGTGTAGATTTGCAGGACATTTGCTTTAAAACTGCACATTTTTCCCTCCGTCTCAAGGCAAAATGTGTAAAATAGCAAGACATTTAGCTTTATAAATGCAAAATTTTCACTCAGCCTCACGGCAAAATGTGAACAAAAGTATGAGATGCACATTTTTTCCCCCTGCCACATGGCAAAAACAATAGAATTGCAGGAAATAAGCTTTAAAACTGCAACATTTTCTCTTAGCCTCAGGACAATACGTGTAGAATAGCATTATACAAATGCAAATGTTTATCTCTGCACAATGGCAAAATGTGTTAATATGCAGGAAGTTAGCTGATTTCCCTGGGGAGGTCGGTTCCCTGGTGCCGGGGGTATCTGGTAAATGTCTGGTTCTTAGTAAAGTATTCTCTCAGGAAATCAGAGATTTTAAGTTAAAGTATATGAAGTGCAAGATGCTTCGAACAAGTCTCTAGTCGTGACAGACTGATTTTAATTTTAAATGTATAAGGAATATATACTCTGAAAGAAGTGCCTGATGAAAAGAATTACAAAACAATACATACATTGCAAAATAAAAACATAAATCTTGATTTGGTTCTGGGTTTTGAGATGAGTATATTAGGTAAGTGACTTCATGTAACTTACAGGTGCCCATGTCAGAGCAGCAGTCGCACAGTCCTGTGCTCCATTCCGCCGAGCTCTGGGACATGGTTACAGTGGTGATCTGCTGTTGGACAGCCATGGCTACACCACATCACAACCAAGGAGAAGGAGGGAGGGAGGAAGAAAGGGAAGGAGGGAGGAAGAGAAGGGATAAAGAAAGGAAGGGAGGGAAGGAAGAAAGGAGGGAGGAAGATAAATAATAAAATGTAGTGGGGAAAGAGATACATTGGTCTGATAAGAGGTTTTAAATCTATGAAAGGAAGTAGTTAAACTGAACATAAATGTAAACACAACAATTTCTAAGATTTTACATTTTAGTCATTTAGCAGACACTCTGGATAAGAGTGCCTTACAGTTAGTACATGTTCATCATATGGTTCCCCGTGGGAATCGAACCCACAACCCTGGCTTGCAAGCGCTATGCTTTACCATCTGAGCTACACAGGACTATTTTACTGAGTTACAGTTCAAATAAGTAAATCAGTCAATTGAAATAAATTAATTAGGCCCTAATCTATGGATATCACCGGCTCTGGGAATACAGATTTTAAAAAGGGTAGGGGCGTGGATCAGAAAACCAATCCATATCTGGTGTGACCACCATTTGCCTCATGGAACGCGACACATCTCCTTTGCATAGAGTTGATCAGGCTGTTGATTGTGGCCGTCTGCCATCTGTCCAGTACAGTAGAAGCTGGCATTCCTCCGTGAAGAGCACACTTCTCCAGTGTGCCAGTGGCCGTCGAAGGTGAGCATGTGTCTACTGAAGTTGGCTACGACGCCAAACTGCACTCAGGTCAAGACCCTGGTGAGGACGATGAGCATGCAGATGAGCTTCCCTGAGAAGATTTCTGACAGTTTGTGCAGAAGTTCTTCGGTTGTGCAAACCCACATTTTCATCAGCTGTCCGGATGTCTGGTCTCAAGACAGTCCTGCAGGTGAAGAAACCAGATGTGGAGGTCCTGGGCTGCCGTGGTTACACGTGGTCTGCGGTTGTGAGGTTGGTTGGATATATTGACAAATTCTCTCAAATTTGGAGGTGGCTTATGGTAGAGAAATGAAGATTAAATTATCTGGCAACAGCTCTGGTGGACATTCCTGCAGTCAGCATGCCAATTGCATGCTCCCTCAAAACTTAAGACATCTGTGGTATTGTGCTGTGTGACAAAACTGCACATTTTAGAGTGGCCTTTTATTGTCCCCAGCACAAGGTGCACCTGTGTAATGATCATGATGTTTAATCAGCTTCTTGATATGCCACACCTGTCAGGTGGATGGATTATCTTGGCAAAGGAGAAATTCTCACTGACAGTGATGTAAACAAATTTGTGCACAACATTTTAGAAAATAAGCTTTTTGTTGTTTGGGGAATTTGGGGATTTTTTTTATTTCAGCTCATGAAACATGGGACTAACACTTTACATGTTGCGTTTATAGTTGCGTTTATAGTTCTATTCAGTAACGATATGAAACATTAGCATGCTTAATGTATCTTGAACAATAATAATGTCTAACTTAAATAATGTTTATAGTAATATATCTCTTTAAAATACATGTTGTAACATTTCCAAAAATGTTTAGTTGTTGCTGCAAACAATGACTTGTGCCTGTATCAAATAATTTTGAAGATTAATATTGAATAATATCGAAGATGAACTTTGAAAATCATCATGATTGCGCTATCTGTAGGATGATTTTCTGATGTGACTGCAGTATCCACTTTTCTATGGCATAAAATCATACTTTCCCTTCCTTATAGTATCACATTTTACAGCCAATGCTCTTCAGTCACCTTACTAGATACGATAACTGACCCACCACATGCACATACAATTATATGAAACGATAGGCTATGCAAAATACTAAATTAATTCTGACGTATATATTATTTGCACCTTACTTTTGATTTATTTCATTACTATAGTGTCTTGAATCTTCAGGATGCCCAGCACACATAGGCTTATAAGACACTGTATTTGCAATTGCAAAAGGAAATAATTATATGTGGACGAATCTTGTCGAATCTTACATGCTTTGGAAATAAGATTTGCAACCATGAAGACTTCTTTTCTAAATAACCATTCGCCTTTCTCTTCATCACTTATCCAGAATAGTTCTGGTTTCTTATTAGTAGGAAAAGTATAAACACAGCTCATTCGATTCAATCAAATAGCAAAATAAGTCATGTTAGTATAACGCAAGATCCGCCATGGTAATGAACGTTTACAATACAACTTTGACTAGGCTGAAACCAACAGAAGAGACTTTATTAACCGCAATGTGCTGTTAGTTGAAGATTGTATTTTTAGCAATTGACAACTAGCAAGTTACATTCCAAAAGATAGAAAAATAATAGTGCACTATTGCAATATGATGTAAGTGTAAGAACAATTATATACATGTACAGATACATGTAATTTGTAATCTTACCTTCCTATTCGCCTTAACTATACAGCCTGAGAAGAGAGAAGTGGACACCGTTTACAACACAGCTAACAATGGTTGTGCTGTTTCGGCGGATAGCGGCAGCCTATGATGATCATTGAGGAAGATATGTAAAACGTGGTTCCTAAACCACCTACAATGAAAGTTGGCCACTGAAGACTTTCGTTTTACAGAAATTGAGGCGTTGGCAATGTAATGGCTTTGCCAAAGTACACTATACTGTAGCGAGAAACCTCGAGGAGTACAGTTAGTGTGGGTTCAGTTCAGGATTATTAGTGTAGGTAAACTAATTATCTGACATACTCTTTATTACAGAGAATGGGATTGGTTGAAGCTCAATTTTAAATTAAAATCTCCCTACTATCATATCCAGGGGCGTTTTAAGTCATAGGCCTAGGGCGCCACCTGCAGGTGGGCGCCACCCGCCCTTATCAATATATACCCAGGAGGGAGGATGGGAGAGGTTGCCACCATCACCACTTTCAAGTCTGTATTGCCCAGCGACAGCCCCGAAACCTGAAGGATCTGTATGGAGGAGTGGGCCAAAATCCCTGCTGCAGTGTGTGCAAACCTGGTCAAGAACTACAGGAAACGTATGATCTCTGTAATTGCAAACAAAGGTTTCTGTACCAAATATTAAGTTCTGCTTTTCTGATGTATCAAATACTTATGTCATGCAATAAAATGCAAATTAATTACTTAAAAATCATACAATGTGATTTTCTGGATTTTTGTTTTAGATTCCATCACTCACAGTTGAAGAGTACCTATGATAAAAATTACAGACTTCTACATGCTTTGTAAGTGGGAAAACCTGCAAAATCGGCAGTGTATCAAATACTTGTTCTCCCCACTGTAGCTGCACAATATTTTGACTCTCCTTTCTTAAAAATGTTTGCACACTTGATGTCACACTTGTATTTCTTATGTGTTTATATTAGTCAAATTAAAGTGTTATTTCTCATTAAACTGGAATTTTTGTTGGGGGGGGGGGGTTAGAGATCTCGCCAAGGGTGCCAGATTGGCCAGAAACGCCCCTGATCATATCTAAGACAGTATGACACGAGTGGAGTGTATTAATGGATGCCAAAGGAAGCTAGGCGTCCCAATTTATTTTTAACAATAATATATATTTTTAAACAAAATCATTTATCTTTCGTCTCTCTGGGTTTCATAATTGTCATTAAATTCGCAAGGGGCTGAACGTATCTCACAGTAGAAAGCATCTGAGCGAGCGAAACAGCGGCCCTCTGTCTCTCTATGTGTAGGCCATCTATCTGATGATCTCTGGTCCAAACGAGTATGACATTGTTGCCGCCCGTAGCATGGCCTCCCTTGACAAAAAAAAGTATAAAAAGTGAGCCAATCAGCTCAACGGTGTCATACTCGTTTGGCACTCAACGGTACCATTTTGCTTCCTATGATGGGCAAGAGAGGTCTGGTTGAAGAATACAACTTATAAATGCCTCATGAGCTTAGTTCAACTGTCACACTCCATGAGAACCCAAAATAGAAGCTTGTTTTTCTCCAATGTTTGTAAACATTGTTAATGTAAACTGATAGAGGAATTTGTATGTTAAAGACAATGACTAAAGTGTTCCACCCTGAAATTGTATAACTGTGTGAAATAACTGTGTGAATTCAGATAGAGATATAAGACAATAATCTAATTATGTGTGTGTGATTACATAGGTTTAAAACTAGGACATTGTGTTGATAGTTTGCAATAAAAGCAGGGTATAGTTGAGGCGAGAAGAGGAACTCTTGACAAACAACTTGTGATGACAACAAACCAATAACAGGAAGGGTGAAGGGAACGGTTAGGACCTATTTAGCCCACAGATTACCTATCGCTAGACTGACAGGAAACATGACCTGTCTAGCCTACAGATGACCTATTGATAGACTTACAGAAAGCATGCTTGAAGAATGTAATGATATTGTGAAACGTGATTACCATAAATGGATATGAAATTGTACAACAACTCCATTGGGAGGTGTTATATGACAGAAACGTATGTGTATAAAAGATGTGCCCTGAACTTGAGCGGGCAGAGCTCTCTGAATAAACTTCTGATCTATTGTAGACTGGGGCTTTGTATAATTCTTGTTTAAACCAGAGCCTTACAACCTGGGAATTATTCAAAGTTTGAGTGATAGTTGAGTTCAACCATTGAGATGGCAAAATTCTCGTGACGTAAACACACACTGTATAGCCTCATAACATGGTTAAAACAATAATGTTGATAACATGGATGGTGAGTCCTTACATCTATAGCTCTGTCTATTAATCTGAGAGTGGTTACATTTCTCCAGGCCCATCCCTCAGCTTTTTACCAAAACAGAGGCGGGGCGACTGTTTAATTTGTGGATTTGCCCTTTAAACAGCTGCATATTATCAAGATATCAAAGTGTCACCTGCACTTTTCAGTAGTACTCAAAGAATGCCATTCCATGAGCGCAGCATTTATTTTTCAACTCGAATCAATGAGCCCAATCAGTCGTCCATGACAACATAATCATAAACAACAGAGCAGGGCTGGCTAATAAGTCCTTAGTTTTGGGGTCATGCTCAGGTAAAACAATTTGGCTAATCTATAGTTCCATATTTCCAAGTCCAATTCTTGAAGATCAAGGGGTATAGCATTTATTGGAATGACTGGAATTCTGATAGGCTTTGGTTTTTGATGTAAAGATATAATTTATTATTATATGTAGTAGAAAGCGAAGGGTTAGAAGAACACATTCCGAGACGTGATCGGCTCAGAATGCATTTTCAATGTGCACTTTGAATTTTGCTACATTCATTATTATTATTATTTTTTTTTTTTTACCTTTATTTTACTAGGCAAGTCAGTTAAGAACAAATTCTTATTTTCAATGACAGCCTAGGAACAGTGGGTTAACTGCCTTGTTCAGGGGCAGAACGACAGATTTTTACCTTGTCAGCTCGGGGATTCGATCCAGCAACCCGTCATTGAAAATAAGAATATGTTCTTAACTGACTTGCCTAGTAAAATGAAGATATAAAAAATTAATAAAAACCCTGCTGGAGAGCAACCTCTGTCCGGTGAAGTGCACAAAGTATACTGCATGTAACAAATAGTTACATGACCTACAGCTTTGTCAAGCAAGACATTTTCAAACTGCTAAACAACCATTGATTTAGAAACACGCGCAGAGAGTTACCGCAAGTCGAAAAGAAGACAGGAGCTGCCTCCACTATTCCAGCACAACTTCAACATTTCCACATCAAATCATCTATGCTTAGTCTAATACAATGACAAGTAAAATATACCAAAAACAATTTAGTCCAATCAACGTGTGTGAAGAGTCAAATACTTTAACTTGTATGCGGTACAAATCACATTGTGTGAGCACATCCTCTAAAGGAATCAGCATTCTTCGGTTTGGCTGGTGGCTAGCTGAACTCTGCTAGGCAAACCCGAACAAGCGTGCTCACATACTCCCTTAAAAGACCAGGTCGCTTGAAAAATGAAACAAGAGGGGGAAAGCGGCAATATTACCCCGGGACAGTAGAGGGGTATGAGCTGGTAATAGCCATCTACGGCCAAACAAGGAATTGATGACAGAAGATACTTGACTGACGAGAAAAGGGAAGCCATGCGAATTATCTACTAGATTTGATGTACCTAGCAACCAGTGGAGGCTCCTCAGAGGAGAACGGGGTTGACCATCCTCCTCAGTGAATTTCATTTTTTTTTTTTTACTTTTAAAAAGTTATCCTTTTTAGATAAAACTATACTAAATATATTCACGTCACCAAATAGTTTATTAAAACACACTGTTTTGCAATGAAGGTCTACAGTAGCCTCAACGGCACTCGGTAGGGTAGCACCATGGTGTAGCCGGAGGACAGCTCTGTCCTCCTCTGGGTACATTGACTTCAGTACAAAACCTAGAAGGCTCATGGTTCTCACCCCCTTCCAAACTTGCAAAGTAATTATGACAACTTTCGGAGGACGTCCTCCAACCTATCAGAGCTCTTGCAGCATGAACTGACATGTTGTCCACCCATTCAAAGGATCAGAGAATTAATCTAGAACTGAAAGCATAAGCTACAGCTAACTAGCACTTCAGTGCGTAAAATGTGGTGAGTAGTTGACTCAAAGAGAGAGGAAGACTATTAGTAATGCATTCAGCTATAAGTGTTTGTGCCAGACAAGACTAACCTATAAAATCATATCAGGAAAGGGTAACACAATATGTAGTCAACATGTAATAATCATTAGTTTTTGATAAAACAGTTTCAATCAAATAATATTTTTTATTCACTGTTTTTAGTCTATCTTGTGAGGGATAGTGTTCTGGTGGTTTCAGTTAGATAAACGCCTGTCAAACAGACAACCTCTTATGTAATTGTGGTTCTGCCAGAATCCTTCACAGCAGTGCATATCTTTTCCTGTCAATGTGGAGACGGTTGTAGACACAACGTTGACCATAGCCACAGCCACCGCTTCCAATTAAACTTGAGTAAGTGTTGTGTGGCATCCATCCAGTTTCCCATGCAAAGGTATAAAAAGCAGGACAAGTCAACACATGTAAGACCTTCACTGATACTGAAAACATTAACCTGATTTGCAATATTGTGTTTTTGGTTCTCTCAGATTGGGCTTCGACGTCCCCTCCTTTATCCAGCAGGATCTCCACTGCTGTAGCAGCCAGGATTAGAAGGGGGGGGGGGGTTGTGAATTATGTTGAAAATGTATTGAAACCATGTTCAGCATTAAGGGAGAGGATTGGGGAACAATGTCCCTGTTTGTAGTTATTAGAAGAATTAGTTGAAGAAGCTTCTACCCTAACTTATTTTGAAAATATTGTTTTACCTTTATTTAACTAGGCAAGTCAGTTAAGAACAATTTCTTATTTACAATGATGGCCGTAACTGCTCACATACCTACCATGACATCGTCCAGAGTGTCTTTGGTGGTCTGTGCAGGGAAGGCCGCATGAGTCCATCAAGGAGGTAGGACACCACGTTGGTGTGACCAGCCTTAGTTATATTAGCTACGTGGACTGTGGCAAGGAGTTCCAGGCTGTGGCAAGGAGTTCCAGAATGGATTTATCTACTGTGTGCAGTATCGTATTGGAGGTCTTCTTCAGTCACTCTCATTTCCTTACGTTTCCTGCTTGCCGCTGCTGGACGATTCTAAGATCCCGCTCATGTCCATGTTCCAACTGTCAGGGACCATCTTGATTTTGAGGAAATTAAGAGTTACATATTAATTTGATCTCAATTCTGTTGACTAAGACATTTGATTTCTCCATAAGTATGCCCATTCATGGATATCACAAAATCGGGGAGAAAAAGGTGGTAAAAAAACGCTGAAACCAAAAATCAAATATAAAGAATGCCCATTCAGTTCCTGAACTAAGTGGAATTGTGAGTGTAGAGCTCCCTAGGTGAGACATCTTTACTCGCCTTAGACTTGCTGTCCATGTTCACTTCATGGATCTCCTTTCTTTCCACAGTGTGACTGAAAAAACAACAACCGCGACCCGTCTGTCGTAGTCCTTATAGCAATCATTTAGTTATATAAAGGAGTTATTATTCACCCAGTGTATTATGTTTGTGTATACTATTTAGGTTATTATAGCACTTAAGTGTGCCTTTGTAGTGTATTAGGCCTTTTAGTGTATTACGCCTGACAGTTGGTGATTATCAGTTAGTTAAACCTAAAATGCCGGCAGTGCATGTTATGTCAGTATTATGCCCAAACCCCTTTCCGGTGTTTTATGGGATTCCACCATTCAGCTATTTAGTAATGCCCTAGTCATTAATGTGTTACTACTGCCACCAAGTGGTCATTTACATTAGGGCCTGTATGTGTGTCAGGATTAGTGTTCAGAGATAACTCAGGGCATCTCTATGGTATGCCATGCTGCAGGTGTTAGTGATCCCCATTTAGAGGCAGCTGCGCTGCGTTGTTTCTAATTGGGTATCCTATTTAAGGGTTTTGCCTGCCCACTTGCATGTGGGTTATTGTTTGTGCATGTCGCACAACAGTTCACGGTTGCTGCCTTTCCTTTTGTTGTTTTTGTGATTTCCGAAAATAAAGCATGTCGATTTACTACAGTGCTACGCCTAGAGTCCTGCCTGCCACCAGCCGTGACAATGTGTAGTAAACTGTCATAGTGATTCCTTTGTATTGTGGTTTATATTGTAAGTGGTGTCATTTAATGTCATTGTATAATTGCTGTATATTATTCCTGATATTAATGGCACTCCTGCCTCCTCCTACAGGACAACCACACACAAGCACCATCACCTTTCCACATCAACAGTTATGGACCAGTGGTATAAGCAGTAGCCTTCTTAGTGATCAAGCCATAGCCCTGTACATATTGTGCTGTTATTTACTGACTTCTGTTCCTTCAGTTAATTATAAGCCAATCGTACACTGTGTATTTTCATCATTGCGTTCTGACCGACGCCCAGAGGTGAACACACCCAAACCAAACCAGAAACCGTTTTTCTTTTTTGTACATATTTGGACACATGGATATTGAGCTAAATTCCAACCACATTAATTGATAATGGTAACCCAACTTAAGAAATCACACAAAATGTTATTTTATTATTTTGCAATTAAAGTAAACAAAAATGCAATTTCCTTATTGTCACGGTGAGTGTGCAGGGAACGAGGCGCAGAGCGAGAGGACTGTGCGAACATGTTTTATTAATAAATAAAACACTAACAAAAACAAGAAACCTATTTAACACCGTGGCGTGAGTACTTACTCAGACAAGCACAAGCAATGATCCACACACAGGTGGATGTGTGTGGGTCCTAAATACTATCCCCAATCAGAGACTACTCTAGACAGCTGTCTCTGATTGGGGATCATTAATTTCCCCAGTTAGGGTGTGAGGACTTGATTGTGTGCCTTCCACTCCCCCTGGTGGGAGTAAGAGGCCTTACCACAACCAAGCCCTCACACTTATGAGGGAAAAGTTAGTACACCCCTACCTTTACCATCACATCAAATGGCAACATTTAGAATCAGGTGTACCAAAACAGGAGCAAATTATTAGAAAATCATTAGAGAGTAACTTTGGAGGGTCCAGTCTTCCATAAAGATTAGAAACATGGTCTGGTTTGGTCTTAGCCATATGGGTGTGTGGTAACACATCATGCCAAGATCAAAATACCTATCCAAGGCTCTCAGAAGAAAGATTATTAATGCCCATCATTCTGGGGGGGGTTACAAATTTATATCCAAGCAATTCGAAGTACATCATTCCACTGTCCGATGGCTCATCTATAAATGGAGAAAATTCCAGACCAATGGTAATCTACCTACGACAGGTTGTCCCACCAAATTCAGCCCAAGAGCAGACCGAAAGTCCAACTTGCCATCATTGAGTCAACCATGAGTTCCATATTGTACCAGAGAATTTTAAGGAGAATGTGAGGACATCTGTCAAAAAGCTGAAGCTGAAGTGAACATGGATCTTGCAACAGGACAATGATCCAAAACACAAAAGCAAAGCTACAACAGATTGGCTCGGGCCGTGCATGCAAGAAAGCCCTCGAACACGACACAGCTGAAGCAGTACTGTAAAGAAGAGTGGGCAAAAATTCCTCCCAGTCGATATAAGAGACTGATAGACAGTTAAGAGAAAGGACTACATTCAATTATTTCAGCCAAAGGGGGCAACACAAGCTATTGAAGCTAGGGGTGTTTCTATTTTTTCCGCACTATGGAATTGCATTTCTGTAGATTTTGTATGAATTAATGATTGCAAAGTATAATCTTTCAGTGTAGTAAAGATTAGATATCCATCTGTCCAAATATTCACACAAAAAAAATACACATTTTCAGGGGGTATAGTTACTTTTTCACATGACTGTATATGACACAAAAGTAGGATGAACAATGCTTACAATTTGGGACCTCCCTGAAGATAGGTCCTTCTAAGACTGTCAGATCATCATTGCAGCTGGTGATGTCACCTATAGGAAGAAGAAAGTAAAGGTTAAAGTTAGGATCAATTACAAAGAAAATGACATAAGACCAATGGTGACCCGTCATTCAGGGCAGGTAGGGCTTAGCCCAAAAAATATATAAAGTACCAGTCAAAACCTTCATGAGGAAGTCACCTGGAATGTATTTAAATTAACAGGTGTGCCTTGTAAAAGTTAATTTGTGGAATTTATTTCCTTCTTAATGCGTTTGAGCCAATCAGTTGTGTTGTAACAAGGTTGGGGTGGTATTCAGAAGATAGCCCTATTTGGTAAAAAACACCAAGTCCATATTAGGTCAAGAACAGGTCAAAGACATTAAGTTAAGACATGAAGGTCAGTCAATGCCCACAAAGGACCGCCGTGCCACCACCACAAGGTGAGTCAAAAAATGTCTTGTATTCTGCTGCATAAATATGTAATATGCCAGGGAGATATGTATATTGTAGCTATGAAAGTAATACTAAGTGTATGTCGTGTAGTAAGCTGTTAGTAGCCCATGTGCCTCACCCTAATAATTTGTTCTCTTTTTACCCCTCATAATTCTGCTTACTGTTCTGACTTGGTGCTGCACATGTAGCCTGTAGCCTGTTTTAGAGAAATGCAATAATTTAATATTGTAAGAGCTTTCATTGTCTGTTTATATGCCCTCTTTATTTATCCTATGGTTCTGACTTAGTGTACAGGGAGAACACTGTATGAACGGCCCATGTTCTGAATTCTGTCGCTGTACATTTCAAAAGTTCTGAACAAATTGTTATATTGACTACAGCCGTCCTAGTTTGCTCATTAATGTCTTAATCGAAATTACGGATTGCCTCTGATCCGCTCGTCGTTCCCTTATGCCATAGTTTGTACATCTCAATTGCCAGTAGAAACCACATTTATTTAAGCAAGTCAGCCATATCATCTATGATTTTTTCATAAATGAGGCTGAATTAACCTTTTCGCTACCAGACGTTGGGACACTGCTGTTGGGACACTGCTGTTGGGACAGCTTTATGTAGGTCCTAACAGTTTGTGGACACGGAGAGAGGCAGACAAAGAGAAACAGACACAAAGAGAGCAAAGAGAGATGGAGAGACAGACAGAGAGACAAACAGCCAGAGAGCCAGACAGAGATACACTACATGACCAAAAGTATGTGTACACCTGATTTTTCGAACATCTCATTCCAAAATCAGGGGGATAGATAGATGGATAGATGGATAGATGGATAGATAGGAGAGATAGGAGAGATAGATAGATAGGAGAGATAGATAGATAGGAGAGATAGATGGCTAACAGCTCAAGTATTAAACAGTTTGTGAAGTATTAATATGGATTTGGTCTCCCCTTTGCTTCTATAACAGCCTTCACTCTTCAGGGAAGGCTTTCCACTAGGTGTTGGAAAATTGCTGCGGAATTTTGCTTCCATTCAGCCACAAGACCATTAGTGAGGTCGGGCACTGATGTTGGGCGATTAGGCCTGGCCGGCAGTCGACGTTCCAATTCATCCCAAAGGTGTTTGATGGGGTTGAGGTCAGGGCTTTGTGCAGGCCAGTCAAGTTCTTCCACACCGATTTCGACAAACCATTTCTGTATGGACCTTGCTTTGTACACATTTTCATGCTGAAACAGGAAAGGGCCTTCCCCATATTTTTGCCACAAAGTTGGAAGCACAGAATCGACTAGAATGTAATTGTACGCTGTAGCGTTAAGATTTCCCTTCACTGGAACTAAGGGACCTAGCCCGGACCATGAAATACAGCCCAGACCGTTATTCCTCCTCCACCAAACTTTACAGTTGGCACTATACATTCGGGCAGGTAGCGTTCTCCTGGCATCTGCCAAACCTAGATTTGTCCGTCGGACTGTCAGATGGTGAAGCGTAATTCATCACTCCAGAGAACGCATTTCCACTGCTCCAGAGTCCAATGGCGGTGAGCTTTACACTTGGCATTGTGCATGGTGATCTTAGGCTTGTGTGCGGCTGCTCGGCCATGGAAACCTATTTCATGAAGCTCCCGACTAATAGTTCTTGTGCTGATGTTGCTTCCAGAGGCAATTTGGAAGTCGGTAGTGATTGTTGCAACCGAGGACAGACGTTTTTTACGTGATATGTACTTCGCACTTGCCGGTCCTGTTCTATGAGCTTGTGTGGCCTACCACTTCGCGGCTGAGCTGTTGTTGCTCCTAGACGTTTCCACTTCACAATAACAGCACTTAATGTTGACAGGGAAAGCTCTAGGAGGGCAGAAATTTGACAAACTGACTTGGCATCCTATGACAGTGCCACATTGAAAGTCAATGAGCTTTTCAGTAAGGCCATTCTATTGCTAATGTTTGTCTATGGAGATTGCATGTCTGTGTGCTCGATATTATACACCTGTCAGCAACGGGTGTGGCTGAAATAGCCCAATACACTAATTTGAAGGGGTCTCCAACGAATTGGCCACTATTCTAGAAAAATCCTCAGTCCCTTGTGTTAGTCTTCACAATTCAGAGGTTAAATGCCTGCCCTTTGCAGATGACCTGTGCCTAATGATTTTCCAGAGAAGATTCAGATCTCAGGGAATTAAATCAAAGTTCTCAATTGGTACAAAATATATAGAGTACTGCACACACTACAATTACTTAGGTTATAAAATAAGCTAAACTGGAAACCTACAGTAAATGAGGCAGTGAATGAACTGAGAGAGAAAGCACACAGGGCAATTAAAAAACAAATTCAAATTGAAATACCTATAAAAATTTGGCTAAAACAAATTTAATGTGTCATTGAACCAATTGCATTTCATGGCAGCGAGATGTGGGGTCCACTTGCAAAACAAAATTTCACCCAATGGGACAAACACCCCATTGAAACCCTCATCCAGATGGTCCTGGGGCTGTTTTACTAACACCCTGAAGCCTCAGACCAGAACATCCAATCAATCAGAATAAACCAAAATTACAACTCTGTCAAAACTAAACCACATTACCTGTTGGGAAACCCAAGCACAAAGCAAAATGCAGCACTATCTGGCCCTAAATCGAAGGTACACCGTGGCAAACTATTGGGGGAAGACGCAGAGAACTGTGGGTTGGCAGCGCACTACATTGCTGCCTGCCATAAGATGAGGGACCAACCTGACCGTGTCCTCTATGTCATTGTTATTGTTCATTGTATGGTTATTTTTACCGTTGATTATTGTTGTTACTGATTGTCCCATTAAAATCTTGATTATTATTATTTTAATTATGTTCGTGTAGTAAATGTATCACTTAATCTCCAAAGTACATGTAAGTATGTTCATTGTTACATCATGACAATAAAGCAAATTGAATTGAATTGAGAGCCAGAGTGTCACGATGCGTGGAAATGGGAGCGCTGGTGGAGTGTCATTCCTTTTTTATTTTGGAGCACAAAAGCACAAAATAACAAAACGAGAAATTACTAAACTAAACACAATTCAAGCAAAGTGACTTACTTGTTGCGACACAAGGCAGACAAGTGCAAACAATGATCCACACACAGGTGGATGTGTGGGGTGCCTAAATACAATCCCCAATCAGAGACAACCCTGTACAGCTGTCTCTGATTGAGGATCATTGATCCCCTAGTTAGGGTGTGAGGGCTTGATTGTGGTACTTCACTCCCCTTGGTGGGAGTAAGAGGCTATTACCACAATCAAACCTTGAGAGAGAGAGAGAGAGAGAGAGAGAGAGAGAGGTAGAGAGAGAGGTAGAGAGAGAGAGAGAGAGAGAGAGAGAGAGAGAGAGAGAGAGAGAGAGAGAGAGACTTACTTGACACATTGGAAAGAATTAACAAAAAAACAGTGCAAACTAGAATGCTATTTAGCCCTAAACTGAGAGTACACAGTGGCAGAATACCTGACCACTGTGACTGACCCAAACTTAAGGAATGCGTTGACTATGTACAGACTCGCTATTAAGAAAGGCCGCTGTAGGCAGACCTGGCTCTCAAGAGAAGACAGTCTATGTGCACACTGCCCACAAAATGAGGTGGAAACTGAGTTGCGCTTCTGATAGGCTAATGGACATAATTTGAGTCAATTGGAGGTGTACCTGTGGATGTATTTCAAGGCTTACCTTCAAACTCAGTGCCTCTTTGCTCGAAATCAAAAGAAATCAGCCAAGACCTCAGAAAAAACATTGTAGACCTCCACAAGTCTATTTCATCCTTGGGAGCAATTTCCAAACTCCTGAAGGTACCACGTTCATCTGTACAAACAATTGTACGCAAGTATAAACACCATGGGACCACGCAGCCGTCATACCGCTCAGGAAGGAGACGCGTTCTGTCTCCTAGAGATGAACATGCTTTGGTGGAAAATGAATCAATCCCAGAACAACAGCAAAGGACCTTGTGAAGATGCTGGAGGAAACAGGTACAAAAGTATCTATATCCACAGTAAAACGAGTCCTATATCGACATAACCTGAATGGCCGCTCAGCAAGGAAGAAGCCACTGCTCCAAAACCACCATAAAAAAGCCAGTCTACGGTTTGCAACTGCACATGGGGACAAAGATCGTACTTTTTGGAGAAATGTCCTCTGGTCTGATGAAACAAAAATAGAACTGTTTGGCCATAATGACCATCGTTATGTTTGGAGGAAAAAGGGGGAGGCTTGCAAGCCGAAGAACACCATCCCAACCGTGACGCACGGGGGTGGCAGCATCATGTTGTGGGGGTGCATTGCTGCAGGAGGGACTGGTGCACTTCACAAAATAGAAATGGGTCTTCCAAATGGGCAATGACCCCAAGCATACTTCCAAAGTTGTGGCAAAATGGCCTAAGGACAACAAAGTCAAGGTATTGGAGTGGCCATCACAAAGCCCTGACCTCAATCCTATAGAACATTTGTGGGCAGAACTGAAAAAGCGTGTGAGAGCAAGGAGGCCTACAAACCTGACTCAGTTACACCAGTTATGTCAGGAGGAATGGGCCAAAATTCACCCAACTTATTGCAGGAAGCTTGTGGAAGGCTACTCGAAACGGTTGATCCAAGTTAAACAATTTATAGGCAATGTTACCAAATACTAATTGAGTGTATGTAAACTTCTGACCCACTGGGAATGTGATGAAAGAAATAAAAGCTGAAATAAATCATTATCTCTACTATTATTCTGACATTTTACTATGATTAAATGTCAGGAATCGTGAAAAACTGAGTTTAAATTTATTTGGCTAAGGTGTATGTAAACTTCCGACTCAAACTGTATATCTTTCCAGTTGAAAATGAAAACGTACTTCATTTTGTGAATGTGGCGATTGCGCACTGTGCACACTGTCGCGCTTTTTGGGTTGAAAGACTGAGGCAGCCAAATAGAGACAGTGAGATAGATAGAAAGAGAGAGCAATAGAAAGAGAGAGGTTTCTCATACACAGACATTGCATTACATTGAATGTATTGGATGTACTCTGATTGAGTAGACTAGATAACCTCTCAATTGTTAAGCGTCTTGGAAACGAAGAGGCCACGAAGAAACAACTCCACCAATACCCTAAATACAGCATCGAACGAGGAATAATGTCGATATATAATGGGACTGGAGAAACGGGTGTTAAGGACTACACCTATGTACGGGTTTGTGCATCGACCATCTCCTTCACAACATTGGCATTCTTCAACATCGTCATTAACTGGACTATAGCGCGCGATGGTCGACTTCGTGGCCATGCGCGCTTTGTGTTGGTTTTTCACCTGTTGGTGTCCGCTCTCGTGTACTTCGGGATGTGTTCCGTTTTCTACCTCCAGATCTACCTCGGCGCCAGGCCGGCGGCATCCACATGTGTGGCCATGATAACCGTCCTAATCACCAGCGCGTCCAATATCCTTCTTACTCTCACTGCTATGTCGCTGGACCGTTATTTTGCTGTCTGTCACCCTCTGCGGTACAGTTCTGTCTGGCACCGGCCTTGGCTAGTTGGGCTACTGACATGGGGACTCGCACTGGTTATCCCCCTCACTCTGCTTCACAAGACAGAGTTGCTCACCACTGGTCAAAATGTGGAATGTGGACGGGAACAGCTAAAGAAAGGTGGCCTGGAAAAAATATTGTTGATATCTGTGTGCACCGTGCTCATTCTGTACAGTTATGTAAGGATACTGTTTGAGGGGCGACGGTTGGGAGTGACGAATCGACGCAACAGCGTCGGATGCAAGACCATCGCCCTGCACGGTACTCAACTCGCCGTATACATCCTCCCCAACTTCGTGAACTTTGTGCTAACATTTATCCAGAAACAAGGGCACCTTCAGCCGGGGACCAAAGAACTGTCAGCGGTGGTTAGTTTTGCCTTCTTTAGTTTGGCGCAGTGCGTCGCACCAATCGTCTACGGTTTGCGTAAAGATGAACTCTTGGAGCAGGTCCATCGCCGATTCCCTTGTTGTTCCCGCCACCTGAAAAGCGTCCTGGGCCCGTTTTCCCCAAATCATCTTAAGGCTAAGTTAATCTTAGAGCCCAAAAGCATAGGTTCTAACGATGTACTTAGACTTAAGATGAACCGGGCCCTGGAGTGGACCTTGCGTGCCTTAACGCCTCGTCTGCATTCCCAGCCAAGGTATGTGACCAAATATGTGTGGTTAAGAAACTGTACATGCCAACATGTGTTACTTACTTTACGCACTCATTATGCACACTCATTTGGGGAGCCCAATTGCATGGAGAATGGATACATTCTGAAAGACAATAGGTGATGATTAAATACTCATGGGTGTAGACCAATCAGAAATAGTAGGGATTATTACCAACACTATATTCTCTGACAACGTTAAGGAAGTTGATAGTTGTCATTTGCTGGTTTGTCTACTTCGTTTTTTGGACATCCGTTTTAGAAAATGTTGGATGTGAGAATACAGACAAGCGATTATTACCACATTGGAAATTAAACAATGTTTTCTAACAAACATCACATGGCTTCGGACACCTTTATTCACTTTTCTTATTTCCCCAGTGAAAGAAGACTGACGTTGCAGACACTCATCTCGCTGGAGGCCCCACAGACCCCAGTTTGAGGGGATGACGAGAACTAAGAGGCCACCGTTTGCATTACTTCACTACCCACCAGTACTTCTGCTGTGCTCTATAGATTGGGCTGAAGACATTTTATACCAGACTGATACTGCCATTCAGATGTCATGGAGACAGTGGTGGATTGGGGACATACTGTAGCAACCAGACGAAAGGCATCCCTCTCACTATAAACATTTGAAAGGATTCTCCCTTTTTTGCTGATTAACATTCATACAGTACTCGGTTATCCAGCATCTGCACAAAGCTGTGAAAGTGCTTCTGTTCTACCCACGGTGTGGTGACTTTATAGGCTTGGGCATCACTATGGACAGACCAGCCTCAGATTACCTGTAATATGTTAACTGTACAGTGTCAGAGAGGAGTCTAGCAAGGATTTGACTCGTTTGACTTGTATTACAGTACAAGACCACCTGACCACCAGAATTGACTGCATGTGCATTATGCAATATAGCCTACTATGAAAGAGTTGATTCATTAATGATAATTGAAGCAGCAATGTCTTCTTTTTTTAGTGAGATAAAGTCAATTGAACATTATTGCCCATCTTCATCACCATGGGAACCTCAGTGACGATCAAAGAGCTGAAACCGTGAACAGCACATGATCTGGGGCAGCAACAGCTCTGTGGTCTAACTCTTGGTGCTCACGGTTCACTCATACAATCTGTGCTGGTTTGCAGTGCACATCCGTTAATAATGAAGGGGTTAATGTGTTATATCCAAACACAATCAGCCTTCACACATCACCTCAACTAATTCCTGTAAATGCCTGATTAGGTTCGGTAAAGGAGGATGTTGACGAAAGTAAAACTAAGATGAATGTTGAGATTAATGGAGCAGAGGGGTTTTAATGAAGACTGCTTTTTTTGTTTAGGTTAAGGATTAATATGGGTTGTGTTCCTGGCCTGCCTCTCAAATTAACATAATTAGACCCTTATGGATATTTTTTTCAAGTATCATTTTTGGATTAAAAATAATTTTTGGCCTTAGTGCTATTAGCCCATACAAATGCATTGAATAACAGATTCACTACATGGAACAACAGATCTGTAAGGACTTATGTTCAGAGAGGTCTCTGGAAACCTTTATGGTTTTCAGGTTTAGTGTCCAGAGACCTCTCTGGAATTCTCTATGTTCCCTTTGATATTGGTCCCCAATTAGAGGCAGCTGCACCGCATTGCCTCTAATTGGGGAGCCTATTGATGTACAGTTTTTCCCACCTGTGATTTGTGGGTTTTTGTGTGTGTTCCTTTTTGTTTTCATGCCAGTTCATGGTCGCTGTCTCTCCTTATGTTGTTTTTTGGAGTTTTTGCCAAATAATAAAATGTTTATTTTCGCACTACAGCTCTGCGCCTCAGGTCCTGTCTCATAGCGATAGTGACAAGATCTAAAGGAAGTTTGTTCTGAAGTGTCTTTCCTATACACTACTGTTCAAAAGTTTGGTGTCACTTAGACATTTCCTTGTTTTCCATGAAAACATACATTACATTATTTGCAAAATTAATAGGAAATATATATATATATACACCTTTATTTAACCAGGTAGGCCAGTTGAGAACTAGTTCTCATTTACAACTGCGACCTGGCCAAGATAAAGCAAAGCAGTGCGACAAAAACAACAACACAGTTACACATGGGATAAACAAACATACAGTCAATAACACAATAGAAAATCTAAATACAGTGTGTGCAATTGTAGTTAGATTAGGGAGGTAAGACAATAAATAGGCCATAGTGTCAAAAAAATACAATTTAGCATTAACACTGGAGTGAAAAATGTGCAGATGACGATGTGCAAATATTACTTGTGTGGGCGTCGATACTGGGGTGCAAAAATAAATAAATAACAGTATGGGGATGAGATAGTTGGGGTGGGCTATTTACAGAAGGGCTATATACAGGTGCAGTGATTGGTAAGCAGCTCTGACAGCTGATGCTTAAAGTTAGTGAGGGAGATGGTAGTCTCCAGCTTCAGTGATTTTTGCAATTCGTTCCAGTCATTGGCAGCAGAGAACTGGAATGAATGGCGGCCAAAGCAGGTGTTGGCTTTGGGGATGACCAGTGAAATATACCTGCTGGAGTGCATGCTACGTTTGGGTGTTGCTATGGTGACCAGTGAGCTGAGATAAGGCGGGGATTTACCTAGCAAAGACATAGATGACCTGGAGCCAGTGGGTTTGGAGACAAATATGTAATGAGGGCCAGCCAACGAGAGCATACAGGTCGCAGTGGTGTGTAGTATATGGGGCTTTGGTGACAAAACGGATGGCACTGTGATAGATTACATCCAATTTGCTGAGGAGAGTGTTGGAGGCTATTTTGTAAATGACATTGCCGAGGTCAAGGATCGGTAGGATAGTTATTTTTACGAGGGCGTGTTGACAAGGTTATAAATAATGATTTTTAATTGAAATAATAATTGTGTCCTTCAAACTTTGCTTTTGTCAAAGAATCCTCCATGTGCAGCAATTGCAGACCTTTGGCATTCTAGCACTCCTCCAGCATCTTTTAATTTTGTCTGTGTCTCACAAATGTTCTTCTTTGTGATCCGAACAACTCAAAACTTAGTTTTGTCTGTCCATAAACCTTTTTTCCAATCTTCCTCTATCCAGTGTCTGTGTTCTTTTGTCAATAATCTTTTCTTTTTATTGGCCAGTTTGAGCTATGTTTTTTTCTTTGCAACTCTGCCTAGAAGGCCAGCATCCCGGAGTCGCCTCTTCACTGTTGACGTTGAGACTGGTGTTTTGCGGGTAATATTTAATGAAGCTGCCAGTTGAGGACTTGTGAGGAGTCTGTTTCTCAAACTGGACACTAATGTACTTGTCCTCTTGCTCAGTTGTGCACCGGGGCCTCCCACTCCTCTTTATATTCTGGTTAGAGCCAGTTTGCGCAGTTCTGTGAAGGGAGTAGTACACAGCGTTGTACAAGATCTTGGCAATTTCTCGCATGGAATAGCCTTCACTTCTCAGAACAAGAATAGACTGACGAGTTTCAGAAGAAAGTTATTTGTTTCTGGCCATTTTGAGCCTGTAATCGAACCCACAAATGCTGATGCTCCAGATACTCAACTAGTCTAAAAAATGACAGTTTTATTGCTTCTTTAATCAGCACAACAGTTTTCAGCTGTGCTAACATAATTGCAAAAGGGTTTTCTAATGATCAATTAGCCTTTAAAAATGATAAACTTGGATTAGCTAACACAACGTGCCATTGGAACACAGGAGTGATGGTTGATGACAATGGGCCTCTGTACGCCTATGTAGATATTCCATAAAAAAGCCAGCTACAATAGTTTCCAGCTACAATAGTCATTTACAACATTAACAACGTCTACACTGTATTTCTGATCAATTTGATGTTGTTTGAATGGAATTTTATTTAGCTTTTCTTTCAAAAACAAGGACATTTCTAAGTGACCCCAAACTTTTGAACGGTAGTGTATCTGAGATATAAGATCAGGAAGCATTTTAACATTATTTTTTAATGTATTTAAACCCCTTATGTGTGTCACTAAACAGTCTCCATATACACTTCCATACATTTCTTTTACGTACCAGGGGACTTTCCCACGAGTCTTGTGAGGCTTTTGGGCGTCCTTGAGAAAAACAACCATGTATGTGTTAGTCTCAAACTCATATTAGTGTGTAGCCCAAACTGTTAATACGCTACAGAAAGAAGTTGGCAGATCAGCTGATTTTCAGGATGTCTCATGGTCTGACAAAAACAGCTCTAGCTCTGTTACCTTTCACCGCAGAAACGGAAGTGTTACATAGGCGGTTGTGGTGGACTGAGAGAGATATCTCTAGCTTACAGGCAGATTCTGAAGGGGATTTTTTTATTATGCTAATTAGTTTTCTGCTGGGGCGTGGACATCGACCTTATTAAGAGAAGTTCAAGTGACAAAACAATGTTTTTCAGTTAGACATTTTATTTATTTCCTCAACACATCACACTATTCTCTTCTAAGCCCTATGGTACAGTGCACTGTCCAAGCTTCGAGACAATAAGCCAGCGGGACAACTTCATTTACAGAAATGTTCCAACATTCTGGGGCAGACAGACAAGACATTTCCTTAAAAAGTCCTTGAATATTACAGAGGCATCTACCGTCCTGTGAGAACAGGCACTGGCCAAACGTGTGTGTGTGGGGTGGGTGTGGTTTCAAGAAGACTCCCGATTACCTGACAATTCTCCAATATGAGTCAGTTAAAACTATTATCTTCACTTAATATGAATTTACCCACCAGCATAGCTAAATATTGCTTATGGCTAGCAATCAAAATCTTTAAAAACAACATTGAAAGGAGCACTGTAAGGCTAGAGGTATAACGGGACAAATAAGAACCATGTGTCTGTCTGAGGGAAGATTTAACACTCCTGTACATACTGTGGACACCCCGGATGCCAGGTGTGGCTAGACAGTAGACTGCTAGTGTAGCAGAAACTATGTTGACCCCTATTACAGTTAATGGACCCGCTATTACCTTTAGCTGAGACAACATCTGCACTTTGGTCATTGTTAGTCACGGTAGTTGTTAATTTTTTCTAAATCAAGTCACAAAGTGCTACTGCACAGCATTTTTTTGATAAGTTTCTAACGCAAACATTGCAACACCTAATATTAAAGGATGTACTGTATGAATTAAGATGGACTGAAACTAATATTATGAAGGTACACATACAGTTCCTTCAGAAAGTATTCACATCCCTTGACGTTTTCCACATTTTGTTGTTTTACAGCCTGAATTTAAAATTGATTAAAATGTGATTGTGTGTAACTGGCCTACACACAATACCCTATAATGTCAGAGTGGAATTATATTTTTAGACATTTTTACAAATTACTTAAAAATTAAAACTTGAAATGGCTTGAGTCAACAAGTATTCAACCCCTGTTATGGCAAGCCTAAAGAAGTTCAGGAGTAAAAATGTACTTAAATCAAATCAAATCAAATGTTATTTGTCACATGAGCCGAATACAACAGGTGTAGACCTTACCGGGAAGTGCTTACTTACAAGCCCTTAACCAACAATGCTGTTCTAGAGTTAAGAAAATATTTACTAAATAAACATTTTTTTTTAAAGTAGCACAGTAAAGTAACAATGACGAGGCTATATACAGTACAGGGGGTAGCGGTACCGAGTCAATGTGCAGGGGTACAGGTTAGTCGAGGTAATTTGATGTAGGTAGAGGTAAGGTGTCTATGCATAGATAATAAACAGATGCTAAGTTGCATGAACTCACTCTGTGTGCAATAATGGTGTTTAACATGATTTTTTTATGACTACCTCATCTCTGTACCCCACACATACAATTATCTGTAAGGTCCCTCAGTCCAGCAGTGAATTTCAAAAACAGATTCAAAGACAAAGACCAGGGAGGTTCTCCAATGCCTCGCAAAGTAGGGCACCCATTGGTAGATGGATTTCCTCTAGATCCACAATGAGGGTGCAGGCCAGGCAGCAGGCTGTTAGCCAGCCTGCCAGTATAGTGGAGTCTGCCACTAGCATAGTCAGTGCAGTCAGCTCAGTTACCCCCATTGAGACCGTGTCTGTGCCTCTTTCTAGGTTGCGCAAACCTAAACATGGCGGTGTTCGCCTTAGTAATCTCACTGGAATAAAAACCTCCTTCATTCCTGTCATTGTTGAAAGAGGTTGTGATATCTCACTTCTTAAAATAGGGTTACTTAATGTTCCCTCACTTCCAAGGCAGTTATAGTCAATTAACTAATCACTGATCATAATCTTGATGTGATTGGCCTGACTGAAACATGGCATAAGCCTGATGAATTTACTATGTTAAATGAGGCTTCTCCTCCTGGTTACGTTAGTGACCATATCCCCTGTGCATCCCGCAAAGGCGGAGGTGTTGCTAACATTTACGATAGCAAATTTCAATTTACCCCCCAAAAAAGGACAGCGTTTTCATCTTTTGAGCTTCTAGTCATGAAATCTATGCAGCCTACTCAATCACTTTTTATAGCTACTGCTTACATGCCTCCTGGGCCTTATGCAGAGTTCCTTTCTGAGTTCTCTGAATTTCTATCAGACCTTGTAGTCATGGCAGATAATATTCACATTTTTGGTGACTTTAACATTCACATGGAAAAGTCCACAGATCCACTACAAAAGGCTTTTGGTGCCATCATCGACTCAGTGGGTTTTGTCCAACATGTCTCCTGACCTACTCATTGCTACAGTCATACCCTGGATCTAGTTCTGTCCCGTGGAATAAATATTGTGGAACTAAATGTTTTTCCTCATAATCCTGGACTAATCGGACCACCATTTTATTGCATTTGCAATCGCAACAAATAATCTGCTCAGACCCCAACCAAGGATCATCAAAAGCTGTGCTATAAATTCTCAGACAACCCAAAGATTCCTAGATGCCCTTCCAGACTCCCTCCACCTATCCAAGGACGTCGGAGTACAAAAATCAGTTAACGATCAAACTGAGGATCTAAATTTAACCTCGGGAGCGAGAGCCGAATCCCACTGGGACCAGGGACAGGAGGAGAAATCAGTGGACCCGATGGAGGGGCTGGTGTAGGTGGCCCTCCCTGCCCCCAGCGCTCCATTGTCAGCAGCACGCGATCCATCACCGTCCCCAGATCCTGAAGCATCGCCTCGTGCTGCTGAACGCGCTCCTCCACTTGGATAGGAGCGCTGGGCTCACCTGCTCCTTCCATAATTCAGGTCCGTGATTTTGTGAGTGATGCGTAATAGGGTGGAGTGGTGGAAGCAGGGGCAGGGAGACAGGAAAACTGGTACTGGTAGTGTTTAATCTCAAAGAGAAACAAAAACCAACAAACACGAACAATCACGGACAAGAACCAGGGGGAGCAGAGGGAATAAGTAACAAACATACAATTAGTGAAATGGGAACCAGGTGTGAATGGAACGGGACATACGAAAACTGTGAAATGGATCGGTGGTGGCTAGTACTCCGGTGACGTCGACCGCCTTCGGCCACCCGACCCAGGGGAGGGACCAACTCCGGCCGAAGTCGTGACACTCTGCTGGTTTGTCATCTTGTTAGTGGGAAGGTGTTTCCCCTGTGCTGGCCCAGGTAATATTTAAGAGTGACTGGTTGGGTGCTCCAGTGGTCTTGAGAGATGTGGAGGGATAACAGCTTTAGTTGGAGCTCCCTATTTGATTTCTAGACAAACAATCCTTGATCTGTTTTCTTTTTGCTCTAATTTTGATTTGCTTCCTGTCTTTAAATTTGGTGTGGGTTTTCATTTAGTATGCCTGTTCTTGGGCAAATGTAGTGGGCAATCAACGTGAGTGTCTTTTAGGTCCCAGTTTTTGTTGCTAAGTTGTTGTTGCTAGTCAACTCTCAGTGGACACCCACATGAGTGTATTTCAGAACCCCTCCTAAAACCCTACCTGTTTAGTTTAGGTTGTGGTCAGGGACTCTTTGTTAGTTCCCCCTTCTGTTCGAGGGACATTATCTTGCTGATGAACGTAACAGATTTGTATGATTATTTAATTACCTTCAAATAACCTAGAATTTCCATTCTCAGAACGTTAATAAAACCTGCCAGGAAAACTTTCAGGGAAGCATAGTAAAACATTCTCAGAGCCTCCCTGCAACCTAAAAATGTATATTACCAGAACAGGCAAAATGTTCACTACCGTTCAGAAAATTAAAAAAAAAACATTCTGTTTTGCAGGTCAGGAAACTTAGTTCCCCGAAACAATGGGAAACCAAAAATGTTCCAACGAACCAACTGTCCATGTTCCCACTAATCGTGTAGGCCATGGACTGTAAAAAAAATACCTACAAAGTTAAAGAAAGCATGTGTGTGTGTGGTTCCTCTGACCTCTGTGACATAGTGAATCATGGCCATGCGGGCCAGCTTCTCCTGGATGGCTCCGTAGTTGTGGGTCTTGTTGCCAAACTGGGTCATGTTGGCTGTGTGGTCCACCTGAGGGAGACAGACAGGTCCATACGAGCAGAGGGATCTGGTTTTTAAAACCTCAAAAAGCATTCAAAGTCTACTAATGTACTCTTAACTTACAGGAAGTTATTCGTTTTGCCTTGTCATAATTTTTATCAAACGTGCCCGTAAGGAAATGCAAATTTAAAAAAGATTGAATTTGAGTGAAGGCACAAATAGTTGTCATGAATGGAGGAATCTCATACTCAGTCTAGCTTTGTCAGAGAGAGGAATATAAACAATAAGAAACATCACATCTTGAGACACCAGCCTCAAATTACCTCAATACTGGGGATTGTTTACATGTTTTGATAGCAGTGCATTTAGCAATGGAAGAAGCAAAGGCAGAGAGGCCTTAACCAAAGATTCTAGGTCTCACAGTGAGCTGCAACTACAACCCACGAGCTGAATGCTTTCCTTGCAGAAATACAACCAACCACAATAGGAGAGCTGAGACAGGCTCTAGAACTAGCAAAATATCTAAACTACTGAGAAATACCAACCACAGAACACACTAGGCCTACATTTGTGGTGACTGGGGTGATAGCAATGAAGTAGCATGCGCATTACATTTTTTATTATTAGTTAGCTACAACATTATCCGGTAATTATTATATAATATTTATTTGTATATTCCATGTCCTCCTTTTTTATCAGATTACTTTTTTTTTTTTTTTTTTTTTTGAATGTGTAAGATCTGTCAGATATGCATATAAATAAATATCTATAAAGACAAGTTGATCACGCTGCACCCTAAAGCTTCCACAGGATATGGCACTGCAGAAGTAGGTGCCAGTACAATGCATGGGGGGGGGGAATTCCCCACACCCACTACAAGGGAAACAAGAGTGACAAAATAAAATGTAGCAAAAAAGCAAATATATAAAAAAAAAAAAAGATGTGTTAGCTTGCCAAATAAGTCAGAAACAGAGGAAATGAAAGAGAAAGCATTTCTGCAGAGGAATGCTAAGTCAAAGAGAGAAGCCCCTCTCACCACTCAAAAAAATAGTAGGGGCGTGGATCAGAAAACCAGTCAGTATCTGGTGTGACCACCATTTGCCTCATGCAGCGCCACACATCTTCTTCGCATCAAGTTGATCAGGCTGTTGATTGTGGCCTGTGGAATGTTGCCCCACTCTTCTTCAATGTCTGTGCGAAGTTGATGGATATTGGCGGGAACTGGAACGCGCTGTCGTACACGTCGATCCTGAGCATCCCGTACATGCTCAATGGATGACATATCTGGTAAATATGCAGGCCATGGAAGTCACCTCTTCACTGTTGACGTTGAGACTGGTGTTTTGCAAGTAATATTTAATGAAGCTGCCAGTTGAGGACATGTGAGACGTCTGTTTCTCAAACCAGACACTCTAATGTACTCTTGCCCAGTTGTGCACCGGGGCCTCACACTCCTCTTTCTATTCTGGTTAGAGCACGTTTGCAATTTCTCGCATGGAATAGCCTTAATTTCTCAGAACAAAAATAGACATGAGTTTCAGAAGAAAGTTATTTGTTTCTGGCCATTTTGAGCCTGTAATCGAACCCACAAATACTGATGCTCCAGATACTCAACTAGTCTAAAGGCCAGTTTTATTGCTTCTTTAAAGTTTTCAGCTATGCTAACATAATTGCAAAAGGGTTTTCTAGCCTTTTAAAATGATAAATTTGGATTAGCTAACACAACTTGTGCCGAAGAACGCCCAGGTCACCTACATGACTACCGCCCCGTAGCCCTCACGTCTGTAGCCATGAAATGCTTCGAAAAGCTGGTCATGGCTCACATCAACACCATCATCCCACACACCCTGGACCCACTTCAATTTGCATACCGCCCCAACAGATCCACAGATGATGGAATCTCTTATTGCATTCCACTCCCTTTCCCACCTGGACAAGGGGAACACCTATGTGAGAACGTTGTTAATTGACTACAGCTCAGCGTTCAACAACATAGTGCCCTACAATCTCATCACTAAGGTCAGGACCCTGGGACTAAACACCTCCCTTCCTGACGGGCCGCCCCCAGGTGGTGAAGGTAGGCAACAACACATCCACCACGCTGACCCTCACACAGGATTGTACATTAGAATCCTATCAGTAGTATCTTTTTTCATTGCATATAGTATATCAGATGTACAATACGTGCATTTATCTGTAATTAAACCCTGTACTAGGGACTGTATTTTAAGGGAATTATTATTATTACCCTAATTTATATCATACGCACATTTAGCTATTTAAGTATCTCTTTGTCATTTACCTGTACATTTAATTTAACCATGCAAATATTCAAATAGCTTTATATTTAACCAGACTGTATATTAAGTAAACTATTATTACACACATTTAGCTATTTAAGTATATTTTTCTGCTATCTATCTGTATAGTTAACCATGCAAATATTTTATATCAACTTCCTATAATTGTTTTTTTTTTTTTTCACTTAACACACTAACAAATGTATAGTGTACATATTCAGTCATTCACTCATACGTTTCTATAGCTTTTTGCACTCCAGTCATCCTGTATTTTTATACTTTTTCATACTGCCGCACTATGTATCATGTCTTTTGTGTATTTCGTTTTGGCATTTTGCATTTTACTTCACACCACTGCGCATCAGCCATCACTAGTAACCTACGGCTTCATCTTTAGGTGAGTCCGTGTGCCACTGGAAATTGTACTGTATTTAGTAGCCTATAATATATACATACAGTGGGGAGAACAAGTATTTGATACACTGCCGATTTTGCAGGTTTTCCTACTTACAAAGCATGTAGAGGTCTGTAATTTTTATCATAGGTACACTTCAACTGTGAGAGACGGAATCTAACAAAAATCCAGAAAATCACATTGTATGATTTTTAAATAATTGATTTGCATTTTATTGCATGACATAAGTATTTGATCACCTACCAACCAGTAAGAATTCCGGCTCTCACAGACCTGTTAGTTTTTCTTTAAGAAGCCCTCCTGTTCTCCACTCATTACCTGTATTAACTGCACCTGTTTGAACTCGTTACCTGTATAAAAGACACCTGTCCACACACTCAATCAAACAGACTCCAACCTCTCCACAATGGCCAAGACCAGAGAGCTGTGTAAGGACATCAGGGATACAATTGTAGACCTGCACAAGGCTGGGATGGGCTACAGGACAATAGGCAAGCAGCTTGGTGAGAAGGCATTAACTGTTGGCGCAATTATTAGAAAATGGAAGAAGTTCAAGATGACGGTCAATCTCCCTCGGTCTGGGGCACCATGCAAGATCTCACCTCGTGGGGCATCAATGATCATGAGGAAGTTGAGGGATCAGCCCAGAACTACACAGCAGGACCTGGTCAATGACCTGAAGAGAGCTGGGACCACAGTCTCAAAGAAAACCATTAGTAACACACTACGCCGTCATGGATTAAAATCCTGCAGCGCACGCAAGGTCCCCCTGCTCAAGCCAGCGCATGTCCAGGCCCGTCTGAAGTTTGCCAATGACCATCTGGATGATCCAGAGGAGGAATGGGAGAAGGTCATGTGGTCTGATGAGACAAAAATAGAGCTTTTTGGTCTAAACTCCACTCGCCGTGTTTGGAGGAAGAAGAAGGATGAGTACAACCCCAAGAACACCATCCCAAGCATGGAGTTGGAAACATCATTCGTTGGGGATGTTTTTCTGCAAAGGGGACAGGACGACTGCACCGTATTGAGGGGAGGATGGATGGGGCCATGTATCGCGAGATCTTGGCCAACAACCTCCTTCCCTCAGTAAGAGCATTGAAGATGGGTCGTGGCTGGGTCTTCCAGCATGACAACAACCTGAAACACACAGCCAGGGCAACTAAGGAGTGGCTCCGTAAGAAGCATCTCAAGGTCCTGGAGTGGCCTAGCCAGTCTCCAGACCTGAACCCAATAGAAAGTCTTTGGAGGGAGCTGAAAGTCCGTATTGCCCAGCGACAGCCCCGAAACCTGAAGGATCTGGATGGAGGAGTGGGCCAAAATCCCTGCTGCAGTGTGTGCAAACCTGGTCAAGAACTACAGGAAACGTATGATCTCTGTAATTGCAAACAAAGGTTTCTGTACCAAATATTAAGTTCTGCTTTTCTGATGTATCAAATACTTATGTCATGCAATAAACTGCAAATCCAGAAAATCACATTGTATGATTTTTAAGTAATTAATTTGCATTTTATTGCATGACATAAGTATTTGATACATCAGAAAAGCAGAACTTAATATTTGGTACAGAAAAATTTGTTTGCAATTACAGAGATCATAGGTTTCCTGTAGTTCTTGACCAGGTTTGCACACACTGCAGCAGGGATTTTGGCCCACTCCTCCATCCAGATCCTTCAGGTTTCGGGGCTGTCGCTGGGCAATACAGACTTTCAGCTCCCTCCAAAGATGTTCTATTGGGTTCAGGTCTGGAGACTGGCTAGGCCACTCCAGGACCTTGAGATGCTTCTTACGGAGCCACTCCTTAGATGCCCTGGCTGTGTGTTTCGGGTCGTTGTCATGCTGGAAGACCCAGCCACGACCCATCTTCAATGCTCTTACTGAGGGAAGGAGGTTGTTGGCCAAGATCTCACGATACATGGCCCCATCCATCCTCCCCTCAATACGGTGCAGTCGTCCTGTCCCCTTTGCAGAAAAGCATCCCCAAAGAATGATGTTTCCACCTCCATGCTTCACGGTTGGGATGGTGTTCTTGGGGTTGTACTCATCCTTCTTCTTTCTCCAAACACGGCGAGTGGAGTTTAGACCAAAAAGCTCTATTTTTGTCTCATCAGACCACATGACCTTCTCCCATTCCTCCTCTGGATCATCCAGATGGTCATTGGCAAACTTCAGACGGGCCTGGACATGCGCTGGCTTGAGCAGGGGGACCTTGCGTGCGCTGCAGGATTTTAATCCATGACGGTGTAGTGTGTTACTAATGGTTTTCTTTGAGACTGTGGTCCCAGCTCTCTTCAGGTCATTGACCAGGTCCTGCCGTGTAGTTCTGGGCTGATCCCTCACCTTCCTCATGATCATTGATGCCCCACGAGGTGAGATCTTGCATGGTGCCCCAGACCGAGGGAGATTGACCGTCATCTTGAACTTCTTCCATTTTCTAATAATTGCGCCAACAGTTGTTGCCTTCTCACCAAGCTGCTTGCCTATTGTCCTGTAGCCCATCCCAGCCTTGTGCAGGTCTACAATTTTATCCCTGATGTCCTTACACAGCTCTCTGGTCTTGGCCATTGTGGAGAGGTTGGAGTCTGTTTGATTGAGTGTGTGGACAGGTGTCTTTTATACAGGTAACGAGTTCAAACAGGTGCAGTTAACAGGTAATGAGTGGAGAACAGGAGGGCTTCTTAAAGAAAAACTAACAGGTCTGTGAGAGCCGGAATTCTTACTGGTTAGTAGGTGATCAAATACTTATGTCATGCAATAAAATGCAAATTAATTATTAAAAAATCATACAATGTGATTTTCTGGATTTTTGTTAGATTCCGTCTCTCACAGTTGAAGTGTACCTATGATAAAAATTACAGACCTCTACATGCTTTGTAAGTAGGAAAACCTGCAAAATCGGCAGTGTATTAAATACTTGTTCTCCCCACTGTATATACACACATACATATACACACACATATATACATGTATATCCTCCTAATATTAAACAATCTGTGTGTCACTTCGTTGGACTGTTAAATTTTCTAGACCAGATTGAGCTCAGTTTGTCAGTGTCAGAGTAGCCCCTCATTTCAGTCATTTGTGTGGTATTAAAAAAAAGATTCAGCCAATGTCTTCTATCATGTAAATTACAGAGTTGCATGAAATGTAGCCTAGTGGTTAAGAGTGTTGGACCAGTACCCAAAAGGTCTCTGGTTCAAATCCCCGAGCAAACTTAGTGAAAAATCTGTCAATGTGCACTTGAGAAAGGCACTTAATTGCTCCTGTAAATCGCTCTGGAAAAGAACATCTGCTAAGTGGGTGTTTCCGCTCTCGCATGAGCATGCTTTTCCCGCGTGAGGTCACGGTTCCTCCATAAAATATGGCCTGCTCAGGCGAGAGAAGGAATAGCGCTGGTATACTTATTGTCCCCTCCAGCTCGCCTTACACGCCCCGCCTGAAAACATTTACCAGTGAGATGTCTCACACTGGGGCACCCCTCTCGCAGGAAAAATTAGGAAGTGGGGTGTCTTGCTTTCTCTACCCTCTCAGGTTTAAATCAGTCTTCCTCCATTGGTGAGCATTCCCACTCATCAAGTAACCACTGAACTTTACAGCAGATATTGTGAGATTGAAGACAGTCACATTTCCAACAAATAACCAGAAGGACGAGTCAAGCTGACCGAGTCACACAGGTAGGACTTAAAATAATGGCAGCAATAGGGTGGGCACATACCACAGGAGGTTGGTGGCACCTTAATTGGGGAGGACGGGCTCATGGTTATGACTGGAGCAGAATGGTATCAAATACATGGTTTCCAGGTGTTTGATGCCATTCCATTTGCTCCATTACGGCCATTATTATGAGCAGTCCTCCCCTCAGCAGCCTCCACTGTCACATACACACACCTTATCTAACCTCAAATACTCAGAACAGGTAGTCATCCACCAAAATAACTTATTTAAAATCAATAATTTAAAATAAACATATATTACAGGTCAGACACGAGATAGCATGTAAACGCATCATAAACAATGGCAAAATGTTTGGAATTGCAGAAGAAAATTATATAAAACTGCAACATTTTCTCTCAGCCTCATGCCAAAATGTGACGAATAGCAAGAAATAAGCTTTAAAACTGCTGAAATGTGATTGGCCAACCTTGGTGCCACCCACTGACAATGCTACAGAAATATAGGCTACTGACAGCTTTGATTAGTCAGATAAGGCAGTGTGGAGTTCTAACTCACTTCTCTCAGCAAAATGCTTATTTTGTTTTTTTCCTGCACGGATTGTTTATTTTGGGACGGAGAAGTTGGTGGCTAAATCTACCTCAAAATTGGTTCTGAAAATATAGCTAGCCGTTACAACTAGGAAAGTACTAGAAAAGGCCAAGCTAATGGTAGTTTGCTGTGGCTTGGTTAGCGTTCATGGATGACAGCAGTTAAATCCACAATAAAACCGGCAATGTATAGATAAAAATTTATTTTCTAAGCACTCTTCAATGTTGTCAGACTCAGACTCAAAGCCTGAGTAATGTCAATAAAATAATTATATTTCTTCAGTACAATTTCAACCAATAGAAGTATAGAGAGAGGTTCTTGCAGATGCAGGTATGTCCACATGCAGGAACGTCCCAAATTCAGGCCGCAATTGCACTCCATCTCCACCTATAAACAATAGACTTAGGCAGCACGAGAAACACGGAAGTCTAATTTCCTTCTTTGGAAGTGGGAGGAGTCAACAAAATATAACTTATTCAAAGAAAATGCATGACATATCGCCATCTACTGTGCTGGAAAGTTTGCGTTAATAATTCTCTAAAATCCATTTACATTCACAAGATAAAGAGGAAAAAAATGTATTGGAATTTCAGTCCATTACAAATTTATTGTCAAATACAGAAACAAAAGTGATACCAAGGTGACACTGCTATACTTTTAAACTATTGACTTCATTTAGCACCTTTATGGTTCGGTTATACATCAGCATCGTCTCTTGTGGACAGATGTCTGCGTTACGCAAGGTTTTTGTTCTGGGTTAATAAAGATCACAATCTTCTATATATACACGCACAGTACCAGTCAAACGTTTGGATAGCTACTCATTCAAGGGTTTCTTTCTTTTTTACTATTTTCTACATTGTAGACAGCTAACCTATGAAACAACACATTGAATCATGTAGTAACCAAAGAAGTGTTAAATATATTTTATATTTGAGATCCTTCAAAGTAGCCACCCTTTGCCTTGATGACAGCTTTGCACACTTACCCAGAATCTAAAATATATTGTATATATTTGGATTGGAACACTTTTTTGGTTAGTACATGATTCCATATGTGTTATTTCATAGTTTTGATGTCTTCACTATTATTGTACAATGTAGACTAGTAAAAATAAAGAAACCCTGGAATGAGTAGGTGTGTCCAACCTTTTGACTGGTACTGTAATATTCACTCGTACAAAATGATTGAGGCGGATCACAGTTATTTAAAGAGAGAAAACTCATGATTCAATTCCAAAAGTACCGTTCTGGTGTGCCCTCTTCTTCCTCCAAGTACCATTTCCTATACCACATAGTCCTACACAGTGTTACAATACATGGTACCCATTCTTGTCATTTGAGGTATCTATCTGAATGCTAGACAGAAGTTGGCCTGTACCTTCACATTAGCGTTGACTATTCTGTAGGATTGCATTAACATGGAAGTTATAGATGTATGCAAGTCCATGGAAAATAAAAAAACAAACAAAAAAAAAAAACAACACAAAATGGATACTCGACTTCCCACCATGCTCATAAATCAACGGAAACATGATACATTACATAAGAGCAAGTGGCACCCTCTACTGTTCTAGTCCTCTCAGTACACTTGGCGACGGCTCTTCATTTGGCCCGTTAATTTGTTACTTCGGTCAATTCAATGAAAGACCACTACTGTTCCTTACAGTCAGTCAGTCAGTCAGTCAGTCAGTCAGTCAGTCAGTCAGTCAGTCAGTCAGTCAGTCAGTCAGTCAGTCAGTCCCAGGAAAACAAACACTATGCTTAAAAAGGTAAATCAGTTAGAAAACACACAGCTTTACAGACGGTCCTGTGAGAGGCAGAACTAAACCAATACACACACGTTTGAAATCAAACGAGAGGAGTTGGTTTTCCTGATACAGAGTCCAGCAACATGTTTTGGAGTCATAAGATATGTGGAACTATGTGGGGGAGTTGCTACTCCTAGATCTGAACTCTTGATTGTAGGTCTGTCCAGCTAAATGGTTTGACCTCACACGAATTGTCACACACACACACACACACACACACACACACACACACACACACACACGTCATCAGACTACATGACATCCACAAAGAACTCGCTGGGATTACCCATTGCTAGGTGGAAGGACTGGCGCGAGGCGGTCAGCTCAGGGGGCACAGAGCCCAGGTCACGGGTTGGGGGGGCCCCGGGTGGTCCTCCAGGGACAGCGGAGGGGCACATGCCTGGGTGCATGGGGACCGAGGGGTGGAGCTGGTGGGGGTGTCCCATGTTTGGGTGTCCCATGTGTGGGTGTGGGTGTTGGGGCACCATCATCACCATCATAGGGTTGTAGGGCATGGGCATCCCGGGGGGGTAGGGCGACATGTGGGGGGACATGCGGTGATGATGCGAGCGCTGGGATTTGTGACTGTGTTCGCTGGGTGTGGCAGAGCTGTGGCCCCGCCTCAGGCTGCTGCGGACAGAGTATTCCGATTCGCTGCCGCTGCCAGAGCCCTCCCCTCCAGAGGGGGACTTCTCTACTCCTCCTCCCCCCACTGTGCTGCCAGGACCTCCCTTACTTCCCTGCCGCCTCTCGCCCCCCTCGCTCTTTGTAGACCCACTGCTCCGACTCCCTAGGGGGACAAACACCAAAACTGGTTAGAACAGGCCAGGAGAGGTTCATACAGCTTAAAACTACCAGCTCTCATACATATATGATTATTTAGTTTGATTCCTTAATGCAGTCCCAATTTGGAAAATAGCCACCAATGTGACACCCTCCCCAACCCTCTTTCCCTACCTCCCTCCCCCCTTGGGCTTACCTTCGCTGTGCTGGCTGGCTGTACCCGCGCTGCCTGGGGCGAAGCTGTAGCTGGACAGCTCGTGGTAGGGTGGTGGCTGACTAGAGTAGGGGTGGGGGTGGGGGTACTGGAAGGAAGGGAAGGAGTGTAGCAGTGGCCATGGCGAGACCCCCGGGAGGGGCAGGGGGGCCAGGGTGTCTTGGTCAGAGGCCCCACTGGAGCCATCATTGTCGTTCAGAGACAGGTTGGCCATGTCTGGGGAGGAAAGAGGGGGTGGGGGGGAGAGAGGGAAGGAGGGAGAGTGGGAGGAAGAAGAGGGTAGAGAGAGAGATCAAGTTTAACTGGTTTAAGAACCTATTTGGCCAAAGGGTTTGAATAACCTTTAACTGTAGGTACATCTATTAGATGTTGTGAGAGAACTGTGGTTAACTGATACTGTACACTCTCCACCGAATGTATTTGGACAGTTTTGGACATTTTTTATTTGGCTCTTTACTCCAGCATTTTGAATTTCAAATCAAATGTTTCATATGAAGCCCCCTTTAATTTTAGGGATACATAAAGACCAGATACATAAAGTGCTTTAATTTCTAAAACGTAAAAAAACGTGTATGAAAATACCCTAAAATAAAAGGTGACATTCTGTACTGTCGCGTCATATTAAACATTTGATCTCAAATCGAAAATGCCGCAGTACAGAGCCAAATGTTACATTTTAGCTGCTCTGCCCAAATACATACAGATGGGATTGTATAAGCATCAACCTTTCCACAAATAAGTTTTTCAAATACTATTTCTTGTTTTTCCTGTACAAAAGTCCTCACAGTTCTCGCAGTCGCTGAAGTCTCCGAAGATGTAGTAGCACTGTTCTGAGAAGGTGATCTTGTTGACTGTGTGGCGGATGAAGCCAGCCTTCAGCAGGTTACTGGCATACTTCCGAGCCTCACGGCGGTCCTGGAAGCCCTCGATGTGGTGGTAAAGCCACTCCACCACGTCAGAACCTGGACACACAGACAAAACACACAGGGACACACACACACACGGGAAAATGGAGGAGAAAAACAGGATAGATTTTGTTCCATCAGTTCGATCCCCTTTTCCATCCACAGAGTCACTACGGCCCTCAGTGTTCTCACCCAGGAAAGCGTTGGGGATGGTGATCTTGAGCCACATCCTGTCTCTGACCTCCAGGCCAGACTCTGGGGACGCCATGGACTTAGCTACCGACGCCATGTCAGAGTGGAGGGACAGGTTGAAGTCATCAAAACCTGAAGAGAGCGAGAGATGAAGAAAATGAGAAAAAAGACAGGGATACGAGTAAAAGGGGGGGGGGGTGTAGGGAGGGAAAGAGGTAGGGGGAGAGAGGAGAGAGAAAGGGAGGGATGAAGACAGAGGGAGGTAGAGAGCCATCATTGACCACATAAAACAATGAAGATCAGAAGAGAAAGACAGATGTGGCTGGTGCTTCCTGTACCATGGCCGAGTTTAAAACGCCCGGCACACGACAAACGGATGGACCGACCACAATAAAATAAAAAAGTAATAGAGAGAGGGAGGAGAGACGAGAGAAACCGAGAGGAAAACAAAAAGAGACTGTAGACAAGGGTCAAGCAGAGAGGGAGACAGTGAACAGAGGAGTTTAACAGAGCGTGAGAGTAGACAAAGTTGAAGAGAGACAACGCTAAAATAGAAAGACAGAAAGAGAAAGATACTCACGTTCTGTCTCAGTGACGGAGGAGGAAGAGGTGATGGTGCTGAGAGCGGAGCTGGCAGTGTAGGGGGCGTAGGCCCCCGTCAGGGCCACTGAGTGGTTCACCCACACCAGTGGGTCTATTGGCCGGATCGGCTCATCTACAAAGAGAGAGAGACAAGTTTTGTCTAGTGGGGTAGACAAAATATCTAATTTATTCATCTGAAACATTTCTTTGGCCTTCCAGAGGATAATGTATTGATGGCGCCACTATATAAAGACCATAGACTATCTGTACAAGTTTACCTCTATGGTAGAGACAAGGCGTGCAGCCTACTACTCACTGCGAGGGAGGGTGAAGTAGCCCTGAGGTGACGGATCCCAGCACTTGGCCACTGTCAGGATGATGGGTCTGAGAGAGACAGACAGTTCACCACCACCATAATCATCATCACCATCACATGTCAACTGACCAGACATTTCACATTGAGACAACTGGTTGGGAATGTCAATGTATTTATGTTAGCCACTAACCCCGGTTTGTGTACAATCTCCCTCAGCACGCGCACCGCGTCATCATTGCTCATGTTCTCGAAGTTGATGTCGTTCACCTTGAGGAGAAAGGCAGAGTCAGTAAACGTTAACGGTTGAATCCTAAGTCAAGAACCAATAGCTCATGTAATCAACAGTTGTAGCATGGCTATCTAGTTTCATCCTGTCACCCGGCCGGCCACGCACCTGTAGCAGCATGTCCCCGGGTTCGATGCGTCCGTCTGCGGCCACTGCCCCTCCCTTCATGATGGAGCCGATGTAGATGCCCCCGTCGCCCCTCTCGTTGCTCTGCCCCACGATGCTGATACCCAGGAAGTTATACTTCTCTACAGGGAGCAAAGGAGAGGAAGAGGTGGTGAGATCCCTAGATGGTGCACTACTTTTGACCAGGGCCCATAGGAAGGTCACAGGGTAGAAATGTGTGAGAGGGCTGGGTTTCTATAGCCTGGTCCCTGCACTCATGTTCCATTTCACTTCACAGAATGTGAGCTATTGCAAGATCAGGCTGGTTTCACCAGGTTAGGATTTATAGGCCATTTTAAGAAAGAGTTGTATTCTAAACAGACGGACAGAATACTGGTTAGGTAGACGTTATAACGTGAAAAAACATGACAGTCAAAGAGAAGGTCAGAGAAACGGATGACGGAGAGATTAGAAGGGAACAGTGTAATGTTACTGACCCATGTTGAGTGTGACAGTGATGATGTTTAGAGACATGGTGGAGTCTGTCACACTGCTGAACGACGATGCCTGGGACATGACGTGGGAAAAACACAGTAAAACTACAATACATTCCAACGGAGAATGGACCATTTATGACTTGCGATGGTTAAAGTCTAAACAAAATACTAGCGCATCACCCTTTCTAGCCTCGGGGGGCGCTGTTTCCTGCGTCTGCGGTGGCGTTTGAGCAGCCTGGATGCCGTGCTCTGCTCCGTGGAGCCGCTGAATCGGCTCATGGTGTCGTCCTCCTCAGAGTCACAGAAACTGGTGGTGTCGAGCTCACTGCTCATCACAGTGGTAGCGCTCTCATAGCCCGCTAGGTGGCGCTCCATGCCCCTCTGGCCATTCATCCTCGGCCCTGAGGCACCACAGAGAGAGGAGATAGGGCGAGAGAAAGAGAGGCTTTACTATGGCTCATGTTAAGTCATGTTGTCAATGTCAATTGCTTTTACCACTAGAACAAGGGTTGTGCATTTTGAAACAGGAAGCCTGACATTGGCCAATAGGAAATGCTCATTGTCATTTTCCATGAAAACCCAGTGCTGTTCCGTCATATGAGAGAGTGTGTGCTGTGCAGAGCGCTCACCACGTTGCTCCACGGGCTCCCTGTGTCTGGGTCTCTCTCTCCTAAAAGACACCACAGACTCTGTCTCTGACTGGTCATCCAGGTTCTCCACACTGCCTGCTGCAATGGGACTGGATAGGGAGAGGAGAGAGTTAAAGTGGGGCAAACATAGAATTAGAATGTGACATACATTACTCTGTGACATACATGAACAAATAAACAAATAAACCACAAATAGCAGCACAGAACCTCTAATCAAATAGGCTACAACCCAGATCATATTACAACCCGAGGACAGATCGCTACCATACAATGTGTAGGGTGTCCAACCGATCTTCCCAGTGTGGCTGAAAACACACTTGTGATGACATTTTACTTTATGTTATAAAATACATTTTACCAAGACAAATATGATTCTTTATGTTCTGAATTGTTCAGTGGGGTCTTTCTCAAATCGATCATTCAAATTCTATCCAAAAAGTCTGATTTCGTAACATAATACGCACGAGCTCTGTTGACTTTTGAGGACTTTCTTTGTGGTGGTCGTCTGAAAAGTTGTTTCAGCAGGTCGCAAAAATCTAAATTAAGACAAGCTGAATTATATGTAAAATCCCTTGAAAATAAAAAGCTTGCGGTACACTCAGTGCTCCGTTGACATTTCACTGAGATAGTCCTGTGTGTATCAGATGGTAGAGCATGGCACTTGCAACGCCAGGGTTGTGGGTTCGATTCCCACGGGGGACCAGTACGAAAAAAAGTATGAAATAGTACTAAAATACTACATGTCATGTCTCAAAATCGATATCCAGCTTACCTCAATATTGTTTCATGTCCTCCGGTTTCGAAAGGTGAGACTGTCAGTTAACCACAGTTCTCTCACAACATCCAGCCTAGCTGACGCAGTGCTATTTTCCCACACTTTTTTTCTCTGGCCATTGAATTATTCACCCTAATTTTGGCCATTTTACAAGGGTAAAAACTCCAATAGCTTTTAACAGATTATGATAGAAAAAAAAACAATGGTCCAAACCTCATGTCTAAGAGTATCTTCACGAATTATTATTTTACCAATTGGTCAAAACATGCATTTTTGATTGGACACCCGACAATGTGTATGATTAGGAAACAATGGATCAAGCCTAGTAGAGTGGTACTGTATATCACAACTGGGTTCAAACAGTATTTTACATTTTCAATAACTGAGCGATTATTTTAGTCTGCCTATAGTGCTAGATGGGCGGGTTTGTACTTTTGGGGCCATTCCATTGGTCCCATTGTGCCATGCAATGGGACCAATGTTGGAGCTAGAAACACAAGCATTTCGCTACACCCGCAATAACATCTGCTAAACATGTGTATGTAACCAATAACATTTGATTTGATTTGTGCCCGGCATACTCAATCTAGTGCAGCTCATGATTTTAAACACTGTTTGAACCCAGGTTTGCTGTGTATTGTGATCTTGGAGTCAATGGCTTGAGTGAGCAGAATAGATCCAGTATGAGAGAGACAGCACAGTGAGACTAGGATACTGTGATTATTGGGATTGTGGAAGAGGGTGTCTGTGTGTGTGTAAGTACTGGAACGATGGGGGTCTGGAGTCACCGATGCCCCCAGTCCTCTCGACAGGTGGGGGTGGGAGGGGAGGAGGAGGGGGTGAGGGCAAGGGGCGGACTTCTGCTGGGGGCGGAGGAAGGACTGGTGATACCACCTCTGCTGCTGCTGGGGTGTCTGATGATACCAACTGAGGAGGAGAGGAGAGATGGAGGGACAGAGAGGGGTGGGACAGAGGGGGGAAGTAGGGGAGGAAGAGAGTTGAAAGGGGATGATAGTGAGGATGAGGGCGAAAGAGGAAGAATTAAGAAGGGGAGTAGAGCATACGAGAGACGGGGGGGGGGGGGCGACGAGGGGAGAGAAAATACATGTGGTTAAAAGAAAGGGAGGGGAAAAAAATGGGGGTAAGAGATGTCAATTGCTTTGACAAACACATCTTTACTCCTTTCAGAGGTAAATCTCAGGGGCCAACTGAAACGCTAAACCGACACTTAGCCCGTCTCCCTCCATTATAAACCCAGAGTGCTTTAGAGAACGAAAACAGACACACACACACACTCCTCCATGGATGGCTGCAAGGTAAAAGGAAACACCCATGCAATTTGGCCCCATCAATAGCACTAGCATTCTATTACATACTCTCTACAGACCTAGCAGACACACCAGTCTGTACAGACCTAGCAGACACCAACACACACACACCAGTCTGTACAGACCTAGCAGACACCTATACACACACACCAGTCTGTACAGACCTAGCAGACACCTATACACACACACCAGTCTGTACAGACCTAGCAGACACCAATACACACACACCAGTCTGTACAGACCTAGCAGACACCAACACACACACACCAGTCTGTACAGACCTAGCAGACACCTATACACACACACCAGTCTGTACAGACCTAGCAGACACCAATACACACACACACCAGTCTGTACAGACCTAGCAGACACCAATACACACACACCAGTCTGTACAGACCTAGCAGACACCAATACACACACACCAGTCTGTACAGACCTAGCAGACACCAATACACACACACCAGTCTGTACAGCCCTAGCAGACACCTATACACACACACACCAGTCTGTACAGACCTAGCAGACACCTATACACACACACCAGTCTGTACAGACCTAGCAGACACCAATACACACACACCAGTCTGTACAGACCTAGCAGACACCAATACACACACACCAGTCTGTACAGACCTAGCAGACACCAATACACACACACCAGTCTGTACAGCCCTAGCAGACACCTATACACACACACACACCAGTCTGTACAGACCTAGCAGACACCTATACACACACACCAGTCTGTACAGACCTAGCAGACACCTATACACACACACACACCAGTCTGTACAGACCTAGCAGACACCTATACACACACACACACCAGTCTGTACAGACCTAGCAGACACCTACACACACCAGTCTGCCTAACAAACATGTCAACTAACTTAACTTTCACCACAGATTCTGGGTTTCTATACATTTCTGTCGTTGTATGAAAAGGAGAGACTTAACAAACGACAAGCATTCAGATGTGTTCTAGTTTTGAGGATAAAGTGCTGTCTTGAACACAACATTGAAGACCGGTTTTGATTGAATATGCCCCACCCCAAGTGACAGAGAACACTTTGCCCCCCTTTCTTTAAACTTTCCACCCCCTCCCTCCCTCTCCTCGAATGGCTGTCCGACTAGAGCACTCGTCCCTCTGGGATCAGCCCTCCTCTCATATATCTGTCCGACTATAGAGCACTCGTCCCTCTGGGATCAGCCCTCCACCCTCCTCTCATACATCTGTCCCTCTGGTCTCTTCTATTTGTCCAACCCTTTCAATCTCTCTCCCTTGTTTCATGTCCTCCTACTTATGCACTTAGCAGATGCTTTCCTCCGAACCCCCACCCCCCTTACCCGGGACAAGTCAAAATGTTTTGTCTGCAGGACTCAAAGCAATAATATTCTCTAGGGTAATCATTGGTAGGGAAATCTGAGGATCTAAGAAATCCTTTGTTTCGGTCAGTGTTACGTTCACAGACCAAGGTGTTTTTGTAAACGCTCTCCTAGTAAAAGCAGGGCCATGGCTACAGAGGTCGATGGGCGGCAGGTAGCCTAGCTGTTAGAGCGTTGGGCCAGTAATCGAAAGGACGCTGGTTCGATACCCAAGCCGGCACGGTGAAAAAAACCTTTCGATGTGTCCTTGAGCAAGGCACTTAACCTTGATTTGCTCCAGGGGCTGACCCTGTAGGTAGGCTGTCATTGTAAATAATAATTTGTTCTTAACTGACTTGCCAAGTTAAATAAAGGTCAAATAAAAAATATTACCTACGTTCCATGACAATTCAAATTTACCTTCTTAGAAGATAATGTAATGGACCTTTTGACGGCAACATGGTGCCCGTTTAAACTCTCAATCCCAGAATGAGTTTGCCAGAGTTTGTAGGCTACATCTCTGGCTCTGGTTCAAAGCTCACTTGCATATAATATATTTGAGCTGCTAGGTCCATTTCAGCAGTATTGTTTCGACTTGGGAACATGACTTTAACAAATCAGTCGTGGAATTTATTTTCTTTTTTTTTAAGCGATTCAGGAATTCCCCCACTCCGTCTCCCCTTCTCCTGCTGGTATTTTACTGGTCCAAGATAATGGTGTACAGTCTACCTCTCCCAACTCTGTTCTTACCCATGACACCACTCGTCCGTTGAAGCAGGGGAGCTTGGCACTTTCGTCTGAGATCTCTTCCTTCACCACCCTGAAGAAAGAAAGAAAGAAAAGAAAGAAAGAAAGATGGTGATTAACAAAACACAGAGACAAATGCACACTGTAAACTCATGCACAGAGACAGGCGTAAAGAGAAACATGAGGACACCGCTGTGTTTGTGCTTGTTTTCCAATGACTCACCATCATTACCCAAACCACAATAGAGATAGATAACACACACACACACACACCAAACTCCCTACAACTAAACAAACTCATGGACCAGCAATTGTTTCTCAAGACTTCTAGAACTCCATCAGACTATTCTTTCCCTCTGCATCCACTTCTTTACTCTTGGTGGACAGGTAGCATCTGCTGTATCATTTCTCTCTGGCTAGCCACCATGTTATAACCGCAGTACTTAGGACCTGTGCTGGACACGAGACACTTAACTGACTGCCCAGAATAGAATCAGGTCAATTGTGAGCTACTCAACTGCCAAACAATTCTTAAAGTAGCCTACATGGAATTTCCACAGCAAACTGTCAAACAAATCTCAAAAGTATCAGACACGGCAAACTCCCAATTACTATCTAATCAACGGAACATGACATTCTCTCACCCCTAGTTAGCCGCTAATGGCTTAAAAAAGCCAAATCTAAAAATGTCTGCCAATTAATTTCCAGCAATATTTCCCCCGTCTGTCTGGTTGGTATGCGTGTTTGTCTACCAGTCTGTAGCCAGTTGTTGTAATAGGCCTAACCATCTTGTGGGTTGACAAACAAACTTTCCCAAAAGCCTTCTCAATTAAATGTTAACATTTAGAGTTGTTTATTAACCATTATTTTACCAGGTATATTGACAGAAAACATAGTGCACTACTTTCTCTTGTACACTAAGGACCCGGGGAAGAGTTGCAGGGGAGAGAAGGTGTGTATTTGAAAGCTATTAAAAACAAAATATACACACACACAGTTGAAGTCGGAAGTTTACATATACCTTCACCAAATACATTTAATCCTAGTAAAAATTCAGTTTTAGGTCTGTTAGGATCACCACTTTATTTTAAGAACTCCCTCTGTGTGTGTGTGTGTGTGTGTGTGTGTGTGTGTGTGTGTGTGTGTGGCCTCAAATTGCATCCAGAAAGGGACAGACAGATGCAACATTCTACCCATAACAGAGTAATTGTCTGCATATCTCATCCTTCCAAACAAACAACCTACTCAAGATATTTCACCAACACACACAAAAAAAACAAACATCAATATTCCCTCATAGGTGTTAATCTTTTGCCTCACACAACCCAAACAAACACAAACTTTTTTTTTCTCCCATCAACTAATCGCTCTGCACAGCACATCCAAAACAACCATACACTTCCCCCACCTCTCCTCTCAATCTCTCACTCCTCTCTTCCTGTAGACTCAGCCAGACACCCAGCAAATGGGCTCTCTCCAACCCCAGGTTCTCCTGGTCAGTTTTAGAACTGTAAGCATTGCATGGCAAAACAGGAATTTTGATAGTGCACAAAACTGCGGGCCAGAAGGTTGTGGGTTTGCAGACCACCGCAATCGTATTTGCCGGCCCGAGACACAAATTGCCTTCTATAAACGCGTTTTGCAGGTGTGGCTACCTTGCGCGCTCTGAATAAATGATCAATAATCATGGAATCTATGACAATGATCCAGTCGTCGTGAACCGTGTGCCAGACTCCAGGTTTAACCTGCTACATGTGGTATATGATCCATAATGACTAAAATAGGCTACATGTTAGGGCTGATCGAAATATGAAACAATGCGATTAGCAAACTTTCAAAGGCTGCGATTTTTTGCGCGTCTGGCCAAGGGTTTAACCGTCGTGTCAATGGTTTTACAAATTCATGCAGTCCTCCTTGTGTGAAAGTTATGATCACCAATCAGAGGTGGCCCAGGGTGACTGAGTATACACCCACGAACAACAAACACGTGAAACCCAAGAAAAACGTTACATTCGTGATGCGGAAAGATAGCATCCGCTGAGCTGGATTTAGTCCCGAAAAAAAGCAGCACTTCGGATTTGAGACCACAGATGTGCATCAAAATAAGGTATTGCGCAAGGCTTGTCTTGGAACAGTCGCAACATCACGAGGCAACGTCAAACCTTTATCAGCACTTGAAAAAGCGCAAACAGGCAGCTGTGTAACGAGTGTACGGTCAAAAAGTCAAGTAGTGATTCTCTAGCCCAGTCTGAGTCTAGTAAGTCTAAACAAACTACTATTTCAGAGTCGTTTGCGACTGTAACTCCTTATGAAAGGGGCTCACGAAGGCACCGTGAAGTAACGAACGCCATAAGTACTACCTCGCTAAAGACATGGTGTCTTAACACAGTGACCAAAGATGGGTTTCAAAACCTCATCCGAACGCTGGATAAAAGATACTCAATACCCTCCCGCACATACGTCAGTCAAGTTGCCCTCCCAGAACTGTACGCAGAATGTAGGAAAACATTTGTGGTCATGCAGGACGACCGAGCCGTACCTAAGTCTCACCGTACACCTCACAAATGATGACTTTTAGTTGAAGAGAAGCTGCCTGCAAACGGCAGAATATTGCCCATGGACTCAGAGTCTGAAAGAAGAGGGGCAGACGTGCATCACCACTGGATAATGGATCAAACATGATCAAAGCTGTTGAACTAAATACATAGACAAGGCTTCAGTGTTTTGGCCACAGGCTGCATCTTGCGATAGTTATGTGTCTCTCGCTCTCTTTTTGTCTTTTAGATATTATTGTTTGAAAGCACTTTGAGATGCATTGTTTGTATGATAAGTTCGATATAAATATTACATTATTATTTAATGTATTAATAATAATAACCTGTTTCATGATTTATTGGTTTTACTTATTGTGGTTGATTGTAACGCTTTCTGTGAAGCACCTTGTGCTCTTGATACAAAAGTCATCATTATTGTCTGAAAAATGCAATACTGAACCTTAAACAAATTCATGTTTTGGTTCATGATTATTATAATTTTTCTTCAGAAAATTCTGTGAAAGACGACGCAAAAGTAAAACGGGTAACAAGACTTTGCAAACAGTTGGTTGGCCATTTCTGGCACAGTTGGAAAAAGAAGACCCGGCACAGCAAGAGTTAAATCGTCCGGAGCACTTGTTGATTACAGAGTGTCAAACGAGATGGGGCTCAAGGCAGAGGATGATTGGGAGGGTGTTGGAGCAGAACAGTGCCTTGTCTCAGGTCCTGTATGAAGACAGGAAGACGCGTCACCTGCTCCCCACTTGGCAGGACACGGATGTCCTCGAATCAATGAACAACGCCCTGCGTCCTCTCCAGTTTACAGATGCCCTCTCTGGTGAAGAGTATGTAAGCATGTCATACCTGAAGCCAGTCCTGCATCTCCTGAGAACATCAACTTTGGCTGTAAATGTCAAGGACACACCCTTACCAAGGAAATAAAGTCAAGGGCCCTTGGCTACATGGAGGATAAATACAGTGACACAGCCACACAGGAGCTTCTGGACATCACTTCGTTCCTTGATCCAAGATTAACTACGTAAGCGCAGAGAATGTCCCAGACATCAAAGCAAGAGTGAAGATTGAAATGGAACAGGTAGCACGAAAGGTAACTTGTCTTGTTTTTATGTGCACTTGAGTGAATACAAGATGCCACATACAATATAAGTTATTGTATTTTGATTATTGCTTGGAATTTTTTTTAATGTTCACATAAAATGCCCAATTGCTCAAAAATACATGACATTGCACAACTTAACAGCTCTCATCTCTGTTTTGCAGGAGAAGAGGGCTCGTGTCAGCACCACAGACGCCATGCTTCAAAGCGCAGCAGAGGCAGAGCCATCCACTGTGAAGAAGGGAAAGCGGTCATTGGGCAGCTTCTTTAAGAGCAGCTCTGTGCCCTCTGCTTCATCCTCTATGCAGTTGGAGGACGCCATGGACGCTGTGCTGAACAGCTACCTGATGACTCCGACCATTGATGGAGAGGAAGATCCCCTGGCCTGGTGGAAGTTACACAATGTTAACTTTCCGATGCTGAGCAAACTGGCTTGCAAATTCCTGTGCATTCCAGCCACGAGTTCTCCATCAGAGAGAGTGTTTAGTGCTGGGGGCAATGTAGTCACTTGTCAGCGTTCATGTCTGAAACCAGCAAAGGTTGACATGTTGGTTTTCTTGACAAAAAAAATAATCTGTAAAGAACACAGTGAGTGTTGAGAAGAGATGTAAGGGAAGCAAGTATAAGACTTCTGTTTGGAGTAATTAAGATTTTATTTGTTCTGCACTTTATCCTATAGTGGCAGCCTTTGCGGGGAAAAAACATGTTCAAAAGTGAAATGCTGGTTATCAGCAAATAACTGTTTTAGTTGAATGTGCAATATTTAGATCTTGTGTAACATTTATATTCCCATTTCTATTATAATTTAGTGATCGCTTTTTTGATAATTGTTCTGTGGTTTGTCAATTTATAATCTGATATCAGTAAATAATGTTCTATTGATTACAGAAAAGTCCTATTATTTTCTTATTGGAATTGTTTTATTTTAAATTATTATAACTTTATTTAACTTAACAATAGTTATGTTTTATTGTTCCATTTCAATTAAAATGTTTTAATAAATAGATGTTCTCATCCTTGCATTAGAATGTATAGAGCAGTTCATAGTTTGATGGTATCATGTGTTAACGCTCCATCACACAGTGTATATTGAACTGAAGCTTGACTTGATTTTTTTTATCACAAATCAAATCGCATTCGCAATATCTGTCAGAAAAATATTTTCCCCAAATAGTTCAGCCTTACTACATGTCCCAAATTATTGCACAACGTTAGCCTAATATGATCCACAAATGCTAGCGATCCTCAGGAACAACTTACAAGGACAGACAGGGGGGAATAAAGGTAAACGGAATGCAATGATGCAAAAATACATGTATGTTGGTATTACCGATGATGGCTCCCGATAGTGGCTAATGCTTAAGATACAAATTGTAAAATATAAACTGAGAAAAGCCTGGGTATATAATCAAAACATTCTAAAGCACATACATCAACTCGGCAGGTTCAGCCCTACAAATCAAATCGTATTTGTCACATGCGCCAAATGCAACAGGTGTAGGTAAACCTTACACTTACTTACAGGCCCTTAACCAACAATTCAGTTAAGCAAATAGAGTTAAGGAAATATTTACTAAATAAACTAAAGTAAAAAAAAAAGTATTACAATAATGAGGCTCTATACAGGGGGTACCAGTACCAAGTCAATGTGCGGGGGTACAGGTTAGTCGAGGTAATTTGTACATAGAGTGACTATGCATAGATGGACTCTTATGGCTTGGGGGTAGAATCTGTTAAAGAGCCTTTTGGACCTAGACTTGGCGCCCTGGTACCGCTTGCCGTGCGGTAGCAGAGAGAACAGTCTATGACTTGGGTGACTGGAATCTATAACCATTTACAGAAGCCTATAGCTTGGGTCTCCAAATTTCATCCTAGCAAATTATGAGGGTACACCGAAATTATGAATAATCGCACAGCCATTTATATATAATTTCACTGTGGAAAAGAGGCCGGAGTACATATGTTGTTATGATTTTCAGTTTGCTTCCATATGGCTGGTTTAACATTCGTCTCCAGGAATCGTAAGGAAAAACCATGTAAAACAATTGTGTATTTACAATCCCCTTCTCCTAACATATTACTCATTTACCTAGCTCTTATCAATAGCTCTTATCAATTTATAAATTACAGTGCATGGAGAAAATAAAGTAGATTCTTTTTCCACTTGGAACAGACAGGTTTGCTCGATCTTATTCATGGTTTCCTCAAGCGTAAAATCGGTGGAATTAAACACCTCCACCTCAAACAAATAGTGGGTGAATAGCATGCTATTCTCATGATTAAATTCAAGGTCAGAATACATAAAGAGAAAAGCGCATTCAAATAGAATTACTCTCCATTTACACGCGCTTAACCCGGCTGGAATCGGTCCGAGAGCAGAGCAGGCAGGGGTTGGAATATCCATTGCAGTGTGTAACGGAGCCTAGTTTTATGTACACCATCCCAGCAGCTCTTAGAAATATAGCTTAGCTCCGTGTTTCTCGAGAATGCACTTCGTAGCCTATAACACGTCCATATATAGCCTAATAAGCTGAGAAATATTGACATTTCACCAATTACAAATGACATGGCCCTCAGCTTGACTAGAATTTAAAAAAATACTAAACCCTGCTCTTGACAGAAAAAGCATGACCCTCCATTTTCCTACAGGTACCAATTTTGTAAATGTCAATCAATCTCTAAGTGTGAAGGGGCTCTTAGTTATGAGAAATGGAAGGATGCGTGATGGGTAGCGAGAGAGGCCTAAATGAATGGTTTCCATTCTGCGCGCAGTCAGTCACCCCCCACCCCACCTATTCGATAGGCGTTCGTAACGTTATGGCACTTTTGGTGACAGTCATTGGATCCTATTGTGCTTATATCACTATCATATTTAAGGGTAAATAAAACATTGGGGTCAATAAAATGCTAATACAATAGCCTAATACCAACTAAATGAGTCAGTTAGTCTATAATATATCCCAAGGGGACAATTATCAACTCCCCCCTCGTGACACTTTTTCTCCCACTGAATGTCTCTTCATTTGCAACATTGTATCAGTTGAGATTTGAACCGTAACTAAATGTTCAGCCTAATGTAACAAAGATGAACAACATTCCACCTTGGTATCTTTGGGACGCACAACCAAAGGGAAATAGACTTGGCAGAAACGTAGCCAATCGAATCAACTGGACTCATTCTGGGTTGGTTGGTTGGTTCTCCTTTATCATCATTTGCCTGAAACCCACAACCCGACAATCATCAATCACTGGCTCTCACTCACCCGAAGTCCTGGTCCATAGACTTGAAGAAGAATTTGTAGTTGGGCTTGTTCAAGACCTGTTTAAAATCTAACAAAGTGATATTTTCGGCAGGAATCGGAATCTTCACCAAATACGGCGTCTCCTCCTCGTCGATGTGGTATATTATTTTGGTTTCCGCCATTTCTCCAAACCCTTTTTTCAGCTGTCCCACAAAAACGATGGAAGCGGAAGCTAGCAGGCTAACGGGAAAAGGGGGTTAGGTGAAACGCTCTTACAACGCTAGCCAGTAAGTTTGTACTGGCCAGAACTAACAAAAAAGTAAAAAATTATACTTATACCACGTGCATATGCCCTTATTTTCTATATCCCAAGGATAAAATGTATCATTCTCCTACGGCTAAGGGGTTAAAAACCAAGCACACGCTACATTCACACGATCGGCCACCCACAACTTTGCCCCTAACAAAAACATACGGAGGGAAGGGGGACTCTAGAAACTTTTCTCTCGACTGTTACGAGCCAACGCGGCGTATGACGTCGTGTATGCTCACTTGACGTTTTTGCTCAACGTGCCCCCGTCCCCCTGTAGAACAACAATACATTTTCCACATTCATATTAGTCATAATTCATCTTCATGATGTAGCCTAAATGATGTTACACACACACATGCACGCACAGGGAGAGAGAGTCAAAATGTGAAACATGAAAAGCTTTTAATGAACAGCCAAGGACTATTACAATCAAAGGTCAAATAGGAGGGGGGCAACCCTGGAGCAATTAGGGTTAAGTGCCTTGCTCGAGGGCAGATCGACAGATTTTTCACCTATTTGGATCAGGGATTCGAAACAAGCAAGTTTTCGGTTGACTGGCTCTACGCTCTAACCGCCAGGCTACCTGGCGCCCCTATGTAATAGGTGCTCCTAGATTAGACCACTAGAGGGAACTCTAAATCAGTGCATAGCAGAAAAACTCAAATCTGTCTATATATAATTTTTTCAACAACACCCATTAACGCCACTACACATGTGATTATGAGGCTGTATGCGTCAACCTTTCATATCTTGTAAATATATTTGTCATTTACAGTCGAAAGGACGTTTCGAGGCTACGTTTGAGGTAGGCCCAGAGTTCAGTCTAGATCTTAGGCCATATTCAAATATTTAGACAATACACCCTTCCTTCCTTGAGTAAGGGGGAAGGAAACAAGGAAAGAAGAAAGTATGGAAGGCAGCATGTAAAAGTATTAAAACAGGCCCCTCGGTTCCTTCTCCCCTCAGTTGCGGAAGAAGCTGGGCCCAAACACCAACCCCACCACGCAGATCATCACAAACAACACCCAGAATACCACGGCCAGGGTCCTCCTGTGGTGCTGCAGCACCTCCACCTCGCCAACCAGGCCCACACCTCCACCATGGGACCTATCGCTTGGGTGCATCTGCTCCACCCTTAGGCTCACCGTGGGCAGCATGATGAAGCGGGCATCCCTGCTGGTATCCAGGGAGAGGACCACCCTCTGGGTGACGGTGGCCAGGCGGGTGGCCACCGACACAGGCGCGCAGAAAGCCATGGGGGGCAGCTGAGCCAGGATGCGGGAGTTGCAGGGCAGGGTGAGGGGGTCGCCGGTCTCCAGCAGGGTGGGGTGGCGGCAGAGGGGGCACGAAATGGCGGGGCTGCAGGGGCTATGGGGGTCCGCGGAGTCAGCTGGATACGGGGACAGCTGGATCTTCTGGAGGCACTCGGTGCAGAAGACGTGGAGGCATTCCAGCATGCGAGGACACTTGCCGCACTGGTTGTACTCGTGGTAGCAGATGGGACACTCCACCTCTGTGGACTCACCTGGCCCAGAGCCAAGTGCTGCTGCTTCTGCTGATGCTTGGTTCCCCTGGAAGTGCACTGGTTCTGGGGGCTCAGTCATCGTGAGCGAAAGGGAAAGATGGAGATGGGAGTTGGGAGGGCGGGGTACAGGGTGCAGGGTCAGACTGCGTTTGGGATGGTCAGGTGTTCTCTGCTACGTCTGCAGAACCTGGAGGAAGATATTATAAATATTGATTATATTCTTATACAGTATTACAGTTTAAGTGTTTTTGGCTATCATAACCTAACCTTTCAGTATGTGTGTAACAGATGGAAAATAAAATGTGCCTAGGCCTATATGGGGTTAAAACAGTCCATTTTAAACCTGGTTTTCTGTTGTGTTTCCTCTTGGTTTATGACAAGATTCCTAAGCCCTTGAATCACTGGCTTCATTTAATTACCAAATGAAGGAGAGATGTTAAGCCTGCCCCCTAGCCCCTAGCAGTGGGGAGCAGAGGAAATGGAAAGCCTGACTGCAGGATCCACACTCAGACTGATATCCCTTTCATACTAAGACGTTCTTCCGCCAACTTTGCCATACCGCCAACTTTTTTCTGCTTTTTCCTTATATCTGAAAGGTATTGCCGGTATTAAAGCCAAAACTTTTATTGCCGCCATTACCTAATAATAATTTTGGTAAACTTCTCCCTACGGTTTAGTATGAAATTTAGCCGTAATGCTGAGGCAGCATTGGCACGCACTATGCTATTTAAACATATTGGTGGAAATGTCTCCACACATCAGATAGTACCCGTGGCATTTTCCTGTAAAGATTAGAAATGATATAAGTGAGGTTAATAATAGTTGGAATGAAGAATCTAACCAGTTTGCTTGAGTTTACAGTATTCCTGGAGCCATTCAGTGAGGTCTTCTATGAACTGTTCAGATTGTGCAAAATTGCCACAGCCCTACCTGTAAGCACAGCTGCTTGCGAACGCAGCTTTTCTGCACTAAAATGTATTTAAAAAATCACTTACGCACCACCATGAACAATGAAAGACTGAGTGACCTCAGGGTTCTAAGTGTGGAGTCCAAGAGAGCCAAGGCCTTGGATATGGATGAGTTCATAAGGTTGTTTTGTAGCTGACACAGAAATCGCAAAATACAGTTGTTTTGAAATGTCTGTACCTCTAAATGATGAGAATTTATTGACTTCTGCTTATTGTGCTTAAGACTGATTACTATACAGAACACTAAGATGTTTACCTTACAGAGCTGAGCACTAATTACTGATTAAGAGTATAAAATATTGTTGTTATTGTTCTCAATTCCACTGTGAGAATGTAGTGAGTGCTGCTTATTATGTGATAATTCTTGTTTACTACAGAGTTGAACAGTATTGATTATCATTATTAACAATGATTGTGATAAATATTGCAATATGTGGAAATTGACAGTGTTATTAGTGACATAGTGTTATTCTGGCACAATACATTACACCCACTTAACGTGCCTTAGGCTAATGTTGCTGAGTTTACTAATTGCACATAAGAGCCAGATGTTGAGGTCATATGCAAGGTGAAAGAGTAAATGTAGCCAACAAAACCAGATGAAGACATAAATACACTGTGTAACTGTACTATTTAATTGTTTCCACTTAGTAGTCTAAATGTTGAAGAGAGAGGTCGGTGGCGGCCTTAATTTTTGTTGTCATATTGGGGTGGCCCCTCCAATTTAACTGTTGTGCCCCCAACTTGAAAATAATCTAATAATAAAGGATTGCAGGCATGTGCACAGATCAATTTATAAGCGAAAATGTAGGTCGGAACCGGTACCAGAACCAGGTCCCCAGTTAACCATCCTCCTGCCACTTCTCCCATAACCCACGACTAAGCATGCACTGTTTTCTTAACCATTAAGAATAAATATCACTAAATGACGAAAATATTGGAATAAAGTAGGCTAATGCAATTGAAGGCATACTATCAAATTGTTGATTACTGAAACTACGAAAGTCATCCAGTCATTGTAATACATTTCAAGCAATAGCCTACTCGCTTGTGGTCAACTAGATTATAATTTCAGCACCGTTTTGATAGGGACAGCGCCATCGCTCAGCTTTGAGACAAGCATGGGGACTCCTCTTGATAAATCAATCAATGTCAGATTTGTTTTCACTGAATCTCCGTTTGGATATTGGTTAGGCTACAATTAGGCTTGGAACATGTTATCTAATTTGAGGTGAGTGCTTGCTCATGATCATTTTATCTAGTTTGCTCATTTATTAGAACGCTTTGCCAGGATGTACAGTGGGGAGAACAAGTATTTGATACCCTGCCGATTTTGCAGGTTTTCCTACTTACAAAGCATGTAGAGGTCTGTAATTTTTATCATAGGTACACTTCAACTGTGAGTGACGGAATCTAAAACAAAAATCCAGAAAATCACATTGTATGATTTATAAATAATTAATTTGCATTTTATTGCATGACATAAGTATTTGATCACCTACCAACCAGTAAGAATTCCGGCTCTCACAGACCTGTTAGTTTTTCTTTAAGAAGCCCTCCTGTTCTCCACTCATTACCTGTATTAACTGCACCTGTTTGAACTCGTTACCTGTATAAAAGACACCTGTCCACACACTCAATCAAACAGACTCCAACCTCTCCACAATGGCCAAGACCAGAGAGCTGTGTAAGGACATCAGGGATAAAATTGTAGACCTGCACAAGGCTGGGATGGGCTACAGGACAATAGGCAAGCAGCTTGGTGAGAAGGCAACAACTGTTGGCGCAATTATTAGAAAATGGAAGAAGTTCAAGATGACGGTCAATCTCCCTCGGTCTGGGGCACCATGCAAGATCTCACCTTGTGGGGCATCAATGATCATGAGGAAGGTGAGGGATCAGCCTAGAACTACACGGCAGGACCTGGTCAATGAACTGAAGAGAGCTGGGACCACAGTCTCAAAGAAAACCATTAGTAACACACTACGCCGTCATGGATTAAAATCCTGCAGCGCACGCAAGGTCCCCCTGCTCAAGCCAGCGCATGTCCAGGCCCGTCTGAAGTTTGCCAATGACCATCTGGATGATCCAGAGGAGGAATGGGAGAAGGTCATGTGGTCTGATGAGACAAAAATAGAGCTTTTTGGTCTAAACTCCACTCGCCGTGTTTGGAGGAAGAAGAAGGATGAGTACAACCCCAAGAACACCATCCCAACCGTGAAGCATGGAGGTGGAAACATCATTCTTTGGGGATGTTTTTCTGCAAAGGGGACAGGACGACTGCACCGTATTGAGGGGAGGATGGATGGGGCCATGTATCACGAGATCTTGGCCAACAACCTCCTTCCCTCAGTAAGAGCATTGAAGATGGGTCGTGGCTGGGTCTTCCAGCATGACAACGACCCGAAACACACAGCCAGGGCAACTAAGGAGTGGCTCCGTAAGAAGCATCTCAAGGTCCTGGAGTGGCCTAGCCAGTCAGACCTGAACCCAATAGAAAATCTTTGGAGGGAGCTGAAAGTCTGTATTGCCCTGCGACAGCCCCGAAACCTGAAGGATCTGGAGAAGGTCTGTATGGAGGAGTGGGCCAAAATCCCTGCTGCAGTGTGTGCAAACCTGGTCAAGAACTACAGGAAACGTATGATCTCTGTAATTGCAAACAAAGGTTTCTGTACCAAATATTAAGTTCTGATTTTCTGATGTATCAAATACTTATGTCATGCAATAAAATGGAAATTAATTACTTAAAAATCATACAATGTGATTTTCTGGATATTTGTTTTAGATTCCGTCACTCACAGTTGAAGAGTACCTATGATAAAAATTACAGACTTCTACATGCTTTGTAAGTGGGAAAACCTGCAAAATCGGCAGTGTATCAAATACTTGTTCTCCCCACTGTATGTAGGTTAGTTTAGCATGTGGATTATGTTGCTCTTCACTCGCAGTCACTTAGTAGCCTATAGGCCTCCTCCCGACCAAAACCTGTGACTTCAATCAGTATGATTTTGTTTCACTTTGTCTGTATAGGCTATTTGGTTAATTAGTTTCTGGCTGGGCTAATAAGTGTAGGTGATATAGCTCATCTATTTATTTGGTCATCTATCACTGATCAGAAACATTTAGCATGCAATAATGTAGCCCAAATAAAGTATAGGGCTTTTATTTTTGCTTAATCGCGTAGAGGCAACTCCGAAAGCCTGCGGTTGTGAAATATGAACAGGAGATTCACATGCTTTTGAAAATAGGATTGCTATTTTTTTATTATTTTAATCTCTCTCAATGTAAGACCCTACGCCTGCTCCCTAAAAAAGCGAAGTGAGGGTAAGAAAGAAGCATGGGCTTGGTCTATGTTTCAAAATAGCACCTTTTTTATATGACAGTGGTCCCACATGTTCGTGTGACCAACAATCTCACACTCAATTTGTGCAAATATGTGCAAAAAGTATTTCAGCAGATTTTGTGCGTTTTTTGTGTAGTTTAAATAGTGTGAAAAAACACATTTGTGTGACTTCATTCTTAGGAAAATACATTTTTGGGGGGCAAACTTCGGAACAATATTTTAAGTTATTAGAGCAATTTTGTGTCCCACATTTATATGTATAAAAAAACAAACGTGTTTACTGACTAAAAATGTTAACATGACCACCAACATCTGCACACCACTACTACCCCTTGTCCCTGGCATGTCAGCATGCGCGTGGTAGGTATAAAAGACTTATGTGGTAAAAATGATCCTGTTTGTAATGGGGTCACATAAACTTTTCCCTTTTTTACAGGAAAAATCCCATAAATCCTATGTGAAAGCAGTATAATAAGTAAAGGTGGAGAAGTGGAGGTAGAAAAACAAAGGAGGACAGGAGATGTGGATGGAAGTGATTACTGGGCTGTACACTCTCTGTCTGTCTCTCTTTGTGTGTTGTTGTGTTTTGTTGCGTTTCAGGTATTTCTCGCTGCGGGCTAGTTAGAATGCTGATGCACTAAAAACACCAACGCAAAGATCATAAGGTGAAGAAGAATGCCCTCAGCACTACTGATTCCCCTGATAGTTGACTAGTGAAATAGAGATTTGATTCAAGTAAACTGCCAAGGATCTCCTCCCGAAGCATTGTTCCACTGCTACATAATAGGACCAATGAACCAGAATATGAAATTCAATTGTAGTTTACATGATGGAAAAGGGATGTACTGTACTGTACTCATCTGATATTCCCTTAGGCGTCTATGTGTTTACCTCATAAACATCAAACTGTACTTTCATAAGCAGTAGCCTACTTTTCTAGCACCAACTCCCAACTCTCCATTCACTTGGGATAGAGCAAGGCAAGCCTACTCAACAGGTCAGTTGCCTAGCAATAGTGTCTATTTTGAATTGGGCCCCAGGAGCAGAGACTGTAAGAAACACATTTCCATGGAATTGGTCTATCTGTACATGTCATACAATCATAGTAATTGTGTGTTTTTTTTATTTGGTTCAATAACCTCAATACACATTCAAGACAAATTTGGTCGATGTGTAATTTAGCTGACAATAATGAATGACTTTCTCCAACTCCTAGACATCCACAGTCAGAAATGGTATACAGTGCAGTATTACAAAAGAATGGCAAAAATACATACTGCATGATGTCATATAACTGGTAGCCTGTATATTAATATACTGTATCTACTGTATGTAGGTCAGTTGATATCAAAACCCCATGGAAGTTAAACTCACCGACAATCCATCACCATGTAGTGTCTGGGAAGATAAGAAACATTTACCGCCTCATTAACCCGCTGTCACACACCCCTCAGATAAGGGTGAGCTTTGACATTCCTCTCCACTACCAAAATTCTCACCCGACACATCATGGTTCTCATTTACAGTAAAAAACTTTTTTTAAACTGTTTCGCTCGCCCTCTCTCCATTTTCTTTCACTCCATATCTCCTCTCCTCTCTTGCTTTACCCATCCCTTGACATCCTCTCCTCTCTCCTACTGGAGCCAGGGGTGTCTCCTGGTTGCCCTGACATTAATTAATCTCTAGGCTATGTGGTGGTAACTGGCAACCAGCTACACGGAATGGAGGTAGTAGCCACCTCCTCTAACCCTGACACTTCTCATTGTCCTGACAGTACAGTCTTTGTCAATGTACAGGGTATTCAGAATGAGTGACTTTTGTGAGTCAAATTACTGTGGATGTCATTCAAGAGCTGTTTCGGTATCAGTTCAAAAAGTCATATGATGTTTTGTCTTTCTATTTGTATGTCTGCAAGACCCCAGGAGACCTATTGCAACACATGCTAACATCCTCTGTGAATTACACTACATGACCAAAAGTATGTGAACATCTCATTCCAAAATCATGGCCATTAATATGAAGTTGTTCACCCCTTTGCTGCTATAATAGCCTACACTCTTATGGGAAGGAATCATCTAGAATGTCATTGCATGCTGTAGCATCATGTCCCACAGACCATTATTCCTCCTCCACCAAACTTTACAGTTGGCACTATACATTCGGGCAGGTAGCATTCTCTTGACATTCGCCAAACCCAGATTTGTCCGTCGGACTGCCAGATGGTGAAGCGTGATTCATCACTCCAGAGGACGCGTTTCCACTGCTCCAGAGTCCAATGGCGGCGAGCTTTACACCACTGTAGCCGACGCTTGGTGATCTTAGGCTTGTGTGTGTCAGGCTCTGGCCATAGGGAGTACCTTTTGGCCATGGTCAGAGCCTGACAGATCTAGACTCTAGATCTATGTGTTTTTCATTTTGTGTTGAATCCCCAATTGGAGACAGCTGTGAGACGTTGTCTCTGATTGGGGATTCTATTTAAGTTGCTCAACCACACACGTTTGTGTGGGTCATTGTTAGAGGTACGTCTCATGTCACAGTTAAAGTAAGTGGGTGCCGTTTTCATTGTTTTGTTGTGTTATAGTTCGTGACATTTAAAGTTTATAGTGAAAATAAACATGTCGAACTATCGCTGCGCTTCGCCTTGGTCTCTCTTTACACCCACTCGTGACAGTGTGCAGCTGCTCGGCAATAGAAACCCATTTCATGAAGCTCCCGACGAACAGTTCTTTTCGTTACGTTGCTTCCAGAGACAGTTTGGAACTTGGTAGTGAGTGTTTCAACCGAGGAGAGACGATTTTTACGCGCTTCAGCACTCTGCGGTCCCGTTCTACCACTTTTTGGCTGAGCCATTGTTGCTCCTAGACATTTCCACTTCACACTTCACAATAACAGCACTTACAGTTGACCTGGGCAGCTCTAGCAGGGCAGAAATTTGATGAACTGACTTGTTGGAAAGGTGACATCCTATGACGGTGCCTCATTGAAAGTCACTGAGCTCTTCACTAAGGCCATTCTACTGACAATATTTGTCTATGGAGACTGCATGGCTGTGTGCTCAATTTTATACACCTGTCAGCAACAGGTGTGGCTGAAATAGCCCAATCCACTCACATACATTTAGTATACAGCGGGGAGAACAAGTATTTGATACACTGCCGATTTTGCAGGTTTTCCTACTTACAAAGCATGTAGAGGTCTGTAATGTTTATCATAGGTACACTTCAACTGTGAGAGACGGAATCTAAAAAATCCAGAAAATCACATGATATGATTTTTAAATAATTAATTTGCATTTTATTGCATGACATAAGTATTTGATCACCTACCAACCAGTAAGAATTCCGGCTCTCACAGACCTGTTAGTTTTTCTTTAAGAAGCCCTCCTGTTCTCCAGTCATTACCTGTATTAACTACACCTGTTTGAACTCGTTACCTGTATAAAAGACACCTGTCCACACACTCAATCAAACAGACTCCAACCTCTCCACAATGGCCAAGACCAGAGAGCTGTGTAAGGACATCAGGGATAAAATTGTAGACCTGCACAAGGCTGGGATGGGCTACAGGACAATAGGCAAGCAGCTTGGTGAGAAGGCAACAACTGTTGGCGCAATTATTAGAAAATGGAAGAAGTTCAAGTTGACGGTCAATCTCCCTCGGTCTGGACCAATGATCATGAGGAAGGTGAGGGATCAGGCCAGAACTACACGGCAGGACCTGGTCAATGACCTGAAGAGAGCTGGGACCACAGTCTCAAAGAAAACGATTAGTAACACACTACGCCGTCATGGATTAAAATCCTGCAGCGCACGCAAGGTCCCCCTGCTCAAGCCAGCGCATGTCCAGGCCCATCTGAAGTTTGCCAATGACCATCTGGATGATCCAGAGGAGGAATGGGAGAAGGTCATGTGGTCTGATGAGACAAAAATAGAGCTTTTTGGTCTAAACTCCACTCGCCGTGTTTGGAGGAAGAAAAAGGATGAGTACAACCCCAAGCTTGGAGGTGGAAACATCATTCTTTGGGGATGCTTTTCTGCAAAGGGGACAGGACGACTGCACCGTATTGAGGGGAGGATGGATGGAGCCATGTATCGCGAGATCTTGGCCAATAACCTCCTTTCCTCAGTAAGAGCATTGAAGATGGGTCGTGGCTGGGTCTTCCAGCATGACAACGACCCGAAACACACAGCCAGGGCAACTAAGGAGTGGCTCCGTAAGAAGCATCTCAAGGTCCTGGAGTGGCCTAGCCAGTCTCCAGACCTGAACCCAATAGAAAATCTTTGGAGGGAGCTGAAAGTCCGTATTGCCCAGCGACAGCCCCGAAACCTGAAGGATCTGGAGAAGGTCTGTATGGAGGAGTGGGCCAAAATCCCTGCTGCAGTGTGTGCAAACCTGGTCAAGAACTACAGGAAACGTATGATCTCTGTAATTGCAAACAAAGGTTTTTGTACCAAATATTAAGTTCTGCTTTTCTGATGTATAAAATACTTATGTCATGCAATAAAATGCAAATGAATTACTTAAAAATCATACAATGTGATTTTCTGGATTTTTGTTTTAGATTCCGTCACTCACAGTTGAAGAGTACCTATGATAAAAATTACAGACATCTACATGCTTTGTAAGTGGGAAAACCTGCAAAATCGGCAGTGTATCAAATACTTGTTCTCCCCACTGTATGTAGTGTCTCTACAGAAAAACATGTCTCTGATCATGCATGTATGCAGTCAAATAAGTTCCCTATACAGGTCACGAACTGATCACTCTTTGCCCATTTCACAAATATTGTGTGTGCGGGTGTGTCTGTGCATTCGTGCTGTGGTATGGTGAGTGTGTGTGTGTATGTACAGCGGGTGAAATAAGTATTGAACACGTCACAATTTTTCTCGACCAAGTGCTCCTCGCAAGACTTCTGACAGAGGAGTGAAAAGAATAATCAGAAGAGTCCAAGAGCCAAGGACCACTTGTGGAGAGCTTCAAAAAGATCTGCAATTAGCAGGTACTGTTGTCTCAAAGAAAACAGTAAGTAATGCACTCCACCACCTTGGCCTGTATGCACGCTCACCACGCAAGACTCCATTGCTGAAAAAAAAAGCATGTTGAAGCATGTTTAAATTTTGCTGCACAACATTTGGAAAAGCCAGTGAAATACTGGGAGAATATAGTGTGGTCAGATGAGAGCAAAATTGAACTGTTTGGATGTCATAATACACACCATGTTTGGAGGAGAAATGGCACTGCACATCACCCTAAAAACACCATACCAACAGTGAAGTTTGGAGGTGGGAACATCATGGGGTGGGGCTGCTTTTCAGCAAATGGTACTGGCAAACTTCACATAATTGAAGGAAGGATGAATAGGCAAATTTACTGAGACATTCTTGACAAAAATCTGCTGCCATCTACCAGGATGATGAAGATGAAACGAGGGTGGACATTTCAGCAAGACAATGATCCCAAACACACAGCCAAGGAAGCTCTCAATTGGTTTCAAAGAAAGAAAATAAAGCTGCTAGAATGGCCCAGCCAATCACCTGACTTAAATCCCATTGAAAATCTATGAAAAGAACTGAAGATCAAGATTCATAGAAGAGGCTCACAGAACCTTCAAGATTTGAAGACTGTTTGTGTGGAAGAATGGGCCAAAATCACACCAGAGCAATGCATGCGACTAGTTTCTCCGTACAGGAGGCGTCTTGAAGCTGTCATTACCAACAAAGGCTTTTGTACAAAGTATTAAATAAATATCAGTAAGTGTGTTCAATACTTTTTCCCTGTGTCATTTCACATTATTACACACATTACACATATTCATTATTACATATTCATATACAGTGCAGTTACATTAGATGAGAGGAAGGCACTGTGATACAATTAGCTTTTTGCCTGAGTAACCTCTGGTGGCAGAGCATTCCATGATGACATGGCTCTATACATAACTGAGCGTGAAGAAACCCATAGTGGGGTGTCTGGTGGGGGGTATGACAGTCAGTGGGTCATAATGTACGTGTGAGATTGGACGTTGCACTCTCCCTCACTAAAGGATGACTCACTTTCAAAACACAAATCCGGCTTTCCCCATTTCCTTATCTGAGCTGATCAGCTTCAACTTTAGAGCCCGAGGTGGGTGTGATTTCAAATGAGGAAAGGAATCTAGGTACTTCCCAATCACATGACAAAGGTTAAACAGTGTATCAAGTAGTTATTCAATTGGCTGGGAATGAGAAAGAGAATGTAAAGGACAAATTTGCATTTTGTATATTTGTATTTTGTTTGTAAAGGTTAATGGGCAGGTTTATTTATAGCCCCAAATTAAGCCTACCCCTGGACTAAAAAGCATGCTAGATAGATAGATAGATAGATAGATAGATAGGTACTTTATTGATCCCCCGGGGGGGAAATTTCATAATTTCATTCATGCTGCTCAATGCTCTCCATTAAGAGTTTTTTTCTGGTCAGGAATAGGCTTTATCTGGGTCCAGGAAACCAGCACTATGCCTATTTTTCTGTTCAGTACAAGTTCTTAACTGTTTTGTTCTTTACATAAATACAGTATCCATTTTTACAGTAAGTCAATCTACAGGTGGCAGGCACAGAGAAAAATGGTTCCACAGATCACATCAAAGAGTACTGTCTACATTCTCTTATCCTCCCCAAGATCCTGTTACTCTTGGCTTTAACTGTAGGAGGAAATCACAATGAAAAGAGTTCCCGGGTGACCTGATAGGTCCTGGGCTTTGTCTGGAGGATTAGCGTGGAGACGGAAGGCTGACGTCACGTCTTCAACCAGATACACCCTGGAGAGTGTCAGTAAGAGCGAGGTGCTGGGATTTCTGGGAAGGGTAAAGCCAGTAGAGTGAGTAGGCAATGGCAACATAAACAATAGTATGTTGCTGTGTTTTCATAACAGATTCTTGCACAGCAAGTTAACTATCAGCTTGTTTGATATCAAAGTTTCTATTATGCTTACAGTAATCAAGGGCATATCAAATTAGATGGAATTCAAAGGGTATCTGTGCCAGTGTGAGTCACGAGTGTAGACAACAGTGAGACATATGGGTCACCTTATATGGTTTTATCTATGGGCTAGACAGGTATTAGCAGATAGGCAGCATAAGAAGTTGACAGTCCAAGCTCCTTGCAGTCATAGCTCACTCTTGTTTTGTCCAGTTACAAAGTAGTCTGATGTCATCAAGAAACCGCCCAGACAGGGTTTTTTACTAAGGGATCTGCCTGTCTCTCCTCTCCCCACAAGGCAGTTATGTTGTTTAAAGACAGACAGACAGACAGGAGCCAGTTTGACACAGAATAATATCAAAATCACTATTTCAAAAGAGAGGAAACCTTGACGCAAGCACTTTGTCTTACATTCATGGTTCTCGGTTATATCTGGGAAATGTGGGTGATAGCCCACTATACAGATTAACTTTCTTCATACCTGGAAAATGTGGGTGACAGACATTGGCCAAACACTAACTTTCTTCCATATAGAGTAAAAAGGATGTGTATGTGTGTGTGGAGAGTGGGAGCGTTACTGCTCAACAATGTGAGAGGGTCACTAGATAACACATTCACAAAGTCATAATTATGTCTAAAACCCACCAATTTCTACAATTTATCGTCTTAAAATCTGATTTTAAACCTAACCACACTGCTAACCTTATGCCTAACCCTAAATGATGGTCAAACCCCTACTTTTTGTAGCCAATTTGGACTTTGTGGCTGTGGAATCTGACTGTTTGTGTTAACTAGTGACAACCATATGTGCCTATCTTTCCAGTTGAACGCGCATGTTAATAACTACAACCAGTTACCAAGTCCGACATTTCAGGGTTTTCTAGTTCCGAATAGTACATAAAGGCCGCATCTCTTAGATGACATCACTATTTCCGAAAGATTAGTCATCGGTTATAAATGCTGCAATTTTTTGGCAATCCGTCAAGTGAAAGTCCCTCCCTCCTACGCTAAGAAATATAAACTGGGTCGAAACACACGGTAGCCTCATGGTCTATTAACTCGTTGAACGAAACGGAACCAACGAGAAACAAAAATGTGTTCAGAACTTGAGTGCGGAATTTGTTACCGAAGCTACAACACCGGTCACCGGTGTCCTCGTGAGTTACAGTGTAAACATAGCTTTTGTGAGCGCTGTCTGGATACTCTTTCACGATCCTCGCTATGTGAAGTGGAATCCACGAATGAATGTTCGCGGCAGGACAAGGTAATTGTTTGCCCACTCTGCCGATACCCGACCTCTGTATCGGGTAAAGTGAGAACAGCGCTTCGGGTAGACGAAACTGTTCTAGAGCGCATGTTGGTATCTGGTGTTCTCGACGAAAGCATGACAGACGACGAGGAGGATAGTGAAGGGAAGGAGGAGGATGACAACGAGACTCCTCATGAGAACTCAGCCGAGGAAAGGGACTCATCTTCCCGTTCCAGAGGTGGAAGGTTCCGCCGTTCGCTGAGGCGCGTCTGGGGCAAATTCACTGGGAATCATGCCCAAAGGAGAGCGCGTAAGTAGCCATATTATATTGCAGTACTCTTTAGTTTTCACAACAAATAAACATGACTTCATTTTCCGGTTATTTATTTTCAAAGCATACCTTTATGGCAGAAGCCTAGGCTATTTATTGTATTCTCATACGTTTTATTTTTCCCCTACAGATTGTATGACTGATGAGGACCTACGAGACCTCGTCATGATGTCATGCTATATCATTTGAAGCAGAAAGTCATCCGGGCTGTACGTTCTGGCACGTTAAATTGAACGGGACCGGCGCTATACTGAACGACCAGTTGAAAAATCGGGTTGGGGGACGCTGTCAGCATGGCCACTCTCCTTTAAATACGTCACTTCAAGCCACACCCACTAAACGGGAGCCAGCGTACCTCAGTCTGTAAAGAACGTTTTTGGTGAAAAGTGTCATTTGGTACAAACCGTTCCACAACGTAGCAAACGTTCAAGCGAACTGAACGCACCTCAGTTGAATCTGATTGATCTGAGAGGGGGCGTTGCCGGTCTCGAGCCTACACTACTGTAGCCTATTTAGAATGTAGAAGACTGGCGTGTCCAGTTGGAAGTTGGAGCAAGCAGGAATATGTATTCTATATAATAGCCAACTAGGCCTAGATGTCCATTTCTTCTCACCTGCATGTATTAATTGGTGGTGACCAAACAAACCCATAACGTTAAAATAATTGTAAAGGCCTAAAATAACAAAACTGAATTAAATGGTTTTATCTGAAATTGTATTTTTTGTGCTTTGAAGTAGCCTATGGCTTTCCATTTCCAAAGATAAGAATGTGTTGAATATTGTTGGTGCTCAGTTCAATGTAATTTATTTAATTCACTTTTATTGATTGTGTGTATGTGAGTGATATTATGTATGTTTATGTTTTGTAATAAAACTTCAAATATGTTATTGTTTTGTTCATTTTCGTCTCGCTGGGCTGAATGGGTTGCAGTAGTAACTGATGCTTTCCTTTTCTCTGAGAATAAGTTAATAAACACAGTTCTGAACTTCTGCTTGGTTTACCATTATTTAGAATATAAGACAGTGTACGCTCATGCCTTATAGGCCTATCCAATAATAAAGAAAAACATCTTTCACAATGCCTTCCTTTGCATTTTATAAACCAAGAGTTATTTTCCCCAAAAAATCTGATGGATGCAATCAACATAAATGGTTGCACCTGTGTTCACATGGGCCGGGAGCATGTTCAGTGAGGTGAAACATTCAGAAAGTTGCAGAATACAAATAAAAATGTTAGAGAGCTAACATGATTCCCCGGCCTATTCTATACAGACAAGAATGTTTTAATTTACACAATACACCCCTATTAAAACGTACTGTAATGTTGCACTCTTCTGAATGGGTACCAAATTAGATGCACCTGTTGCGATTGCAACAGGCACATCTAATATGCTAATCAAGGGGATCTGTGATCACAGCGTGCTATTTGACAACTAAGGGAACAAGAGGTTGATAAAACAAGGCTTTTAGCTTGGACTCTTTGTCAGTTACAGTCTACTACAATCTGATTGTGCTGTATGTCGGTTGATGGCCAGCAATAATGTCAAGGACTTTAAGACTTAATTCTAGGTATGTTGTTTTCTTCAAGTAGCCTCAACAGACTATTTCCCAATACTTTGTCTACTGTAATAGCATTGAGAAATTGACTTATCTTTCAGGAATGTAACTGTCACTCATGAAGATTCTTTTTTTGTCCTACAGACTTCTGTTTGTATGTCTGGTGATAGTTGCTGTGGACGTCAGTTGTTCATATTCATCAAAGGGTAAGAGTAATACAAATAACTATCATGCATTGTTCACTTTTTGTGCAATGGTTTGAAGTTGTTTTGGGTCATCTACCTACAGTTTTAAGTCAGAAGTTTACATACACTTAGGTTAGTCTTTTAAAACTAATTTTTCAACCACTACAGATTTCATGTTAACTATAGTTTTGGCAAGTTGGTTAGGACATCTACTTTGTGCATGACACAAGTCATTCTTCCAACAATTGTTTACAGACAGATTATTTAATTTAGAATCCACTATATCACAATTCCAGTGGGTCAGAAGTTTACATGCACTAAGTTGACTGTGCTTTTAAACAGCTTGGAAAATTCCAGAAAAAGTCATGGCTTTAGAAGCTTCTGATAGGCTAATTGACATCATTTGAGTCAATTGGCGGTGTACCTGTGGATGTATTTCAAGGCCTACCTTCAAACTCTGTGCCTCTTTGCTCGACATCATGGGAAAATCTAAAGAAATCAGCCACAAGTCTGGTTCATCCTTGGGAGCAATTTCCAAACACCTGAAGGTACCAGGTTCATCTGTACAAACAATAGTACGCAAGTATAAACACCATCGGACCACGCAGCCATCATACCGCTCAGGAAGGAGAAGTGTTCTGTCTCCTAGAGATGAACGTACTTTGGTGCGAAAAGTGCAAATCAATCTCAGAATAACAGCAAAGGACCTTGTGAAGATGCTGGAGGAAACGGGTACAAAAGTATCTATATCCACAGTAAAACGAGTCCTATATCAACATAGCAAGGAAGAAGCAACTGCTCCAAAACACTGTAAAGCCAGATTACGGTTTGCAACTGCACATGGGGATATTTGCACATCGTTATATTTGGAGGAAAAAGGGGGACGGTTGCAAGCCAAAGAACACCATCCCGACTGTGAAGCACTGGGGTGGCAGCATCATGTTGTGGGGGTGCTTTGCTGCGGAAGGGACTGGTGCACTTCACAAAATAGATGGCATCATGAGGAAGGAACATTATGTGGATCTATTGAAGCGACATTAGACAGGAAGTTAAAGCTTGGTCGCAAATGGGTCTTCCAAATGGGCAATGACCCCAAGCATACTTCCAAAGTTGTGGCAAAATGGCTTAAGGACAACAAAGTCAAGGTATTGGAGTGGCCATCACAAAGCCCTGACCTCAATCCTATAGAACATTTTGTAGGCAGAACTGAAAAAGCATGTGCGAGCAAGGAGGCCTACAAACCTTACTCAGTTACACCAGTTCTGTGAGGCGGAATGGGCCAAAATTCACCCAACTTATTGTGGGAATCTTGTGGAAGGCTACCTTAAACGTTTGACCCAAGTAAAAATGTTTTTAAGGCAATGCTACCAAATACTAATTGAATGTATGTAAACATCTGACACACTGGGAATGTGATGAAAGAAATAAAAGCTGACATGAATAATTCTCTCTACTATTATTCTGACATTTCACATTCTTAAAATAAAGTGGTGATCCTAACTGACCTAAGACAGGGAATTTTTACTGTGATTAAATGCAGGAATTGTGAAACTGAGTTTAAAGGTTGTGTGTGTAAACTTCCGACTTCAACTGTATGTCCATGAAGTTTTAATATAGCTTTTGTTTGTCATAGACTTAAATGCGTAAATTGGGCTAATGGTTAACAATATCCAGGGTTATTGCTCAGAATCAACCCTTACATAACTTGTGTGCTTAACAAATTGTTGATACTTGACCAAGATATCTTGTGACATAATTGTTTGCCTTGAGTACATAGGATTTAGACTGTTTGAAAACAAGCTCAGTGAACTTCCATAGCTGCATTGTTACTTTATTAGTGGACCATATACATAATAAATGTCATATATGGACAAACCAATGTTTTAAATATTATATTTAGGGCTCAGTATTTATATTTTTTTCTGTCCGCATAATCTGACTAGGAAAAACACACTGAGCACTATTTATAACATTGTCCATTTTTTAATTCAGCAATGCAATTGGTCTTAGTTCACTGACCAAAAAATAAATGCAAAAATTTAAAAGATTTTACCGAGTTACAGTTCATATGGAAATCAGTCAATTTTAATTAATTGGGCCCTAATCGATGGATTTCACATGACTGGGAATACAGAAATGCATTTGTTGGTCACAGATGCCTTAAAGTATGGGTGTAGATCAGAACCTGACAGTATCTGGTGTGACCACCATTTGCTTCATGCAGCGTGACATCTCTTTGCATAGAGTTGAACAGGTTGATTGTGGAATGTTGTCACACTCCTCAATGGCTGTGCAAAGTTGCTGGATATTGGCAGGAACTGAAACGCTGTTGTACACGTCAATTCAGAGCATCCCAAACATGCTCAATGAATGACATGTCTGCGAATGCAGGCCATGGAAGAACTTGGACATTTTGTGTACAGATCCTAGCGACATGGGGTTGTTTATTATCATGCTGAAACATGGCGATTGCGGTGGATGAATGGTATGACAATGGGCCTCAGGATCTCATCACGGTATTGCTGTGTATTCAAATTGCCACCGATAAAATGCAATTGTTATCCGTAGCTTATGCCTGCCCATGCATAACCGCCCACACAACGCATACATACTATATGACCGGTACAGTTTAAATAGGCATTCATCTGTGAAGAGCACACTTCGCCAGTGGCCATTGACGGTGAGCAACTGAAGTCAGTTACGACTCTAAACTGCAGACACTGGTGAGGACAACGAGCATGCAGATGTGCTTCCCTGACAGTTTTTGCAGAAATTCTTCTGTTGTGCAAACCTACAGTTTCATCAGCTGTACGTGTGGATGGTCTCAGACTATCCCTCAAGTGAAGAAGCCAGATGTGGAGGCCTCTGCTGGCATGGTTACACATGGTCGGCGGTTGTGATGCTGGTTGGACGTACTTCCAAATTCTCTAAAACTACGTTGGTGGTGGCTTCTGGTAGAGAACTTAACACTAGCAACAGTTCTGGTGGACATTCCTGCAGTCGGCATGCCAATTGCACGCTCCCTAAACATAAGGCCACTCTAAACTGTGCAGTTTTGTCACACCAACACAATGCCACGTCTCTTACTGTCCCCAGCACAAGGTGCACCTGTGTAATGATTATGCTGTTTGTTCAGCTGCTTGATATGCCACACCTGTCTGGTGGATGGATTATCTTGGCAAAGAGGAAATGCTAACTTATAGGAATGTAAACAAATTTGTGCATACAATTTGAGAAATAAACTTTGACATTTCTGTGATCTGTTATTTCAGGATATGGGAACAACACTTTACATGTTGCATTTTTATATTTTTGTTCAGTGCATTTAGACATTTAAAAAAAAAATGAAATGCATCAATTAATAATACTGAATTGCACTCTATGTATTTCCCTGTAGGCAGGAGAGCAGTACACGAACAGGGAAGTTATCTCGGTACAGAGGGCCCCAGAAACTGGAAGCCTCTCTACAACCCTTACACACTTAGCCAAAGCCATAGTCTCAGCCCAAGCCAACCGATCCCCAATAGTGTCCAACCTGACCAGGCTCAGATGGTCTTTAGCCCTAGACCGGGAGTCCAACCTGGGACCAACAATGTTGTGACCAACCAGAGAGAAGGGTCCCCTAATTGGAAAGAGTCTGAGCCACCCAACAGCCAATCTAGCAGATTTCCAAGCAGCTCTGTGCCTAGTAAGACTGTCCATTACTATACCTACCCTTCTAGTGGCCTAGGTAGCCAAATTGTCTCCAGAACATGGGGTGCCTCTGGTGCCTTTCATTCAGTCCAAAACCCTGTGATCCAAAGTAGCCATGTTACCACCAGTAGTTTGCAACCTGCCTGGGACATATTTGGCTCTCCTGTTGAACGCAACCCCATCCCAGCCCAACAAGCTGAAAACCCTGTGATCAACAATGAGAAATCCAAACACATAAAGCTTCTGTCTTCATACCTCTTCGGGGGATCCCAACCCACTTCCAGCACCTCTGAAACCACTTACAAGGGCCCTAGCGAAGGAGTGACAACCGTTAGTGGACTTGGTGCCATATCTGCTACCCAAATTGAAGGAAACCCCAGTGTTCATGGTTATGGAAGATCTACACATTTCCAAGGGGGCTATGGCTACATAGGCTCTCAGTCATACCCTACATCCTTTAAGTATGCCACTGAACGACCAGCACTAATGCACCTACCAACTCCGAGCCAATCGGCGTCTTCCAAAGTAGATACTAACAGTGAAGCCCAACATGCTTCTAGTTTCACCACACCCTTCCACCACAGTGCTAACTTTGCCCAAAGTGGAGGTAGCCCTAGAAGCTATTCCCCTGGTGAAATGGTTGATACTCAGGCTAAAAGTGCTTTCAACATAATTCAACCTCTTAGATTTGGCTCTTTCTGGAACCCAATAGCCCCCACTGCAACTCAACCCACCCAAAGGCCCTCTGAGCCTGCAGAGAGAGAAACTGCACCTCACAGTCCTGCGCCTGACCGGTCTTTGAAAACCAAGAGTAGCTATGTCCATTGGAAGAAACCTGGGCTAACAAGCTCATCCAGTGGTCAGAACAGGGGAGCTACAGGTAGTTACAAACCTGGAAGATCCACAAATGTCAATACACTTGGCGTGTTCCAATATCAAGATCCTGAGACATTGGCTCCCATCGTGAGTGAAGATGATATACCCTCTGTTGCTATCAGACCTTCAATTAACACAAACACTGCAAAGAGTCCGGGTACTGGCTGGAGAAAAAGTCATGGTACATCTAGGGGCATGAAAATGGGTTCTGTCAGTGGGTATCCAGCTGTATACAAAAAATATGGCTTTGCCCCTAGGATTCGAGCAGCTTCCGCTACAACTTCCTCTGCCTTAAACCATACTCTAGCCCCAAGGACATTCAAATCAGGCCCACGAGAAGTCCAACTTATGTCCATAGAAAACAACCAAGTCTCTAACAGCCTGCATGCCTCCAGCAATGTCCAGTCTTCTTCAGAAGTGCAGACTACTACCACTGACATGTCTCGCTCTCCCCCGAGAGCCGGTAGGCCTTGGTTTCGTAGATACACACCTAGCAAGGATAACAATACTAAAACCGGCCATGTTTTCAAGGGATTCCAACCAGCCCCAACCCAACTACAATCACCCCAGAGTGAGAGTCTAAAACTTGTCCAGCCAACCTCTAGTCTTCCCAGCAACAATGATTTCCATGACAGTTTGACTGCAGGAGAGGCTAAACCTGGTCCAACAAGCTTGGCCCCTTTCAAGCCTGAAGCTAGATTCCACATGTTTCAGTCTGTAATTTACAGAAGGCCCAAAGGTTCCAGGTCAAAACAGAATGAAGGTGTTCTGGGCATAAAGCTCCCAGGTGAAACTAGGCCCTCAGGCAGCCATGTATCTGCCCCTGATGAAATCCAGCCCACCTCCATTACTACCACAGCCAGCCAGAGCCAAAATGTCCCCGGTATTGAAACTTCTCAAAGCAGTGATTTATTTCACAAAACTGTGGCTGATCCCTTTCGTTATGAAGACCCCAAGTCTCCCCCATATGACTTAGAAAGCAATGAAATGGCAAGTAATCCATTTCGGTTCATATCTGGTAAACTCTCAAAAAGCCAGAACAGCTATGCTTTCATGGGCTTCCAAAAACCTATAAGCAAAGCAGGATCAACCCTGGACAAGGATGCTGATCTCGGTGCACAAACTGTGCCTCCCACCAGCGACGCGCATCCACCCCCAGTTGTGCCCACCTCTGCCCCCAGTGTCCACCCAACCCCTCCCAGAGTCCAAGTTCAACCAGACCCAAACACCACTGAACTCACAGAGAGTCGCAGACCCACCAGCAGCATTGTAAAGGGCAAACGTGTCAAGGGGAAGAACATGAAGGGCCAAAATCCTCTTTCCCCCTCCAACGACAACACCTCTCCCTCCGACACCGCCTCCCGACCGGCCCAGCCCCACCCCATGAGGTTCAAGGCTATCCAGTTTGCTGATATCCTAGGAAGTGCCTCTTTCAGTGGAATCCAACCCAGGGGAGGCTCCAGACACAGTGTACAGTCAACATCCAATACAACAGCGTCAGGCCAAGATGGAGGTGTACTGGACAAGGCTCAACCAACACCCAGAGGGCTGGGGTCACCCCAAGTTAAAGGAGGGGACCCCAAGGCTGTGTCTCTCCTACCATTCCACAGTGATGCTGCTCAGAGTGAAGAGGGGTATGTGGGTAGTGTCATAGGGGGTGTCCAAAGTGGTGGTAGGGGACTTAAGTAGTGTGGGGCCGGTTTGTCAAAGTCCGGTTTGAATTCATGAAAGCTGTGACATGACCCCATAACCCTGCTCTCAAGTATTTATTCAGAACATGGTTGGCCTTGTAAATGTGATAATTTGTAATAAATGTTCATACTTTGATTTTCCCTGTTCTCTTTAATGTAGACTTGCCATTGGGTTGAAACCTAACAATTGAGCATAGATTAACAGGTTTGCAGCATGGTAAATCTTTTGTACAGGTGGCACCATCAGTGTTGATTGTTATGTTAGTTAGACATTCTCTTTGGGAAGAATGTACTGTAGAATCAACTATATTGAATAGTTCACCAATAACCTTTTAGTCGCGGTTGTCCATTTTATGTCTGGTTAGCCACATCTGACATGGGATTAGCAGTTTATAAATATAGGATGTATTAACCAGCAATTATCCACTTCAAGCACTGACATCTCAAGGACAAAATACAGTAAATGGACAATTATGGATGATAATAAATTAGTTTTAAATCTCACCCCAAGATGCCCATTCTAAGCTCAAACCAGGAAGTGCTATATATATATATATATATATATTAGTGTTTGGGAACACATTATTTGGATATTTTCATGGGGAGTATTAGTTAGGTGAACTGGAGGAAGACTTATTGGAATTTTGTTTTTGGTAAAATTATAGGAACTTTACAATCTGACAGACTTTCCATCGACTCTCGGCTTGAGTGGAGAGGGTTTGGCATACTGGTCCCTTGTTTGACGAAACCACACAGAACCCGTTTTAGTCGTTTTTAAAAATATATATTTTTGGATAATGACCTCTTATCTCAAATGAGACTGTAAAACTAGACTATTGAAGAAAGTCTGTAAATGTGTGGTTTATGTTCACTTGACCTTGCTGCCTGAGGGAGTGAACACACACAAATTGAGATGGAAAAATTAGTTGGAAAGGTTTAAACAAATCAACTGTCAGATAAGAACATGTACATTTGGATTAATGTCAAGAGACAATTCATTCCCCCCACTACTGTTCTTGACATGCATACAGTGGAGTAAAAGCATGTCTAGACTTGTGTTTGAAGTCAATGATTTATAGTCCACTTATTCCAAGTGCTTCGTTAGCCCACTAGGTGGTGTGTGAGACCATTAAACCAAAGTTTTTTTTCTAGTTCCCCTTGTGGCATTTATTTGTTCTAAATTTAACGTTTTATTTAGCTAGGCAAGACTGTTTAAGAACAAACTCTTATTTACAAAGCCCCTGGTGCAAATTGGGGCTAGGTGCCTTGCTCAAGGACATCAAGTTTTTCACCTTGTAGGCTAGGGTATTTGAACCAGCGACCTATTTGAACGCTCTAACCACTAGGCTACCTGCTGCCCTAAACCACAAGTGTTTTGTTAGTGCTTACTTACTGCAGGGATCAGTGGAAGTAGGGAAAGAGAGCAACTCAAAAAGATAAACTATAAAACACATTCATAGCACTTACTGGATACCAAACATTATTGCTGGATTTGTAATAGTCTTACTTTCTCATTTTTATAACCTGTGTTTTTGTTCTACCTTATTTTTAGTATAGATTACTGCATTGTTGGGGTTAGAGCTGGCAAGAAAGGCATTTCACTGTACTTAAAACATGAAACTACACTGAACAAAAATATAAATGCAACATGTAAAGTGTTGGTCTTATGTTTAATCAGCTGAAATAAAAGATCCCAGAAATGTTCCATATGCATCCCTGTTAGTGAGCATTCTATCCTTTGTCAAGATAATCCATCCACCTGACAGGTGTGGCATATCAAGAAGCTGATTAAACGGCATGATCATTACACAAATGCACCTTGTGCTGGGGACAAAAAGCCACTCTAAAATGTGACATTTTGTCACACAACACAATGTCACAGATGTCTCAGGTTTTGAGGGAGTGTGCAATTGGCATGCTGACTGCAGGAATGTCCACCAGAGCTGTTGCCAAAGAATTGAATATTCATTTCTCTACCATAAGCCGCCTCCAACGGTGCTTTAGAGAATTTGTCAGCATGTCCAACCAGCCTCACAACCACAGACCACATGTAACCACACCAGCCCAGGGGGAGGATGCTCAGACAGAGTATTTCTGTCTGTAATAAAGCCCTTTTGTAGGGAAAAACCAATTCTGATTAGCTGGGCCTGGCTCCCCAGTGGATCAGTTGGCTTCCAAGTGGGTGGGCCTATGGCTGCACCCCTTCAGTCATGTGAAATCCATAAATTAGGGCCTTATTAATTTCAATTGACTGATTTCCTTATATGAACTGTAACTCAGAAAAATCTTTGAAACTGTTGCATGTTGCATTTTATATTTTTGTTCAGTTTAGTTTGGTGGCTTATTACTGTGAACTTTCTACAATCTGAAACAGAGACACATTTCACAAGTACAGGGATGTTGCTTTGGTCCAGCCGCTAGTGATTTAGCACAGTTCTATGTGTCCATGCTAAGCTCAAATCACAGCGCCAACAGTCTCATTTTTGGAGGATGACCCTTTACCTTTTCCCAGCATGCAAGACACTTTCGCTTGTCCTCAAATGTCATTCAGGATCCAGCAGCGGGGGGCCAAGGGAGTAGCTTGGGGGATCTGTCAATCAAGTTTAAATACATTGTACATTGGATTAACGCAACTACCCTACAGCCTACCTCCCCCTCCCCTGCAATACTCGTGGTGTTCCACTTTCCCATAGAAGTCTCCCTCAGAGTTCAAACCCATCAAAGCCAAAGTGTTAGACTAACGCCTCTTTCTAAGCTCTCTCTCGTAACACTCTCTTAATCTCTCTCTGTGTGTGTGTGTTTTTTGCATTTGTATGTATTTGTGTGTTTTCTCTTTAAAACTGGCTCCCCCCTGACCCCCCTCTCTCCCACTGTGAGGGGAATTCTGTACCATGTGTCTGCGGTTTTCAGGAAGCTTTCAAGGAAAATAAAGCATAGAGGCCTCACCGCCATCTTCCTCTCCTCCCTCCCTTGCTCCATGTGGCAGTTATGTTTTCTATCATTCTCTCACTCTCTGAACCAAAAACTACATACGCAACTAAACACATAAATTACGTCCACATTCCCATGGAGCACAATTAAGAAGGGGGGGGGGGGTATTGAAAGTATTTTTGTTTGGCTAAGAACACTATGAAAGAGTGGGAGGAAGGAGGACAAGGAAAAGGTCTGAAAATACGTTATAAATGATTGCGTCTGCTGTGACAGATCAAATTACTTCAGAAGCATTTGAATTGCTGAGTTTGACTATTTCCATATTAGTCTGTACTGTAGTAATTGTGCTGATACACTGCAATGTTTACCATCAACATTTTCATAATAAATTACCTTAAACAAGTGCAAAACATAGAATGTAATTGATTAAAAAAGGAGAATGTGAAGAAGAGGGTGATTTTAAAGGAAATGTACGAAACAGTACAGTTATTATCAAGTGTACTATGAATCTAGAGTTCAGATCTGTATCAGTCTATAAATATGTGCTACGGTGTGTTTCTCTGCATCTGATTCGGGGACCCCTGCTATTTCCGTGTCAAACACTGAGTGAGCTTCCTGTTTGGCCGTGCCAGAGAGGAAGTCATAAAACAGGAAGACTTCCTGTATTATTATCAACGTGCCAATGAATGACAGATCATGGGAAATGAAATAAAATGTATCTGTTCTGTTTTTTTTAGTGATAAAAAGACAATGAATATACTTGTTGATCCCCCTACACAGGCTTGAAAAAGCCCCTACGTAAACATCCAGTAGTAATCCTGAAACATGTATTTTTACATGCCTTTCATCAAATACGATGATGAATTAGGATGGACAATGCCCAGTATAACCTCATTGCTTTTTTAAATCTGTATTCCGCTATAGCTTACTGATGAGTATAATACTGTATACATTGTAAACACACACCTGTTGTCTGTTTGTAATGTGTACCCCAAGCCCTACAGTGACTAGTCTGTATGCATGTGTGTGGGTCCACATGCTCCTGTCCATCACCCTAACACGTGGCTGAGACCAGTGGAGGCTGCTGAGGGGAGGACAGCGCATAATAATGTCTGGAACGGAGCGAATGGAATGGCATCAAACACATGGAAACCATGGATACCATTCCACTCCAGCCATTACCACGAGCCTGTCGTTCTGTCTCAGCCACCAACCTCCTGTGGCTGAGACAGTGTTTGGGTGAGAGGCAAAGGATGCTGCTGTACAGAGGGTGTTTCCCTCTACCTAGTCTCACAACTAGAGTTCACAGGTCACAGACCCACCTGTTGTCTTCTTCTGGTCTTCGAGGCAAGCTGCTCTATCCCTCTCTCTCTTTACGTTTCTGTCACTCCCTCACTTTTCCTCTCCCATTTCTCTTTACATCTCCCCCTCCCTACCTCTCCCGCCAATGTTCCTCTCTTGTTTCCTCCAGGTTTGACATGACTGTCTTTCTGTGCCCGGTGCCTATCTAAACTCTGTGTCCTCTACCACCTCTCCTTGGCACCATCCCAGAATATTCTCTCTATCTCTCATGGGATGGGTGAACTGTGGCACTGCTGCAACGGCAAAGGACCATGGGCATTGACTCTGCATCTCCATGATGACCATTTACATTTTAGTAATTTAGCAGAAACTCTTATCCAGAGCGACTTACAGTTAGTAAGTGCATATAAGTTCATACTTTTTTCGTACTGGTCCCCTATGGGAATAGAACCCACAACTCTGGCGTTGCAAGCACCATGCTCTACCATCTGAGCTACACGGGACAGAAGGCGGAAGTTCCCAAGGTAGGCAGGTAGCCTAGCGGTTAGAGCGCTGGGCCAGTAACCGAAAGGTTGCTGTTTCGAATACCTGAGCCGACAAGGTGAAAAACCTGTCTGTGTCCTTGAGCAAGGCACTTAGCCCTCATTTGCTCCTGGGGCTGACCCTGCAGGTAGGGTGTCATTGTAAATAAGAATTTGTTCTTAACTGACTTGCCTGGTTAAATAAGACAAATAAAACTCAATCTCCAGGGGCCATATCTCACTCCTTCTCTTCCTTTCTCTATCCATCCATCTCAAAGGCCATTCATTCACAGCTTGGCTCTTTTGAAATACTTTACTCTACTGTCCTGTCACCTGGTCACAATGGTCGCTGTAATGTAAGAGCAGACGGAAGCATTGTGTTTGTGGTTAGCGGTTAGCTACAGTATAGCTTACTTCTTCACCTAGGGCCAAGCCACTGAGCTTTCTGGCTGAGTGGGACATGTCCCCCTAAGGTCTACACCCCTGGGTCTAAGGTTAGACTACAAGGTTCACATGCAAGTCTAACAAGTCTAAACATGCCCTGAGGGAAGCAAACAGGAGGCGTTAGGTGAGAGGGAACAAGAGCCAGCTAATATGAAGAGAGCAATGGGGTCAGGGCAACAGTGAATAGACTACAGATACAGTGTACAATGGGGTCAGGGCCACAGTGAATAGACTACAGATAGTGTACAATGGGGTACTTACAGGGTTTTTATCGGCCTTCTGGTGAAGGCCGATTTAAAAACAGCTGATTATATGACCTTTACTCCCATATTTATTTATATTCATGGGGCAGGGCAGAGAAAGTGCTTCCTTTTCATACAGATGGCTGTGTGTTGTGTTGTGTTGTGTTGTGTTCTCATTCCTATTCATCCCAATAGGTATTTGGTGCACATATCACCTGGGGATGAGTTACCAGGCCATCTGGGAGAGACGCACACAGAGAATCATCACAACATAGACTTAATTAGGGAAAGAAATAGTGAAAGGACAGAGGGAGAGACATTAAAGATAACGGCTTATCTCGCTAATAATGCCCATTGAAACTAATTTAATTGTGAGTGAGAGAGCCTGGGAGAGAGTGTGAGACACACAGACACACACACACAGCCTTTCCCAGGCACAAACAAAGCGGGTGGTCATAATTCCAGTGAGATGAGTGATAAACCCTATTGGAATCTTGATCTTATCACTGGGGAGAGAGATGACTGATAAAGGCTTTTTTGTTTACAGTAATTAATCATTAAACCCGTTTTCTTTTATCATCAGGTCATCAGAGTTATGGTTGTTAAAGCCTTTATGAGTGTGATTGTGTCCATCACTACAGTACAGTATGCCAATGTCACTGCCTGCCTCACTTTGCTTTGTTTTCCTTTGTCTCAATCTGTCCCTCCCCACAGACATCCATCTAGACAACTCTTCTTTTTATGAGATTATTACATGTGATCAAAGGACAACTCCTTCTGGATCTCAGAATAAAAATAAACTACACATTTCTTTTTTGTTTGCCCTTTTTTGTAGTTTTTTTCCTTTATCTTTTTTTGTAGTTTTTTTCTTCTCAAGCAACAAAAGTGAAATTGTCACATCACAGGCAGAAATCATGAGAATTTCCCATTTAGAATTGTAGATACGAAAGAAACTGAAGAACACTGTAAAATTAGTATTTTCACGTCATCCCCTCTGTGGAAATCTAGAACCCCCCTATCGTCATGGAGAACAGCAATTTAGCTTAACAACCCCCCCCCCCCCCCCCAACCTCTGAATTCTCCCAAATAAATGTCATTTTAAAACAACGCGGCTCGGCTCTCCGTGTGGAACAGGGTGGTAGTTACGGCAAATGGAAAATTGACACTCTTGCCTCAAAGTACCTTCCCACTGGGCACAGACGTCAGCTCACCGTCTAAATTCCCTTAAATTCAAATCCAATAAATGTTTCACATTAATTCAACATCAGCACATTCAGTTGAAATGACATGGAAACAACATTGATTCAACAAATGTTTTGCCCAGTGGGTTGCTTCTCTGAGAATTCATTAATACATTTCATTTAACCTTTTATTAAGCTAGGCAAGTCAGTTAAGAACAAATTCTTATTTACAGTGATGGCCTACCCTGGCCAAACCCGTACGATGCTCTGCCAATTGTGCGCCGCCCTGGGACTCCCAATCACAGCCAGATGTGATACAGCCTTAAAGAGCGACTGCCTTTAAAAATAAACAAATCCCTTTGGAAACGGCCTATGTGGCATCGATATGAGTCAGAAAGTTATTCTAGTCTCAAAATTGACAACGAAGTGTAAATAGGACAATTTTGGTCATAAAGTCAGTATGGTTTAAAACAGAGTTTGGAACATCCATGCGTCACAACGGGTAAATAAAGATTTGGGTTTTGTTTTGATTTGATGATGTCCATTTGCCCACTAACCTGGGGGGAACAGCTTTCGGTGATGGCTTTCTATCCAATAGCATAGACAATGAGACAGACCTGCCCAGCACATCACACATTGTTTTACTTGAGAAATACTGCACCAAACACCATAGTTAGATGTAAAATTCTGACTAAAACATCCTCTTCAAAACATCAAAATTAATTACAGATTTCATGAGTTATCATAGATTAATCCTGGAGATTTTCTAGGAAGTGAAATAGGCTTCCCATCTATTGTCTCACGGGGGGGGCAAACATCCTTACCCAAACGCGGAATCGGTCAGGAAACCTCCAAGACAGAAATCTTGTTTTTCTAATGAGCAACAGAAAGCCAATCAGCATGTTCAGTGGCTCTTTAAAGTGATAGTTCACTCCAAAGTTATATTCCATATGCACAAATGCATTAGATTTAATTTTGATTTCAGAGTGAACTCTATGGCTTCAGTTTGGAAGATTATATAAAAAATTAATTTCCCCAAAACCTTTTGAAACATTGCCACTATTTACTGTTTGTGTTTAATGTGTAAGTGTGTGCTTGTGTCACTGCCCTGTTTTGCCTTGCAGTGAACCCTTATTATAAACAAACCCGGCACAGTGAGGTGGGAAACAACTATTTTCCTAATCCCACCTTTGCATTAGAAACCATTATGGCCAATTGCCCTGACCACAGATCCCAATCTGGTAGTAATAAAACTGCTTTGTTATGCTACGAGTCCCGACAGTCATGTGACACGAGTGAGGAGGAAGTGCATGAGGCAGACACCTTGGACTGACCTTCGGAATATACATATGTGCCGGTAGTGAAATGTGGATAGAGAAATGTGGTTCTCTTTGAAGGGTGTTTTTTTTCTCTTTCTGTGATTGCTCATATTGGCAATTTAGTATGTTTCATGAAGTAATTTCAGAAGTGCTTACTCTCACCCCTTTCTTTCATAAGTGTCCCAGAGGCAAACTATGAGGTAAGATGTCTAAAAAACATCCAAGACAGTTTTTTATTATTTTTTGCAAAATAAAACAAGAGCGCAGGCAAGGTTATAATATAATTTAACAAACAAGAAAAAAAAATAAAAAATGTCTGAACTTGAGAGCTCATAGTAGCTATTTGAAGTAGCTAGCTTTTTAATATATTGTCAAAGAGTTCCAGTGTATTTTTATTTTGGCACTGATAGGGCCATCCACAGATGAGCTCCTCAATAGGGTCCTCCACAGGGCCAAAATAGTCAGCACGAACCCAATACAACCAAAAAGTCAGGGGCCATTGGTCAAGCAATTTCATGGGTCACTACATCCTTGAACATCATTGAAACATCAATGGGCAGGGAACCTTTAGTTTACACAATATTGTACAGGCGCTAAGAGAGAAATAGAGAAAGAAATACTAGATATATTTAGCCCTAATAGTGCTAAAGCAAAAGAAAGGGACAGACAGATAGACAGGCAAACATACAGATAGACAGACAGACAGACAGACAGACAGACAGACAGACAAACATACAGATAGACAGGCAGACAGGAAAACAGACAGATAGACAGACAAACAGACATACAGACAGGCAAACATACAGATAGACAGGCATATAGACAGATAGACAGGTAGACAGACAAACATAAAGACAGATAGGCAGACAGACAAACATACAGATAGATAGACAGGAAGATAGACAGACAGGCAGATAGACAAACGTACAGATAGATAGACAGGCTGACAGATAGACAGGAAGATAGGCAGACAGACAGGCAGGCAGACAGGCAGACAGGCAGATAGATAGATGGGCAGATAGACAGGCAGGTAGACAGACAAACATACAGACAGGCAGGCAGACAGACAAACATACAGATAGACAGGCAGACAGGCAAACATACAGATAGACAGGCAGTCAGACAGATAGACAGATAGGCAGACAGACAGATAGACAGGCAGACATACAGATAGGCAGACAGGCAGATAGACAGACAGGCAGGCAGATAGACAGACAGGCAGGCAGACAGGCAGGCAGGCAGGCAGGCAGGCAGGCAGGCAGGCAGGCAGACAGACAGACAGACAGACAGACAGATAGACAGGCAAGCATACAGATAGACGGGCAGACAGGCAAACATACAGATAGACATACAGACAGACAGGCAGATAGACAGATAGACATGGAGACAGACAGGCAGACATGCAGATAGACAGACAGGCAAACATATAGACAGGCAAACATACAGATAGACAGGCAGACAGGCACACATACAGATGGACAGACAGGCAAACATACAGAGACAACAGGCAGGCAAACATACAGATAGACAGGCAAACATACAGATAGACAGGCAGACATACAGATAGACATATAGACAGACAGACTGACAGGCACACATACAGATAGACAGGCAGATAGGCAAACATACAGATAGACAGGCAGACAGGCAGACAGACAGACAGACAGTATAAAGTAAGAGCCAAAGAGAGAGAGAGAGAGAAACAGAAAGGAGGGTTGTGGCCCTATCTATGAAGAGGGTTGTGGCCCTATCTATGCCCCGAATCGAATACTTTGCTAACTAGGCTAAAGTTAGCATGTTGCCCATAGCCAGACGTTAGCTAAGCCAACATTAGCAAGGGCTATTGATATACTTCCTTCATCCCTATAGACTAGCGTGACCAGACGTCCCAGTTTTCCTGGGTCAGTCCCCGATTTTGGTGGCCTGTCCCTTGTACCCTGAAATGTCCCCAATTAGCCCTCAGAAAGAAAAAAGCAACTCTGGAAGATAAATTGAGGCTGATATTTCAATAATCAAATGCTGTATCCAATCAGCTTTGTATGTAAAAATGTTGTCTGTCCCTGTACCAAACTCATTTGCTCCCGCGGCTTTGCCGCTGACCTTTTGAGACCTTATGGCAACGTTTGATCAGTGGCACATTGTAACCACCGCATGAACAACAAAACCCAGAAAATGTTGCATGAAACAGTATAGCCTACCAAACGTGGGTGATTCTATAATTACAACACTGAACAAAAATATAAATGCAACATGCAACAATTTCAAAGATTTTACTGAGATACAGTTCAGATAAGGAAATCAATCAATTTAAATACATTAATTAGACCCTGATCTATGTATTTCACATGACTGGGAATACAGATATGCATCTGTCGGTCACAGATACCTTAAAAAAACAGTAGGGGTGTGGATCCAGTGAGTATCTGGTGAATCAGTATCTGGTATGACCACCATTTGCCTCATGCAGCGCGACACATCTCCTTCGCATAGCGTTGATCAGGCTGTTGATTGTGGCCTGTGGAATGTTGTCCCACTCCTCTTCAATGGCTGTTCAGTGGCCATTGAAAGTGAGCATTTGCCCACTGAAGTTGGTTACGATGCCAAACTGCAGTCAGGTCAAGACCCTGGTGAGGACGACGAGCATGCAGATGAGCTTCCCTAAGACGGTTTCTGACAGTTTGTGCAGAAATTCTTCTGTTGTGCAAACCCACAATTTCATCAGCTGTCCGGGTGGCTGGTCTCAGACGATCCCGCAGGTGACAAAGCCGGATGTGGAGGTCCTGGGCTGGTGTGGTTACACATGGTCTGCGGTTGTGAAGCCGGTTCGACATATTGCCAAATTCTCTAAAACAACGTTGGAGGCGGCTTATGGTAGAGAAATCAACATACATTCTCTGGAACCACTCTGGTGGACATTCCTGCAGTCGGCATGCCAATTGCAATTTTGCAAAAATTGAGACATCTGTGGCATTGTTGCACATTTTAGAGTGGCCTTTATTGTCCCCATCACAAGGTGCACCTGTGTAAGGACCATGCTGTTTAATCAGCTTCTTGATATGCCACACCTGTCAGGTTGATGGATTATCTTGGCAAAGAAGAAATGCTCACTAACAGGGATGTAAATAATTTTTTGCACAACATTTGAGAGAAAAGCTTTTGTGCATATGGAATATATTTTATTTCAGCTCATGAAACATGGGACCAACACTTTACATGTTGTGTTTATATTTTTGTTCAGGCTAAGATTAGGGAAACTGTGGAGTAATCCATTTCTGTGTTATAATTAATAAAAAGTATTAGAAAGAACTATAGTGAAAATGTATAGTTAACTATAGTTCCATACAATTGTTTTTTTGTTGTTGTCTTTACCTGCAACAACTGCCAAGTGTCTCTCTTGGTGAATTAAATACATATTGTCCAGAGCATATTGTATAGTATGTGGGCATGATGGTATGTGATATACTGTAGAATAACTCTGCATTCTTGGATGAGAGGTGTGGGCAGAGAGAGATAGAGATAGAGATAGTGAAAGTGAAAGAGAGGGAGTGAGAGAGTTACATTGAAGCAATGAGCATAAAGTCAATAGAAGCTATGCCGCTAACATCTCTCACAGCAACACAGTAAGGCCAGCTAATTGGTATTATTATTATCATTATTATTCATAATATATACCAGTACCAGTGCTCTTTTCTTTGTCTGTTACATCTGGTTTCCACAACATATTCTACTTCAAAATGAGCACGGAAACTGAAGCTTCTTCAGTTCCTTTGTCAATGCTAAGTTCTTTGTAAAATGGATACAATCAAAAAATGAGGCACTTTTGAGCAGATATATATTTCTATATATTTCCTTATAATACTATGTATATTCAGCCATCATTAGATGAAATCCTGCTTTTTGATTGGTTAATTGTGTTTTCATTTAGGTTGATGATCGAAAAATACCATTGGCTCCCAGTCCACGGTCAGTCTTTATTCTCCTCTCTTATTGGCTTAGAGTCCTCCCGTCATGGGCTATCATTGGCACGCATCCCCATTGGTATCACAACCAATAAACTGAAAGCAACAAAATAAAGGTTTTCCATCAGTCTTTCCAAAGTGCTTCAGGGGCGTGACCAGTCCAACTCCTTCTCTACCCATTGGTTGTCACAAAAGGATGAGGAGGAGGAGCTTAGGGATCTCCAAGACTCCCATAATTTCCCCCATAATTCCAAGGCCAGGGCATAGACATCAGCATTCTGGAAACAGAGGAAATGGTTGGGTTACAAGAACAGTCAACAACAGAATATGATATGAAGATTAAGTCAATATTATGACATTTATCTACTGACTACCACACCTTATCACCAACATTGTTTGCAAATCTACAATAAAATATCTATGTCTGTTTATCCACAGGGGAATATTGTGTTCTTAAAATAAATATATGGTAAATATACGGTGAAGTTCAACAGAGTGTGTGTGGACATGTATTGTTTTAGGGAAATGTTGTCTTTTCCCATCCTTTTTACACAACTAAAGCAATTATGTCATTAAGAAAAGGTCATCATTATTTCAATAACATGGAACCATTGAGAGCTCCACATTCACACACACAAAACTTGTCTTTGTTATGGAACCTATTGTACGATTGATAATGCCTTCGAGGGTCGTACTGACGGAGGATATTTAGGCTACGGAAAGGAAAAGGACTGAAAATGCACACCATAACACTCTCCATTGGTCGATTATCCCTTTATTAGGGGTAGATAGCAGTCATATGTGACAAGTATGTACTCTAGGTCTATAATAATAATTATAAACTGGGTGGTTCAAACCCTGAATGCTGATTGGCTGACAGCTGTGGTATATCAGACCGTATACCACGGGTATGACAAAACTTTTATTTTTATTGCTCTAATTACGTTGGTAAGCAGTTTATAATAGCAATAAGGCACCTCGGTGGTTTGTGGTATATGGCCAATATACCACATCTAAGGGCTGTATCCAGGCACTCCACACTGCTTTGTGCATAAGACCAGCCCTTAGCCGTGGTATATTGGCCATATACCACACCGCCTCATCCCTTATTGCTTAATCATGTCATTAACATCATCATTAAAGGCCAGTTTAAATACGAGGAAAAGTTGCGGGTGGCCGGGCCGCATGGCGGATACATCAAATAAACAAAAATAGTGATGAATGGTGACCGATTGAGAGAAAGGACTCCATTGTTACCTTACATTTCCCGGCCCTGTGCTCTAATTGTTAATGAAATAAAGTGTCTCGTCTATATTTCTGCTAACCCCCCCCCCCCCCCCCCCTCCGGTGCAGTGCTATATTTAGCGTCCCGGCACAGATGGTGCCAGCTAACAGCAGCAGCTAGTGCAGCTCAGCCTGAGAGAGACACACCAACAATCAGCCCAACGGACCCAGGGAGACAGGCAACACATTGGCACACACACCCACGCATTGGCACGCCAACACACACACACACACACACACACACACACACACACACACACACACACACACACACACACACACACACACACACACACACACACGTCTAGACACAGAGAGTGACTGGGTTTAAACACAGAGGATTATTCTGAGGGCACATTCGAGCAAACAGACAGCAATAAATTATGGCCGGGCTCAGTAGGTGCCTCCTCTTCTGCTGTTCTATATCTAAATGTGAACCCAGACATCCTAACCACTGACATCGGTGCAGTCATATGCAATCAGACCAGACAGGAAGCGTTTCCTTTCCTAAACTCCTGTAATCTGATCTCTCTCTCTCTCGCCATCCTTCCCTCTCTCTGCTTGTCTATCGATCTCATTCATTTCCTTGAGTGGTCTTTCCGTTCTGGGATCTAATCGATGTGATGACGCCTGAGGGAGTCTGCGGGAGTCTGTGTGTGTGTGTGTGTGTGTGTGTGTGTGTGTGTGTGTGTGTGTGTGTGTGTGTGTGTGTGACTGTCTCTCTCTGCAAGCTCTTTAACTCTGAGGTCAGATGGATCTGCCTCAGCCACTGTCTGGCCAATAAACTGTTCCCTCTCTATATCGGTCCCCATGTCAGTCTGTCAATGATCAGTCATTGTTGTGCGTGTGTGTTTTGGTGTGTGTGTGTGTGTTTGTCTGCCTGTCTGGGTCTGTCAATGTCCTTTTCGGATACGGATCCTTTTCTGTGACGGCTCACTTTAGTGATTCATTAAGGATAAGAAACCCTGTTTTCTTGAAGTCGATTGATTTGAGTGTGTGTGTCACCCTCGCATCTGTCAGTCTGTGAGTCGGCGTCCGTCGACCGCTCACTTAATGGAAGTCGTTTATTAAGACGCAATGCAATGCCTCTGTGTGTCGCACACTAGTCTGTGGCTCACTCTAGTGTCTGTCTATCTGCGTCAGTTATCTGTCTGTGATGGGGTCACTGTACTTAGTAGTCTGACACTGGCTGAAAAGGGGGAGCCCATAGCGCGCGCGCGCACACACACACACACACACACACACACACACAAACACACACCCGCGCCCTCCCCTCTGACCATTGCACTGCCAATCACTTCACGTCTGTCAAGTTCTAGAACATTCATTTAGGCAGGTTTGTGAATGTGAGTGAGTGACTGTGTATGCATGCATATCTTCTTAGGGATTTGGACCTGTGCAATGTGAATACTAAAACACACAATGTCGCAGCAACAGTACGCACCCACACACAAGGTGGGGGGGGGGGGGGCATCACCATAGGAAGGCCTCTGCCAAGCAAAGAGAGCGTGTTATGAAAGCCAGCAGGGAAGAGGGGACCAGTGCAAAGAGCAGAGAGATAGAGATAGTGAGAAATGCAGTCTCTCTCTCTCTCTCTGTGTGTGTGTGTGTGTGTGTGTGTGTGTGTGTGTGTGTGTGTGTGTGTGTGTGTGTGTGTGTGTGTGTGTGTGTGTGTGTGTGTGTGTGTGTGTGTGTGTGTGTGTGTGTGTGTGTGTGTGTGTGTGTGTGTGTGTGTGTGTGTGTGTGTGTGTGTGTGAGAGACAGTTGGGAGATGTATGTGCTGTGCTGTAGGTCAGGTAAGGCCTGCATACAGTAGAGGCCGTGGGTGGGTGTGGCTGTGTACCAATACTGATGGAGGATAGGCAGTTGTTGCTTTGGCATTTGTTTGAGGGGGGAGGGGAACGAGAAAGCATGTGGGTGTGTGTGACTGTGTGTGTCTTCAAGTGTAGACGTGTGTGTGTGTCCTGATCTGTTAGGGACGTCCTGTCCCTGGCTACAGAATGGGATAGTGGGAAGCCAACGGGAGCAAAGGGTAGTGGGTAAAACAGTGCATGTCCTTTCTCATTCTACAGTACATATAACAACAACTCCTGTCAGAATATTATGCAGCAGCCTGGTGGCTCTTGGTCATTGTAGTCTATCCTTGTCCTTTACATTTGAATTCCATCATTTTAATTGCATCTTCCATTGATTAGATAACACCCACCACGCTCCACTCTCGTGAAAAGCAAGAGCAGCAGCATAAATTATAAAATCTTTCTCTCTTCTGCAGCAGTCGCGTTCTGTATGGGGCCTTCCACAGAAGTCAGTTAAAATTGCACATACTCAAGACCATATCAGATCGGACCCAGACCCATGACATTATTTAGAATTCTGGGTCCCGGGTACAGGTGGATCTGTGAAAACCTCTAATGCCCACCATACGTTAGATAGCTGTGTTGTAGGGCTTGAGTTCAAGGCTCAAGTATGCCCTATCTATGACTTGTATTAAACAGTTTGGACATCATGCCTTGCTCTGCCTCTCCCTCTCCTCAGTTCTTCCACAGCATTCGTAGAAGGCAGCAGAATAAATACTGTTGAGTTCAGAGAGGTGCCCAAGAAAGTCCAGCAAGCGCCAGGACGGTCTCCTAAAGTTGATTCAGCTGCGGGATCGGGGCAGCACCAGTGCTTAGCTTGCTCAGGAATGGCAGCAGGCAGGTGTGAGTGCATCTGCACACACAGTAAGGCGAAGACTTTTGGAGGATGGCCTGGTGTCAAGATGGGCAGCAAAGAAGCCACTTCTCTCCAGGAAAAACATCAGGGACAGACTGATATTCTGCAAAAGGTTAAGGGATTGGACTGCTGAGGACTGGGGTAGAGTCATTTTCTCTGATGAATCCCCTTTCCGATTGTTTGGGCCATCTGGAAAACACCTTGTCCGGAGAAGACAAGGTGAGCGCTACCATCAGTCCTGTGTCATGCCAACACTAAAGCATCCTGAGACAGTTCATGTGTGGGGTTGCTTCTCAGCCAAGGGAGAGGGCTCACTCACAATTTTGCCTAAGAACACAGCCATGAATAAAGAATGGTACCAACACATCCTCAGAGAGCAAATTCTCCCAACCATCCAAGAACAGTTTGGTGACGACCAATGCCTTTTCCAGCATTATGGAGGACCTTGCCATAAGGCAAAAGTGATAACTAAGTGGCTCGGGGAACAAAACATCAACATTTTGGGTCCATGGCCAGGAAACTCCCCAGACCTTAATCCCATTGAGAACTCGTGGTCGATCCTCAAGAGGCGGGTGGACAAACAAAAACCACAACTTCTGACGAACTCCAAGCATTAATTATGCAAGAATGGCCTGCCATCAGCCATGATGTGGCCCAGAAGTTAATTGACAGCATGCCAGGGCGGATTGCAGAGATCTTGAAAAAGAAGGGTCAACACTGCAAATATTGACTCTTTGCATATACTGAATGTCATTGTCAATGAAAGCCTTTGACACTTATGGAATACTTGTAATTATACTTCAGGGTACCATAGTAACTACTGACATAAAGATCTAAGAACACTGAAGCAGCAAACTTTGTGGAGACCAATACTTGTGTCATTCTCAACATTTTTGGCCACGACTGTACATTTCTCTCCACCCTATGACAAAATGTGTAGAATTGCAGGTATTTTACTCAAAAACATGTATCTCAAGAGGGGGGCTGCTAAATGTTTTGCTCACAATGTAGTGTGGGAGGGGGGGCAGTTCAGCATCAGCAGTTCAGACTTTTTGTGGCCTCCCACCCCTATCAAAATTGCACACCCCTGGTCTAGACACTAATCCTGGTTCAGTTTTGTTTGTACTCGCAGAGTGTTTGAAGTTAGGGGAGGGTCATCTGATTCTAGATCTGTCACTGAAACATAAAAAGAAGCTGGTGTCAAGAGTGTGTGTGTACATGCAACTGTGTATTTGTATCTTCGGTGTAACCTCGAAGGCTATTTCACATCCCCCGTTTCTTTGTTTCACCTAAAATGGATTTTGCAAGTCAGAAGTATTGGCTACTAGATTAGAGCCCCAAAGGGATTGATTGACAAACTTCTTGGGAAATGTTGACAGAGAGAGAACAAAACTGCTGACCAAGCCTTTTATAAACGAGCATCATACCATGACTCAGGAGGAAGAAACGGATGTGTGTGTGTGTGTGTCCACGTGCCCAGGCCCTACCCCTGTCCTGAGATCTCCTAATAAATACTGTGATTATTAAGTGGCATCCCATCAATCCAGTCCCCTCTCTCTCCTTCCTCCCCTGTGGTGTAACGTAGGACCTTAAATCAGAGGAGTGCAGTTCTGGAAAAACAGGGTGCACATTGGGAGAGTGTGTTTGTGTGACAGACAAGTGTGTGTGTGTGTGTGTGTGTGTCCGACAGCCAGCCAGGTCCAACATGGCACCGCAAATATTTATTAATGAGCCAAGGGAATGCTGGGTGACCCATAGGGGCTATCTCCTTCCCTCAACACCCTCCCTCCCACCATCACTCCCCCTCGTGTAAGTAGGTTAGTAGATTTACAGTGTGCGTTTTTGCTCTGCTCATCCTAATGAAATGTTGGCATTTAGAGTCCTGTGGTGAAGAGGCAGCTGATGTGTGTGTGTGTGTGTGTGTGTGTACTGGAATGTCTGCGTGTGTGTGAGTGTATGACATATGTGTGCACATGTGTGTCGCTATCGGAGGGAGATCAGCAGTATAGTTGCTGGCTGGCTGTGTGTGTGTAAGGGAGAACGGTGTGATCCAGTGCTCACGCTGGACAGCAGGGTAACAGTAGCTGTCTGTAGTAAAGGGTAGTCATAAAGCATGTCTGCAACGCTGCTGTTTTTAACCACCCCAGGAGGTTATGTCCCCAACGCACTCGTACATTTCACAGACCTTGGCTCACACACACACTAGGGCTGACCCCATTTAGTCGACTGGTTGATTGTTTGGTCGATAGGTTGTTGGTCAACCGAGACTTCTTTAGTCGAGCAGTAGCAAAAAATATTACTATTATTACTCTCATAATAATAAGTAATGTCATTATCATTAGTAAGCTTAGTGTAACAGCCTTGTATTACCACCATCGAACTGTAGGTCCAAGAGAGAATCCTGTTAAGTCTTAATACCAAAACTTACTTAGGTCTATATTTCAATACTTATACAGGCTTCTATATCAATCAGTCATTCATTCGTTCATGTCATCACACAGCATATGAGTCATTCATGATTTGAAATGCAATCAAGCATTTTCGTTTTAAAATAAAATAAAACGAACCTTGAATAATTAACGTAATACACCGTTTTTAGTCTTTGCTGTAAAAAAGGCTTTACAAAAAAACATTACAACAGACTACGTTTATAATTTATTTAATTATAATTATAATTATAAAGTGGTAATTTAGTAGACGCTTTTATCCAGAGTGACTTAGGGTTAAGTGACTTGCACAAGGGCACATCGACAGATTTTTCAACTGGTCGGCTTGGGGATTCGATCCAACGACCTTTCGGTTACTGGCCCAACACTCTTAACCGCTAGGCTACCAACCTGCTGCCCGACATTTACTGTTGTTTACATTGTTCCAAACGGCCAGAAAAAGGAGTTTGTCACCTAACAGCATCTGTTTGGCATAATATACATAATATGTAGTGCTACCTTCTTTTTCTTGATCTCCAGTATTTTCCACAACTAGTCAAATTTATTCCAGACATCATGTTGTGGGGGTGCTTTGCTGCAGGATGGACTGGTGCACGTCACAAAATAGATGGCATCATGAGGAAGGAACATTATGTGGATATATTGAAGCAACATCTCAAGACATCAGTCAGGAAGTTAAAGCTTGGTCGCAAATGGGTCTTCCAAATGGACAATGACCCCAAGCATTCTTCCAAAGTTGTGGCAAAATGGCTTAAGGACAACAAAGTCAAGGTATCGGAGTGGCCATCCCAAAGCCCTGACCTCAATCCTATAGAAAATTTGTGGGCAGAACTGAAGCGAGCAAGCAAGGAGGCCTACAAACCTGACTCAGTTACACCAGTTCTGTCAGGAGGAATGGGCCAAAATTCAACTTATTGTGGGAAACTTGTGGAAGGCTACCCGAAACGTTTGACCCAAGTTAAACAATTTAAAGGCAATGCTACCAAATACTAATTGAACGTATGTAAACCTCTGACCCACTGGGAATGTGATGAAATAAATAAAAGCTGAAATAAATAATTCTCTCTACTATTATTCTGACATTTCACATTATTAAAATAAAGTGGTGATCCTAACTGACCTAAAACAGTGCATTTTTACTAGGATTAAATGTCAGGAATTGTGAAAAACTGAGTCTAAATGTATTTGGCTAAGGTGTATGTAAACTTCCGACTTCAACTGTATTTAAATGTATCCTCACATGACGCACAGCAGTGGTGCTTGATGCGCATTTTGGTTGGTAATATGATTTATATTCAGTTGTACTCTAAAAGCCTTTTCAATCCATCTGCAGTTGACCTCTCCATGACCACTTTAACAAACAGACACAGTACACAAACACGTCTAACCCCACCACTCCAGCCTAACATCGGGAGGCCGCTGATGAATACAAACATATAGATTAGACCAAGGACAAATTAATATGAAATGAAAAATAAACAAACAAAGCCGGAGAGGGCTGGCACGTGTTCCTGATCTGTCATTCCTCCCTGTCACTCCACTCATTGTGGATGTAATAATGCTCGCTCTCTCTCATTGTGTGACGGACACTGATTACTGATGCTGGCTCGCTGAGCATCACACGCCTACTGGGATGGGATGTGTTCCAAATGGTAGAGAGGCAGAGACGCAGATGTACATAATTGACAAAATGTACAAAGACATGTGAGAGCATTACATACCAATAAAAACAGGCCTACACACCACAGAGAGACGCAGACACCGAAGACACAAATACACAGTTGCATGTACACACACACTCTTAACACCAGCCTCTTTTTCTGTTTCAGTGGCAGAAACCTTTAAGGTTGACGACCATAACAAGCACCATAGTGAGAGAAAGAGCAAGCAACTTCCTCTCCTCTCTCTGTCCATTACCTCTGCCTGCCCTCTGGCACATTGATGACATCATTTAGCTGTGTCTAGCTGAAGCACAGTTTGTTCTTCTATGTCTACATGAATGAACCAGTCTTTGCCCTGAGGGAGGGTCTCAGAGAGTTTGTGTGTGTGAACCAGCTAAGGTTTACACAAAGATAGGACTATGTGTCTGTGGTGTTCAGCCAGGGCGTCTGTGAGAGGTGCAAACACACAGTCACCATCTGATCCAATATTACTAACCTGACCCCTTAAACATCACATCCCCTTTCTCTCACCCTGGGATGATCCTCTACATGCACTATAACCCCTGACCCCATATGCTGTATCGCAACCGGCATTGATCGGGAGTCCCATAGGGCGGCTTCACAATTGGCCCAGCGTCATCCAGGTTAAGGTAGGGTTTGGCCGGGGTAGACCGTCGTTGTAAATAATAATTTGTTCTTAATTGACTTGCCTAGTTAAATAAAAAAAATATATAAACATTAATGTGGCCTTTACACTACACTCATCTCTCCCACTGACAAATGAGACCCTCTGCCTCAGCATTGACCCCAGTCTGTGACACACACACACACACACCAGTCCCCCTCCCCCATGTGAGAACCGTCTCATTAGCAGACAGTAATCAGCTTAGTGTTCTGGAACGCCCACTGGCGCTAAGCTCTTTACAGACAAACCCAGTTAGAGAGAGAGAGAGAGAGAGAGAGAGAGAGAGAGAGAGAGATGGGAGCAAGAGGGGGAGAGAGTGCCTGAGAGAGAGAGAGAGAGTAGTATACCACACACACACAACCAACCACACACACACACACACAACCACACACACACACACACAACCACTCACACACACAACCACCCACACACACACACAACCACCCACACACAACCACTCACACACACACACACACAAACAACCACTCACACACTCACACAACCACTCACACAACCACTCACACACACACAACCACCCACCCACACACACACACACACACAACCACTCACAACCACCCACACACAACCACTCACACACACACACAACCACTCACACACAACCACTCACACACACACACACACAACCACTCACACACAACCACTCACACACACACACACACACACACACACACACAACCACTCACACACACACACACACACACACACACAACCACTCACACACACAACCACTCATACACACACACTCACACACACAACCACTCACACACACAACCACTCACACACACAACACCACCCACACAACAAACCACACACACACACAACCACTCACACACACAACCACTCATACACACACACAACCACTCACACACACAACCACTCTCACACACACAACCACACACACACACACACACACAACCACTCACAAAACCACTCACACACACAACCACACACACACACAACCACTCACACACACAACCACTCATACACACACACAACCACTCACACACACAACCACTCACACACACAACCACTCATACACACACACAACCACTCACACACACAACCACTCATACACACACACAACCACTCACACACACAACCACTCACACACACAACCACTCACACACACAACCACTCACACACACAAGCTCCTTAATCCACAAAACATGATTATAAGAAGAAAGAGGGAGAGGGAGGGAGGTAGAGAGGGAGGGAGGAAGAGAGGGAGGGAGGTAGAGAGGGAGGGAGGAAGAGAGGGAGGGAGGTAGAGAGGGAGGGAGGAAGAGAGGGAGGGAGGAAGAGAGGGAGGGAGGTAGAGAGGGAGGGAGGTAGAGAGGCAGGGAGGAAGAGAGGGAGGGAGGAAGAGAGGGAGAGAGGAAGAGAGGGAGGGAGGAAGAGAGGGAGAGAATTAGACAGAGCACATAAAAGCAAGCTAGACAGAGAGAGAGAGAGAAAAGGAGAGAGTGTGTGGGTGTACTGCCAAGAAAGCAGTCTTAAGGCCTTCTGCAGACTTGAGCCTGGCTGAGGACTTTGGGCATTAGAGGAGAAGATTCTTGGCAATCCCTATTTCCTGTGATTTGATTGGCTTCCAGATCAGTCTGAGCCCTTTCCTATTGAATGCGAGAGGAGCCCCAACCACGTGTGTGACTGTGTGTATATAAACACAGCAACCTGAGAGCTTATTAAAATGTAATTAAAATTTTATTTGAGAAGAACACACACACATGCACACACACTTTCTCGCTCTTGTCCGGCGCCCCATTGACTGGCTTGACTGCCAAGAACACCTCTTCTCTTAGTGCTGTGTGTGTGTGCGCGTGTCCATCAGCGCATTTGAATAAAGCACTGAGCATTCAAAACCCGACAAGCCTACTTAATCATTGGATCTCCCCATTAGAATCAACCAGACTGGCAGACGGAGTGTGTGTGTGTGTGATGCGTGTGTGTTTGTGTGTAAATAATGTCTGATAGATAGATAGATAGATAGATAGATAGATAGATAGATAGATAGATAGATACTTTATTTCTTTATGACTCAGTGAGTGAACACTTGCTATACTAGTGTATTAAGGGATGGGACTGGCTGTCTGTTACCATAGGACACTGAAACATTCCTATTGGAATTACTCAACAACGAACACACCATCACAACAAGCTTGCAATGCATACACATGCACCTGATCTGTCATCCCTCACTCTGTCTCTCTCTATCTGTCTCGCTCTCTGTATCTCTCTCTGTGTCTCTCTCTGTGTCTGTCTCTCTCTTTGTCTGTCTCTCTCTCCGTCTCTCTCTCTGTCTGTGTCCCTCTCTCTGTCTGTGTCCCTCTCTCTCTCTGTCAGTGTCTCTCTCTCTCTCTGTCAGTGTCTCTCTCTGTCTGCCTGTGTCTCTCTCTGTCTGCCTGTGTCTCTCTCTGTCTGTGTCTCTCTGTCTGCCTGTGTCTCTCTCTGTCTGCCTGTGTCTCTCTCTGTCTGTGTCTCTCTGTCTGCCTGTGTCTCTCTCTGTCTGCCTGTGTCTCTCTCTGTCTGCCTGTGTCTCTCTCTGTCTGTGTCTCTCTGTCTGCCTGTGTCTCTCTCTGTCTGTCTGTGTCTCTCTGTCAATTAAATAAAATGTCAATGTATTTATGCTTTATTGGCATGGGAAACATATGTTAACATTGCCAAAGCAAGTGAAATAGATAGTAAACAAACAAAAAAAACATTTCACTCAGAAGTTCCAAAATAATAAATACATTTCAAATGTCATATTATGTATATATACAGTGTTGTAACAATGTGGAAATAGTTAAAGTACAAATGGGAAAATAAATTAACATAAATATGGGTTGTATTTACAATGGTGTTTGTTCTTCACTGATGTGTGTGTGTGGCCACAGTGCGCGCATCTCTCTCTCTCTCTCTCTCTCTCTCTTTCTTTCTTTCTTTCTCTCTGGAATGAGGATAGTCAGGTCATTCACTATGACCCCCATGAACAACAGGGTCACACACACACAAAAGGTCATAGATTGACACAAAGACACACTCGTATGTTCACATGCACACACACCATTCCCCAGCACTATCGGCCATCTCCCACCAAACAGGAAAGCCGAGCGTGCGTATGTGTGTGTACTTGCAGAACGGAACTGAGGACACAAACAGATGGGAGATGGGTGGAAGATATTGGACAGGGGGGAGTGAGAGAAGGAGAGATAAGGTGGCGAGACTGATTGGATAACATGGAGAGTTAACCGATAGAGTGGTGGAGAAAGAGAGAGAGAACGAGAGGAGAGAAGGATAGACTGAGAAGGAAAGAAAGGGTGAGAGAGAGAGGGGGGCAAAAAAACGGACACAGTCAATCACAATGGGTTCCATTCAACCACTGACCTTGAATATTACAACATACAGGAGGGGATATAATGACAAGTGAAATGAAACCTTAAATGACCCCCCCCCCCCTCCTCTGCTTAGGCCGCGTGTGAAGACTAGAAGACTACCTCGGGCACAGACTGACGCAACACACACACACACACACAACTTTAAAGGACACACACTTGTGACGCCATTAACACTAGTAAAGTAGGTCACAGGTGACTCCAGGGGACATTACTGTGACATGGCCCTAACATGTCATTTGTTGTTTTAATTGTCCCCTTCTGCTGGGCCGAATGCTTTGTTGTGTCTCTCATCACAGTGTAGTGGAAAGCTCTTCGCTGTTGGGCCCTATGATAAAACCCCCAGAGTGTGTGTATGTGGTAAACCTCTCACATGTTCCAGGGTGTGTGTGTGGTAAACCTCCCCTGTTTATGCTGTGTTCCAGAGTGGACTGGGCCGTATTGTTCCCTAATGTTAAAAGCTGCAGCGCCACATAACGTTTTGCTGACTGTTGCTGGGCTGGCCCACGTCATGCTCGGCATGGGGCCAGTGTGTGTGTGTGTGTGTGTGTGTGTAGTGTGTGTGTGTGCACATGGAGTCAGTGATCAGATCAAGTGTGTGTGTGTGCATGTAGTGTGTGTGTGTGTGTGTGTGTGTGCACATGGAGTCAGTGATCAGATCAAGTGTGTGTGTGTGCATGTAGTGTGTGTGTGTGTGTGTGTGTGTGTGTGTGTGCATGAGTGCTTGCACGTATAGTGTGCATGCACCTGTGTGTGGTTACATCACATCACACCCCCCCCCCAGGGGTTATGAACTTCTAAGTTGGGTCATGATCCACCCATGTAGGGGCATTAAATTGAGCTACTTCATAACAACAACTGACATCTTCTACTCTGGCGCACAGAGATGATGTCACTAAATGGAATGTGGTGCTCAGGGTCAGTGTGCATATACAGACATCCCACCCTTCAAGTCTGTATCCCACTCTCTCCTTCAATCTTCACCACTCACACAAACCCAAACAGTACTGCGTCCCAAACGGCTCTCATGGCAAATGACCATAGGGCTTTGGTCAAATGTAGTGCACTAGGTAGGGAATAGGGTGCCATTTGGGATGCACCCTGTATCACGCCACTATGTACTTTACAAGGGACTGGGAGACCACAACGGAGTCAAACAACAAGATGGCTTGTTTATTAAATATCCTTGATATGGTTTCATACAAGGAATCCAGACATTAAAACGGAATTCAACAATATAAGAAAATGTATTGAACTTAGAACGAATTCAACAAAATGTACTGAACTTAATAGAAAATGCATTAATTGCCCAAGTTAATCATAAGACATGAACAAAATGCATTAGTGATTGGTATTTTCGTGCAACTTTCTGGGCACAGACAACAATTCAACGTCTATTCCACGTTGGTTCAACGTGATTTCATTGAAATGACGTGGAAACCATGTTCATTCAACCAGTGTGTGCCCAGTGGGAGGAATGTCCCTGTCTGTGTGTTGTGTATATCTAGTCTTCACTTTGTGTATCCGTTAGCGATAATGTTAATGATAACCATCATCTGCTGGTCGATGGAAAGGCTTTCCCCCAAAATCTTCTCAATGATATGTTAACTACAATGTATCCTAGGACTACCTGTCAGAATGATATCTTGATTATTTGCATCAATCCAGTCGCCATTTGTTTATTTATTTATACATTTTTAATTTTTTACCACCCATTTCCAATTGGTAGTTAGTCTTGTCCCATCACTGCAACTCCCGTACGGACTCGGGCGAAGGTCGAGAGCCATGAGTCCTCCGAAACACGAGCCTTCCAAGCTGCACTGCTTTGTGCTTGCAAACTCTGCAAGTACATGAAGGCTACAGAAACACGGCTAGCCAAACAACGGTCTATGGCTGCTGCACACATGCATTAAAACTGCATTCAAAGGGCAACTACACCCAAAATGAACAACTTCGTAGATTTTTTCCCAGACCTCAAGTAGTATCCTGATGTGGTTTAAGCATAGTTGGGGACAAAAAAAACAATTAGATGTTCTATAAAAACAAGTGTGATTTTGAGGGTGAAAACCTGCCTCGGGAATCAGTCAAATTTTTTTTACTGATTTTATAGGCACTATATAATGTAGCATTTGTAATACAGTGGAACTCCCAGGCCAATTCTGCCATACATGTAGATACAAATGGGTAAACTCACTTCATTGTCTTAAGAGAACTGCAACACTGCAAATAGTAATGTTATTTGTCCTATATTTAGACCAAACCTAAAAAAACTATTTCAAATATATCAATTAGTTCTACTTTCACATACATTTAAAGTAAGTATTCAGATCTATTTTATTTGAAAAGACAAGTAATACACTTGGAAAGTATTTGTAAATACTCAAATACACTGACTCAAATAGACTCCTGTGGATTTAACCCAGGTATTTGAGAAATAGTATTTAGTAGACTATTTAGTTTTTACAAATAACCATTACTTAAATAAAAGTACCAGATACTCAAATACACATGTATTTGAACCCAGGTCTGATCTAGACTAGGGTTGAGTCCATAACATAGCTAACATCCTAACCTAATATAGGCTGTGGGGGATCTGTGGTGGGACGCCATGCAATGCATCTCTCTCTTTCTTTAACCGAGAAACAACAACCGATGGTCCATAAGGGTCTGTGTCTCTCTGTGTGCCTCTCTGTGTGCCTCTCTGTGTGCCTCTCTCTCACTCTCTCATAGAAATAATAGTAGAACGTCACTTTTCACAGAGGAGACATTTTGAGATCTTATCAAACTGACCATGTCATGCAATATCTGTAGCAGAATTAATTTCATAATAAACTCTGCAACATCCACGAGAAGGCAGTAACTGATGCATATGATGTAATTGGCAGGATGTTGCCTAATGTTAAAAACTTTATTTTATAGTTTCTCTAAGTCCTTTTGAGTAGTGTCACGTTGAGTATTTACTAACATCTCTGTATAATTTCACTTTCAAGATGGCAACTCTAATAGGTACTGCATCTATCCAACCCTCTTATTATAGATGTAGGATCTTAATTTGAGCCAGTTTGTTACAGAAGGAAGATAACCCTGCAGTATCAGAAATGTTAATTACTAGGTGTATTATAATTAATGACAATTTTTGTAGGGGTTGATCCATTTTTAAGGGAAAGTCAAGTCTAAAATGTCAAAGTGATAATGAGAAATGTTTAAAATGTGCTGCATTTCAGGAAAGTTCTCCTGCAACAGGGCGATCAAATTTAGATCATACATCTGTACCAAGTTAAAAAAAAAAGAAGATTAAAAATACACAAAGCAAATAAATGCATTGCACATGCTACGCACTGACTGCAGTCATCCAACGAGTACAAAAGGACAGTAAAAATACGGGTAGCGTATAAATAGGCGTCGCCTGGCTATGGTTTCAGGTCAGGATTCAATGACAGAGTAGACTTGTTCAGTCTGTTAGTATTCTGTCCTATAATCCAGGGGAACCACAAGTTGTATAGGTTAGTCCTAGTCCATGTAAACGGTGTGTGTGTGTGTGCTTGTGTGTCCAATGTTATTTGTTGCCTAGACTTTACTGCAAATGACACTGAAGTCCACAGAATAAACAATACACTAATATTGCAGTTACCATGACAGCCTTTATAATAGAAAGCTTGTGACCACACACATCTAAATATTACACTTGGGAAAACAACATCTTAAAGTAGAAATAGAATGAAACAAACAGGCATTCTATTTTTTCTCTATTATAGTGGCTACGAATATTGTGGCCACTATAGTAGACATCGGTCAAGTGCACAAGGCAGCCAAGTAGCCTACTATCTATGGTGGTGAAACGGACAGTACTCTCCAAGGTGCTAATTAATTCTAAGCATTTTAGACATCGGCCTACTAGCTAGTGGAGGTGCCGGTGGTGATGCTGACCTGGCGGGATTAGCATGGCCATCAGGAACAGTTTGCCCCTCACTCCTCTGCTCCGGGACTGACAATTCTCAGGCTCGTTCTGGGTTCGATTCACCATCTTTCTCTGGATTTTTGGACTTGAAAAATGTCAAACTCGAATGCCTTTCCTTAACAAAATAGTTTTGGCTTTCCAACAATTCAAATTCAGTACGGAGATGACTAGGCTAGGCTAAGTGACGTGATTAAGTAGGGACTTCTTCACTAGCTGACCACCACTACCAAAACCTGTGTCAAGATCAGTTACTAACCCCACTGGCACTCCCCATAACCTCCATGTACAAATAAGATCTGGAATCAGTGTGGCAGAATAGGATTATTACATAGAAGGATCACCTCGCTTTTACATAGTCTTTCTGGGGGGCGGGAGAAATAACGAGACTGCAACTTGAAACTCGCATCACTCGTTCGCTTACAGCCAGTAGTGCCACCATTCTGGATTCAAAACGGCAAATTTCACCGAAAGGTGACTAGTTTGCATCCCTGGAGAGAGCAAGAGAGCGACGGAGGGACAGAAAGAAAAATAGTTTGTGTGTGTATATGTGTGTGTATGTGTGTGTGTGTGTTTGTATTGGTGGCAGATCTAATATAACTCCAACAACAAGGAGAGCCATTCTTTCTGGTGGGGGGTGAGGAGGGAGGGGTGAGAAAGGGGAGACGGATTAAATACTTCTAAACCGCCTCGGCTCAACTTCACTCCATCCTTCACTGCAAAACTTACCACTGGGTGAGCAGCCACCACAGAACACAGAGGCCAGACGTGTGTGTGTGTGTGTGTGTGTGTGTGTGTGTGTGTGTGTGTGTGTGTGTGTGTGTGTGTGTGTGTGTGTGTGTGTGTGTGTGTGTGTGTGTGTGTGTGTGTGTGTGTGTGTGTGAGAGGAAGAGAGCAGTAGATTTGGGTGAACGGGTTCTTATTTTTCCCTTCCTCCCAAGTCCCAATGGGGTGTGTATGTACGTGCGTCCGTGTGTGTATGTGTGTGTGTGGGTGTGTGTGTCGTGTGCCCCAGAGCAAGTGGTGCCCATGACTGGTTAAGCACCTCTCCAAAAGTTCCACACTTGGCATGGGGCTTTGAGGAGGTGCCAATATGCCATGTCACCATGAGGCTTGCCAGCATTACAGAGCGATACAGGGCAGTGCCATGCTACTGCTGTGTATACCACTATGACAGGCTATGCAAATACAGGGACCTAGGTCATATAAGTATGTAGGTTAGGATTTTTTGTTTCTCACTAATCCTGAGTTTTTATGCTGCCCCTTCACAGTCTTAAAATATTTCTTAATTTGAAAAGATTGCAAAGTATCGGATCCTGCGTCAGTAGATGGGGGCAACTCATAGAGGGTAGAGGGCTAGGGGCCAGGTATAGGTGTAGGGGCCTGGGATAGGTGTAGGGGCCAGGTATAGGTGTAGGGGCCTGGGATAGGTGTAGGTGCTAGGGGTCCGGGGTAGGGGCTAGGTATAGGGGCTAGGGGCCTGGGGTAGGGGATAGGTGTAGGGGCTAGTTGCCCGGGGTAGGGGCTATGTATAGGGGCTAGGGGCCTTTGGTAAGGGCTAGGTGACCGGGGTAGGGGCTAGGTGTAGGGGCTAGGTGTCCAGGGTAGGGGCTAGGGGCTCGGGTTAGGGGCTAGGTATAGGGGCTAGGTGTAGGGGCTAGGTATAGGGACTAGGTGTCAGTTTAGGGGGTGAGGTGTCGGTTTAGCATTGGTAGCCTTTTTCAAATGACCGAGGATAGCGGTACATTATCAACCGTTGTAATGACGAGGTTAGGGGGGCAGCCCAAGGCATGGTAGTGAGAAGGCTAATAAGAGTCTCACATGTTGGCATGGCCTACAGGGTGATTTGATTTCCATCATCTGACTTTTCAGGAAAACCACTGCACAAATCACATGCACTCACCCCATCCATCCTTCTCAGTTTCAAATAACCTTTCTCCTTTTTGAAGAAGCATATGTGCAGGACAGCATAGTTGAAACACACACACAAGTATGAGGTAACCCTAAACACAGATGTGTGTGTCAGGAGGGGACACGTGTTCACACTGCAGTTCCCATCTAAATCATCCAAAAATGGTCACTAAACATGACGTACACAGCCACAAATAATCTCTGTAAACAGACTCACCACAGCCTCTAACACACACTCACCCTCTCACACATACACAGTCTTGTATAAGTAACCTTGTGGGGGGACACAATTCAGTCCCATTGAAAATCCTAACCCCAAAACCTAAACTTAACCCTAACCCTAGATCCTAACTCTAAAACTAACCCTAGCTCCTAACCCTAACCTAATTCTAACCCTAACACTAATTCTAACCTTAACCCCCTCGAAATAGCATTTGACCTTGTGGAGACTAACAAAATGTCCCCAGTTGGTCAGATTTTTGTTAGTTTACTCTTCTTGTGGGGACTTCTGGTCCCCACAAGTATAGTTAAACACGTCCACAACCACCCACACACACACACACATGCACACACACAACAACACACGCTGGAGCTTGCCAGAAAGAAATCCCCACAATTACCATGGATCAGAGTTAGTTTACCTAAAATCTTAGGCCTAAGTAAATGCACAGACGAGACGAATAGTCGCTTCCAAACCCACGTTGTAATCCACGGATCAATCCGTACTTTTGGGTTCTTCACACTTCCTTCACACTGGCTCTCATTCTATTGGCAATGCCTATCTGGCATTCGTTCTCTCTATCCTAGTTGCTTTTCTCTTTTCTCCATAAGAGGGGTACTTCCAATGCACTCCCAAAATCTATTTTTATCTGCCTTCTCTCATCGTTCCGGGATGGAGTGAGACACAATGAGAAAACAGAGGGAAGGAAAATAAGAGAAAGAAAGAGACAGTGAAAGGAGAGAAAGAGGGGGTGGAGAAGAGAAGAAATAGGATAAAAGACAGAAGAATGAAGAAAGAAGAGGAGATACAGGGAAGGAGAGAAATACAAAGAAAGAGAGAGAGATGGAGAGAGAAACATAGAGAAATACGGATAGAGAGAGAGAGAGGTGAGACGAGAGAGAGAGAGGTGAGACGAGAGAGAGAGAGAGAGAGAGGTGGGACGAGAGAGAGAGAGAAGTGGGACGAGAGAGAGAGAGAGAGGGAGAGAAAGAGAGAGAGCGAGAGAGAGAAGTGGGACGAGAGAGAGAGAGAGAGAGAGAAGTGGGACGAGAGAGAGAGAGAGAGAGAGAGAGAGAGAGGTGGGACGAGAGAGAGCGCGAGAACACTTAAGGGGAGCGGGGGGAGCTCAGTTCAGTTCAGTCCAGCCTGGCCCAGCTGAAGGGAGCTGGCAACCCACCACGGCAGAAACACCCGAACAAAAGGATCATTTATTGCAGGAGGAAAAAAGGGGGAGGCGGAATGGACTGGAGGGATGAAGGGAGGAGGGACACTGTACAGAGGTATTTGGGAGCAGTGTGAGTTAGTGAAACGCTGGCCCCCTCAACATTCACAGCCAACGTGTAACATTCTGCCCCATGCTGCCTGGCTTACGCGACCATGCTAACATGTACAGCCATGAGGACCCACTGTGGAGGGCTAAAATCCTTCATAAAGACCCACAGTGTGAAGGCTAGCTAGTGCTAACGCTCCACAACTCAGTACTAGTTACTACCGGCTTATAAATCCCCACAGATACAATGAGCCAGCTCAGGCTAAGTCAGGGAAGACAGACTTCTCTAATGAGCCAGCTCAGGCTAAGTCAAGGAAGACAGGCTTCTCTAATGAGCCAGCTCAGGCTAAGTCAGGGAAGACGGCCTTCTCTAATGAGTCAGTCAGACTAAGTCAGGGAAGACGGCCTTCTCTAATGAGTCAGTCAGGCTAAGTCAGGGAAGACGGCCTTCTCTAATGAGTCAGTCAGGCTAAGTCAGGGAAGACGGCCTTCTCTAATGAGTCAGTCAGACTAAGTCAGGGAAGACGGCCTTCTCTAATGAGTCAGTCAGGCTAAGTCAGGGAAGACGGGCTTCTCTAATGAGCCAGCTCAGGCTAAGTCAGGGAAGACGGCCTTCTCTCTCAGAGAACATTTGTCTCCTTCTCAGAGAAGAATTGCATATAATGTGCAGTCTGAGACTCGATAAGCACATTTTAATGTAATAAGAATTGTAAATGTTTTAATAGGTCGTTTCAGCCTTATGCAATCGCTCTGACCTTTAGACAAAATAGATTTGCAGATAGAACCATTGCATGTACTTAGCTACAGATAGCAGCCTAACCATATCTTTGATTTAGGCTTAAATAGACAGTAACAAAGATCTGATTGGTTTCTGTGTGTGTGTGTGTAATCCGGCGCCAGGTGGGCCTGAATATAAGCATAGATGGACAGAACTGCTCAGTTTCATCTGATTATCTAAAAGGCCACTGTTTCTGAATAATAGAGAGAGAGAGAGATAGAGAGAGAGAGAGAGAGAGAGAGAGAGAGAGAGAGAGAGAGAGAGAGAGAGAGAGAGAGAGAGAGAGAGAGAGAGAGAGAGAGAGAGAGAGAGAGAGAGAGAGAGAGAGAGAGAGAGAGAGAGAGACACAGAGAGAGACACAGAGAGAGACACAGAGAGAGACACAGAGAGAGAGAGAGACACAGAGAGAGAGAGAGAGAGAGAGAGAGAGACACAGAGAGAGAGAGAGAGAGAGAGAGAGACACAGAGAGAGAGAGAGAGAGAGAGAGAGACACAGAGAGAGAGAGAGAGAGAGAGAGAGAGAGAGAGAGACACAGAGAGAGAGAGAAAGCAAGCATAGGAAGAGTCTCAGGAGAGCAGCGAGAGGTAATTTAGACCACAACCTAAATATGGCAAAAGGAGTAGACTTGAAAAACCAGTGCCTCTTACCTGTACCATCCTTGTTTCCGTTCTGATGCGTTCGCAGCTCCTCTGATTTGTAGAAGTCAATGCTGGCATAGGTGTTGAGGTTGGAGCCTACACTGCCCCCCACTCCAGCCCCGGCCCCCCCAGTCAGCATGGATGAGTAGAGGCGAAGGGAGTTGGCCTGGGCGGTTGAAGATCCGTCTAGGGCTGAATGAGGGCTCTCTTTGTTAGCCAAGTCCAAGTCTATGTAGTTGAGGCCTTGCTCCATGGATGAAGGCTCGGCAGAGGGCAGGCCAGGCCCAGGATGGAGGAACAGCATGCCCTCGAACCCCAGCCGGCGAGCCACAGCCTGGTTGTGCTCCGGGAAGAGGGAGGCGGCAGAGGAGGAGTTGGAGGAGGAGGAGGATTGGGGAGGGAGAGAGGGGGAGGCAAGGAAGGTTTCGGAGCAGTGGCGTCTGCGGCCTTGGGCGTCGGCCCGGATCACTTTAGCGCCGTGGTCCGGGTTGGGCCCGGTTTTGGCCAGGGGGAAGTCCAGGCCCAGGGTAAGGACAGGGACTGGTGTCTCGGGCCTAGCTGGGGAGTGGGCTTTGTGGAAGGTGTTATTGGACATGGAGCTGGCAACAGTGTTGTTGTTCAGGCTGAAGGCCATCTCTGTATAGTCCCCGCAGGAGGTAGGGGACTCTGATCGAGTCACCACCACGGGGGTAGTCTGTCTGTTTATCCTGGGTCCCGCTTCAGCCCCTTCGGGCCCCCCTTGCTGCTGAGGGGACACCCTGAGCTCGCCCTTGGGTGCCAGGGCTTTGGGAGGGGGCGTAGAAGGGATAGGGAAGGAAGGGAAGCCCAGCGGTGTCAGGGAGAGGGGCGAGGGGGACGGAGAGGGCCCCAGGTCCATGTTGACATACTCAGAGGCTGATAGAGGGGTTAAGGGCGTCAGAGGGGCCGAGGGGCTGCGGGAGAGGGGCAGGAACCCCCCCAGGCAGGACGCGGGCTGGTGTGAGGGGCGCTGGCTGGAACCACGAGGGAGGGACATCCCATGTCTGAGTCCCCTTGCTCCCGTACCTCCTGGCCCTCCTCTGGTGCTTTTGTCCCCCTTGAACTCGATGCTCACGTACTCCCCTGGGCTCTTGGGCTCCGGAGGGAGGGGATTCTCACGGACCCTGGGGAGGGTGTTGGCTTTGGACACGTCCACAAACAGGCTGACCGGCCGGGTTCTGGCTCCCCCTTGCTGGCCCTGCTTGGGGGCCGCCCGTCTCTGCTGGAGGAGCCCTATGTCTTTAGAGTGAGCGCCCCCACCTGAGGGGCCTGCTCCCTGGGAAGACCTGTCCTCGTTCTCCCCTAGGCTCTCGCTGCTGGCCGAGCTGGACGAGTATGAGGACGAGGAGAGGGACAGGTGGCGACCTTGGACCGCACCCAAATTCGGGTCCTGACGACCACCCACTGCCCTGCCAACCCCTCTACTACCACCACTCCCATTGAGCCTCCTGCCTCGGCCGTCCTCAAAGTGTCCACCAGGTGGTGTGTGTTTGTAGGAGCGGGGCAGTGAGTAGTAGGAGTAGACCATCTTGGGGGCCTGCTGAAGGGGAGGGGGGCTGTTGTTGGCCGAGCGGGCGCTGATGGGGGACATGTTCATGTAGTCGCTGCCCGCCCGGCTGTCTGCGCTGCTGCTGCCCACCCAGGCCCCGCCTGCCAGGCCACCACGCTGGTCCGGAGAGCAGCTGCTGTTGGGTGACATCATCATGTAGCCGTCTCCGGGAGGGGGCCGGATCTGTTGTGGAGGTGATACGCTGTTGTTGGGTGTCATGGCCATGTAGTCGTCCGCCGGCTTGGACTCGTCGGCAACAGAGGCGGAAAGCGAGTTGGTGAGGGAGACAGGGGGTTGTGTCACTCCTCCCGGTAGCATGGACATGTAGCCGTTATCCCGCACTATACCTCCACCTAACTCTCCAGCCACGTCCAGGTAACCCCCTCCCCCCCCCCCTCCACCAGGGCTTATCTCGGAGTCTCTCCGTGAAGAGGAGGAGGTGGTGAAGGACTCCCTGCTGGTGCTGCGCGACATGATGGCGTAGTCGGCCGCGTCCTCGTCCTGCTCCTCCTCCTCCCCCCTGCGGGGCCGTGGGGCCAGGCGCTCCAGGGCCATGGGCGGCAGGGATGCCCGCTTGCTCAGCAGCCGCCTCTCTGCCTCACATTCCCGGCTGGAGGAGCGCCGCAGGACCCTCCTGGTCTGGGGCTGTTGGGAAGGGGCTGAGCTAGATGCACCAGCTGGCAGAGAGCCAGATGACATGGCTCCACCTCCACGATGGTCCATTAATATGTAGTTAGCAGCCTCGGCATCCAGGGATTGACCGTGGTCGCTCAGACCGCCCAACCCGGCTGACCCTCCAAGCATGTTGGGGGAGGGGGCCAGGAGGGAGTGGGAGGATTGCTCCCCAGGGCTGGAGCCGTACTCGTCCGAGGAGCCATAGTCGCTGTGGGAGCCTGACACAGAAGCGTTGTGGGAGGGGACGCGGCTGTATGCACCGGCCCCTGCTCCTCCACTACCTCCTCCGGTTGCACCCACCACTACCCCAAACTCTGAGCTGTGGCCGGAGCTGGAGGAGAGGCTGGGGGCTGGGGAGGGGCCTGGGGTGGAGACGGAGCGCATCAAGCCCAGGGGGTTGTTCTTGGCAAGGGTAGGGGCCGAGCGGGCCGATTTGGACCTGAGGATGGGCGTGGTGGAGCAGGACCCGTGGGTAGTAGGACTGGAACTCTGCCCTACCCCTCCACATGCTCGACCCACTCCTTCTTCACCTTTACCCCCGTCACTGGCTGTGCGTGACCTGGGCAAGCTGTGGCGGGGAGTGGGCGATGCGTTGGTACTGTTGCCCCCAGTTCCAGCCCCTCCGGGCGGCTCAGTGCGGGGCCTGCGGGTGAAGCCCACCTGGCTGGGGGGCGGGTTCGGGTGGTGGCGTCGCGAGGGGACGCTGATGGGGTTGGAGGCTGTAGCGCCCCCACCTGGTCCGGAGTTGGACTGCGACTTGCTGCGCTGGCGGAACTCCTCGCTCAGGGCCTTCATGGCTTCCAGCAGGGTCTCATGCATGTTCTGGGCTACTACAGAGTCATCCACCTGCAGAACACAGTTATACACAGTTATATGGGTTTACAACCACATGTCGAGTCGGCCACATGTTCTAACCTCTAATCCGTAACCTTAACCTTTAACCTAACCTTAACCAAACCCATAACAAATTCACTACTGTCTCTTTTACATTAAGTTTATGGACCTGTGTTACATCTCACCTGCATCCAGAACTCCCCGGGGCCCGTGACCGCGGAACGACCAACCTCCACAAAGAAGAAGTTCTCGGAGTGACCGCAGCGCCGCACATTCATCAACTGCAGGACCACGGCGGCGGCGTCTGAGTTGAGCTTGACGAAGTTGACCGTCTTGTCGGTCAGGCACAGCCGGTAGACGCCCACCAGGTTCTTGGCCTGGCCCAGCCCCTTTGGCCACACCTTGACCTGCCACACCTCCTTGAAGGCGGGGCCTGGGGTGGGTACACCGTAGTCCCCTCCAGGACCAGTGTCGGTAGTAGCCGCCTTACCTGGAGAAGAGGACAGAAGGGAGAGAGACAGAGACAGACAGACAGACAACAGGTGGGTGGATAAAGAAAGAAAGAAAGAAAGAAAGAAAGAAAGAAAGAAAGAAAGAAAGAAAGAAAGAAAGAAAGAAAGAAAGAAAGAAAGAAAGAAAGAGGTTATGTATGTGGGACGTGTAGGAAGTTTACAAAGGAACAGAGGTAAATCCCTGAGGGTGTAAAGGACCAACATGCCTCAGTTACGAGGGAATGTCAAATTCTGAACAATCCACTTTTCACACGAGCACACAGCGGCTTGCAAGTCCTGCTCCCCCTGCAGCTGCATGTTTCAACTTGGTGGCCACACACACACGGTGGCCAGACACACACACACACGGTGGCCAGACACACACACATGCACGGTGGCCACACACACACACATGCACGGTGGCCACACGCACACATGCACGGTAGCCACACACACACACACGGTGGCCACACACACACACACACACACACGGTGCCCACACACACGGTGGCCACACACACGGTGGCCACACACACGGTGGCCACACACACGCGAACAGTGGCCACACACACACATGCACGGTGGCCACACACACGGTGGCCACACACACACACACACGGTGGCCACACACACGCATGGTGGCCACACACACACGCACATATGAAAAATGTAAACTGTTGAGGATTCACGCACTTCAAAATGACAATGACTACGAAAAAAAAAGGCTAAACTGTCGTGGAAATGATTTTACTGACTACGGGCGACTTCCCATAGATTACAGATGGGCGATATGGACAAACGTGATAACTTAATTGATACAATAACGATAAAGAGAACTATAACATTCTGCACCACTGTATTGTTCTTGTTATCCTTTAAAACTACTGTTACTAGTTTGATGGTTGTAGCCATCAATTGTCCCATTAACAATTAACAATCACCCATATTAGCAAACTTCTTTCATTTCTCTAGCATAGGCTACTTACTGTAATGAACGATATCAGCAAAATGCCTCCGATTAGTGATGGGTATGGTCGGTGTCAATAATTTACCATCCATCCCACCCATCTGGCCTTAGACCGACTTATTTCCATACTCTTGGTTGGTGTTTGCAGGTTTGAGACGTTCTGAATACATAGATTAAGTTAATTTACTGTATAAAGTTCTGTTACAGTAGATTCTCATTTACAGGTCACTCACTGTATAGAGAAAAGAGCACACCTTTCTTGAGACTGAGCTTACTTGGTCTAATAGGGAACAATTACGTCCTCTGTTAATATCAGTGGTATGTAAGGGGACCAGCACACCTGTTTAATAACTGCTTTCATAGATAAGAATGGGTGTCAATGAATCCTTCACAAGCAACCAACACACACTCACGTCGAGACTAGGCCTAAATGCTTAGATGTTAAGACTAATAGCTCTTAGAGGCACCTCTGTCAACTTCAGCCAAAAAAAGAAAGCCCTTATCACTCCATAGCCTCCAACATACTGGAGTGTGCATGTGTGCATGTTTGTGTGCGTGTGCTGACGCACATACATGAAGCAGTATCAATTAGGTGCAGGGAAACATGTCTTCCTCTGGGTCTCTACCGTGCCTTCTGTTTAACCCAACAATTACAACCATATGTATGTACAAAAACCTCCGGCACGAACGCACAACAAAACGAAGACAGACTCAACCTCCGTCATGACTAACATTTCCACGTCTGCTTCCAAAACATTCAGTTGCGGTCGTGGAATGGGAAACCTGCATGTGTATGGTCTTCTGGCTTTCTTACCGCTAAATGGATGATGAACCATGACTTCAAGGCCCACCAGAATAGCTGTTGTGTTCTGTTGGAGGCTAAGCCAGACAGAGGAGGCTGGTGGGAGAAGCTATAGGTAGACAGTCTCATTGTAATGGCTGGAATGGAATCAATGGTACCAACATGTTTGGCTACATTCCATTGATTCCATTCCAGCTCCTCCCACCAGCCTCCTCTGATGCCATAGGTTTAGACAGTAGACCAGAGGCTGTGTACGAGGCACGTCCCTGCATTAGATGAGTCACTCTAGGACAAGCATGACTATTTAATGGACCACTGTCCGTCTGTGTGTGTGTGTGTGTGTGTGTGTGTGTGTGTGTGTGTGTGTGTGTGTGAGGTTTTGAGGGACTGAGACAGATGAGGGAGGTTTTGAGGCAGAGGGACTGAGACAGATGAGGGAGGTTTTGAGGCAGAGGGACTGAGACAGATGAGGGAGGTTTTGAGGCAGAGGGACTGAGACAGATGAGGGAGGTTTTGAGGCAGAGGGACTGAGACAGATGAGGGAGGTTTTGAGGCAGAGGGACTGAGACAGATGAGGGAGGTTTTGAGGCAGAGGGACTGAGACAGATGAGGGAGGTTTTGAGGCAGAGGGACTGAGACAGATGAGGGAATGCAGGAGGAAAACAAGGGATCCTTGAGAAAAATGAAGTTCAAGTATGAAAAGACGTAGACTTTCTGTAATGTACTGACTGACGAAAACTTGACCTGAAGGGTAATAATGGAAATGAAAATACATTCTTCCTTTCTCTCCTTTTCTTTCACTATAAACGCAGCCTCACTAATTCCCTCCCTGTCACCATCTTACTATCCCACTCCACTGTCCTTCCTTCCCACACACGGCCTCAGATCCCCACGCCAAACACTGCTCAACCGTGTGTTTCTTTTATCCTAGAGAACTCCTCAGCTTTCCTCGAAGCAGGTCTGTGCTGCTTGTTATGATTACATCCTTAGAAATCAGCCGTGCGTCGAGTTTCCCGCTTCAACCCCCAGCAGCTCTACTTCTATGATCCCGTGTCTCGCAAGGCCACCGTTTTCACTCCTACACCTGCTAGTGATACGCACGCACCCACACAAACACACACAAACACACACCGCCTGGAGCAATCAGAGCAGCTTAAGACCTCACTAGCTCAGTTAACGCATGTTGCACTTCTCCTAGCCTTAAAGTGACCATAATATCCATTAACCTACCCAACCCATCATCATAACAACCTCTTTAAAATGTTACATAAGTAGGAGGTGTACAGAAGTGTGTGAATTCTAGATGTGACTGGTTTTCCCCTATGGGACCTCTCCCTGGCAGAGTAGTACTAACAGAGCCAGTGGTGGAGAAGGAGAAAGGTTTTAGCTCACGCAATGCAAACCCAGTGGGGTGACTGTGCGGTCGAGTCCAGCACACGGACAGAGGGATGGACCGCCATGGTACATAACACAAACAAGCTTAGCCCTCACACATAAACAGCGGTCGTTTTACGAAGCCCTCAGCAGCAGTCTTGATGATTCAGACTACAGGAGGGCGATGACAGAGTCAAAGTGACACTGTGCTCCTGGGCAACATGAAGCACCTCTCCGGGTGAACAGAAGACTGTTCCTGTTAGAAAAGCAAACGTAAGGCAACCTTATCGCAACATTCAACTTCAGATAGCTTTTCCACTTGGCTAACCAGTGGCTACTTTCTACTTTATTCATATAGCCTATCGTTACTATATTTCAACCTTACTGCAACAATCAGTTCAACGTGTGATTAATGGCGATTACCAACTGCTATTTGAACACACTCTGACACACTACTCTATCCATACAAGATAAGTAATGTATTATTACATAACTGCGACCTTATCACAATGTTCAGCTTCACGTGTGGCTACCACCAACTGTAGTGTGAAGTCCAGAACCCACACACACTACGCACTTTCTGTTCATACATACTATATTTACTGTACCCTTCTATCCCCCCTTAAGACGAGTACATGCATATAGATTAATATCACTTGCTGGGCCTCTCATTATATATGACTTAGGGTGTGATTATGCCTTGTTGGCTCCAAAACACCATGGTATTCCCCCTGCTTCCTCCTGATCCAGGTCAGCCTTTATTGGGGGCCATAACAGCTGTTTGTTCTTTGCCCATGAACCTGTGGTGCTGCTAGCCGTGTGTGTGTATTTATGTATATGTGTGTGTGCGCGTGTATTGACAAACCCTTTCCATTAGTGACGAACGGAGTGTGACATAGTGATAACTGTTATCACACACTGGCTAGGCGACCCTGTTCAATGTAGGTCAAGGGCATTTCCATGGTAACGGAATTAAAATGTATGCCAAACAAAAAACATTGATTTCAAAGTTTAACAAACAATACTATACAAAACTATATGCACCAGGACTATTGTTAACAATTTCACAGAACATTATACAAAAACACATTTACTGGAAGAACTGTGCAGATGCAAAGTTTTTTTTAAAATATTGGCTCAGAATTAAGATTCAAAGATCTTTGCAGAAAGAATGAGGTGTCAGCTATGACATGACACATTGAGTTGGAAAAAATCTGAACTACAGTAAGTGAAGTGGACTTACAACCGGTAACATAATTGTGGTAACGAAATTTCAAAAGTCCCTGATCTGTACTACACAGGAATGTAGAATTATAGGTACACCAAGGTAGTAATATACAGTATCCTTTGCATATTTGGGTATTATTCTACACACTGGCTATTATTTTAATGAGCTCCACCACCAAACAAGACCAAATGTGATTGGTAGGACCGGATCAAATCTGAACCAATCATAGACGTCTATGTTTCAGAAGTTTGGACATCAAAGTGGAGCACAGTAGAGTACAGTACAGTTTAGTACAGTATATTTCAGTACAGTATAGTCAAGTAGCGTATAGTACAGTACAGTACAGTACAGTACAGTACAGTTCAGTATAGTTTAGAACAGTATATTTCAGTACAGTATAGTCAAGTAGCGTATAGTACAGTACAGTACAGTACAGTACAGTACAGTTTAGTACAGTATATTTCAGTACAGTATAGTCAAGTAGCGTACAGTACAGTACAGTACAGTACAGTACAGTACAGTACAGTACAGTACAGTACAGTACAGTACAGTTCAGTATAGTTTAGAACAGTATATTTCAGTACAGTATAGTCAAGTAGCGTATAGTACAGTACAGTACAGTACAGTACAGTACAGTTCAGTATAGTTTAGAACAGTATATTTCAGGACAGTATAGTCAAGTAGCATATAGTTCAGTGCTGTACAGTATAGTTCAGTATAGTCAAGTACAGTATAGTTCAATGCAGTTTAGTACAGTTCAGGTCAGTGCAGTACAATTCAGTGCAGTATAGCTTAGTTCAGTTCAGTTCAGTACAGTTCAGTTCAGTGCAGTACAATTCAGTGCAGTATAACTTAGTTCAGTTCAGTAAGGTTCAGTTCAGTACATTATAGTGGACTCAACTCGTGTGGTCTACTGTGAAACTGTAGTGAACTGTACTCCACTCTATTCTACTATATTGTACAGTCCAAGACAGTACTGTACTGAACTAAACTTTACTTTTCTTTACTGTACTGAGCTATAATCTACGCTACTCTACTTTTCTGTACTGTGCTCTACTTTACTGGAATGTACTAAACTGGGTTGTCCAAACTTGTGAAACATAGACGTTCATGATTGGTTCAGATTTGGTCCAGACCGGAACAAATCTGAACATTTAATGGCAGACGGACATGAAACAGAACAGTAACAGCGTCAGAACAGGGGGAACAAAACGACATGACGACAATAATACTGAAGCGGGGAACAAACTGAGAAACAGACAGATATAGGGGAGGTAATGAAACAGGTGATTGAGTCCAGGTGAGTCCAATGAATCGCTGATGCGCGTGTCGAGGGTAACAGGTGCGGGTAATGATGGAGGCAGGAGTGCGTAGTGATGCGCAACCTGGCGCCCTTGAGCGCCAGGGAGGGAGAGCGGGAGCAGGCGTGACAGACGTCTATGTTTGGTCCAACTGAACTACATCTGTGGACATTGAAATCAAGGCCAGGGCGGAATGACCAATTTTCTACCTGTCAATGTACATCTAACGGTGTCGGTCAGTGCTCAGTGGGTGAGGAGGCTTAAACAGTATGCCAGTGGAAGGAGGACTGTAGGAGGTGACCCAACAGTGCTTTGTGACTATTATGAATTCTAATTGTAGCCAATTCAATTGCAGAAATTTGAATAATCGGTAACAGAATTTCAACACTATAAGTAATTGATAGGTCTAACTTTACGTTACTTTTATGAACTTTTATTATCCTCCCTACTCATGTGTTAGAGACATTTGAAAATATCTTAAAATATATGTAGGTAACTGAATTTCAAGGCACAAGGCAATGTTTCTTAAAAGGGATACTTCAGGATTTTGGCAATGGATCCGTATGAAGGAAGTTAGAGGTAGTTTGCTAGCAGTTACCATAGACTTCCAGTCATTGCGCTAACACTAGTTAGCAATTGCGCTAATGCTAGTTAGCAACTTCCTTCAAACTGCATGCAGAGACATAAAAATTGTATCTACGAGTTAATTTCCAAAATCCTTAAGTATCCCTTTAAACTTACAGAAGGAAAAAATATAAATATAAGTGTTGATATTAGTTGGCGGAAGTCTTTAGTTCTAAATTATTGTGATTCAATGTTTTTCTAAAACCTTTTAAGACATTTTTCTGCTAGATGTTTTCCAAGACCTGTTTTCCATCTGTTTGACAAGAAATCAAAGCCTTTGCTTATTCCAATTCCAAAAAATACATAAGACTCTTCGCTTTCATTTGACAACCAATTTGACATGCTCCTATGAACTTCACATGTTGGTGCTCATGGGTCCTTTTACATGGAAATGACCTCAACTCTGACATATAGGTACAGTATGGACATGGTGCCTTGGAGTAGCCCTTAGTTGTCAGGTAGTGCGCATGTGTGAAGTACGGTAGGATTCAGTAGTGTTGCATAATGTATAGTGTACTTTATTAGTGAGGCGCTGTGTAGTGAAGTTGACGTTTTAGTTTATCAACTTTTATTAGACCAAAAAGTCTCTTTAGGTTACATTTAGAACCTCTTTTTTTTTGTGTGAAGTAGCCTACTGTACGTATGATAATTTTATGAAGTAGGGCAGTGGTTCCCAAACTGTGGGGCGGGGAAGGATCTCTGTGAGTGCTAGGCATAAAAACGTTATCTCTCTTAGTTTAGTTAATGCACTCAGTAAATCACTGAATGCTAGAGCTAGCATGGAAAGATCCTTTCCAGTGCCCTAGCATGCAACAACGCTCTAAAAAACGTCACCAAAGAAGCCAACGAGCTGGACATCTGAGGCCTTAAGTCCCTTTATTTACCATCTCGCCTGCTCGGCTATCTCCCCCCTTTGCCTCTCGCCATCACCCTCAGTTACCAGTGTGGATAGACACAGGACAGCTGTGTCCAGTGTGTGTGTGTGTATTTATGTGTGTCAATAAAACTGTGGGTTCCCCCAAAAAGGATCTCCCTTGCTGCCAAGTGTCCCAGTCTGTCTCCTCTACTCCCCCACCTCTCCTTCCCTCACTCACTCTCTCATTATCTATCCCCACTCTCTCCTGGCCCCCGAAGAGAGAAACACAACGCCTACACAGCACCACGACCTCCCTAAGGCTCATTTCACACATATGGTATGTGTTATGAAGACACAGACGCACACGATAATCAGCGAGGCATCCAGCTTTGTCATCACTAAAGCACCACATGAAAGTGAGAGTGAGGGTTAGCTAGCGTGCTGGCTGGTCTTCCCTAGATTGTCTTCACAACAACCTCGTCAAGTTGGCAGCCATCATTAAATACTGCCACGTCAAGGCTTTTGTGTAGTCACAGAACCCCTGACGTATGAAGACTGCACTGGAGGAGAACACAACAGGTGCATACCAGAAGAGGTTGTCTATTCTTGTCTCCTATCCTTCATCACTTAGCCAAAAGTACAAGATAAGCCAAAGTAATACAGCAGAGGACTACCAAGCAAATTTACTGGAACCTGTCCAGTTTTCTTCATGTCAGTGCAGCTGCAGAAGTCAAATTAATTCACCATTGAAATTAACCCATTGACCTGGTCCTGCACCACAGTGGGGTGAGCTGGTGGTTAGCCTATATAATGTACTATCAACTAGCAGAGCAATATCCCCATAAAAGGTTTCTATACATGCATAAACCTCTGATCCCAGCTCCATCGCGCCATATGGACACTCATCGACGTGATTGATTGTGTTTTTCTCTCAACCTTTCCTTCATGTCAATCAAATTATGGGCCACTTACCGACTATCCTTGGGATAAATTGCGCTTGTTGCACATAACATGCATATGAAGCACATATAGGGGCTTTAAAAACTATCTCAAGCCTATATGTCGAGCCAAGCCTTAGGACTAACCTTTTACAGTAGCTGACTGTTTAGAGTGTGAGTGAACATGGATCTATTGCGCAACAGGGGGATCTACCCACCTAGCAAAAGACGGGCTAGCCCTACATGTTGAATGAAATTACAGGGTGTTAATGGCTGTCAACAATTTTCTGCATAGGAAACGACCCTGTGGCCCTGTGGCTGGGACTAACGGGAGAAGGAGAAGGGAGGATCCTGCTCCCGGCTGGATGGCTTCTGATCAAGCTCACAGTGCTTACTCAGCCTGCATCCCAAATGGTGCCCTATTTCCTATGCAGTGCACTACTTTTGACCAGGGTTCTGGTCAAAAGTAGTATACTAAATAGGGTGCCATTTGGGACTTAGTCGCTGGGTCTTAGCGGCAAAAATAACTCTGTTCACACCCAGCGTCCTGTCAGGCAGCGCCGCGCCGGGCCGACTTGGAGACAATAATTACGGTCTAATTAGGGAGATGAGCAACAGTTTAACTGGGTTTAACGTTTAATCGCCTCCCCGGCCGAGGCGGCCACCGGTGAGATCCAGATCACACCGCCTGCCTGGATGACTGACTGACAAAGGTATAAATACTACACTACAGCCATGCCTTGAGACAAGTGTATCCTCATGGATGAAGTGGTGTCTTGGCTTGCACTGATATAGAGTCAGAGTATCAGACAACAGTCATGTCTGTTATATGAAGTGAAAAGAGAACGCTGACTGTAGATCAGAGCTGATATGGGGTTAGTGGATAATACGACTGTGGTTTATGTGAGGCCAAAAGGGACAACTCACTGTAGATCAGAGCTTAGTAGCTGTCTATCATCAAGACTAACCTGGAAGGGCCTTTGTTCTGGTTTGTGGCTTGCTGGTTAAGTTTGACACTATAGTTTAATGAGCAGTTTACCTCCTAGTGTGTGTGTGTGTGTGTGTGTGTGTGTGTGTGTGTGTGTGTGTGTGTGTGTGTGTGTGTGTGTGTGTGTGTGTGTGTGTGTGTGTGTGTGTGTGTGTGTGTGTGTGTGTGTGTGTGTGTGTGTGTGTGTGTGTGCAGTGCTGTGTATCTCATCTCTCATCTCCAGTTCACACTGCTCTGTTGTTTACTAAGGTCAACAACAGTTCTTGAGGTGGCTTGTGAGCCAGAGGACTTTATTTGCCTGGCAAACGATGATGCCCCACACGTCTAATACCCTACTTTGGCCTTGAATATAAATAGTTCAGTAAACAAGCTTCTCTTACAGCTTGATACTGTATTTACTGGCCAAATGGCCTCCTTGGGCCCAGCTGAACAAATAAAGATCCCAATATCTCTCTCGGTCTCTGCAAGGCTGCTGGACTGTATTTGTGAAAGTTAAAGGGTTGGCAGAGGGAGGGAGTTTGCCTATGAGATATTAAGATGAAGGCAGTCCCTGGTTGCTTCAGGTGAATTTCCCACAACGCAGCACGGAGAGATTCTGAGACTGGGGAAGTTATTGAAAGTGGGCTACCGGTGTGTGTGGGCTCCACATGGGTACCGGAAATCCCCCAAAGTCCCCATAAGGATAGTAAAACAAAATGATCCCTCGTGGAACAAAGGCTATTTTAAGTTTAGGAGTAAGGCTTACGGTTACAATTAGGGTCAGGGTTTAGGGTTAGGGTAAAAGAAAAAAGGATTTTGAATGGAAATACATTTTAGGTCCCCTCAAGGATAGTAAAACATATGCTGAGTGTGTGTGTGTGTGTGTGTGTGTGTGTGTGTGTGTGTGTGTGTGTGTGTGTGTGTGTGTGTGTGCTTTGTAACCACTGCTCTCACATACATTGCTAGCACAGTATTTGCTTGACTGAAAGGTGGGTGTGAATCCTTCTGTGGGTTGACGTTACCCCCATAAACTTTCAGCTTACTGGATGGAAACCCCGAAGACTATATGATCACTGACACAGAGACTCCGCCCATTTACATTTTTCCAGTGGCATTATTTTAAATGGGAGGAGCTGGTTGTCAACTCTTTTAAGCGCTGTATAACATGCATTACAGGCACACCCGTTTACTGTATATATAGGTTGGAATTCCACGGGTTGTGTGTGTGTGGGTGTGCACACAAGTTGGCCTCATTCACCTCAAAAACTGTTTTGTCAAACGTCTGCATGAAAGAGATGGAAAATGTTGGAACCACATGAACTAGATCCTATATGCAATATGAGCCTGTGGGTGTAGATTGATGTAGCTGGCTGGCGCTGGGGTTGAATGAGAAATGTCTAAACTTCAGACCAGTCAAGAGAAAATAGATTTACATTTATAACACAACACTAAACAAACAGGAGGAGAAGGTGACAGCGTTCTGAGCAATGTCGAGTTACGCTGTTATTCAATAACGCCACAAAGCAGAGAATTCAGTGACACAATTGACACAAGATACGCTAAAAGACAGATGTCAAAATGTTTGACCAGATGAAGAGTCGACAGGGTTGTTTATTTGGTTAGCTCTGCCGATTGTTTATTGGCTGACAACTACAGAGAGAAAGAAACACCCCCTCTCCTCCCTCTCTTCTCCCTGCCTCCCTAATCTGGCAACCACATCCCTTACCCACTCTAAGGTGCTCCTCTGTGGCAATTTCCTTCTGTCTCTTCCATGTGTAGTACTGCGTGTGGGGGAGAAACTGTTGACATAGATCAGTTAGGCCTACAGTGCCTTCAGACCTCTTGAGTCACTCCAGTGTAGATTTGGCCTTGTGTTTTAGGTTATTGTCCTGCTAATCTCCCAGTGTCTGGTGTAAAGTAGACTGAACCAGGTTTTCCTCTAGGATTTTGCCTGTGCTTATCTCCATTCTGTTTCATTTTTATCTTGAAGAACTCCCCAGTCCTTAATGACTACAAGCATACCCATAACATGATGCAGCCACCACTATGCTTGAAAATATGGAGTTCAGTACTAAGTGATTTGTTGTATTGGATTTGCCCAAAACATAACACTTTGTATTCAGTAGAAAATGTTAATTGCTTTTCCACCTTTTTTGCAGTATTACTTTAGTGCCTGCTGCAAACAGGATGCATGTTTTAGAATATTTTTATTCTGTACAAGATTCCTTATATTATATTGTGGAGCAACTACAATGTTGTTGATCCATCCTCAGTTTTCCTCTATCACAGCCATTAAACTCTGTAACAGTTTTTATGTCACCATTGGTCTCATGGTGAAATCCCTGAGCAGTTTCCTTCCTCTCTGGCAACTGAGTTAGGAAGGGCAGCTGTATCTTTGTAGTGACTGGTTGTATTGAACACCACCCAAAGTGTAATTAATAACTACTCTAGTAATTAATCACCATGCTCAAAGGATATTCAATATCTGCTTTTTTTTACCCATCTACCTTCTTTGCGAAGCATTGGAAAACCTCCCTGGTCTTTGTGGTTGAAATTCACTGCTTGATTGAATTACCTTACAGATAATTGTATATGTGGGGTACAGAGATGAGGTAGTTATTCATGTTAAACACTATTATTGCACACAGAGTGAGTCCATGCATCTTACTATATGACTTGTTAAGCACATGTTTACTCCTGAACTTATTTGGGCTTGCCATAACAAAGGGATTTTTTTTTTATTGAACCTTTATTTAACTAGGCAAGTCAGTTAAGAACAAATTCTTATTTACAATGACGGCCTAGGAACAGTGGGTTAACTGCCTTGTTCAGGAGCAGAACGACAGATTTTTACCTTGTCAGCTCGGGCCCAACGCTCTAACCACTTGGCTACCTGCCGCCCCAGTGACTCAAGACATTTCAGCTTTTCATTTTTTATTAATTTGTAAAAATGTCTAAAATCATAATTCCACTTTAACATTGTGGGGTGTTGAGGGTAGGCCGGTGACAAAAAAAATCTATATGTAATCCACAAAATGTGGAAAAAGTCAAGGGGTATGAATACTTTCTGAAGGCACTGTATGTAACCTCTTGCATATAACATATGCATGGCAGGCAGCCTAGCGTTTAAGAGCGTTGGCCAGTAACCCAAAGGTTGCTGATTTGAATCCCTGAGCCGACTAGGTGAAAAATCTGTTGCTGTGCCCTTGAGCAAGGCACGTAACCCAAATTGCTCTGGATAAGAGCGTCTGCTAATTTACTCAAATGTAAATATATGCATAACATATTGTTGCTGGTTTTTGTGCCCAGTTGGTTACAGTTAGTACTGGAGAGACAGCCTGGACCCCTTTGCACAGGTAATAGGCCTAAGACATTAGTTAAAGTAACTGTCCTGTGAAAATATAATTTTAAAAGTTCATATTCTGTTAACTCATTCCCAAATAAAGATGTTGACTTATACCTAAATAATGTTGTCCTACTCTAGTATTTGTGGACAAAGCATAAATTGGAGAGAAAAAAACCCTGCAAAAACCCCACCTCAAACATGTATCTCCAACAGACTGTTTAAATAATGCTTGCTTATTTCTAATAGAGTAGGATATCATACTCCTGAGGGGGGATGTGCTGACCAATCAGCGGTCTAGAGTCGGATGAGCTGGCAAATCAGCGGTCTACTCGCGTGAATACTTTTTACGACTGGTATACGCCCACACCATTCTAATGCTGGGGTACGCACACATCCTTCCAACACAGAAAATCTGCTTTTTATCATACTTAATTACCAATTTTTGGGGAAGGAAAACTTTTTCTTTTTTTCTTTTACATTAAGGCACAGGTCAACCAAGTCAAAAGAGGTCCAATTCTATTTCAACCTCGATCATTGTTACATGTTGAGAATGTTTAGGACATGTGGTACATCAACACAGTAAGAGGCTTCTGCTTTTCTCTCTTGTTTGTTGCAGCGGCACCTAATTTTTCCCTCATTGTAATCAGCTCTTTTACATAACATAGGCCAGCAGGTTAGCTGTAAGTACCTTGAACCCAAACCTTCGTTTGCCAAGATTGCATCATGTGGCCACCCCACCCCAGTCACTAGTCTATCAGCTTTCCTTCCCATGATGAGACTGCAGAACAAGTTGGTGATTGCAGCCAGTCAGCTACTGGCTTGACAGTTTTGTTTGCACAAAAGGTTTGCTCAACTGCTGATATCAGGGGGGTTTTGAAAGCGTGTATACGTCGAAAATCGATGCGTTTTGTTACTGTATGTGCATAATTGCAAATATTAATAAATCATACAAAAAAACTCAATGTAAGATGAGTATGGCTATTGGTAGCTGTGCACAAGGAATACACGTGTAATTACTGTTGGTTTGGCCTGTTTCCTCTACTGTGATGTCTTGTCTGGTCGAATATTGTCGAAAATAACAACATACACTTACATTTTAGTCATTTAGCAGACGCTCTTATCCAGAGCGACTTACAGTAGGGAGTGCATACATTTTTAAAAGTAAAAAGAGAATCAGGCTCTTAACATAAATCTGGATGCGTTTGAGCAATGGCCTGGTTTGACTTGGAAAAAAAAGCAGGAGAAAGGTTGACTGTAGAACATTGGCTCCAATATAGCATACTCTTGATACAGGCAAAGTTTTAATTAAACTACTTGTTTTTCCCTTTTCTAAACCCTGTACAAACCACAAACTCTTGGTCCGTATGTGAACTTATGGAGCAAGTAGACCATCTATGATGGTGAGAAAAGTATGATAACCTTATAAGGGTGTTGGTAAGGATAAGCACACACGGCAACTTGGAACATAAGATTTGCAGTTTCTGGGGACCTTGGCAAAATATAATTGTTATGCATAGAAGTATGCATTGTAATTTAACATAATATTTATACTATGGTCCATAGGCAGCAATTCACATTAAGTATTGTAATATGGATTTCTTTAAAATGCAAAGAGCATGCCTCAAACTATTATGCTAAAATCGTGCACCGATATTTTTAAAACAGCGCTGGTAGTGAAAAGTGGGACAACCCTCGCTGCTGACAAGCAATGTGAAGTTACTCCCGTTGTGCACATTTCTGGATGTCCTAAAAAAAATTGCCTAATAACAATAACCATATTTTAAACGAGCACGTGTCGTTTTTATAAGCTGCATTTGAGCAATCGCTGCAGTGGGCTACATTGCCACGTTCAGATGCAATACTATGGCCACTTCGCTAACGATAGGCAGCCAGATAGAGGTCGGGTTGCAGTCAGAGCTCGTTGTAGTTTGCTTGCTATGCTTACTTACTTTTGCATTGCAGCTCCACCATGGCCTGATACCATTCGTCCTGATCTGCCTCGTTTTCTGCAGCGATTGCAAAGCTCTCCGCCCGAGTGTACAGCACTATCATGTGCTTGTTCTTCGCATCAGCCCGCTTATTGATGTTGAAACACGTCTCCAGCACCAGGGCTTTCTTGGGGACGGGTGTCTTTCCGCGGAATTTCTTCTCGCTCTCGTAGTATTCGAGCCGGGCCGGGCCCCTCTCCGAGGCCGTCCGGAGAACGAAGTATCGCCGGTGCATGGATTTCTGCTTGCGGAGATAGCCGCTCTTTCGAACGTCCTCGTAGCTTTGCGGCTCGGGTGGTTGGCTCTCCATTGCGCTCGAGTTATCTTGTTTTTCTCAACTAGAACCTAAACTTATCTTTTCAATGACAGCAACAATACTCTCGCAAGTTAACTACAGTAGAGGGTAATGCAAACATCATTCAGTCCCGTTCCCCTCCCTCCCTTTAACACATGTATGCAAGGGAGAGAGGTCCTCCGGTCCAGTTTAGTATTTTAAAATATTAGCTAAATATTCCCTTTCCTTTGTCGTTGCAATAACTACCTTCTTCAACTCAACAGTATCTCCTTCAGTTTTCTGCACACACACACAGACGAGCACATTCCGCAACTGAGCGAGAGTGCGTGCTACTACTATGTAGTAGAAATGGGTCGTTCGCGAACGAACGGCTCTTTTTGAACGGCTCTTTTTGGTGAACGTTGGGAACCAAATCGCATCTCGTGAAAGAGCTGATTTGCATACTACAACTACTGCATTTTTAGTTTCAAACAACGATTATCTGAAGATAGAGGATTTCTTAATGCAGAAACAATAAATAGTGGGGAGAGCAAGTCATTCCACTCATTTTTGCAGTGAGTTTAAACAAATCTTTTTTTATATATAATTTGGCTAGGTAAAAATGTAGTTGAACGTGCAATTTTTTTTCATGGTTCTAGGTCGATTTTCCAGCATTTCAATGAAGAGCCGTTTGGGAGCCAAATAATGCGGCTCTTTTAGCTGAACGGAGCCAAATGATGCGGCTCACCGAAAATACTCTGAATGCACATCGCCACTATTTAGCTAGTAGGCAGAGTGCTTTAATCCATTTACTGTAGCAGCAGCAGTGTATTGACTACTTCGCTGTAACTGCTGTACCCTCGCTATGGCGTGGAGCTACTATGAAAAGCTGCCTATCAACACTTGTCCATAGTGAGTGAGATAAGAGGCAGAGTATGCAAATAGAGAGAGGGGTGGAGAGAGAGAGGGCAATGAGTTTGGGTGCGAACTGGAATCGAATTGATATGCAGTTTGGTTCTTATAAGAATGCCTATGTCTGTGTTCTTCAGCCAATATTGTGGAATATGCAAAAGTATAATGTGCTGCACGATTGAATGATTGCGACATTGGGCTCTCAGGTGGCGCAGTGGTCTAAAGCACTGTATCTCATTACAAGAGGGGTCACTACAGTCCCAGGTTCGAATCCAGGCGGTGTCATATTCGGGCGTGATTGGGAGTCCCATAGGTTTGGCCGGGGTAGGCCGTCATTGTAAATCATAATTTGTTCTTAACTGACTTGCCTAGTTAAATAAAGGAAAAAAAAAATAACAAGAGATGCAACCCTCATAAAATTGCATCCCGATGATTTAACAGCTGTAACAGGATTTAACTTTTCAGTTTAATCCTGTTACAGCTGTTGGTGCGATCGATTTAACTGTACTGGGAACATTTTACATTATGTGTATAGGCATAATTACATGATTCAATCAAGGTTATGTGAATGTATTATTTATGAAGATTGTTTATTGCATTGTTTTAATTACACATAGTTAGTAATTATAACTAGCAGCCTAACGATTCATCTTTATTTTCATTATTACATTGTAGATGTAGAATTATGCAATATGCCACCTCATGGACAAGGTTTAAAAACTATGCAACATACGCCGCCTGGTGGTCATATGTTGTCATTACCTATTTAACGTTTTTAAATAGTCTACCCATAATTGACTGATAGCCAGAAGGAAGGAATTACTTGTGTAAATATTTGATGATCCAAATTATGTGTTACAAGTTATGTATTACAAAACGTTTAGAGAAACAAATGAAACATTCATACACACATATATATAGAGAGACAATGAATAAAGAACTAGACACTTTTTAAAGAAGCAACAAATATTATTTGAATTTGTGAACATTGACACTTCTCATTACAAATACTTTCTCAATGGAACTCTTCAAAGAAAGAAAGAAAGAAAATGAATTTCACCTCCATGCTGTCACCCAAAAGAACAAGAAACATTTGGTCCATTACAGGGAGAGATGAAACACACTGTTATTGTTTTGAAAATAGCTTTTACATTCAATAGCATCCCCTCTTGCAGCCCTCCAAGCGCATGCAGCCTGAGACTGAAACACAAATGATTTACGGACAAAAACAACCAACATATAAATCAATACAAACGTGTTTTCCGCATACGTACACACCAGAGGAGGCCGGTGGGAGGAGCTATAGGAGGACAGGCTCATTGTAATGGCTGGATTGGAATAAATGGAACGGTATCAAACACATGGAAACCACGTTTGACTCCGTTCCATTGATTCCATTCCAGCCACTACAATGAGCCTGTCATTCTATAGCTCCTCCCACCAGCCTCCTCTGTTACACACACAGCACATGGGGGGAAATTACAGGCTTGTCTGTAATGTTCTATCTACATGCATTAGGTGGATGTTGCGTTAAGGCTGGCAAAACCGTCACTAAGAAAAAAATGCTTGCTTGTCATAATTTTTTGCGCCTGTCATATTGTTCAGCTCTGAAAACCTTGAAGAGGGACATCTCCATTCTGTAACTTGATACACACTGACTGACTGGACTGGCTAGTTTTAGGGAGTTTTTGAATGCCCTTTTCAGAGGTGTATCCAAAAAGTAAGCCAAATATGAGGATTTGACGTACTGATGGGGCTGCTGTTGCACAGAAGCAGGAAATGGGAGAAACGGCTAATGCCGGGTGTACACTACACAACTTTTAAAATCCTAACACCGCAGAGCCTTTCAAATTAAACAACCGTATTTCCTGTCGTTTTTAGTTGTGCCAACGTTGTGGGGCAGATACTAAAAGATATGGCACAGAGGGTCACACACTAGAACATTCTTCACTTGGTCGTGTGGATTCTCGATACCACCACGCTGTCTCACAAAAACATTGACGTGACGTGATACTAGAACGAGCTGTGGCTCAAAGCAGCCTCATAAACGTTTTCAGTCAGACATCCACGCTTGCCATACAGAGTTGAAATATCTAGCCAACATTTTTTATTTAATAACATTGCTTGTGAACTTCAGAGCTGTGTAACGATTTGACACTTTGGCTTTGGTTAAAAGCTAGTACAAACGCATACTAGTAGTCATGGCTCCTGCTCGAGAGTCTACACATTCTGGGTGATGCAAAACATCATCATCTCACAGGCTTCTTCTCTGGCGAGCTCTCATTGGCTATTGCTGATCACCGTTCTCAGAACATGTCGACGCACATCTCACACTACCAGAGCATACATTTTTTTGTGCCGATAAAACATGTTTGAAAATATCGGGACGTCTGGGACTGCTCAAAGACGGGATCGGTAGACATCAGATTGCATCTCTGACTCGCTCACATTAAACGAGTAGGCAACGACATGGGGATTTTGTCTCGGATCTCAAAATCTTATCTGGGACAGCTAAACCGGGGCCAAAATCGTGAAGTGTACACCCGGCTAAAGTGTGTGTGTGTCTTGGTGATGACACCCACAGTCCTGAGGTGGATTCTATTGCCATATAAACATCTTTTGATATATGGTATGTGGTACACACACACCCAAACACACACAGGTACACACAGGTACACATTCTTTCCACGGATAAACATTACTGTACAGATACTCCACACGCGCAGGCACGGACACACACACACACACACACACGTAGAGAGGCCTGCATGAGCGTTTCCCCTCTCTCTCTTTGAAAGGGCATTGAAATGGCAGCAGCTCCTCAAGTTCACTGGTCTTCAGTCCACCCCTTCATGTCGGGGGTCGGGGGAGTTGCCGGAGTATCAGATGTATCAGATGAAAGGGTTTCGCGACATTCCTCTACTCGGGTAAACGTTCCCCTGAGAGAGGGAGGGAGAGAAGGAGGGTGAGAGGGAGAGTGAGAGAGAGAAGGAGATGGTGAGGGAGAGTTCCTACTGTACACTTCCTGCTCCATAAAAGCCCTCAAATACCAATGAACCTTTCTTCCCTTTTGAATTAAGCATTAGCATAATAATTAAGCAGCTCTCAGTCCAAATCCCTAGCCTACACTGTGCAATCGTACACTCAATGCTCATTGTTGTTGTGTTGCTGTAGTGTGGTACTCACAGTGAATGGGTTCACTGACATTGGACAAGGAACTTTGGGCTGAGAGTCCGGCGCAGGGAAAGAGGCAAAACCTACAAAACACAACAACACCCCAAAACCAGAGATACATTAAGACAAAATACGAATACATCAAATGCTATACTAGTCTGACAAATATAGAACCACATGGGAATTGCCATTCAAACACATTGAAATCAACCAGCATCCAACATGAAAGGGGGTGCTAACAAAGAAATAGAATTACTAGAATGGACAACGCCCCTCAGACCATGGCAATTTGACTCATTCTAATTCTCTGGATTCTAACTCTAAATTTAGGAAATTTGTTGTTATTATGTAAGCAGGGGAGATAAGATGCTGTTAATCATCATTAGCTGTGGGGTGACATGGCATGCTGCTGTAGCCCAGAAAGAGAACACCTCCATGCAGCACACCACTGACTAACTGTTGTGTTTCTTGGCAAAGCATGTACTGTACTTTGCATATATAGAACGCAACATGGCAAGTGCTATTTTTGTGTGGTCTAGTACTGTATGGTTGGAGAACATATTCGCAATTCTGTTGGCTGAATAGAATAGAAAAGAGCAGAGATAAGCAGAATTGAATAGAATGAGCGGCAGGTAGCCGAGTGGTTAGAGTGTTGGGCCCGTAATCAAAAGGTTGCTGGATCGAATCCCCGAGATGACGATGTAAAAATCTGTCGTTCTGAACAGGCCGTCATTGTAAATAAGAATTTGTTATAGTTAAATAAAGGTTAAAAACAAAAATAGTTGACGAATACTTGCCGTTGGTTTCCTGGTTGTTGGCACGCTCGTGAGGAAATGGGAAGGTGGCAGACGGGGGAAACACTGAGGTGGGAGAGGTGACAAACCCACTGGAGTCACCTGGAGAAACATCATGGGAGAGTGTCACAAACAGTTGATCCTTCTATCTTGTGTCCTCCAATACATCAAGAGCCTATATAGAGCAGACATTATTCTACATTATAACCGCTTGTTAAAGATAACTAATGAATACTACTTATACAGTGCATTCGGAAAGTATGCCTTTTGTTACGTTAAAGCATTATTCTAAAATTGATAAAAAAAAAATATTTGTCATATCAATCTACACACAATACCTCATAATGACAAAGCAAAAATAGGTTTTTATAAATTGTTGCACATTTATACATTTAAAAAAACTGAAATACCTTATTTACATAAGTATTCAGAGCCTTTGCTTGTAGACTCCAAATTGAGCTCAGGTGCATCCTGTTTCCATTGATCATCCTTGAGCTGTTTCTACAACTTAATTATAGTCCACCTGCGGTAAATTCAATTGATTGGACATGATTTGGAAAGGCACAAACCTGTCTATATAAGGTCCCACAGTTGACAGTGCATGTCAGAGCAAAAACCAAGCCATGAGGTCGAAGGAATTGTCCGTAGAGGCACAGATCTGGGGAAGGGTACCAAAACATTTCTGTAACATTGAAGGTCCCCAAGAACAAAGTGGCCTCCATCATTATTAAATGAAAGAAGTTTGGAACCACCAAGACTCTTCCTAGAACTGCCCACCAGCCAAACTGAGCAATCCGTGGGCCTTGGTCAGGGTGGTGACCAAGAACCTGATGGTCACTCTGACAGAGCTCCAGAGTTACTATGTGGAGATGGGAGAACCTTCCAGAAGGACAACCATATTTGCAGCACTCCACCAATCAGGCCTTTATGGTAGAGTGGCCAGACGAAAGCCACTCCTCAGTAATAGGCACATGACAGCCCGCTTGGGGTTTGCCAAAAGGCACCTAAAAGATTATCTGGTCTGATGAAACCAACATTGAACTCTTTGGCTTGAATGCCAAGTGTCAAGTCTGGAGGAAACCTAGCACCATCCCTATGGTGAAGCATGGTGGTGGCAGCATCATGCTGTGTCGTTGTTTTTCAGCGGCAGGGACTGGGAGACTAGTCAGGATAGAGGCAAAGATGAATGGAGCAAAGATCAGAGAGATTCGTATTGTGTATCCATTGATGGGGGATATAAACAATTGAATCCATTTTAGAATACGGATGTAACGTAACAAAATGTGGAAAAAGTCAAGGGGGCTGAATACTTTCCGAATGCACTGCATACAGTTTAACACTTTAAGAGTACCTTAATGTAAAGTGTTACTCATTCAGCCCCCCGGCTGAATAAGGAGTGCTCTGCAGGCAGGGTCCATGCTATCCGGAATCCTTGGGACGTCCCAACTCTGACGTTACCCCATTGAAGTTGAAATGTAAAAAGGTTAAGGTTGGGGTTGGGTAAGGGTTATGGTTAAGATTAGGGTATGGTTAAGATCAGGGTTAGGGTTAAGGTTAGGGTAGGGATGTCCCAAGGATCCCGGACAGCAATAACCCTGCGGGCAGCTTACCTCCTGAGGTGGAGCTGTTGAAAGGGTTACTGGGGGAGAGGGCAGGCTGCTGCTGCTGCTGAGAGCTGGAACAGGAGCTGAACGGGTTGGCGAAATCTGAGAGGTAGAGAGACAGAGAGAAAGAGGGAGAGAGACGAAGAGAGACAGAGAGAGAGAGAGAGAGATAGAGCCAATGGTTATTGGATTTGGTCATGTCTTTTAAAGTCTTTCATGAAAAATATACATCTGCATGATTCATTCATATTTTTGTATCGTTGCCTACTTGCAAATGTGTGCGATCCCGACACAGCATCCATGCCTGGAGAACTAAAGAAAGAAGGGAAAGAAGAGAGAAAGGAAGGTGGGGATGAAGGAGAGGAAGGACCAAATATATACAGTGCCTTCAGAAAGTATTCACACACCTTAACTTTTTCCAGTTGTTTGTGTAACAGCCTGAATTTTAAATTTATTAAATTGAGATGTTGCGTCACTTGCCTACACACACACAATACCCCATCATGTCAAAGTGGAATTATGTTTTTAGAAATGTTTACAAATTAAAAGCTGAAATGTCTTGAGTCAATAACTATTCAAGCTTGTCTAATGCCTTACACAGAAGGGCACCTACAGTGGGGAGAACAAGTATTTGATACACTGCCGATTTTGCAGGTTTTCCCACTTACAAAGCATGTAGAAGTCTGTAATTTTTATCATAGGTACACTTCAACTGTGAGTGACGGAATCTAAAACAAAAATCCAGAAAATTACATTGTATGATTTTTAAGTAATTAATTATTGCATGACATAAGTATTTGATACATCAGAAAAGCAGAACTTAATATTTGGTACAGAAACCTTTGTTTGCAATTACGGAGATCATACGTTTCCTGTAGTTCTTGACCAGGTTTGCACACACTGCAGCAGGGATTTTGGCCCACTCCTCCATACAGACCTTCTCCAGATCCTTCAGGTTTCGGGGCTGTCGCTGGGCAATACGGACTTTCAGCTCCCTCCAAAGATTTTCTATTCGGTTCAGGTCTGGAGACTGGCTAGGCCACTCCAGGACCTTGAGATGCTTCTTACGGAGCCACTCCTTAGTTGCCCTGGCTGTGTGTTTCGGGTCGTTGTCATGCTGGAAGACCCAGCCACGACCCATCTTCAATGCTATTACTGAGGGAAGGAGGTTGTTGGCCAAGATCTCGCGATACATGGCCCCATCCATCCTCCCCTCAATACAGTGCAGTCGTCCTGTCCCCTTTGCAGAAAAGCATCCCCAAAGAATGATGTTTCCACCTCCATGCTTCACGGTTGGGATGGTGTTCTTGGGATTGTACTCATCCTTCTTCTTCCTCCAAACACGGCGAGTGGAGTTTAGACCAAAATGTTAAATTTTTGTCTCATCAGACCACATGACCTTCTCCCATTCCTCCTCTGGATCATCCAGATGGTCATTGGCAAACTTCAAACGGGCCTGGACATGCGCTGGCTTGAGCAGGGGGACCTTGCGTGCGCTGCAGGATTTTAATCCATGACGGCGTAGTGTGTTACTAATGGTTTTCTTTGAGACTGTGGTCCCAGCTCTCTTCAGGTCATTGACCAGGTCCTGCCGTGTAGTTCTGGGCTGATCCCTCACCTTCCTCATGATCATTGATGCCCCACGAGGTGAGATCTTGCATGGTGCCCCAGACCGAGGGAGATTGACTGTCATCTTGGACTTCCTCCATTTTCTAATAATTGCGCCAACAGTTGTTGCCTTCTCACCAAGCTGCTTGCCTATTGTCATGTAGCCCATCCCAGCCTTGTGCAGGTCTACAATTTTATCCCTGATGTCCTTACACAGCTCTCTGGTCTTGGCCATTGTGGAGAGGTTGGAGTCTGTTTGATTGAGTGTGTGGACAGGTGTCTTTTATACAGGTAACGAGTTCAAACAGGTGCAGTTAATACAGGTAATGAGTGGAGAACAGGAGGGCTTCTTAAAGAAAAACTAACAGGTCTGTGAGAGCCGGAATTCTTACTGGTTGGTAGGTGATCAAATACTTATGTCATGCAATAAAATGCAAATTAATTATTTAAAAATCATACAATGTGATTTTCTGGATTTTTGTTTTAGATTCCGTCTCTCACAGTTGAAGTGTACCTATGATAAAAATTACAGACCTCTACATGCTTTGTAAGTAGGAAAACCTGCAAAATCGGCAGTGTATCAAATACTTGTTCTCCCCACTGTATTGGTATATAAAAAATAAAAAAAAAGCAGACATTGAATATCTCTTTGAGCATGGTGAAGTTATTAATTACACTTTGGATGGTGTATCAATACACCCAGTCAAAACAAAGATACAGGCGTCCTTCCTAACTCAGTTGTCGGAGAAGGATTTTACCATGAGGCCAATGGTGACTTTAAAATAGTTACAGAGTTTGTTACAGTTTTGACTTAAATCAGCTTGAAAATCTATGGCATGACTTGAAAATGGCTGTTTAGTAATGATCAACAACCAACCTGACAGAGCTTGAAGAATTTAAAAAATAATAATGTGCAAATATTACAATCCAGGTGTGCAAAGTTCTTAGAGCCTTATCCTGAAAGACTCACAGGTGTAATCGCTGTATTGACTCAGGGGTGTGAATACTTATGTAAATGAGATATTTCTGTATTTCCTTTTCAATACAATTGAAAAATGTCTTAGAACAAGTTTTCACATTGTCATTGTGTGTAGGTGGGTGAGAAAACAAATCTATTTAATCAATTTTACATTCAGGTCAAGGGGTATGAATACTGTCTGAAGGCACTGTATGAATACATGTATGATCATAATCATTTACTATTGCAGTTGCCTCCAGGTGTGGGACTGTCATGAATTACTAAACCAAGGGCATGCAGATATCCTGAGCAAATAAAACTGTGTTTTTGTACTGGGACTGGTGCATTTGAAATGCATTGTACAGAGTTGACACATTCAATTCACTTAATATGAACGTTAAGTGTATTTGCTCGCCATTGCATTTATTACCTGGCAGGAGTGGAACTGGAGGACAGGCGTTTCCCAAAGAGCATGTTATACTGGGGTAGTCCACCGGAGGGTGCTAACAATAGACATTAAAATAATAGACAGACCATAAACACAGGGTTTATCAAGGGCTTAATTCGAGAGATCAAGTGTAATTAGCTGTTAAGAGCACTTTAAATCACTTAGACATAGGGTGAAAAGTTTCCACTCTGAGAGTGTGAGTCATCAAGGTGTAATTGTATTGAATGTGCTCAGTGTAAAAAAAAACCTGCTCTAGAGTTCAGTCCTATATTAATCAAAATAAACGATGTATTGAATCATGGGAATAAAACAATGATATATGTTTAAACATGTTAATCTACCCTGATGAAAACAGCTTGTCTGTGGAAAAGTTGGATATTGGGTTATTGAATTGTTGCATCTGAGCTCCTAGAGTGTGCGGCTCTCCTTTTCTTTTTCATATGTTTAAACATGCCCTAAGTATTGTTCCTGCACATTTATGTTTTCAATAGTTACAGTGCCTTCTGAAAGTATTCAGACCCCTTGACTTTTTCCACATTTTGTTATTTTACAGCCTTATTCTAAAATTGATTAAATTGTTTTTTCCCCCTCATCTATACCTATAATGACAAAGCAAAAACAGGTTTTTAGAAATGTTGGCTAATTTATTTAAAAAAAATGAAAAACTTAAATATCACATTTACATAAGTTTTCAGACCCTTTACTCAGTACGTTGTTAAAGCACCTTTGGCAGCGATTACAGCCTTGAGTCTTCTTGGGTATGACGCTACAAGCTTGGCACACCTGTATTTGGGGAGTTTCTCCCATTCTTCTCTGCAGATCCTCTCATGCGCTGTCAGGTTGGATGGGGAGCGTTTCTGCACAGCTATTTTCAGGTCTCTCCAGAGATGTTCGATTGGGTTCAAATCCGGGCTCTGGCTGGGCCACTCAAGGACTTCTGCGTTGTGTTAGCTGTGTGCTTAGGGTCGTTGTCCTGTTGGTAGATGATCTTTCAAGCGGAATGTCATGTGCCTTTTACTGAGTAGTGGCTTCCGTCTGGCCACTCTACCATAAAGGCCTGTTTGGTGGAGTGCTGCAGAGATGGTTGTCCGTCTGGAAGGTTCTCCCATCACCACAGAGGAACTTTAGAGCTCTGTCAGAGTGACCATCAGGTTCTTGGTCACCTCCCTGACCAAGGCCCTTCTCCCCGGATTGCTCAGTTTGGCCGGGCGACCAGCTCTAGGAAGAGTCATGGTGGTTACAAACTTCTTCCATTTAAGAATGATGAAGGCCACTGTGTTCTTGGGGACCTTCAATGCTGCAGAAATATTTTGGTACCCTTCCCATATCTGTGCCTCGACACAATCCTGTCTCGGAGCTCTACGGACAATTCCTTCGACCCCATGGCTTGGTTTTTGTACTGACATGCACTGTCAACTGTGGGACCTTATATAGACAGGTGTGTGCCTTTCCAAATCATGTCCAATCAATTGAATTTACCACAGGTGGACTCCAATCAAGTTGTAGAAACATCTCAAGGATGATCAATGGAAACAGGATGCACCTGAGCTCAATTTCGAGTCTCATAGCAAAGGGCCTGAATACTTAGGTACATTTTATTTTCCGTTTTTTTTTTGTCATTATGGGGTATTATGTGTAGATTGATAAGGGATTATTATTTTTTACATCCATTTTAGAATAAGGCTGGAATTTATCAAAATGTGGAAAAAGTCAAGGCACTGTATGTTAGCATTTAGTAGAATTGCTAAATCAAAACTGGAACATATTTCCAAGGTCATTCTGTTACAACCCAATGATGTAGTATTGAGAGCTGAAAGCACAATGGAATAATAAACCTTGGCATTTAGACTTAGAACGTTATGCAATGTAACTGACAATGACCTTCATCTCTCTCCATCTCTCACATGCACGCACACACACACACCCCACCCCTCCACTCACTCCTTGTACTCTTACCCGTAGGTCCTGCTTCAGGTCCAGGTTCAGATGATGTGTCAGAGAAGACACTGTTCAGTTGGGACAGGGCAGCGTAGCGGTCCTGGTGGTTTGTGTGTGTGTTGGGGCTGGGGCCGGGGGCTGGGGGGGCCATGCTGAGGGCACTGTGACTGTGCTGTTGGCTGAGCCCTCCAAAGTCCACACTCAGAGACTTAGGGAAGGCCCTGAAGGGGGCTGAGGCCCCAGAGGAGGACACTGTACGACCTGGGAGGGCCAACAAAAAGATGGCAGGTATAAGGAAGGCTGGGGGTGAGTCCGAAATGGCACCCTATTCCCTACACAGTGTACTACATCTGACCAGGGCCTGCAAAGTAGTGAACTATATAGGTAATAGGGTGCCATTTCAGACACAGCCCATGTGTTTTCTTTTCTGACCAAGATGGCAAATATAACCTCAGAATAAAACTTTGGGGCAATACTGGCTTTGCATAAACATTTAACATTCTACCTGTATTAGCAGCCAGCAGGATGTGAATGTGTTCCTACAGTAGATAGGCTCTGTCTTGGACTGAATCATAGGCTACTTCATAGCATACTTATTTGGAATTTTAAATGTGCATGATTAGAACTGTGACCCATTTAGCTCACTACACTACCATTGGGCCCCTGTTGAAAGGAGCATTGGCTGCTCTCTTAAAATAGTTTAACATCTCTCTCTCTCTCTCTCTCTCTCTCTCTCTCTCTCTCTCTCTCTCTCTCTCTCTCTCTCTCTCTCTCTCTCTCTCTCTCTCTCTCTCTCTCTCTCTCTCTCTCTCTCTCTCTCTCTCTCTCTCTCTCTCTCTCTCTCTCTCTCTCTCTCTCTCTCTCTCTCTCTCTCTCTCTCTCTCTCTCTCTCTCTCTCTCTCTCTCTCTCTCTCTCTCTCTCTCTCTCTCTCTCTCTCTCTCTCACACACACACACATTCAAATACTGTACAGGTAGTGCCTTACCTAAAGTGAAGTTGTTTTTGAAAGTGCTACTGGCTAAGGAGGTAAACGTGAAGAGAGAGAAGGAAAAAGAAAAAGACCAGAGAGAGAGATATGAGAGATATTTAGTTAGAAAAAGATACCGGGAAGTATATTTCATAAGACAACCAATCAGACAAGAGGTGCGTGTGGTCTGTACCTGAGGGTCGAGGGAGGGCAGGGAAGGAGGGGGCATGGCTATGAGTTCCCATCGCAGAGGAAAGAGAGCCTGGACGTTGTCTTTCTATACCACTCAGTAGAGAGTCTGATAGAGAGAGCGAGAGAGAGAGAGAGATGAGACAAGGAGAAGAACAGAGAGAGAGAGAGTGAAGAAGATAGAGAAACAGACATAACCGGGTCAAATCATGTTGCCTCAGGTGCCATTATTCATGGTACCAAAAAAGAAGGTGAACAGTTCTACCTTTCATAGGGGGGTCTCTGAAGCTCTGGGAGCGCGAGGGAGCACGGGCGGTGAACACGTCAGCCCTCATGTCCGCAGGGGAGATAGTGGGGACTCTGTCCCCCCAGGACGAGACCTGGGACTGGGACTGGAGGAGAGGCTAGACAGGGGGGGAACCAGACAGTCACCACACAATGGGTGGGTGTATTTCCCTTCTGTGTTACATATCCTCATATAACCCTTGATCTATTATTAATCCCTTTATCTTTGATGTGGAGACGACCTGGAGTGGGTTCTCTCTGTGTCGTAGGATCTCTGCTACAGTATTCAACTCTCACTACCTCTACTGCTCTTCTCAACAGTAACACCTCTCTCTGTCTATCTCTTTTTCACTTGCTCTCTATGTAGCTCTCTCCCTCCACTTCTCTTTCTCTCTCTTTCTCTGATTCAATTCGATTCAATACAGCTTTACTGACAGGAAATACAGCTCTGCCTCTCTCTCTCATCTCCTCAATCTCTCGGAGGTGTTATGTATCTCACCAGTGTGCGTAACGGTCTGGCCGAGGGGGGCATGGTGTGGGCCTGGGCGGGCGTGGGGCCATGAGAGGTTGGTAAGGCCTGTACCCCCGGCGGGCTCCAGGGTCCCTCAACCTCCCTCCGGTTCTTGTTCTTTGAAAAATGCCTGAAAATAGTTCAACGTTGCTGTGACTACATTTGAGGAGGAGATTCTTTCTCAATGAGACTAAACAAAAATAAAAAATACAATTTTGCTCACGGTAAGTAAATGCATTGTCCTAAAACTTCAACACATTCAACTCAATGTTGCAATTACAGCTTAGTTACTATGGAGCTTTGATCAAATGAGTTCAAAGTAGGTGGTACATCTTGACATATGGACATCTTTATGAATATATGATGATATCTTTATTGATTTCCTCACCATTTTTTCTTCTCGTATTTGTCCTGGAGAAACTCCTTCAGTTTCTGGGAGTCCCTTGTGTCGAAACAACCGTCTGTCTTTGGATCAAAGGCACACAGCCAGGTCCTCCTCCCTACCTACACACACACGCTCGCATACACACACACACACACACACACACACACACACACACACACACACACACACACACACACACACACACACACACACACACACACACACACACACACACACACACACACACACACAACACACACACACACAATTATATGGAACATGAACAATAGACATGCCTCCCCACACATTAGTTACATGTGTTAGAGTCACATATTCTGCAGTACTGCAGCTCACTGACATAATTATGAATCACCAACATCAATGCATAGATTAATCATGACTAAATCTGACTGAAATATCCAGAATGTTCTACCTGATATCTGTGTTAGAGACATGAATTAGACACTCAGGCACACGCATAACTATAACGTTTGATTCTCTTCACTTCACACACTCTCTATCGCTCTCTCAAACACAGACACAGACACACACACACAGACACACACACACACACACACACACAAGGTGGTTTGTGTGTAACTACACAAACTGGGCAGAGCAGCTACATTCCTCCAGAAACAGTCTGTAACCACCAAGACAGTGCCATGAACCGGTCTGACTGGTACAGGAGAGGGAAGCATCAAGCATCCCGTTTTATCTCATAGATGAGAGGTTAGAGGAGATTCTACAACAGACTGATCTAGGGAGGTGAGGGTTTGCATCTAATATTGTCTAGTTCACATAAAAAATACTATTCTGAGAGATTAATCTACCTCATCACCTCAATCCCTCTCCTGGTGGCCTCGGTAAAAGGATGTACATATATCATTTATATATTTTATAATACCTACAGTATATAATCCATTATTGCTGTATATATCCTGGGACATTAAAAATGAATAGAATACTGAATGTAACGAGTCCTAGTAGGCATCACAATTGTGTTTTCTTCACCTTTTCCTGTTGTTAAAATATTGAAGTATCCAGCCGAGCACTGAGAATTATGCCCAGAATTGTAATGAGGAAGGTGAAATATATGTGTAATACTGTTAGGTCCAGCCCACAAGCCCACCTGACTGTCAATAGTGGATGCAGCCCGCCTGTCACTCACCTCGTTGCCATGGTTTTGCAAAAACTCCACTTCCTGTTGGGAGAAGGTTGTCATGGAGATAGACTTGACTCTGTGGGGAGGGTTGAGTCCTCTCCTGAGGCAGAGAGAGATTGGAAAAATAAAAAACAATAAAAGAGAGATAGAGGACGTGTAAACGTGGGCACTCCATGTTTATAATCACATAAATCACTGAAGAGGAACACTCATGATAGAGAATTGAAAGGGATGTAGGAGGATGTGTTCCAAAAATGGATGTCATGACAGGTGACTGTGAGAAAAGGTGAAAATTGTCATAGTGCAAATGTATCCAGTGTAGAGAAGGCTAGGCATACAAAACATGACATGTTATTTTGCTCATTCCGTGTGAAAAGGGTTTAAAGTTTAGGCTATTATTCTGTGCTCGTGACAAGACTCTAAACCTGTGCTGAAATCTGGCCACTGCAAATTACTGAACCTTGCGACATGCTACAGCCATAGCCTATAATGTGTTGAGGACCTGAGCTGGCAACGGTCTGCATGCAGAATATATTATACAGTTGAAGTTGGAAGTTTACATACACCTTAGCCAAATACATTTAAACTCAGTTTTTCACAATTCCTGACATTTAATCCTAGTAAACATTCCCTGTTTTAGGTCAGTTAGGATCACCACTTTATTTTAAGAATGTGAAATGTCAGAATAATAGAGAGATATATTTATTTCAGCTTTTATTTCATTCATCATATTCCCAGTGGGTCAGACGTTTACATACACTCAATTAGTATTTGGTAGCAGTGCCTATAAATTGTTTAACTTGGGTCAAACGTTTCGGGTAGCCTTCCACAAGCTTCCCACAATAAGTTGGGTGAATTTTGGCCCATTCCTCCTGACAGAACTGGTGTAACTGAGTCAGGTTTGTAGACCTCCTTGCTCGCACTCGCTTTTTCAGTTCTGCCCACAAATTTCCTATAGGATTGAGGTCAGGGCTTTGTGATGGCCACTCCAGTACCTTGACTTTGTTGTCCTTAAGCCATTTTGCCACAACTTTGGAAGTATGCTTGGGGTCATTGTCCATTTGGAAGACCCATTTGCGACCAAGCTTTAACGTCCTGACTGATGTCTTGAGATGTTGCTTCAATATATCCACATAATTTTCCTTCCTCATGATGCCATCTATTTTGTGAAGTGCACCAGTCCTTCCTGCAGCAAAGCACCCCCACAACATGATGATGGTGTTCTTCGGCTTGCAAGCCCTTTTTCCTCCAAACATAACAATGGTCATTATGGCCAAACAGTTCTATTTTTGTTTCATCAGACCAGAGGACATTTCTCCAAAAAGTGCAATCTTTGTCCCCATGTGCAGTTGCAAACTTTAGTCTGGCTTTTTTATGGCGGTTTTGGAGCAGTGGCTTCTTCCTTGCTGAGCGGCCTTTCAGATTATGTCGATATAGGACTTGTTTTACTGCGGATATAGATACTTTTGTACCCGTTTCCTCCAGCATCTTCACAAGGTCCTTTGCTGTTGTTCTGGGATTGATTTGCACTTTTTTTGCACCAAAGTACGTTCATCTCTAGGAGACAGGACGCATCTCTTTCCTGAACGGTATGACGGCTGCATGGTCCAATGGTGTTTATACTTGCATACTATTGCTTGTACAGATGAACGTGGTACCTTAAGGCGTTTGGAAATTGCTCCCAAGGATGAACCAGACTTGTGGCTGATTTCTTTAGATTTTCCCATGATGTCAAGCAAAGAGGCACTGAGTTTGAAGGTAGGCCTTGAAATACATCCACAGGTACACCTCCAAATGCCGCAAATGATGTCAATTAGCCTATCAGAAGCTTCTAAAGCCATGACATACTTTTCTTGAATTTTCCAAGCTGTTTAAAGGCACAGTCAATTTAGTGTATGTAAATGTCTGACCCACTGGAATTGTGATATAGTGGATTATAAACTAAATAATCTGTCTGTAAACAATTGTTGGAAGAATTACTTGTGTCATGCACAAAGTAGATGTCCTAACCGACTTGCCAAAACTATAATTTGTTAACATGAAATCTGTGGAGTGGTTGCAAAATGAGTTTTAATGACTTCAACCTAAGTGTATGTAAACTTCCGACTGCAACTGTATGAACCAGAAAGAGACACCGAACCTGGGCCATGACGAAAGGAAACGTAACAGGGCGCGATTAACGTGCACGCCTGAAAGTATAAAGTAGGAGTAGTACAATTAACTGTAGCCATAGGAAGTAAATACACGAAGGGGAGACCTAGTACATTAATACAGGGCGCATAGGCCACATGTTAGGCTACAGTTTCAGGTTTCATTTCCTTCTCAATACTCAAATATAACAACAGCATCCTCAAATATGCTCTGCAGATGCAACATGCTGTACATTGTTATTGGTTAATAATTTGCATGCAATAGGTTTATTTTATTTATAGGCATATATAATAGCCTCTTCTGCGCAATATGCATGTTATAGAAGCTATCGAAATAGAAATGTCCCTTGTGTATCCACCTACTTACAGCATTCCAGAGCACGACGTGCACACGAAGCAGCCCACCGTGATATCGATGTAAGTCACCCCGGGTTGACTGCACTCGAAGCAGTGCTTGTTTACTCCAGCCTGGGCAAGCTCCCGGACCTTGCGGGCGCATATCTCTTGGCTGTCCCGATGTTTTCGGTTCGACATACTGCTGTCTCGGCCCGCTCTCGCCGCCTTTGGTCTGGCGGAGAGAACTATGGCTCGTATAGTGATGAGCCTATTACCACTGGCCCTCCGCTATCCTTATTTCTCCCTCCGTTTACAGTATGTTACTCACGCCCGCATTATGAGAACGATTATTATGCGGCTCGCGTTCACGCGATTTGAGACCGATAATACCTGGATATTCCTACATGCATGCGTCAGGCTATGTCGTGTCTTTAGCAGAAGTCAGAAATTAGATCTTGTCAAGATGTTAATGAGTTTTACTACGTCGTTATTTATTGATCCATTACTGCGGCATTCTCTTCGGGAGTGGAGAAAGAAATCTGCCTCTCGCTCTAAATATCTCTCTCTCTCTCTCTCTCTCTCTCTGCTCCGTTCTCTGCTTGCTATACGCACCCCCACCCCTTTGGCATATTATTGCGCTCGCGTCTGTCGTTCCATGAAGACTCGGCGCTTTGGAATGGTGACAGATTTTTGGAACCCAGATTGTCAGCTAAAGCAAGGACCAGAGGATAACACATACCACAGAGTGATAAATACAATAACCCACACAAATAAACCAACATAGATGAGAAAAAAGAAACCATTATAGTTATTAAATGATGTTCTATACGCTGACACAAATTGATGTTGATTAGTATTATTTGATCAGAGCTGTCTGATGTGAGTTTATTTTCATAGTAACTCAGCAACAGACATTTAACGGCTGACAGGGAGACTAGATCGCGCCCATTGCATGACGTCCAACATGAAAAATGTTTGTTTCGTCTGTCTTGAATTTGTTAACCCTTCACATAGTTCTCTAAAACCCATCCATATAGAACAGTAAAAACAAAATGTAGTCTAGGCTACACAGGTCCCAAAGGGTTTACTCACTCGGCAAATGTAGTCAACTAATGTAGTCAACAGATTAAAGATATATAGCCTACGCAAAATAAATCCCTCTTAAACACTTTAGATTGGTTTCAGATTTTACACTCAGAGCAGATCAGCCAGTGCGCGTAGGCCTAATGTAATGACTTATTTTGGTCACAAGGGAGAGCCATGCGTGGTCAGGTCAGATGGTGGCTGCCTAGCTGAGTCCCTGCATCACTTGTCACTCGTCAGTTGATCCTCCAAGCATTTCTGATGGTGTTTGTGTATGTGTGTACATTAATATTTAACTGCCTCTGTGTCAATGTACAAACACACACGTGTTGCGCCAGAGAGACAAAAATTATGGGTCTAGTTCAGGCCTGGGAAATTATTTTCCAATGGAGGGCCACATTAGAATATATTTTTGCTATCACGGGCCAGAATCATATTACATGATCATACATCATGTGTATGACTGTGTTGACAGATATATCTACTGGTAGAGGAGATCTTCATGACCCGACTCTGTCTCTTCCAACAGTGAGACAAACTGCCTGTTGTTTAAAGATTTTGCTCTTATGAAGTTTACCACTTTGGTGACTGTATCCACAACATGGCTCATTTTAAGAACACATTTACAGAGCACCTTCCGATGAATAATGCAATACAGGAAAAAATAATTCTGATCTGGGTTCAGCTCAGCTACTTGATCTTGTATAATTTTCAAAAGGCCAACGTTTTTTTCCTGTCAAGTTTGACCACCCATCAGTGGTCACACTGGATAACTTTTCAAAACTCAGTCCCAGCTTTGCCACACACTTATTAACCTCCTCCAATAAATCTTTCCCTGTGGTTGTGCTCAGGGCCGGCCCGTGGCATAGGCGGAATAGGCAAATGCTAGGGGCGCCGTCCATCCATAGGGGCACCCAAATGAGTGTACCAGGCCGGGGTGACGCTGCGGACAACACAGAAAATATGGCCTGATAAGCAATGTAGTATGTTGTTGTGGGGGCATTCCTTTTTTGTAATATTTTGAATTAATAGTATTAAAATACTATTAGTAAAAAATAATTTATTATTATTATTATTATACATTTCTGTAAAAACCTTTTTTTATTTATGATGGGGCTTAGGTGCTATTATTGTAAAGTTTCACCATAAGCAGTTTTTTATTAATATAATGTAACACCCAATGGTCACATATACTCCTCTTCTCTCTTCAGATGCAATTTTGAAATATTTGAATCCCACCCGTGCAAATCCTGGGCCACCTGCAGACACCTTCTCTACCTCAGTACAGCCCAGCGATGCAGCTTTAAGTGCTCCTGTCCCCTCTACCTCAACACAGCCTAGCGATGCAGCATCAGGCATCTACAAAAAGGCTGCACCAATTGACCCTACTGACTGGCCATCTGATAATGTAAGAACAGAGTTTGTTCTCAGAGGACTGTATCAAATGAAAAACAGTTTCACGTTTCCAAAACAAAAAGACGGGAGAAGGTGTCAGCATGACTATTTCAATAGTCTTAGTCAATGGAGAAAAAATACAAAGAAGCTGGCTAATGTAATAAAAAAAATAAGATTGTTTGTACTGCTTCTGCTGCAAAATGTTTCCTCAGAGAGATTTCAAATTGAATAGAGAAGGACTAAGGGATTGGAAAAATGCAAGCCACTTGCTCAAGACCTATGAGGATAGCCAGGAGCACAATACACACATGGCAACATGGAAGGTATTGGAGGTCCGTTTTGCAAAGGGGCTAACAATAGATAAGCAAGAGATGGCATTCGCTGAGGCTGAGAGAAACAGGTGGCGTGAAGTTCTTACCAGATTGGTGGCAATAATTCAGTCCTTAGCTGAAAGAAACATGGCTTTAAGGGGATCCACAGACACATTAAACAAACCAGACAATGGCAATTTTCGCAAAGAGGTGGAGCTTAGGGCCAAATTTGATCCAGTAATGAAGCAGCATGTCAGGATTGTCATTGTCAGGATTGTGTTACTGGAAGACGTACCACAAATTAAATATAATTTCATGGGCTTTCTTGTGGCAGAGGAGTCAACAGGGGAAAGTTTGTCATCTCTCATCCTCAAAAGGCTGGAGGAGCTGAACATCCCCTTTGAGGACTGCAGAGGACAGTCGTATGACAATGGTGCCAACATGAAGGGAAAGAATAAAGGTGTTCAGGCTAGGCTGCTTCAACAGAACTCAAGAGCCTTTTTTTGTCCCATGTGGTGCCCACACTTTAAATCTGGTGGTAGCTGATGCTGCTAAGAGCTCACCAGATGCCATTGGCTCCTTTGGATATTTAGCGAAATTATTCAAACTCTTCTCAGCCTCCACCCATAGATGAGATATCCTCCTGAAACATGTCAAACCCACCCTGAAATCATGGTCAGAGACCAGGTGGGAAAGCAGGATAAACAGCATTCAAGCAGTAAGGTGCCAGGCTGGACAAGTCAGAGAGGCTCTTCTGGAGGTGAGGGAAACTACTGCAGACCCTATGGTGAAAGTTGAAGCCCAGTCTTTGGCTGAGGAGATTGGATCCTATAGCCCCTTTTCTATTTGCACAGTTATATGGTATGACATCCTCAACAAGATCCAGCATGTGAATAAACTGATGCAGTCACCCTCTATGCAGCTAGATGTGGCTGTCGACTTGCTGAAGAAAACCAGAGATTCCCTTACCTGCTACAGAAACACTGGATTTTCTGATGCACAGACAACTGCAAAGGAAATGTGCGAGGAGATGGATGTGGAGGATGCTCTCTTTGCACACTAAGCACACAGCTTTCCCTGATACCTCAATAATTACATATTTCGATGTCCACTCTTGCTGGAACACCCTACATTAATTGTCTACTTTCCTTTTCTTTGAAAAACAAATTTATGTGCAATTTCTAGCTAGCTACTATTTGTAACTGTGATGTGTGTGTCAGCCTGTCAGTCACTGTCTGTCCTCGTGCCGTTGTTATTTATACGTGCCTTCAAAATAAATGTCCCACAAGCGGTGGGAGTTAAATCATTACACAAAGGCGAGTATTCATTGGGCTTTTAATTTGAATAACAAATACGTTTTTCAAAACGTTACTATCGAAAATTCTTTATGTGATCTGAGCATGATTCCGCGGGCCATATTGAATCAGGTCGCGGGCTGCATACGGCCCCCGGGCCGGCCTTTTCCCAGGCCTGGTCTAGATGATAGATAGTCAACCACTGTAATGATCTGTCTAGGCCAGTCAACCACAGACTAGCTACTGTGGCGAGCAGACCTCTCTGGTTACATAGCACTGCATGTTGTAATAATGTTGAGGTAAAGCTATTTTCATGTTGCTCAATAATATGTTCTGTTTTGAAATGTGTGTGTGTATGCGTGTGTGTATGCATGTGTGTGTGTGTGTATGCGTGTGTGTGTGTGTGTATGCGTGTGTGTGTGTGTGTGTGTATCCGTGTGTGTGTGCGCGAGCATGCCCATGCAGGTGTCTGTGTTTATGTTAATTGGATGGCAAGGTACAAGTATCTTGATTGATTGCAAGAGATTGCAAGAGGTTGCTAAACAAGAATACACAATGTACACACCCTATATAGGATTTATATGGGATTTATATGGGATTTATGTGGGATTTATATGGGATTGAGGGAGTAGCTGGTACTTGCCAAGCATAATTATCTCACATAAAAACCTATTGTACAACCAAACTACATTCACTCTCACTATAAGAATGAATCACACAATTGACTGGCCATTGGGAATACACATCAAAGACTGAATCATTGGGAGCGTTTATGTAACTGGGACCTGGTGGTCCAGTTAATTTGGTCCAAATATAAATGTGATCACAACATACCTTTTATGTTGTGATCACATTTATATTTGGACCAAATGAACTTTTAGCTCCCACCAGGCCCTGGTCCTTTCTGAGTTGTGTCCCCTGCCTATGAATAAGCCTAGGCATTTCCATGTAAAAAGCCCCATGAGCACTAATGTGAAGTTCATAGGAGCATATCAAATTTGCTGTCAAATGAAAGCTAAGAGTCTATCTTGTTATCTGTCCATCAGTCTAAGCCCTATCTAAGCTATATGGAATTGTTTTAAGAAGGTCATACCAAGGATAATTTAGCTATTTGATTTTGAATTTTAAGACTCCTTGAAGTATCCTCAAAATATATTTTAAAAAACGATTTGCCGAAAAATTATTTTGGGCCTTAATGCTATTAGCCCATAGAAACGCATTGAATAACAGATTCACTACATGGAACAACAGATAGTTCCCCAAAAATATCAAAAGGAAGTTTGTTCTTTAGTGTCTCTCCTATATCTAAGATATATCAGAAACATGTATCTTTTATTTTTATGTATTTAACCCCATATTTTTGCCATTAAACAGCCTCCATATATACTTCCATTAATGTTTTCAACTGGTACAGGGGACCTAGAGCAAAACACGAGCGTCTCACCTTTGCACAGAGGGGTCATAATAGTGTGTAGCCCAAACAGTTGCAGACAGAAGTTGGCATATCAGCTGTACTGACTTCAGACGAGTCTCCTGACACTTGTGGAGGTCATAGAGCAAAACTGAGAACTCCATCATAATCTGGATTATTATTGAGAGATCTCTTAATAATTAAATATATTCACTGTTGTTATCGAAATCATTCCAAATGGTATGTTTACCAGAGCAAATGAAATGTAATGATGCTATATAGCATTTGCAAAGTCATCAACAGCTATTGTTTCAATTCAACCCAGGGTTCAACTAAAAATAGACAATACATATACGGTAGGCCTAGGGTTTCAATCTTTGGTTGATTTCAAATGTAATCTTCAAGTTAATCATTAATATGTTGGATTCACATCTCCAACTAAACCAAAAATAAAAGTTAAAGAGTAGGATCAAGCCAGTGGCTTAGATGAAACTATCCAAGCAGTAGATAGGCCACATCTCCTTTAAATGTTGATATTTGGTTGTGTTGCCAACCAAACACAATTCAATATTACTTTTGTAATACAGTAACTAGCCTAAAGTTGGCTATTTTACAAACAAATGTAACATTCAACCTTAAAACGAGTAACACATCCATGGCCACATTTTGAGGTTAGTGTAACTATAAATGTCTTCTTATGTAATTATATAATGTGTGCATGTTCAAGATGGCATGCAAAGGTCGTCATAGGTCTGTGGAGAGCTTCATAATTGCTGTAATAATCTATGCATCGAACGCCATTAATCACTTGCACCATGTACTTCTAATGTAATCTCATCTGCAATCCAGGTCATGCTCCTGTAAATTGCACTGGTTAAGAGTGTGTGCTAAATGACTAAAATATAAAATGTAAAGGTAGTTCTGCTATTAGATGAAGCACAGTGATAGCACATTGATCTGTTGTAAATAAACAAAATATCTGACATTGTATTCCCATTGGAACTTTGCTGTGCTTTTAATGATTGAAAGCGCAGTGATAACACATTGGGAATTCAACCAACTTCTGGCTGACTTTTTGAGTGGGTTAATAAAGGTTGGAATCTCATTGATCAACATCTCTACCAAATATTTTTTTTAACCTTTATTTAACTAGGCAAGTCAGTTAAGAACAAATTCTTATTTACAATGACGGCCTACCAAAAGGAAAAAGGCCTCCTGCGGGGACGGGGACTGGGATTAAAAAATATATATAAAGGACAAAACACACATCACGACAAGAGAGACACCACAACACTACATAAAATGACGTGGTGGTCAACTAATATCAACATTTATATTTAGTTTTGCAGAAATTATTTGGCTTTTGTAAGTTTAAGAAATATTGCTTAGTGTCATTCTGTTACCAAAACCCCACATATCTTTAAGACATTTTAAAATGTCTCTCCCTCATGAGGAGGGAGGATAATAAAAGTTCACAAAAGTAGCAAGTAAAGTTAGACCTATCAATTACCTAGAGTGTTTTTACTGATATTAATTTGGTTCATGATTTATTAAATTATTAAAATGCGTCATTCTGTTACCAAACCGTTGACCGAATTACCAAAACATCTGTAACAGAATGACTGCAACTGAATTGGCTACAATGGGAATTCATAATAGTCACAAGCACCGTTGGGTCACCTGCTACAGTACTCCCTTCCACTGGCATACTGTTATGTTCAGCTCACAACTGTTCTTTCTCTTTCTGTCTCGTGGTTGTCAACGCAAGTGTGTGAAAACCGCCTGTACAACCCCTCCCTCTCTCTCTCTCTCTCTCTCTCTCTCTCTCTCTCTCTCTCTCTCTCTCTCTCTCTCTCTCTCTCTCTCCAGTTAATGTCAACTCTTCAGGCTCTTACTAACGCCTACCCATAAGCCCCTTCTTTTCCATTTACTGTAACCAGCCCTCTCACCTTCTGAGCACCGACCGACACCAGATGTCCATGGATGTTGAAAAGTAGTTTGGTCAGTCCAAATCTGAACCAATCATAGACATCTGTTTCACAAGTTTGAACAGCACAGTACTGTATAGTACAGTATAGTACAGTATAGTACAGTACAGTATAGTATAGTACAGTACAGTACAGCAAATAAAAGTAGAGTAGAGAGTATGGTCAGTAAAATACAGTACAGTACTCTACAGTAGGCCTAGAGTTTAGTACAGTACAGTAGAGCACACTAGAGTAGAATACAGTATAATTGACTGTATTGTACAGTACAGTACTGAACTATACTCTACTGTACTGTACTGAATTCTACTCAACTCTACTCTACTGTGATGTACTGTACTGTACTATATTCTACCGTACTGTGCTGTGCTCTTCTGTGCTGTACTGTGATTGATACAGATTTGGTCCGTTCCCGGGCCATCCAAATGTGGTCGTTAGAATAATAGCCAGTGTGTAGAATAATAACCAAACAAGCAAAGGAGGATTTTACATTTTTATACCTTTGTGTACTTACTTAGGATACATCACCATTAAGGGAATGACGTTCATAATTATGCATTTCTGTATAGTACAGATCAGGGACCCATGATGCCATTCTGTTACCATCATTCTGCTACTGGGCGTTAATCCACTTTACTTAGGCCTACTGTAGTTCTATAACCAAAATATATATATTTTTTAACTCAAGTTGTCATTTTATAGAATCATACCCCCTACCTGTTAACCATTTCCTTACCAAAAATAAAGGTAATGTGGTTTGGTAAGAAGAATGCCCCTCTCCCCACAGGTGTGATTACTACCTCTGAGTGTTTAGATCTTGAGGTAGTCACATCATACAAGTACTTGAGAGTATGGCTGGACGGTACACCGTCCTTCTCTCAGAACTTATCAAAGCTGCAGGCTAAAGTTAAATATAGACTAAATCTAGACGCTCCTCTTTCACCCCAGCTGCCAAACTAACCCTGGTTCAGATGACCATCCTACCCATGCTAGATTACGGAGATGTAATTTATAGATCAGCAGGTAACGGTGATCTTGAGCAGCTAGATGTTCTTTACCATTCGGCCATCAGATTTGACACCAATGCTCCTTATAGGACACGTCACTGCACTCTATACTCCTCTATAAACTGGTCATCTCTGTATACCTGTCGTAAGACCCACTGATTGATGCTTATTTATAAAACCATCTTAGGCCTAACTCCCCCCATCTGAGATACCTACTGCAGCCCTCATCCTCCACATATAACACCGTTCTGCCAGTCACATTCTGTTAAAGGTCCCCAAAGCACACACATCCCTGGGTCGCTCGTCTTTTCAGTTTGCGGCAGCTAGCGACTGGAACAAGCTGCAATAAACACTCAAACTGGACAGTTTTATCTCAATCTCTTCATTCAAAGACTCAATCATGGACACTCTTACTGACAGTTGTGGCTGCTTCGCATGATGTATTGTTGTCTCTACCTTCTTGCCCTTTGTTCTGTTGTCTGTGCCCAATAATGTTTGTACCGTGTTTTGTGCTGCTACCATGTTGTGCTTCTGCCATATTGTGTAGCTACCATGTTGTTTTCATGTTATGTTGCTACCATGTTGTGTTGTCATGTGTTGCTGCCATGCTATGTTGTTGTCTTAGGTCTCTCTTTATGTAGTGTTGTGGTGTCTCTCTTGTCATGATGTGTGTTTTGTCCTATGTATTATTTATTTAATTAATTTACTTATTTTTAATCCCCTGTCACCGCAGGAGGCCTTTTGCCTTTTGGTAGGCCTTCATTGTAAATAAGAATTTGTTATTAACTGACTTTCCTAGTTAAATAAATTTTTAAAAAACAAACCCACTGGTTTTTTGCTGTTAGTCAGAGAGGAAGAGGCAAAGCGAGAGGTTTTACTCTGCCCAAAATCTGTCCACGAAAAAAATAAGCCCACCAAGTGAGGAATATATAATATACAGTATATTACCCGTTTTAGCATGGACTTTGCCATTGAAGGCATCCACCATTTGGGAGCAATCAGCCAATGAAGAAGAAGAAAATTGACTTCTTTAAAATGAAGATAGCCTCAATGGTGCTGCCCATGCTGTACAAACGCTATAATGGGCACATATACAAAGATGTGTCCTCTTTCTATCACTATGGCCTGTTGTTCACACTTGTGTCTGCCCTCTAATTGGCTAGATTGGTCCCACCTGATCGTGCCTCCTCCCGCCTGCCTTCCAAGGTCCCACCTGATCGTGCCTCCTCCCGCCTGCCTTCCATCTTTGAGGATATATATTTCAGTTTTTAGATCGGTCACTCGAATATCTTGTCAATATAATAGACACTCTTTGTGTTAGTACATGCACTTGCATACCCGGAAATAGTGTGAGGGGGTGGACCGACCGACCGGCCGGGTGAGAGAGAGAGAGAGAGAGAGAGGATAGGATAGGATAGGATAGGATAGGAAGGTGATTGTTTCGTTACAGTGTCACCCTCGCCACCCCGGGGGACCTCAAGGGGAAATGCCATTGATTGTTTAATCTTATTTGCGACAGCGGTGAATGTGTTTGTCTTAATTTTGGATTATTCGCCGTGGAATGATCAACCCTTGCGAGAAGTTTTTGGGCAATTTTTTCTTCATTTTCGTAACGCAAGCGCGCAACAAAGTACAAAGAAAAAAAGAGCTAACATGAGCGAAGTGGAAAAACGTGTCTATCTTGAACTAATCGATTGCAGTTATTTGGTTATTTAAATTGTTCTAATCAATTCCATAATAACCTGTTAGTCCAATAAGAGAGAGGTGCGGTTCGACATTAGACGCCTAATGTCATTATTTGATGTCGAGAAGAATGTAATTCAAGAGAAAACAAGTTATTTATGGAAAAACCTACAAAAAAAAAAAGTACTTTAAATATGTAAGATATTATAGCTTACATATAGATATATAGCCTATTATATTTTCGCACGCACTGTCCCATGTCACATTCAATATCAATAGAAATAGTTGCGTTTGCGTTATTGGTGTAATTTGTGTCAAACCAACTGAAGGATGACTGTCAAACTGGACTTTGAAGAGTGTCTCAAAGACTCCCCCCGATTCAGGTAGGTCTATATTAACCCTTGAGTAACATTTTTAATGACTTAGGTACTAGTCTACATACAGGCATTATGCATTCAGTTACATTGTAAGGTGAGAGCTAATTTGTAAACGCTGCATAAATATGTGACTACCAGTTTATTCGAGTTGCAATAAGTTAAAAGTGTAGGTCTAATCTATGTTTTTGCAATACATTATTCAGATAGTTTCAGAACTGTCCACAGGGTAAAGTTATGACAAATCCTGCTTGTATTCTCCCCAACAGTGAGGAAGTAGAGCAGTGATTACTTTCTTTTTTAGGTCAAGGTTACCTGTACAGTCGTATCCTGAGTTGGCATATAAGCCTACAGTGTGTTAGGCTACATCATTGTAGTTCAGTCAGCACAACCACATGATAAACTTGTCAAATGAGTGTCAGCCCTGCAGATCGTTTGGATTCTTGCCTCTTGCTTGGGGTCAAATTTATCACTGCGATGAGTCAAAATTAGTTTCTTTGGGCATTGACACTGCGGCGACACACTGGGGCCTTTTCTCAATAATGGGACTGACGCGAACACAAATCTAACAACAACCAGACACGAAACACAAATGTCAAATCAAAATTCTAGGTCACACCGCACAATATTTAGAAGCATATGCCACCAGATGGTTGCAAGCCCAGCTTCTAAGTCAATGTAGGAATGCAGCACACCAACCTCTGCCTGGCCTAATTTCTTTCAGTCAAAGAGTTTTTCTTAACTCTAAAAGGAATGCAACATAAACATAAAACCAAAAGGGAAAGGTCTCTCTCTCCCTCCCTCTCTCTCTCCCTCTCCCTCTCTCTCTCTCTCGCTCGCTCGCTCTCTTGGCTCAGGGTCTCTCTGGGAGGAACACACGGTGTCGGAAAGTTTGACTTGTTTGTGGCAGTCATTGGTGCATTCTGCAGTGGTGAGGATTCATATTTGACCGAGAACAGAGAGTGAGGGGGAGGAGAAGGTTTTAGATGTAGGCCATGGTCGAACTCTGGTTGGTCTTCATATTCACACACAGCTAATGTGAAGGACTGGAGAGGGAGACATTTGGAGAAAAGAGGCTTTCAAAGAATAGAAAAGAGAAGAAAGAAGGATGGAAGAGAGAGGGAAATCTCTGGAAAGATGTTTTAAAGAGGAAAAGAGAGGCTACTGCAGTATACATACACACACACACAGAGGCAGAGTGCTTGGGATAGCACTTCAAACGTCTGCCTCCCGTTGCTAGGTAACCGGGGGCGGCCTGGCTTTGTGGAGTGGAACAGGAAGTGAAGCAAGAGATACTGAGGTGATAAACAAGAGACAGGAAGTGTGTTTTTTGGGGGTGGAAACTTGAGGTCTCTCTGTCTCTCAGGAACAGATATACACACACACTCACTCAGAGAGTAATGAATACGTTGTGTGTCTAATGACACAGGCTTTGTTCCATCCTCATCAATTCTATCTTTGCCCTTCTTCAAAGTTATCTTTTTCTGTCTTACTGTCTTTTGTCCCCCCACCAAACGTTCATCAGTCCTGTATTGGTACACCTGTCATGCCTGGCTAGGCCCATTTCAATATGAATGATACTGATCTAAATATACTGCAGCCACTGTCTCTACTACACCACTAGCAGACAAACATACACACTGCTGCTTTCCTTCTCTCTCTCTCTCTCTCTCTCTCTCTCTCTGTCTTTGTCTTTTTGGTCTTTCTCAGTATCTCTCCGTCTTTGGTGGAAGGCAGCGGAAACCACACTGTTGGGCCGTTGATGTGAGAAACAGAGGAGAGGAGATACTGACTCAGACTAGCAGTCACAATCTCCTTCCACTGCCGTTCTGACAGGCCCATTTATAAACTGTACTAGATATCATTTGAAGAATCATGTGTACGGTTGGTGATTGAACTCTCATTGATGTCTGATATTACAGCCAGATAAATATAATGGAGCCAGAGACATTTTTACTGTAGATCTGATAACATCATGCAAGCAGCTCAACATTCAGACCAATATGAAGTTGCCCAAGGAGAGTGTGGGTGCATAGGACAAGACCCTGTGCCTGTGGTGCTGTGGCTTAATGTGCCAAGTAATGTATGTCTGTGTTTCATACAGGGATGCCATTGTGTGTGTGTTTCATACAGGGCTGCCATTGAAGTGGTGGAAGGAGATGTCAGTGAATTGGAGACACGATTAGAAAAGGTGAGAGAGTCATATATATATATATATATATATATATATATATATATATATATATACACATACATGCATACACACACACACACACACACACACACACACACACACACACAAAGTTCCCCCCAACCTCCCCACTTTTCCATTATGCTCCCAGTATCAAACCACTACTTCTATAAACACACCCAGCCATCCATACCATAGAGGACCATAGAGGAAGTAGATGTTGGACAGGGTCAGTTTCTTCCTCTGAGTAGTGACTATGAACTGTGAGAGACATGGTGGTGTTTCAGCTGAGTTGAAGGGAACTAACTCCAGTGCTGCTTCCCCACCCTATTGTTACCAGAGAAAAAGTAAGTCATATTCCTAATTCCCTAAAGGGATTGCTGTCTCAACCTATTCTGTGTCCGGACAGTGATCATATTTGTCGGTGATGCTATGTCATGTTATGTCATGTCATATTGAAATGTTGTCATGCAGTATGTATTGTAGTGTTTTTTGACGCCTTTTGCAACATGGTGTTGTGTTGAATCCTGACACATTGTTATTATGTAGCTGGTGAAGCAGTGCCACTCCATGCTAGAGGCTGGCAGGGCCTACTGTCAGACCAGCAAGAGCTTTGTCACAGGGCTCAAAGAGCTGGGACACCACTGTTCTGGGGACGACATGATGGGGGTGAGTCTATAGAGATGCTGGGTACTACACTCTAACCACTGATTTGGGATCAGTGTAGGAGGGACCTATCTGTATATAGGGCTATTACATATTGCATAGTGTTAAGTTATGGTTAGTGTTATATCCTTATATTTTTATCATAGTACATTCTTATGAAGGGAAGGGTAGCAGGTAGCCTGGCAGTTAAGAGCGTTGGGTCAGTAACCAAAATATTACTGGTTTGAATCCCAGAGCCGACTAGGTGAAAAATCTGTCAATGTGCCCTTGAGCAAGGCACCTAACCCTAATTGCTCCTGTAAGTGGCTCTGGATGAGTTCTATTGTATTCAATCATTGATAAATAAGTTAAATTCATTCCACGTTCTTTTCTCGTAGGAGTGTTTGGAGAAATTCTCCCAGAAGCTGGCTGTGATTCTGGAAGCTCAGGGGGTGAGTTGGACTCCTCTGCTGTACATCGCTTGCCATCAACGTTAGTTACTGTAGCAAACACTTTTAAATGTCAGGTGTCTGAGTATCTCTCTCTCTCTCTCTCTTTCTTTCTCTTACTCTCCCTCTATCCCCCCCCTCGCTCGCTCTCCATTTACCCCAACCGCCTGCTTTCCCTCTATTTATCTCTCTCTAAATCTCTTTTTCTCCTAGGAAGTGATTGAGATCACACAGAAGTCGGTGAAGTCGAAGTTGCAGAGCTTTGTAAAAGAGTGAGTGAGTCTGGCACTCCATAATTGAGTACTTCTGTTTCAAACCACTACCATAGACTGCTGTCACAACATCCCCCAGTCCCACACACATCTTTATGGGCCACATTCATTAACTTATCCCTCTCTCTCTCTCCTCCCCCTCTCTCTCTCCTCCCAGGGATGTCCGTAAGTTCAAGGATGTGCGTAAGGAGTTTGAGCGGGGCAGTGAGAGTCTGGAGGCGGCGTTGGGAAGGAATGCTCAGGCACCCCGAGGGAAGCAGCATGAGGTGGAGGAGGCCAGCCATGCCCTCCTCAATGCCCGCAAGACCTTCCGTTCCGGGGCCCTCGACTACGTACTGCAGGTGAGGCCATCAAAGCTTGAGGATGAGTGTATTTTGGGAAAGGTCAAAACTGGGTGATATTCACTTACACACTCACATACACTGGGCCTGGTTTGAGTGTGGTTGGAAGTGGTTTTCCTGGAATTTAATTACAGACTAGTGTTGAAACTATCAGTTGTAGACTTCAGCTCATTTCGGAATCTTGTCATTACACGGCTTGCTTTCCGTTTATAGAACATGACACTACTGGAAGGCCTCAAACAAAATAGTAGAGAGAATTTGTCAGGAGGACCAGGACATATTTCTAACAAATGGCATTGATAAAATATGCAACAGCACCTCTGCCTAGTGATATGTGTTTTGCTGTGGGGAATGCTAACAGCATTGCCTAAGGGTTTCCGTGTAGCAGGCTGGTAAATATTAACACCCAGTGCTTTGTACTAGCAGCTGCAGTCATTTCAACACACATCTTCTGTTCTCTCACTCATCCTCTCTCCTAGATCAATGTCATCGAGGCCAAGAAGAAGACTGACATCCTGATGGCTGTGAGTTTCATAATGTGGGAACTTTTATAGTTGGGAATATTGTAAGTGTTGCATGGTTGAGTCCACATGTGGGTGTCTAATGATTGGTTTACCTGAGCAGTTGTTAAGTTGTCTTTGTGGCTGCATGCATTGTTTAGTCTGAGCATATGACGATGCTTTATTCTGTATTTTTCTGTCAGATGGTGTCTATGATGGAAGCCCAGTCCCAGTTCTTCCAGCAAGGTCACCAGTCCCTCTCGGAGCTGGCCGACTACCGACGCACCCTGAGTGAAGAGGTAACAAGAACATGTGAAGGAATGAGAGGGAAAGGGAGAAGTGCGTTGGATAAACCAAATTCATGAAGAAGGATGAGATCTGTTCCAAGTATGTTGTTCAGATGTTGACATTAGTGAACAGAGAGAGAAAGGTAAAATAGTTTGAGAGTGAGTGGAAGAGAAGAGGGGGATGAATTATTCTCTTAGATCAGGGTTCCTAACCTTTTTTCCTCAGGGCCCTCTTTTTTTCCATAAAAAAAAAAAAAAATGTCTCCCCTTTAAAAAAAAAAAAAGTATATTATTGTTTATTGTCTATAATAAATACACCACCAGCTTGATGTTGTTTAATTTGAGGGACTTAGGAATTAGTTTGTTTATTTTTAAGCTAATTTCCTGCAATTTTAAGGTTTAACAAGACTCATTACATCTTTTAAATAGGCTATTTAATTTATAAGGGACATTTTTTCCGAATGTTATTCTGCTACCAAATATGATTTATATGTTTTCAATTTAATTATACATATTCTGTTTTACAGAAAGTTAATAGATCAATTGATCGCGACAGAATCACACATTGTATAAGATGACTTCCCAAGCAAAGTCCAATTTCTTTGACTCCTCAGCTTCTGGATGTCATCGAGACAAACCAAAGATATTGCGTCTTCCTCTGTCACTTGTTTCTATCCCAAAGCATAAAGCAGATGCATGTGTAGTTTTGGATCGGTAAAAACAATCGTGCATTGAAAACACAAAACGTTGGTACACCCCTATGTGGGGCGTACCCCCAGGGAACCCCTGTCTTAAATGGATGGTGAAAAGGTTTATTCTAGCAGTTGATTCCATGGACTAATTATTGCTTGAGTCCTAAAATGTCGTCAGGAGGGACGAGGAAGTCACAAGGTGAAGTCGCGCTCATTGTCACAGGAAACTGTGTGCACCATCAACAGGAAATATTTCACATGACTTAGATAGTGGGTTTGTGTGTGTGCACCTGCGTGCACGCATGTGTGTCCACGCGCTTGCGTGTTATCATCTATTCACACAGTAACGTTAGTGCTTTGCTGGATGGGCACTGTAGCATAACTGGAAGTGCTGCCATACATGGAGCTCTAGGCCTGCAGTCAACAGTAGACTACAACTACCTGGAACGTAAAAAAAAAAGTACACTCAAGTCAGAGAGTAGCTTAACCGGAAAGCAAGTCGACATTCACTGGACCATTAAAGCAACAGACTGGTTTAGCTCTTCCTGCTGTTACAGGAAATGGTGAAAGAGAGGGAGAAAGTAAAAATAGCTGCAGAAGTTTCTTAAAGATTGCTGGACCGTCTGAAATCTTTATGAGAAAGAGAGAAAGTACAGCTGCTTTATGAAGCTGCTGGAGGGTTTTCCAAGTTTCAACGACCGGAATTTGGTAGAGGTTCAGCACTTCCTCCTTCCTGTTTTCCCCAGAGGAGGATGTCTGGAGTGATGGACTCTCTGACCTCCACCTGAACGCTGTACAAGCCTGAAGCCCTTTATTAACTAGCCTGATTTTTCTCAACAGTTTCTACAATAATCTTTCCAGCTCTAGATCAAAAACATACTGTCCAGTATACTGTGCACATTATTCTGTTTATTTAGTTCCCTGACTGAACTGACCTATCATGCTCAACTGCTGTGTGTCATTTAGAATAATGTGTTTTGAAACATTTGAAATATTGGATTCTAGGGCTGTGGCCATACCAGTATAGCATAAGTTTTTTTCCATGGCAAAAATGAAAACACAAAGCAGACCAAACTCTTTTGGTCCTTTTAAAAACCTGCTGTAAGTAAAATATTGTGTGCTATAGCTTGGAATATAAATAAATAAATGTGACTGGATAACATAATTATGTTTGTTTCCAATATTAGGGCTGTTTTCCCTCAAGAAGTGAAATCCGCTTAGTGTTCAGTTTCCTTGCCCCGATACTAACAAGTATCGCAATAGGTCTAGGTATTGGATTCTGTGTTTTGAAATCAAATTGATTGTGCTTGACTTTCTCTCTCTTTCCCTCTCACACATGCAGCACACTCAACTAGTGTTGAATTCCGCCAGGGAGAAGAGAGACATGGAACAGAGACACGCTGCAATTAAGAAAAAGGTAAACACTGCTGGGACCGAACACTACAGTAAAGAAAGAAGTTAAACACTGACGACTAAGATGGCTGCCATTTGATTATGCTAGCTCTCCAGCCTGTGATGACCTTATGACATAATTTCTACTGGTATCACTGCTTTAAAATGATATTTACGTCCTGATACAAACATTTCTTCCCTACTGTCATGTTTTATGTTTGTGTTGTGTTTATGTTGTGTTGGTAGGATGTCTCGTATGACAACTCCTTAATGGATTTCTGTGCTGATGCTCCCAACGGTATCGCCATGGAGGGCTACCTGTATAAGAGGGCTAGCAATGCCTTCAAGACCTGGAGCAGGTATGTTACCTTACCTCTCTCTTCCTGTGCTGTATGTTGTTCTCTCCTTCTTTTGCTTTTTCTCTCTCTCTCTCTCCTCTCTCTCTCTCACTGTCTTGCCACGTTCAAAACAACTCGTGGGGGGAATAAAAAAAACAAGCTCCGACTGGGGAAAAATCGATTTGTACAGTCATCCAACTTGGAATTCCAACTCGGGAACTCGGGCCTCTTTCTAGAGCTCCGACGTTCCGATCACTGGCGTCATGATTTGACCTCGTATTGTTCCCAGTTGTTTTGAACGCAGCATCTCTCGTCTCTCAGATATTTCACTGCTTTTTCTTTCCAGCCATAATTCTAGTTGTTTTTTGCCCAGAGAGGTTTTTAAGGCTTCAGACTAGGAAGGTGATTGCATTAATAGTTCTCATCTCCTTCTCGTCTCCTTCTCGTCTCACGACGGTAGGCGCTGGTTCTCTATCCAGAAAAATCAACTGGTCTATCAGAAGAAATTCAAGGTACATTTTTGAAAGCCACTGCTTTACTTTTCAATGCATTTTTAATAGCAATCCATGCAGACACAAAGAGAATAAAGAACACACACACAGCCTGACCGTGTCCTGTTCTCTCAGGAGCAGCCCACCGTGGTGATGGAGGACCTGCGTCTGTGTACAGTGAAGGTCTGCGCTGACAACGAGAGGCGATTCTGCTTTGAGGTGGTCTCCCCATCCAAGTGAGTGTACAGTGTGTGTTCAAGCAGTTTGCCTGTGTGTGTTGTTTGTTTTGGGTGTGTGGTATTTACATTGTGTGTGTGTGTGTGTGTGTGTGTGTAGGAGCTGTCTGTTGCAGGCGGACTCTGAGCGTCAGCAGCTGGGCTGGATCAGTGCTGTCCAGAACAGCATAGCCTCAGCCTTCCAGGAACGCAGAGAAGACCCACACAGTCCAGTGTGTACACACACACATTATTCACTTTGTGTTGGGGAGTAGTGAACTACATGTAGTTTAACTAGTAATTTTTTTCAGTAGCTTGGTGGTATTTGAACTAGGTATTCAAATCTAGGTAGTGTTTTCAGTAGTGAGTTACTTTTTTGCTGTGTAGCTAACTATTGGAACTACTTTTATTGCTAAAATAAAACATTCGGCAGCAGCGCTGCCTAATTCTCACTTGAAACATATTTTTTGTGTTTAATAGGCTAAATTACACGTTCTGTTAACATCTGACCGCAAAGTGATCTGTTCTTGCAATTTGTAGTCTACGACGTTTCAGATTTACGTATGATCATTCAAGTAGTTTGAATTCAGTGAACTACTTTTTCAAAGGTTCCCAACACACTACACTTTCAGAAGCAGAGTTGTAGCTCATTGTCTACAGTGATCAACACTCTCCTTCCATATGTTTGTGTGTACATCTCTTTCCCTCTCTCCCTCTCTCACAGAGGGAGCGTTGCAGCTCCGTGTCGGGGGGCAGCCCAGGAGGAGGAGGGGTGTGTGGGGATCAAGAGAAGACTGGGGGCCGCGACGCTCTGGATCAGGTCCAGGCCATCCCGGGGAACAGGCAGTGCTGTGACTGTGGAGAGCCCGGTCCGGACTGGGCCTCCATCAACCTGGGGATCACCCTCTGTATCGTCTGCTCCGGGATACACAGGTAGGACACACGCACACACGCACACACACACACTAATATGTAACTAACTCCTTTCTTCTCTGTGTCCTTCTGACAGGAGTCTGGGTGTCCATTTCTCCAAAGTACGCTCCCTCACCCTGGACTCCTGGGAACCAGAGCTGGTCAGGGTAAGACTATGTACATGCGCTAAGCAGATATGGGCTTTCTTTCATGCAATGTAAACTCTTAAAGCTGCAATGTGTAACCTTTTGGGCGACCTGACCAAATTCCCATAGAAATTAGTTTTAGATCTGTCATTCTCATTGAAAGCAAGTCTAAGAAGCAGTAGATCTGTGTGTGCTATTTCTAAGCTTCACGTTCTTAATTTTTGCGTCTTTTACTTTCAGTTTTGTACACCAACTGAAAATACAGTATTTTTGATTATTGAAAATACATTTTAGATGATTCACTACACTTGCTTGTTTTGTCACTGAAATTAGGCAAACTATTGACATTTTTGCAACCAGGAAATGGCAGAGCTATTTCTGCATATTACACCTTTTTTAAAGTTATTCTGTCCCCTCTCTCTCTCTCTCTCTGTGTCCTGTAGTTGATGTGTGAGTTGGGGAACACAGCCATCAACAGGATCTACGAGGCGCGGATTGATGAGATCACCATCAAGAAACCCCACCCATCCAGTCCAAGGTATTGAACTCCTCTTATCCCCATTCTCATCTTCGTCCTGAGTCATCACCCTTTAATGACACATTCAATCTCACACAGACAGTAAAGATTTCCTAGCGTTACAGTGTGATTTTGATTCAACGTTTATTAAGGATAGTGGAACAGAACGTTCAGATATAAATATATTGTACAAACCGGACATGATTCTCTATTGTATATAGAGTCATTATATGCATTACATTTGTATTTGCAACGTTCTATTGAACAAGCACCTGGTATAAAATTCACACGTCATTGCCTACTGGTGTCATAAACTTCAAAACTGCAGGGAGATTTTGACATGTTCTTTTCTTATTACACTACACTGCTAAATGCAGGCTTGTTCTTTACGCAATGTCACTATTAGTTCTGCTGAAATCTTTAATCAAACCCTTTAATCGGTTAAATTATCTAGCTTCCTCTCTTCTGCTGCACCCCAGACAGGACGTTACACAGGTACATGACGACGGCTGTGGTTTGTGTCGTGAACTAAACTGTCCCCCGGAAATGTGCCGTGCAGTTGCATGGTTTTGTGTGTGTGTTCAGGATGTACAGTAGCATGCATGCAATCAACTGTTGTAATATAGTAGTACAGTGAGGCCTGGTTTGTCAAATTTGAATTGAACTGTATTTACCTGCTGTGTGATTGTTTTATAATGTGCATTACTGTGTATGAAGTGCGTTTTGATTCTATATTTTTATAAGAAAAATGCTTTTAAGCAGACCTGACACTTTCCTTTTTTTATTTTTATATATAAAATGTTTCTCTTTCCATCTCATCTTTCTTTCTCTCGTTCTCTCGTTCTCGCTCTCTCTCATGCTGTCTCTCTCCCTTTTGCGCTCTCTCTCGTTCTCTCTCTCAGGGGTGATAAGGAGTCGTGGATTCGTTCTAAGTTTGTGGAGAAGAAGTTTATCCAGAAGCTCCCGGAGACGGGTCGCAACATTCCCCTGCGGCGCTCCAGCGCCCGGAGGAACAGAGTTAACACCCAGGAGAGGCTAGCCGGTTCACGACCACCACTCAAACCCAAACCCAACCGGGCTACCCTGCCACGACTCCCAGGTACTGGACGGGACATATACACTTGTCTGATTCACACTATAGGGCCAAGCCGAGCGGCACCGGGCTGGCCTACAAGAGTTCTTTTAGCAGATCAAGTATGCAGATCATGGTGTACAGATATATGTTTATGCCTACAGTTTACTGATGGACTGGTAGGTGTTGAAGTCCTGATGCAGCACACCTGTGTGTGCAGTGCAGGAATGTAAACTATGGAGGTGCTGTGGGTTATTTGTGTCTGTCCAAGGGATAGATAGCAGAATAGATGGCAGGGGTGGAAATTCCACAAGTTATCAAGCTAGGAGTGAAATATTCACACATTGTTGAGCCTTGCTGCATGCACGCAAGTACCTACATTACACACACACAAAGCATCTGTGAACTTGGTGACTAAGCGGTAAGCTTGGGTACACACCCCTGTGTCTATTGTTATAATCAGCACGATAAACCTGTAATATGGTGGCCTGCTGCTATGCTGAATCTCTGTCTGTCTCTGTCTCTGTCTCTCTCTTTTTCTCTCTCTGTCTTTCTCTCTCACTCTTTCTCTCTCTCTCTCTCTCTCTCTCTCTCTCTCTCAGGGCTCAACCAGAGTGATCTTTTTCAAAAGGGCAATACAGGCATTCACAAAGGTGACACACACACACACACATTTATATATACAGTACCAGTCAAAAGTTTGGACACCTTCTCATTCCATCTTTTTTCAGTTATAACTTAACGACATGTGATTTTAGTCTTTAATGAGATAATGGTCTTTCATGTCTGTTGTACACGAACTAAGCCACGCCACTAATGAGGTCAGAAGAGCGGGTCAGTGCTATGAAACCGCACTTTCGACCAGGGTGCTTAAAAGGACTTGCTAATAATTTCCACGTTAGACCAGTCGACATACGGTGAGCCGGATGTTGCAAAATGGTTTAAAACTACAACTCTACCAAGAGACCAGAGAACGTGAGGACGCTGGTCACTACGTTGAAATGGTTACCACTCTATAGAGCAAGCAGACTGAGGTGTAAGCTGAATGTTGCAAAATGGTTATAAACTACCGATCACTACAGAAGAAGCATTCCTAGACGTCGCGTTATCAGTCTGCAGCTGAAACGTACGTACGACAACCTCTGAAGCACCTATTCTAACGAGATCAACTCTAAGAACTACAGGGTACGTCGAAGTATCCATTCTCTACGACCAGGAGCTCTACCTAAGGACATGGGGATCTCTGGCCGAACCAGAGTCGTACTCCCAACATCTCCGCGACCAAATGATTTTGACGATCAAGGACCGCTCAATCGTAAATATGTAAATTGCATTCCTTTTTCCGAATGAGCGGTTATTAGAGTGCTTAAGATTTTGTATTTTCGTGAGCGCAGCTTCTCAATGTCCGATAGAGTAACTACTTTGTCCCCCCCCCCCCTCCTCTCTCTGAATCTATCGTGTTATAACCAAACTGTCCTGTTTGTTAGTCTTCTAGAGACAATTTAATCAGAATAGAAAGAGGAGTGGGAGTCTCAACGTCAACAGTGAATAGGTGACTCCGGGATGCTGGCCTTCTAGGTAGAGTTGCAAAGAAAAATACATATCTTCCTCTGTCCAGTGTCTGGTTTTATTTGCCCATCATAATCTTTTCTTTTTATTGGCCATTCTGAGATATGGCTTTCTTTGCAACTTGCCTCTTCACTGTTGACTTTGAGACTGGTGTTTTGCGGGTACTATTTAATGAAGCTGCCAGTTGAGGACTTGTGAGGTGTCTGTTTCTCAAACTAGACACTCTAATGTACTTGTCCTCTTGCTCAGTTGTTCACCGGGGCCTCCCACTCCTCTTTCTATTCTGGTTATTGCTAGTTTGCTCTGTTCTGTGAAGGGAGTAGTACAAAGTGTTGTACGAGATCTTCAGTTTCTTGGCAATTTCTCGCATGGAATAGAGAAATTGGCCAGAAACAAAGAACTTTGGCCAGAAACAAAGACCTTTCTTCTGAAACTCGTCAGTCTATTCTTCATTGCTCAGAACAAGAGAAATGAAAAATAGACTGACGAGTTTCAGAAGAAAGTTCTTTGTTTCTGGCCATTTTGAGCCTGTAATTAAACCCACAAATGCTGATGCTCCAGATACTCAACTAGTCTAAAGAAGGCCAGTTTTATTGTTTCTTTAATCAGCACAAGTTTTCAGCTGTGCTAACATAATTGCAAAAGGGTTTTCTAATGATCAATTAGCCTTTTAAAATTATAAACTTGGATTAGCTAACACAATGTGCCATTGGAACACAGGAGTGATGGTTGCTGATAATGGGCCTCTACACCTATGTAGATATTCCATAACAAATCTGCTGTTTCCAGCTATAACAGTCATTTACAACATTAACAATGTATTTCTGATCAATTTTATGTTATTTTAATGGACAAAATGTTTTATTTTCTTTCAAAAACTAGGCCATCTCTAAGTGTCCCCAAACTTTTGAGTGTGTGTGTGTGTTTGATGTATTCTGTAATTGTTTTAATTAGATTAGTAAATAAATAATTGAGCCAATTTGTGTATCGATGATTCATCGATAAAGTAGGGTTTGTGCAGACTACAAGGAATTACGACGTTCAGATTGACTGAGGCAATAATCCATTAATAAGCTACTGCTATTGATAAGAAAATATCTGAAGAGTTAAATTCGGGAGATAGTAACTCTTTAAACACATTTTTCCCCTGGTGCCCCGACTTCCTAGTTAATTAATGTTTACATGATTAGTTTAATCACTTAATAATTAATTAATAATAATCGTCACTTTAATGATATTCACGTCACGACAACCGCCATAGGAAAGGAAGACCCAGAGTTACCTCTGCTGCTGAGGATAAGTTCATTAGAGTTACCAGCCTCAGAAATTACTGCCCAAGTAAATGCTTCAGAGTTCAAGTAACAGACACATCTCAACATCAACTGTTCAGAGGAGAATGCGTGAATCAGGCCTTCATGGTCGAATTGCTACAAAGAAACCACTACTAAAGTACACCAATAATAAGAAGAGACTCGCTTGGACCAATAAACACGAGTAATGGACATTAGACCGGTGGAGTCCAAATTTGCGATTTTTGGTTCCAACCGCTGTGTCTTTGTGATCTCTGCATGTGTGGTTCCCACTGTGAAACGATGAGGTGGGGGTGCTTTGCTGGTGACAGTCTTTGATTTGTTTAGAATTATAGGCACACTTAACCAGCATGGCTACCACAGCATTCTGTAGCGATACGCCATCCCACCTGGTTTGGGCTTAGTGGGACTATCATTTGTTTTTCAACAGGACAATGACCCAAAATACACCTCCAGGCTGTGTAAGGGCTATTTGACCAAAAAGGAGAGTGATTGAGTGCTGCATCAGATGACCTGGCCTCCACAATCACCCGACCTCAACCCAATTGAGATGGTTTGGGATGAGTTGGACTGCAGAGTGAAGGAAAAGCAGCAAACAAGTGCTCGGCATATGTGGAAACTCCTTCAAGACTGTTGGACAAGCATTCCAGGTGAAGCTGGTTGAGCGAATGCCAAGAGTGTCCAAAGGGTGGCTACTTTGAAGAAACTAAAATATAAAATATATTTTGATTTGTTTTAACACTTTTTTTGCTTACTATATGATTCCATGTGTGTTATTTCATAGTTTTGATGTCTTCACTATTATTCTACAATGTAGAAAATAATAAAGAAAAGCCCTTGAATGAGTAGTTGTTCTAAAACTTGACTGGTACTGTACATTTGAGTTATTTAACAGATGCTCTTATCCAGAGTGACTTACACACACAACAACCCCAAACAGACTAAACAGACTAAAAGCACATTAAACCCCCCTGTCATCCCTCCACACACAGATGGTGAAGATTATGATGACGAGGAGGACCTGTCTGGTCTTCATCCCGGGGCGCTTTTATATCGGTCTGCAGCGCTGCAGCATTTCCCTGTCATGGCCGACGCCCTGGCCCACGGAGCGGACGTCAACTGGGTCAACACAGCCGAGGAGTCTAGCACCCCACTCATACAAGCCGTCACCGCGGTGAGTGAGTGAGAGATCACTGTGGTGAGGACGTAAATGGGTGTGTATGTTCAGAAGAGAGAAGCGGGTTTGTGTGAATTCTCACCTACCCTCTGACCCCTGTCTCTCCAGAACTCCTTGGCAGCGTGTGAGTTCCTGCTACAGAACGGTGCCAATGTCAACACAGCAGACCGCAACGGGAGAGGACCTCTACACCACGCCACTATCCTGGGACACACTGGGTAGGATAGACGCACGCACGCACAAACACACACCAACACAGACACGCACACTAAACTGGTCTCTACCTCCCAGCCTGGTGTGTCTGTTCCTGAAGCGAGGGGCGGACTACAACGCCAGAGACAACACCCAGAAAGACCCCATCACCATCGCCGTGGAGACCGCCAACGCTGACATCGTCACCCTGTGAGTATAATCATTAGTTGATTGGTTGACACTAGAATGATTGATTGATACAGCAGATTTTTCACACTATCTTTCTACTATCCCCATAACAGGCTTCGAATCGCCAAGATGAACAAGGAGATGCGGGAGATGGACGGAGCCTTTGGCCAACCAGGTCACTCAGGGGGACAGGGAGTGGGCGGGACAGGGAGTGGGATGGGCCAAACCAGGAAGGGACTTCAGGCCTTGAAGAACCAACTGAGTGGATGGGCACTGGGGGGGCAGAATGAGTAGAGAGCGGGGGACTTTCATCGTAATTGATGGAGAACAGAGGGAGGAAGAGGGGTACTGCCGAGGTGCATAGGCTACTCGGCTAACTAGACATGTTCCCAGAACCCCAATGAATGTTACTGTCTAGTCCCCATTAAGTTCAGGGAAAATTAAGAGATTGTTCTCTGAACTCTGAAACATTGTTAGAACGTTTACAGTCAAGCATGGTGTTATGTTTTGATAGATTTTCTGGAATCGTTGCTAGACCTTTCTAAAAGTGTTTTCAGTAAGAACATTTTTAGAATAAAATTGCGACAAAGAGATTAGGGGAACATTCTTGGAACGTATATAAGTTTATGTAATGACATGTATATCCACCCATGAGTGAGTCCACGTTGCACTTCGATGTACAGTGAACAAATGCAATGAGTCAGCCATCCTGCACTTTACAGCCCATGTTAGCTCTATGTAGATCACAGTATGATAACACTGGGCAATGGCCGTGTTTAACGTCTATTTATACCAGTGGAGGCTGGTGGGAGGAGCTAGAGGAGGACGGGCTCATTGTAATGGCTGGAATGGAATCTTTGGAACGGAGTCAAACGTGGTTTCCATATGTTTGATACCGTTCCAAAATTCCATTCCAGCCATTACAATGAGCCCGTCCTCCTATAGCTCCTCCCACCAGCCACGACTGATTTATACCTATATGTATTATAGTGTACAGTTCTATGTATGCATGTATTGTATGATTGAACAGTATGCTGCCTGAAAAAGAAGGATCTGATTGTTTGGGTGCAGTTGATGTATATGTCTCTCCATGTACATTTTATGCACCTTGCATAGTCTAATTTAGTCTGCTGTATGTCATTGTTATAAGCTCAGTCCAACAAATGCTTTTTTCACTTAAGGGCTTCCCCTATCCCCAAGCTTATTTGAACCTTTTCAAGCCAGTTTCTCTTTGGTCACACCTAAGCGGTTATTATTGTGTTCAACCTGTTTCAATGTCTCAAATACACGCTGCAACTGTTTTGCATTGCTTTTGCTTAAGAATAACAACACTGATGCTGAGAACATCAATGCTGAGCTGTATAGAAAGTAATGAGCCACTCTGTCCATTTGAAGTTCAGTGTTTTCCAAACAGTGGTTCAGGGCCCGCTAGTGGGTTGTGTTGTGGCCAGTCTTCGGCTGCTATTAGGACAATGCACAATGAACAATGATTAAACATTTGGGAACCACTTGTCAAAACCCTAGCCAGTGGGCCTAGCTAATGCAACAGATTTAGGCTGGAAAGCGAACAGTGGGCTCAATGGGGAGAGCTGCAACCTTATGGCACTGTGTATGAGAAAGCAAGTGTCCCATCCATTCCCCCATGGCCAAACTGGAGTAAGTCCCAAGTTATTTACTCCAGTAAATAGGCCTATTTCCTGGTTTGAAATATCCTAACTCAAATAATCTGTCTGACCCTGGAGGACTAGCGCTGTGATGCCTATGTAATGTCTGTGCTCTGAGATGCTCAACTTGTCTGTCAGTCTCTGATGTGCAGTCCTTTTTCCTTGTTGTTGTGTGAGCGTTTGTGTTTGTCCAATGAGGCGACCGCCTGTTCTGCACTGCTTGCACAGTGTGTCCTCTGATGCCCCTGCTTGACAGTGCTACAGGTAAACGGTGTGTGTGCGTGCTTGTCTGCTTATAGTAGTAATGTGGATAAATTGAGGGAGAGAAAAGGGGGTGTATGTGGACAGAAGTGCACAGTACAGACAGGAATTTTAGCTTGAACGTAAAAAAAAAAGGTCATACTCTTCCTGAATGTTCTTCTCATGTCTTGTTTTCTTTAGGTGATGAAACGTACCAAGACATCTTCAGGGACTTCTCTCACATGGCCTCTAACAACCCAGAGAAGCTCAAACGGCGTAGCACAGACTTTAAGTCTTGACCTAGCCAACGGCTGTTTCTTTTTCATACTGTACAGCCTAATAATGACAGCGAATACAGTAATAACTTCCCATAGTATAGGGGTCCATCCGTCTTAATCTCGTCTTGTTGACTCTGCTATTTTTGTACTGTACGTTTGTGACAAACAAAATGAGAGATATGTTTGAACCAAAGGGTCAAATTGTTGTCTTTTACTTTTCTTCATAATTTCAGATGTGATGTGTTTATTTTTTGTATTGACTACCTGAGGTACCAGAGCTGTATTTCTTACGGACGATTAAAATACCAAAGTTAATTTAATTGGTCTGTTTTAAGCCATTTAATATACCTAATTAGCAAGCAGTAAAACACGTTTAATTCACTGCATCCTCAACCCATGTGTAGCAACCACTCGTATATCATTAAAATGTATTGTGTCAAATATGGATTTAGTTCAATTCAATGATTCATCCCTCATCCAAACACATTTATGTCAACACTTGGATAAGGGTCTTGACCATCTATATCCACTAGGTGGCAACACCATGTCATTGCAGTAACCTCTGAACTGCACAAGGCACTTGTTCTGCTTTTAACATTGAGGAGAAAATAAACACTTTTTATTAAACCAGCATAAACGCATCACTGAATGTAATATTCCTAAAATAACACCAACAATGTAGTTGTGCCATACACACAACCCTACTAGGTAGTTGGGTACTGTTGATTGAAGAAGAGGAACCTGTAGGCACATAAAGTCCTGTTTGTCTCAAATAAAAACATATTTCCAAACAGCTTACCTAAATCAGTTTTCTTTCAAAATGGCCGAAGACTAGATAAGGTGTCTTGCAGAATGTCAACAGGTCTACCTTTGACCTATTGGCAGGTCACCAATGTCAACTGTCTGGGATGTACCCAACTGTCTGTGAAGCATTATTGAGACAGCAGCTGTGGGGCGATACTGTAGAGTAGAAACTAACGCTGGGCTCCTTATCCATTTACCACATACCTGTCAAATTCTGAGACTGTAAAGCCATACAGTATAAGCATATTATATTTATCCACAGGTATACGTAGGTTTAGTTTGTGTGTACAATAATTCTGATACAGCAGGAGAGAGTGAATTCAGCATCACTTACCATTGGAAATATAGTATTGTTTCTAACTAAATATATTTCAGGATGTTGTATATCCCTGGAAATAATCAGAATTCATGGAAAAACTACATTTTTTAAAACAGGTTGTCCGACAAAAGTGGTGTCTTGGCACAACTTACCTCGGGTATGGAGTGAAAATCAGAGAATATATTAGGTGACTAGCAGAATGTCAACAGGTCTACCTTTGAGCTATTGGCAGGTCACCAATGTCAACTGTGGGATGTACCCAACTATCTGTGAAGCATTACTGAGACTACAGTATCGCTCCACAGCTGCTGAGTACAAACGAACACTGGGCAAATGTTTCACAACCCAAGTGTGGAAAGCTCTTAGTGACTTACCCAGAAAGACTCTCAGTTGCAATTGCTGCCAAAGGTGCTTCAACAAAGTATTGACTCAGGGGCATACTTATGTAAATGAGATATTTCTGTATTTCATTTTTAATACATTTGCAAAAAATATATATTTTTCACTTTGCCATTATGTGGTATTGTGTGTAGATCGATGAGAAAAAAATGTGTAATACATTTTAAATTCAGGCTGTAACATAACACAATGTGGAATAAGTCAAGGGGTATGAATACTTTCTGAAGGCACTGTATGTTGGTGTTTCCTTTATTTGGGCAGTTACCTATCTATCTATCTACAATACCATTTATTGTTATAAAGCCTACATTTTCTCATGACATATAGACAAGTTGTCTAACACATAGCCTTACCTAATGTCAGAAATTGTAAACAGAAAAATATCTACATTTTTCCTCGCATCCCCAGTCAAAATATAGTCCCGCCGTCCCTGGGCAAATTAGGAATATTTTGTTTGAAATACTGGATATGAAAAGTGCATGTAAACAGCTTATCTAGAAAAATACCTTAACTGGGATATGAGCTATTATCTGGAATACTGTGTGCATCTGTGGTGGCTGGTGGGAGGAGCTGTAGGAGACCGGCTCATAGTAATGGCTGGAATAGTATAAAAGGAACGGAGTCAAACGTGGTTTCCATATAATGAATGTGTTTGATACTATTCCATTCCAGCCATTACAATGAGCCCATACTCCTATAGCTCTTCCCACCAGTCTCCTCTGGTGTGCATGTAAACATAGTCACTGACAAAAGCCTCAACTGACCAATAAGATTACCTACAAGTGCTCTACCAACCAACTCCAGATCAGGATTGTCTTATCCTGGTCCCAGATCTGTCAAATTGCTCGGCGAGACAATGGCTAGAGGAGTTGCAAGACAGCACAAACATTTGGGTCAGGGCAAGATTGTTTAGCCCTCACCTTACAAAAAAAAATAATCTGTTGTTTTCCCAACAAGTTTATAAAGTACAAGAAAAGTGTGAAAAAACATGGGAATAAATTATGAACAAGAGAATTTCACTCGAGAGTAACTACATACAATTTCAACAGAACTTGATATTCAGTCAACAGAAGATTGAGTTGACTGAACTGAACTGAGAAAGTTGAGGAAACTAGGAGAGCACACTGCCAGTGACCGACTACGTATTAGTAGGTAGCCTATTCCATACCTGCTAGCCATACTTGCTAGCCAAGATGTAGACTGAAAGCTACGATCCCTTATTGATGTCACTTGTTAAATACACTTCAATAAGTGTAGATGAATGGGAGACAGGTTATAAGGATGTTTGAGCCTTGAGACAATTGAGACATGGATTGCATAAGTGTGCCAGACTGAAGTGCATTTGAACGGGGTCTGGTAGGAGGTAGGAGGTACCAGGTGCACCGGTTTGTGTCGAGAACTGCAACACTGCTTTGTTTTTCACGCTCAATAATGGTCCAACACCCTGAACATTAGGAAGGTGTTCTTAATGTTTGGTAAACTCAGTGTAGCTGGAAGTACAAAGCTCAATCATTTGGAGTTCCTTTGGTGTTTAGCCCAAAGTATGATATGATTGTATAATATTATTGTACGTGAGGAATAGACAGTCTATATGAAGAGTTTTGTTCCAAAAACGCTATATCCACCTTTTTCACTAGAAATTATTGCTTATGGGTACATTCATTTGTGTAAATTATTAGACTTTTAATACATTGATTTTTAGATGTTTGTTTTATTTATATTTTGCAAAACACTGAATATTTTTTTTTTAGCTTCAACGGAATGTCCGTATTCTGTATATTTGACTGTGATATGTGATTGTCTCACCTAGCTATCTTAAGATGAATGTACTAACTGTAAGTCGCTCTGGATAAGAGCATCTTCTAAATGACAAATGTAAAATGTAAATATTTTACAGCCTTCAGATCTCATATTACTATATTGATTAATTTGTTTTATATTGATGTAACAAATATATAATTTGTGCAGTTCTTTAAGAAAAATGTAGTTATTTATTACAATTGACTGTGTAAAACCTAGCAGTACTAGTTATTCCTCTGACAGTGAGGCAGACATACTGTATAGCGTTTTGCAACAAAACATGATTATTTGTCTCTATGAAATGGAACCATTAAGTGATAGATTCCAAACAAATACCATGTCGGTCATTGAACAACCACATACCATGATTAGATAGTGAAAAAAACACACCAATCTATTTTATACATTCTTTAAAACAACAAAAGCTAATTCACCAACATTCATATCCTCATACTGTATTAGCCTGAAAATGGGAGTTAGTGGAATAATACCAGGGGTTAGAGGAGTATACACAAAACATCATAACCATCATCTTAAATAAATCGTAATAATTTGAAATAGAACACCAAATGCCTGTCGTGTGGATTAAATTAAAACGGAGAAGTGTAACTGAATCTTACTCATAGCCTACTAAATTAGACAACTCAGAGAGTTGGGTGGGGGAAAGAACTCAAACCAGATTCCCCACTTCCTATTTAGTATGGGTAATATGGGAACTGAGAGACGTGAGAGATAGAGCCTGACTGATGTGTTTAAAATCACAAATCAGATGCCTCTCTCATTGAAGATATTGAATGCCATTCTGAAAGTCATGGTGACATACGGTTAGGAGCAGAGGAGGCTGGTGGGATGAGCTATAGGAGGACAGGCTCATTGTAATGACTGGAATGGAATGAATGGAACGGAGTTTCCATATGGTTGCTGTGTTTCGATACCGTTCTATTGATTCCATTCCAGCCAGTACAATGATCCTGTCCTCATATAGCTCCTCACACCAGCCTGCTCTGGTTAGAAGCTAAATGTGTGAAATACCATGGTCATAAAACTGCCAAGTCATATGTAACACGTCATGTGGATATACTTTGTGTCTGATGAACCTGCTGACTGGGTTGGAATGTGTACTTTAGACATCCCACACTATCTGTTTGTATTTTTGCCTTGCTGTCTGTGTCCTCCTCCTCCACAAATGTACCCTGTCGAGAAACCAGGCATTCAGCCGCCCTATTGGCTAAGTAAGGTATGGGTGCTAACACCGCGCAAACAATCAACAATTAGTAGTGGCATCATCGGTCCTACTTTGGTTTAAAGGCATGTACACCTCTGGTTCCGGCTGGAGGCTGTTGTGGTCCAGTTCCGGTTGAGAGTACGGTATGGCATTTATGTGGTTGAGTTTCTCTGATATGGAGTTGGTCATAAGGCCAGACTCTGGGCTCTGCTGGTTCTGCTGCTTGTTGTTGTGATTGCTGGCGTGTCTCTGGAGATGGCGCGGGTCGGTGCAGGAGAAGAAGTGAGGCAGAGTGGCCGTTACCATGGCACCCAGCAGGAGGAAACCACCAGCGACCAGGAAGGAGGCTGTGTAACTGCCTGTCATGTCCTTCAGCAAACCTGCAGAGAGAGAAAAAATGTATTAGAGGTGGAGGAGAAAACCAGAAGAGAGACGGAGAGGGAGAGGGAGGCATTAGACAACCATTGGAAGAGAGAAAAGGTGCAGCATATGTGAAAGAGAAGGAAAGAGGGAGCAGAGAGCGTTAGTATTTAGTGGGCCTAAATACTGAGCTCTTATAGGGTTATACTCATGTGAACACACTGGAGCATAGAGACATTACCCATGTGGTCCGAGGAGGGGGGTTGTTAGCAAAAAGGGTCCCCCTTACAAAATGGTTACATAAGCTATGGAGATGTCCTATTCCCACATTTTAACACATATCTACTAGTTTGCAACCGTTGAAGGCATTTTCAGATCAAAACAAAAGCTATTGGAAGTCCAAGTAACAAGCGCAAATAATAAGGTAATAATTTACTAGGTGGATTATAATATAATGAATAAAACCAACATAGCTTCTTTCTGCTGCCCCAGGGCCATAGAGAAACAGCAGCTGTTGTTTCAAGAAAGAAAGAAAGAAAGAAAGAAAGAAAGAAAGAAAGAAATCCCCCACTAGAATCCCCATACTTTAATGAAGACAGCTTATCCATCCTAGAGGGGGAGATCAATAATTTCCAGGCCCAGGGACATGTACTAGGCGACCTAAATGCCAGAACTGGACAAGAACCTAACACCCTCAGCACGGGGACAAACACCTACATGGAGGTGACAGAAATCCCTCCTCCATATGTCCCCCTAGACACAACTACGAGAACATTACCAGCAAAAACTCCTGCAGCTCTGTCGCACGCTGGGTATGTTCATTTATTTTATTTTTCATATATGTTTTTTTTTACCTTTTATTAACTAGGCAAGTCAGTTAAGAACAACTTCTTATTTACAATGATGGCCTACACCGGCCAAACTCGGACGACGCACTATGGGACTCCCAGCCTGGATTCGAACTAGGGTGTCTGTATGAAATTTCCCCCCCGGGGGATCAATAAAGTATCTATCTATCTATCTATCTATCTATCTATCTATCTATCTATCTATCTATCTATCTATCTATCTATCTATCTATCTATCTATCTATCTATCTATCTATCTATCTATCTATCTATCTATCTATCTATCTATCTATCGACATCTCTAGCATTGAGATGCAGTGCCTTAGACCACTGTGCCACTAGGGAGTATGTACATAGTCAATGGTAGGCTTTGAGGGGACTCCTACGGTAGGTACACCTATAGCTCATCTCTTGGCAGTAGTACTGTAGACTACTTTATCACTGACGTCAACACAGTCTCTCAGAGCGTTCACAGTCAGCCCACTGACACCCCTTTCAGATCACAGCAAAATCACAGTCTACTTGAACAGAGCAATAACTAAGAACAAAGAACAAACAGCAAAAACATGATCAAATGGAAATCTTAGACCCCAATGTAATTTGAGAATCCCACTAGATTACATTGAATTAACTATAGGCCAAAATACAAACCCTCCAACCCAAAAAGGCCTGTGGTGTTTATGGTATCCTAAATAAAATGCTAAAATATACAGACCAAAAAATTCCAATTGGCTATACTTAACCTCTTTAACATCATCCTTAGCTCTGGCATCTTCCCCAATATTTGGAACGAAGGACTGATCACCCCAAATCCCCACTAACTACCGTGGGATACGTATGTGTCAACAGCAACCATGGGAAAATCCTCTGCATTATCATTAACAGCAGACTCGTACATTTCCTCAGTAAAAACAATGTACTGAGCAAATGTAAAATACGACAGACCACGTAGTCCCCCTGCACACCCTAATTGACAAACAAACAAATCAAAACAAAGGCAAAGTCTTCTCAAGCTTTGTTGATTTCAAAAAAGCTTTTGACTCAATTTGAACATGTACACAAACAACAAGTGTGCGGTTAAAATTGGCAAAATGCACACACATTTCTTTCCACAGTGCCGTGGGTTGAGACAGGGATGCAGCCTGAGCCCCACACTCTTCAACATATATATCAACGAATTGGCAATGGCACCAGAACAGTGTGCAGCACCCTGCCTCACCCTACTAGAATCTAAGTCAAATGTCTACTGTTTACTGATGATCTGGTGCTTCTGTCCCCAACCAAGGAGGGCCTACAGCAGCACCTAGATCTTCTGCACAGATTCTGTCATTCAAGGGTGCTGACAGTAAATCTCAGTAAGACAAAAATAATGGTGTTCCAAAAAAGGCCCAGTTGCCAGGATCACAAATATAAACTCCATCTAGACAATTAGGATCTGGCTAAAAATACTTGAATCAGTTATAGAACCCATTGCCCTTTATGGTTGTGGGGTCTGGGGTCCGCTCACCAACCAAGAATTCACAGAATGGGACAAACACCAAATTGAGACTCTGCATGCAGAATTCTGCAAAAATATCGTAAAACACCAAATAATGCATGCAGAGCAGAATTATGCCGATATCCGCTAATTATCAAAATCTGGAAAAGAGCTGTTAAATTCTACAAATCACATAAAATGAAGCGATTCCCAAACATTCCATAACAAAGCCATCTCCCACAGAAAGATGATCCTGAAGAAGAGTCCCTTAAGCAAGTCGGTCCTAGGGCTCTGTTCACAAACACAAACAGACCCCACAGAGCCCCAGGACAGCAACACAATTAGACCCAACCAAATCATGAGAAAACAAAAAGATCATTACTTGACACATTATAAAGAATTTACAAGAGAACTGAACAAACTAGAATTCTATTTGGCCCTAAACAGAGAGTACATAGTGGCAGAATACCTGACCACCGTGACTGACCCAAACTTAAGGAAAGCTTTGACTATGTACAGACTCAGTGAGCATAGCCTTGCTATTGACCATATTAGAGACACATATTACCCTCAGATTACACAAAGAATTAAAAAAAAAATCAAATTTGGATAAACTCCCATATCTATTTGCACATCGTAACACTGTATATATCCATATTATGACATTTGAAATGTCTCCATTCCTTTGGAACTTTTGTGAGTGTAATACTGTTAGTTTGATATTGTTTATTTCACTTTTGTTTATTATCTATTTCACTTGCTTTGGCAATGTAATAAAGCCCTTTAAATTGAACTGAGAAAGAGAGAGAGACAAAGACAGAGACAGACAGAAGATTTTGAGCATACGGACATGTAACCCAGAGGGGAGGTGGTGGTTGGAGAAAGTGTGTGAAAGTTCAAATGGCTGAGTGAGAGAGATAAAGCAATTGGACTGTATTTATACATTATAGGTAGGCTAAAGGTTTACCATGGTTAGCTAATCATCAACTGATTTTACCCTGTGTTGACCAGTTAACATTTCAGTGTACAAAACATTAAGAACACCTTGCTAGCCTGTTTTTGGTCACAGGTCCAGGAATGGCTGAAGAATTGCAACATTTACCTGGAACTGAAAAGTCATAGTCAATCGATCAATAATATAATAATACTGTGGCGAGCTCAGCCAGAAGAAGATAACATAACATTAGCTTAACTACTAAAGCATAAACACATAACACAACAGTTTTAATCATAGAACAAGAACTACCCAAAATCCCCTTGCGTCCTTCAGTTACCATGCAACGCGTAGCTAGCGCATGCCGGCCAGATCGCTACATAGCCTCCACCAGAGGGGTCAGTCGCGCCCGACGACCCAATCTCTCAAAACAAAGTCCCTCAAATGTCCACGACGCCTCCACCGTGTGGTCTTGGCCAGGCATGCGCACCCTGTACCCACCTCCGACAGCCGGCCCAAGATCTCCCATGGCCCCTGCCAATGGCTGCAGAGCTTGGGAGAAACACCCTTCTTGGGCGTCGTAGGTCTGCTTCTGTCTCGCTCCGGAGTTGGCCTGGGCTGGAGCTCCCTGGTTCTCGTCACCTTCGCCACCCAAGTATGGGGGGTAGCGCGGTCACAGGCTGGGCCCCTCCTCCGGTGACATTGGCTGCCTCTGCTCCCTTTTCCCCTTCAACCACATCAAACTCCACAGTTTCTCCATCTCCAACACTGCAGAGGTATTTCCTTGGATTGTTTTTCTTTATGGCGGTCTGGTGGACAAAGACATCTTCTTTTGTGTCATTCCTGTTGATGAAACCGTAGCCATTTCGGACGTTGAACCATTTGACCATCCCCAAGACCTTAGTTGGTTGTGTTTCGGCCTTGTCTCGTCTTTTTGTCGTCTTGGCAGAGGGAAGGGCAGCAGACACAGTGGTTGGGGCTGAAGCGGGCTGATGCTGGGTGGGCCCATGGGCAACGGACGGCCATTTGGGCTGTCTGGACGCTGCTCGACAACTGGCTCGCCTGTCTTTGGGCCAGTCCTTCTTCTCTTTACCAGACTGGAGCGCCATGGTCTCTGTGCCAAGAGTGATAGATGTCCCTGACACATTAACACGGGCGCCCCAGCGACTCAGCAGGTCCAGGCCAATGATGCATGCGTCTCGGATGTCAGCAAGCCAGAACCCGTGAACCAGCTCCTGGTCCCCAACCTGGACTTTCAGTGGCTTCTTCCCTCTCATGCCAACCTGTTCTCCCGTCACCGTGACCATCTTGGTGGTGGTTGGCGCCCAAGCCTTGGAAGGTGGCCCGGTGGTTCCCGGGAGAACGCCAGGCCGCACCAAGGAAATGGTTGACCCAGTGTCTACCAGGACTCGACAAGGTCGGCCGTCCAGTCGACATTGCAGGTATAGTCCCTTGGTGTGGCCGAGGCATCCGACCACAGTGCTTCGGCCCTGGAGGGGGGATGGAGACCAGAGTGGTGAACACCTTGTTAGACCACTCCTCTGTCGTTTCCCCCAAATGGAGAAGCTCTGGCTTTTGGCGCTGGTGCTGGGCAGTCGCGGGCCACATGCCCAAGTTCATCGCATCTGTAGACCAGGGGGGCATCGCCTGGGTGGTGGAGTCTGGTGCTGGGATCGTCGTAGCGGAGGCCGAACCTGACAGACCTCTTCCGCTGTTTCCCCCTCGTCGTAGTCAGCCACCCTGACACATGGTTGGCGTGATGTGACCCTCTGCTGGGTGGGCCACCTGGAGAGCACCCCTTCGGCTTGTTCGGCCTCGTGAAGTGCCTCACCGAGAGTCTTAGGCCTGGCGAAAGCGTGAAGGGCCAGCTCCTCTTGTGCAGCTATTTGGAATTCGGGGTAGCCCTGTCGAGCGTGCAGCCGCACATCTGCAGCGAAGGTGCCCAGGTTCTCTTCTCCTTGGCGATGGCGGCTGGCCAGTTGCTCCCTGCTCTGGTCCGCGAAGAGTCGCTGCCCAAACCTCCTTTCCAGCGCCCCAGTCAAGGCTTGGAGGTCCCGTTGTTCCGCTGGGGCTAGGTCGAGAAGCACCTGTACTGCGTTCCCCTCTAACGCTAGCGCCAGGTGAGTAGCGGATTCCTCACTGCTCCAGCCGCTGTGTCGGACCGCCAGGTGGACTTGGGCGAGGTAGGGCGAGGTAGGGCTCTAGCTGAGTCTTCCCATTGTACTTGGGCAGCTTGGCGGATGATCTTGGCACCCCTGCAGAACGTGGTAGGTTGGGTGTGCCGAGTAGGGGTTGTTGTAGCTCCGGACTGGTAGGTAGCATGACGTTACTGGTTGTAGCCACGGGTTGTGGGCGTGGTCTTGCAGTACCCTGCTGGGGTAGCCGTGGGACCATCTTCTGCCGCAGTAGGCTCTTTAGGTGCCCCTGGGTCTGTGTGAGTGTCCTCTCCAGCTCGTAAATCTCTCTCTCCATCCTCTCCTGCTCGCTCATCCCATTTCTGACACCAATGTGGCGAGCTCAGCCAGAAGAACATACATGCATACATGCATGTAGAGTATATGTATACACTGGGGGCCAAAAGTTTGGAATATTAATAATTCAAGGGTTTTTCTTTATTTGCACTATTGTAGAATAAAAGTGAAGACATCAAAACTATGACATAACACAAGTTCATTAGAGTTACCAGCCTCAGATTGCAGCCCAAATAAATGATTCACAGAGTTCAAGTAACAGACACATCTCAACATCAACTGTTCAGAGGAGACTGTGTGAAATTAGGCCTTCATGGTCGAATTGCTGCAAAGAAACCACTACTAAAGGACACCAATAAGAAGAAGAGACTTGCTTGGGCCAAGAAACACGAGCAATGGACATTAGACCGGTGGAAATTTGTCCTTTGGTCTGGAGTCCAAATTTGAGATTTTTGGTTCCAACCAAATTTAGATGGTTTGGAATGAGTCGGACCGCAGTGAAGGAAAAGCAGCCAACAAGTTTTCAGCATATGTGGGAACTCCTTCAAGACTGATGGAAAAGTATTCCAGGTGAAGCTGGTTGAGAGTGACAAGAGTGTGCAAAGCTGTCATCAAGGCAAAGGGTGGCTATTTGAAGAATCTCAAATATAAAATATTTTGATTTGTTTAACACTTTTTTGTTTACTACAAGATTCCATATGTGTTATGTCATGGTTTTGACGTCTTCACTTTTATTCTACAATGTAAAAAATAGTGCAAATAAAGAAAAACCCTTGAATGAGTAATATTCCAAACTTTTGGCCCCCAGTGTATACAGTATATCTGCAAAACAATATATGGGGGATTGGAAGTGATGCAGAGAACTACATTGATGGAAGCTACCAGCAATATTAAATAAAATATAAGAACACCTTCCTAATATTGAGTTGCAACCCCTTTTGCCCTCAGAACATTCTTAATTCGTAAGGTGCATGGACTCTACAAGGTGTTATGTCAAGTTGACTGGTAGTGGATCTCTACTCTGAATAGCTCGTTCCAGCTCATCCAACAGATGCTCAATTAGATTCAGTAAGCTGAATTCACGGTCATGCTCATGGAACCATTCCATGACAATCCTAGCCTTGTGGCATGGGGCAATATCCTACTGAAAAATATATATTTGCAGATGGATACACTGTTGACATGAAGAGATGCACCTGATTGGCAATCATGCGAAAACTGGAATAATATTTCGAACGTAGAGAATGGTCAGAGGCGATCTATAGAGCACTAATGTCATTTAGTTTGTTATTTTGTGATGTCATTGAAAAATGTTATAAAGGAAATACTGTAACTTGGAAAGTATATCCACTACATGTATGAAGTGTCCATCCTATGTGTTGAAAAATGCATGTAATATGAAAAATGATGAAAGTATTTTTGTTAAAGAGAGGGATGTAATTTAAGAAGCTATAAGAGAATTGTTTTCCATAAACTTTGCACAGTAAGTATTCACCGCCCCGGAGTGAGGTCAGAGAACATGTCAGCCTGCCGGAACCGCCCCTTTTGACCAAAGTGTATAAATGATGGGTAAAGAAATGAACATATCAGACCAGAAAAACGTGAATCTGCAGCTGCATTTTGAAAATGGTTTGAACTCTGAATTGCAACACGAGGTGGAGAAGAAAAACTCACCTCCCGGACAATCACTGGTACGGCTGATTAGCTGTCCTAAGTAAAGTATCTTCGAAAGCGAATTTAAGTAGGACCATCCTCTGTTACTCTGTTCAAACCATCGTATTACGCTACCCTTATCATCCCACTGGGGAACCATCGATACGGCTGGCTAGCCTATCGTCAAAGAAGCATCTTCAAGAGCAAATGGAAGGAAAATAAAATCTGTAGTTCTGTTCAGGACTACGCGACAAGTCACCAGATACCGAACAACTACAGAGGAGAACAACAGTAGAAGACTTGTCTGAACCTTTTTGGACAATCAGAGTCTTACAATTGTGCCGCGAGAAGGCCCAACTCCATTTCCAGGGTGTCCCTGTCCACCGAGAGAGATACTCGGCGAACCAGGCTTTTCACTTAAATACATTCATGATTTCTTGCTCAAAGAGGGCAGTGGTTTTTGTGCAAAGTATGTGGTTACTGTAAGTGAGAGTAGTTTATAACAAGTACCAATGTTAAGTGTCTTTGTCCCGCTCTGTTTCCATCTCTTCTTTAACAAGCAGCCATGTTGTTGTCATTCCGCTAGGGACCTGTTTTATTCGTATTAAGTCTCTAGTCAATAACCAGTGCAGAGTGTGTGTGTTTATCCTGTGTTCCTATTTAATTAGCAAGTAAATTAATAATTAAACCAATTTGTGTAGTACTGAATCATAAGTCAGGCTCGGGTTTGTGGAGATGCAAGGAGGATACGACTGTTCAAAATGATGATATGATAGGAGGTTATGATTAATAAGTTGACTGTTTATAGATGTGCTAGGTAAAATACCTTTTAGAGTTTCATTCGGGAGATGGTAACTCTTTAAAGAACCGCTCGCGTGGTGCCCCAGGTCCTAATGAGTTAATTGTTACAAGATTAATTTAACACTTAAATATAGTTAGTTAATTAGATAAATAACAGTCTTTAGATTAATATGGCCTCATCTCCCCTTACATGGCAAGGTCAGGACAGGCCACCCATAAAGACTTTAAACACATGGGGCCAACCTGAGTCAAAGGGGTAATCTTGGTATAACATGTTTCTGTTTGAGGGAGTTATGCAAAACTATACGTAGAGGGATGGATGAGCTAGTATGGTGGTGAGGGGGGGACAGAAGACAGAAGAGTTCTCAACCATTACGGGGTCAACAGAACAAAATGTTCTTAGAGCAGCACTTAGGGCAAAGGTCGCCAAGCTTGGGATATAGAAGTGCCTGCTGCAATCTATCCCCAATTTCACATCCAACAGCAGTCAACGGCCGCTCCACTCCACTCCTCTCCAGTATCTCTCGTACCTGACAGCGGTGCCCCCAGTAGCCCCCCGATGCTCTCGATCATCTGCAGCAGCCCCAGAGCGCCCAGCATCCGCTCCATGCCCACGATCTCCGGCACCACCGCGAACACCAGGGGGGTCATGGCGCCGGCACAGAACCCGTAGGCTAGGCTGACGGTGAGCAGGCCCGTGTAGTACCCCCACAGGGAGCCCAGGGGCAGCAGCAGGAGGAAGAGGCCCAACAGGCCCGTCCAGAGGACCAGCATGTGGGGCAGATGGAGACGGCCCAGGTCCGAGGCCCAGCCGGACACTACACGGCCCACGATGTCTGTCACACCAGTGGCTGAGATGATGAAGGCAGCCTGGATAAGATTGAAACAATTGACAATCTATACATCTAACAATCAGAGCAACAAAAACTGAACAAAACAATTGGTAATCGATAATCATTTTGAATAATCTCTAATATGCTAGCAGCTTTGTTTACACCCTCATAAATCTGATTGTTTACACAGTGATGTAATAGTGAAATAGGCTCATTCAAACCTGATACTGGGAGAAGCCCTCGTGGCGGCTGTGTGCCACCAGGTGGACGTAAGGCACAAAGTAGCCACAGTTGAATAAGGTGATGGCCAGGCTGTAGGTGAGGAAGGGCCTCTGGAAGAGGAGAGAAAGCTCCAGATAGGAGTAGGCCCAGTGGAAAATGGAGGCACAGGACCAGGCACTCTCACCTGGGGCCAGCTGGAAAGAGGGAGGAGAGAGGGGGAGGGGGGTGGGGGTGGGGTGAAGAAGAGTGTGAGAGAAATAAGACTAATGCTGAACAGTGAGACAATTGCTCAAACTTTGAAAGCAGGTCCATCAAACACCCTCGGCACCCTTTGCTGTCAAACAAGACGTCACACGCAAGATTACACAAAACAGATTTTATGTGTGTTGTAACCATTCCTGTATTATAAAAGGTTGAAACCACATACGTCCTATTATGGAATGATTATCAAACCCCAGTAATCAAACATTAGATGTGTTCAGAGAGAGAGAGAGAGAGAGAGAGAGAGAGAGACAGAGAGAGAATATGGAATAGAAAGTTACAGGAGGTCGATGTGCCCAAATCAAATTAAACTGTATTTGTCACATGTGCCGAATAAAACAGGTGTAGACCTTACAGTGAAATTCTTACTTACAAGAACAACCAACATTGCAGTTAAAGAAAGAGTTAAGAAAATAATTTACCAAATAAACTAGTAACATAATAAAATAACAATAACGAGGCCATTTACAGGAGGTTCCAGTACAGAGTCAATGTGAGGAGGCTATATACAGGAGGTTCCAGTACAGAGTCAATGTGAGGAGGCTATATACAGGAGGTACCAGTACAGAGTCAATGTGAGGAGGCTATATACAGGAGGTACCAGTACAGAGTCAATGTGAGGAGGCTATATACAGGAGGTACCAGTACAGAGTCGATGTGAGGAGGCTATATACAGGAGGTACCGGTACAGAGTCAATGTGAGGAGGCTATATGCAGGAGGTACCAGTACAGAGTCAATGTGAGGAGGCTACATACAGGAGGTACCAGTACAGAGTCAATGTGAGGAGGCTATATACAGGAGGTTCCAGTACAGAGTCAATGTGAGGAGGCTATATACAGGAGGTTCCAGTACAGAGTCAATGTGAGGAGGCTGTATACAGGAGGTACCAGTACAGAGTCAATGTGAGGAGGCTATATACAGGAGGTCCCAGTACAGAGTCAATGTGAGGAGGCTATATACAGGAGGTACCAGTACAGAGTCAATGTGAGGAGGCTATATACAGGAGTACCAGTACAGAGTCAATGTGAGGAGGCTATATACAGGAGGTTCCAGTACAGAGTCAATGTAAGGAGGCTATATACAGGAGGTGCCAGTACAGAGTCAATGTGAGGAGGCTATATACAGGAGTACCAGTACAGAGTCAATGTGAGGAGGCTATATACAGGAGTACCAGTACAGAGTCAATGTGAGGAGGCTATATACAGGAGGTACCGGTACAGAGTCAATGTGAGGAAGCTATATACAGGAGGTGCCAGTACAGAGTCAATGTGAGGAGGCTGTATACAGGAGGTACCAGTACAGAATCAATGTGAGGAGGCTATATACAGGAGGTGACCGGTACAGAGTCAATGTGAGGAGGCTGTATACAGGAGGTACCAGTACAGAGTCAATGTGAGGAGGGGGGGGGGGGGTCAATGTAAATAGTCCAGGTGGCCATTTGATGAATTGTTCAGCAGTCTTATTGTTTGGGGGTAGAAGCTGGTAGAAGCTGTTAAAGAGCATCTGCTAAAATGACTAAAATGTAAATGTATGTTCCTACCACAGCTACAGCCTTGTGGGCCCCCAGGGGCCTGATGAGGGCCCCGCAGGCCACCATGTTGAGGCTGAGCCCCCCCATGATGAGCAGGGCCCCCCGCCAGGCGTACATCTCCACCAAGAGCTGGAAGAGGGGGGAGAAGGCGAAGGACGAGAGGCCCACGCCCGTAAAGCCCAGCGCCAAGGCCAGGGAGCGCTGCTGTGTGAAGTACTGCATCACTGACGCCACCATAGGGGTGAAGACTAAAGCCCAGCCCGAACCTGGAGGGTGAAGGAGGGGAGAAAGAGGGAGTTATACTGGATGTTCAGCGCTTTGGACATAGAGGAGAGACAGAAAGTAGCATGCAAGTGTTTTTAGGTCCAAGTGTCTGTGTGTGTACCTGAGATAACGCCCATTGTGAGGTAGAGGTGTGTGACACAGGTGGCCTGTGAGGCCAGGATAAAGCCCAGTGCAGAGAGACAACCTCCTGCCATCACTACAGGTCTGGCACCGTATGCATTACACAATGCTGTGCCCACTGGACCTGGGGAACGAACGAACACACATGAACACGAACACACACACACACACACACACACACACACACACACACACACACACACACACACACACACACACACACACACACACACACACACACACACAGGTTTAACTACCAGTCATCACACTGTGTACATCAGACCAAGAATCATTTGTATGAACATTTAACAGGAGCATTACCCTCCTCCCTTATATACAGTATATATAGACACACACTCACTGACACACTGCTGCATGGCCACCCCTATGGATGTGATCCAGGAGACAGCCTGGGCGCTCTCCCCAAAGTACTGTACAAACTCCACAAAGAAGACCCCCATGCTCCGGATTATCCCAAACACCAGGGCAGAGGACACAAACAGGGCACCCACCACCACCCAGCCCCACCCACCATCTGGGGCTGCTGGCTCGGTCTGAGGCGTCTGCAGCTTGGCCATGGCTGGGAGAGATATGGAGAGTGAGGAAAGGCGATGTTATTTGTGATACTTTAGTAATACCCTGTTAAAACAATGTATTAGAAACACTACGTTTTACTACAGCACTGCTGTTGAGCCTATGTTGTTTTGCATTGCATCAAACACTTGTTACTTTTAGGTGCAGGCTTCAAAGAAACGACATGTCAATCATGCAAGAATCTATCAGACGTGCTTGAATTCGCCTGCTGCTGTGTGGGTTTGCACTGGGTTTTCATAAATGTGCCTTCAATTAAACAGACAATATATGATGTTGCCTATGGGTCAAAATTGGCTATGGGTCAAATGGGTAGTGGACCCAAAACAGGTGTTCTGTGATGCTGAGTAAACGACATGTTTGACTCAGTTCCATTAATTCCATTCCACAGTGGAACTTAAATAGAATCCCCAATTAGAGACAAGACAGCTGCCTCTAATTGGGGGATAAACCAAAAACCCAACACCCACCCTGTGAATGTCAGGACCTGACTATGGCCATCCCACTCCCCTAGAGGGAGTCAGAGACCTGGCCTCAGTCAGGCCCTTACAGTGCCAAGCGTCACATATGGAGGAAACCTGGCACCATCTCTACGTTGAAGCATGGTGGTGGCAGCATCATGTTTTTCAGCGGCAGGGACTGGGAGACTAGTCAGGATCAAGGGACAGATGAACGGAGGAAAGTACAGAGAGATCCTTGATGAAAACCTGCTCTAGAGCACTCAGGACCTCAGACTGGGGTGAAAGTTCACCTTCCAACAGGACAACAACCTTAGGCACACAGCCAAGACAATGCAGGAGAGGCTTCGGGACAAGTCTCTGAATGTCCTTGAGTGGACCAGCCGGAGCCCGGACTTGAACCTGATCGAACATCTCTGGAAAGACCTGAAAATACCTGTGCAGCGACGCTCCCCATCCAACCTGACAGATCTTGAGAGGATCTGCAGAGAAGAATGGGAGAAACTCTCCAGATACAGGTGCATCAACAAAGTACTCAGTAAAGGGCCTGAATACTTATTATTTTCAAACAGTTTTTGCTTTGTCATCATGGGTAGATTGGGTGTAGATTGGTGAGGGAAAAAAAAACAATTTCCATTTTAGAATAAGGCTGTAACGTAACAAAATGTGGAAAAAGTCAAAGGGTCTGAATACTTTCCAAATGCACTGTACAGAACTTTAACCCATTGTATAAGAGATTCTCCAAAATGTAAATATATATATATATATATATATCAAATATTATATAAATATAAATTCTAGTCATACTTTATCAAAAGCCTTTTCAAAGTCAGCTATGAATAGCTGGCCTGGTTTCCCATATTTTTCATTGTGTTCTATTGTTTCCAGTTCTTGTCTCATTGGCGCCACTCAAAAAAAGGTTTGGTCTCCACAAAGTTTGCTGCCTCAGTGTTGATGATGGCAATTTGCATATACTCCAGAATGTCATGAAGAGTAATCAGATGAATTGCAATTAATTGCAAAGTCCCTCTTTGCCATGAATATGAACTTAAGCTAAAAAAAAAAAACATTTCCACTGCATTTCAGCCCTGCCACAAAAGGACCAGCTGCCATCATGTCAGTGATTGTCTCGTTAACACAGGTGAGAGTGTTGACGAGGACAAGGCTGGAGATCACTCTGTCATGCTGATTGAGTCAGAATAACAGACTGGAAGCTTTAAAAGGAGGGTGGTGCTTGAAATCATTGTTCTTCCTCTGTCAACCATGGTTACCTGCAAGGAAACACATGCCGTCATTATTGCTTTGCACAAAAAGGGCTTCACAGGCAAGGATATTGCTGCTGGTAAGGTTGCACCTAAATCAACCATTTATCAGATCATCAAGAACTGCAAGGAGAGAGGTTAAATTGTTGTGAAGAAGGCGTCAGGGCGCCCAAGAAAGTCCAGCAAGCGCCAGGACCGTCTCCTAAAGTTGATTCAGCTGCGGGATTGGGGCACCACCAGCGTAGAACTTGCTCAGGAATGGCAGCAGGCTGGTGTGAGTGCATCTGCACGCACAGTGAGGCAAAGACTTTTGGAGGATGGCCTGGTGTCAAGTAGGGCAGCAAAGAAGCCACTTCTCTCCAGGAAAAACATCAGGGACAGACTGATATTCTGCAAAAGGGACAGGGATTGGACTGCTGAGGACTGGGGTAGAGTCATTTTCTCTGATGAATCCCCTTTCCGATTGTTTGGGCCATCCGGAAAACACCTTGTCCGGAGAAGACAAGGTGAGCGCTACGATCAGTCCTGTGTCAAGCCAACAGTAAAGCATCCTCAGACCATTCATGTGTGGGGTTGCTTCTCAGCCAAGGGAGTGGGCTCACTCACAATTTTGCATAAGAACACAGCCATGAATAAAGAATGGTACCAACACATCCTCCGAGAGCAACTTCTCCCAACCATCCAAGAACAGTTTGGTGATGACCAATGCCTTTTCCAGCATGATGGAGCACCTTGCCATAAGGCAAAAGTGATAACTAAGTGGCTCGGGGAACAAAACATCGACATTTTGGATCCATGGCCAGGAAACTCCCCAGACCTTAATCCCATTGAGAACTTGTGGTCGATCCTCAAGAGGCGGGTGGACAAACAAAAACCCACAACTTCTGACAAGTTCCAAGCATTGATTATGCAAGAATGGCCTGCCATCAGTCAGTATGTGGCCCAGAAGTTAATTGACATCATGCCATGGCGGATTGCAGAGGTCTTGAAAAAGAAGGATCAACATTGCAAATATTGACTCTTTGCATAAACTGAATGTCATTGTCAAAGAAAGCCACTTATGGAATACTTGTAATTATACTTCAGTGTACCATAGTAACTACTGACATAAAGATCTAAGAACACTGAAGCAGCAAACTTTGTGGAGACCAATACTTGTGTAATTCTCAAAACTTTTGGCACGACTGTATAGTGTACATATTCAGCCATCCACCCATACTATGTAATGTCTTTTTATTTATTTTTTGCACTCCAGACATCTTGTATTTTTATACTTTTTCATACTGCCGCTCTATGTATCATGTATCTGTCTATTGTGTAATTTCATTCTGGCATTTTGCACCTGGCCTGTGTTTTTTCGTAGCTGCTTGACGATGACATTTCCCCTCTGGGATCAATAAAGTATTTATCTATCTATCTATCTATCTATCTATCTATCTATCTATCTATCTATCTATCTATCTATCTATCTATCTATCTATCTATCTATCTATCTATCTATCTATCTATCTATCTATCTATCTATCTATCTATCTATCTATCTATCTATCTATCTATCTATCTATCTATCTATCTATCTATTTATCTATTTGATGGTCGAGTTCAAAGCAATCCGTTTTTCGGGATGAAGCACTTTGGCTTTCCAAACAACGAAGCAAAACCGTCCAGAATGTATCTTGGGTCTTTGCATTAAGGTTGCTATGAAAATTAGTGGAAAATTATTATTCAAATTCTTTACGAATATGGGTCCCGCAGGCCTCTAAGAAGCTACAAAGAGAAGCTACCAATGAGAGCCACCTGTGTAGAGGAGGAGTGAAGCCAGTAGCAGCTACCTCTACAGAGGTGGTGGCCCAACATTGCAGATGCAGGAATGCCTATTTCAGTAACGTCTCCAGTCTCTGGTCATTCAATAATACATTTTTGACAAAAAATGACAATTAAATCCATTTTAATCCTGCTTTGTAACCCAATAAATGTAAAGAAATCCAAGGGGTCTGAATTATTGCAAGGCACTGTATCAGCGTCAAACCATTTTGGGATGTGGCCAGCAACCCCCTGGTTCAGATCGAGGCAATCTCAGAACAGTTTCACTGCACTGTGATGACAGAAAGGTGCAGCTGCTAAAACACAAAGAGGAGGAGGTTGCCCACCATCGCAGGTGCAGGATTCGGAAGCACTTGGAATGGGTGCGATTGAATCATCCGCTGAGATGCACTCACTCAAAGATGCTTTTGGGGCTTGTTCTATGGAGGTTGTCTTCTTTTTGGTCCACATCACATGCACGAACAAGACTGCATCTACATTGTTTTCACATCATTTGAACATAATTTTGTCAATCATAGTGGTGTACCAAGAAGTTGTATGTTGAAATGACATCAGAGCCCAGCATACCCCAATCATTTTCCATTGTAAATGGCCAGGTAGAATTTAACAACCTTTTAGTAGTACCTGTTAAAATCCCCATGGATTAGCCCGCCTCAGGAAAATACCTACCCAGATAAGTGAGGGTTAGAGTTCAAATACCTTAAGGTCTCTATATTTCTTTCCTCAACCAGTTTTTCTACTCTTTTCAGCCAATAAAGTAACAGATGGACAGTGTTTGTACTTCTCCATTTGTTTCATGGCGCCAGCTATGCTCAATCAAGCACAGCTCAAGTATTTGAAAGAAAACAAATACTATTTGAACCTAGGTGTGGTTAATAGACACATGACTCCATGAGGAATCTGAAATACTCTAGCAGTCAGAGGGTCATGGCTAGAAGGGATATAGCTTTTGTCAAACTGAAGTCAAAAGTTGAATATTTCTGCTTTTTAACTAACCCTAACACTTTTCCTAACCTTAAACTAACTATCCTGCTTGGCTGTCAAATACAAACTGATCTATGATTCTCTGCATGTCTCATGAGTTATCTGGAAGATTTTTTTCCATTACGTTATACAGCAGGTTAGTGGCTAGATGCTAAATATAAACTCAACATGTGTTGGTCCCATGTTTCATGAGCTGAAATAAAAGATCCCAGAAATGTTACATATGCACAAAAACATAATTTCTCTCAGATTATGTGCACAAATTTGTTTACATCCTTATTAGTGAGCTTTTCTCCTTTGCAAAGAGAATCCATCCACCTGACAGGTGTGGCATATCAAGAAGCTGATTAAACAGCATGATCATTACACAGGTGCACCTTGTGCTGGGGACAATAAAAGTCCACTAAAACGTGCACTTGTGTCACACAACACAATGCCACAGATGTCTCAAGTTGAGGGAGCATACAATTGGCATGCTGACTGAAGGAATGTCCACCAGAGCTGTTTCCAGAGAATCTAATGTTAATTTCTCTCCCATAAGCCGCCTCAACATTGTTTTAGAGAATTTGGCAGTGTGTCTAATCGGCCTCACAATCGCAGACCACATGTATGGCATTGTGTATGCGAGCAGTTTGCTGATGTCAACATTGTGAACAGAGTGCCCCATGGTGGCTGTGGGGTTATGGTATGGGCAGGCATAAGCAACGGACAATGAGCATAATCACATTTTATCGATGGCAATTTGAATGCACATAGATACCGTGATGCGATCCTGAGGCCCATTGTCGTGCCATTCATCCGCCGCCATCACCTCATGTTTCAGCATGATAATGCACGGTCCCATGTCGCAAGGATCTGTACACAATTCCTGGAAGCTGAAGATGTCCCAGTTCTTCCAAGGCCTGCATACTCACCAGACATGTCACCCATTGAGCATGTTCGGGATGCTCTGGATTGGCATGTACAACAGCGCGTTCCAATTAACGCCAATATCCAGCAACTTCGCACAGCCATTGAAGAGTAGTGGGACAACATTCCACAGGCCACAATCAACAGCCTGATCAACTCTATGCGAAGGAGATGTGTCGCGCTTCATGAGGCAAATGGTGCTCACACAAGATACTGATTGGTTTTCTGATCCACGCCACTACTGTTTTTTGTTTAAGTACCTGTGACCAACATATGCATATCTGTATTCCCAGTCATGTGAAATACATAGATTAGGGTCTAATTTATTTATTTCAATTGACTGATTTACTTATATGAACTGTCAAATCTATATATTTTTGTTCAGTGTAATTTAGTGTACAGATTGACTAAAATAAGTTTCTTGCTGACACAGCAAAACATGTCCATGCAGTAACCAGCTAAACACCTTCCTGTTGTGTGTCAAGGCTATTTGTGGAAGTACAACTCCATGCCAAGACACAAAGGCAGCTCCAACTTCATTAAATTTCACTTTCATTTGCCAGAGAACTTATCGGAATGTTCCCCTTTTTAATGAGAACACTGGTCTCATCTTTTAGCAACTAAAATGTATGAATGGGTAAGAGAGTTGTTGGCTAGTGGTTTACAGGTTGGTCTGTCATAGCCTGAGGTGTGTGTCATCTCACTGAATAACGAGATCATAATCAGAGTGAAGTGAACAAACATACAGTATGTTTACTACTGAGTTGCTATGGCAAACTCGGACAAAACAGAGATGATAGTTCTAGGTCCGAAAAAACAAAGAGATCTGCTGTTTGATCTGACTATGAATCTTGATGGTTGCACAGTTGTCTCAAATAAAACTGAAGGACATAGGCGTTACTCTGGAACCTGATCTCTCTTTTGACTAACATCAAAAATATTTAAAGAGCAGCTTTCGTAACATTGCACAAATCTGAAACGTTTTGTCTAAACATTATGCAGAGAAGCTAATCCATGTTTTTGTCACTTCAAGATTAGATTACTGAGTTTATCCCTGACCTGCTGTTTCGGCCCCCTCTCTCCCTCTCTACCGCACCCGCTGTCTCGACTTCTGAATGCTCGGCTATGAAAAGCAAACTGACATTTACTCCTGACATGTTGCACCCTCTATAACCACTGTCATTATTATTTGACCCTGTTGGTGATCTATGAACTTTTGTGCATCTTGAAGAACTATCGAGCCTTAATGGCCATGTACTCTTATAATCTCGACCGGCACTGCCAAAAGAGGACTAGCCACCCCTCAGAGCCTGGTTCCTCTAGGGTTCTACCTAGGTTCCTGCCTTTCTAGGGAGTTTTTCCTGGCCACCATACTTCTACATCTGCATTGCTTGCTCTTTGGGGTTTTAGGCTGGGTTTCTGTATAAGCTGTATATATCTGCTGATGTAAAAATGGCTTTTAAATACGTTTGATTGATTGGTAAAGTGGCATAGGAAGAAATGTCCTTCTCGGGGATCAATAAAGTATCTATCTATCTATCTATCTATCTATCTATCTATCTATCTATCTATCTATCTATCTATCTATCTATCTATCTATCTATCTATTTGGTGTAGGAAGACTAACGTATTATGTTTTAACCTAAAATAATAGTGACAAAATAAACGTGGTATTTAAATTTCAAGTGTAAACACAATATACAGTAGATACAGTGATAGCTAGGTGGAGAGGCAGACAGCTGCTGACATATTGCATTGCTATATTTCACCACGATAGCTCATCGTTTGGAATATAAATTTGCATGCGGACAATTCACATTGCAGAATGTAAATGTAGGCTATTGCAACGGTATATTAATAGGCTGTTAAGTTAACTCACCAATGACGATGTTTATAACGCTGCAATCCCTTGCATCTGTTGTCTCTTCAACAACCACCGCAAACTTCTTCCCACAGATCTTCTGTAGAACGGCAGTCATATGTTGGTCGAACACACGGGGCAGGTGAGTTGACCGAAGCTGCTCTCATTTTCGGGCAATGCTCCTCCCGGTTTGCAATGCTTCAATAGAAACGGCCGTAGCTTTCTTAGCTTTTCTAAGGGGATGTCAGACTCGGCTCACACAGCCAAAGTCCTGAATACGTGCATTTAGCTATTTACGTATCTCTTCCTGTCATTTACCAGTACAGTTAATTTAACCATGCAAATATTCATTTACCTGTTCATTTAACCAGAAGTAAACTTATATCATACGCGCATTTAGCTATTTAAGTATCTTTCTCTGCCATTGACCTGTATAGTTAACCATGCAAATGTTGTTTTATTTATATCAACGTGCAATAATTTTATAATTTTTTAACAATGTATAGTGTACATATTCAGTCATTCACTCATACTATGCAATGCGTTTCTATAGCTTTTTGCACTCCAGACTTCGTGTATTTTTTATACTTTTTCATACTGCCGCACTATGTATCATGTATTGTGTATCTGTCTTTTGTGTATTTCGTTCTGGCATTTTGCACCTGCCCTGTGTTTTTCGTAGCTGCTTGATAAAGTAATTTCCCCACGGGGATCAATAAAGTATCTATCTATCTATCTATCTATCTATCTATCTATCTATCTATCTATCTATCTATCTATCTAATACATTATCGCCTTGAATCTGCTGATGCGCTTGCACTAGTAATGTTCGTTTGAAGAGGCATGCTCTGGCTAACACCGTGCCTTTCCTTGTTTTTCACTTGGGGTTTTAAGTGGTCTTCACACGTATTTTTACGGGTCCAATCAATAGTATGTTGACAGAATTTGCAAAACAGCTTATGGCCTGACTCACAATAGTCCTTTGGGTATTGCTCTGCTCTGAATTTAGGGGTTAGGGTCGATTTTTTTTGTTTTTTTGATTACTTCTCTTCGACATGTTTCTCAAAGTGACAGCCAAGTTGTGAGGTGAGGTAAGGGTCCCACGCACGACCGACCCCCCCTTTCAAAACACACAAATCGAAAACGGAATTATTTCTCTAGGCCTACTCGTCTGTAATTTTACAATTATGAAAGAATGTACGTTACTACAATAATTAGGCATACTTTTGATTTTTTTTTAAATTATTAATTTCAGCCAAATTATGGAACATTCTGCAATATTCCACGTTTTACAGTTGATTCAATTTTTATGACCAAATTCCGAGATTCCCGTCCGCGTTTTCCGCAGCGCGGAAATCATAGGGCCCTACATCACCAGTACCATATCCTCTGATTCAGAAACAATCACATATTAATAATAGGCTACATACCAAATGTAGGCTTGTTCTCTTCGGCTCTCTAAAAAGTTTGACTAGAAGGAAGAATCCATGCTACGCAGTGAAGGTAACTCATGGACTGCATTACAGACTATTTATTGTTGAAGTCTTTCTGTTGTTTTGTTAAATGAGCTTCTACAGCTCGCAACTCCCACTTGCCAGCTCTCAATGAACATGTTAAGAGGGTTTCGCCGAATAGACCAAGCACACGCATGCGCAGCAGCAGCCGTTTAGACGATTCCAATTAATAGTCTTAGCAACACCATAGGCTACACATATCACACTTAAACTATATTATGTGAAATGCTATCGTTGCAAAACGACACATTTAAATCGCCTAGTAGTCATTACAGACATTATTTTACGGTCCAACATTGTCCGTGATAAGACGAGTCTCAGAAATCCCAGATCTAGGGCAATAGCATGTGTACGCTGGAACATTGGTAGGTAACCCATCTGTCTAAACTATGATAAAACCGTGTGGTCTCAATTAAAATGCTTTTGGAATTATTGTTCGGTGTATTATAGCCTACTAGCCTACACATGGGGATATTTTAGTTGCTCACTGCCGCCTTCTCCACTTCTGTATCATAGGCTATACACTACCCTAATCCTGTATACCCTTCTTCACTTTCAAGAATTACTAATGAAAAATACAGCAGATGCAATGTAATTGAAAACGAGTAACGGACTTGGCTATACAGTAAATAGGAACCTTTTCGTGCATGCATCAGTTTAGAACAGGCGGGTGAAATAGCTTCGATGTCAATAATATAAAATCAATGAAGCCAGCATTATAAGCATTGGCGGAGCCAGAGGGGTGTCCGGCGTGGCACTGGAAACCCCTGACATCTGATTGGCCACCCCGGGTGCCACTCCAAACTTTCATTCGCTACTGGCTGTTTGATGCTGTTTGACATCTCATTTAATCTCTCGTTGAAAGAATCATTTATTTTGACGTTCGGCGGCGCAATTTTTAAATCGAGGAAGAGAGAATATGAACGTTGGTTGAGATTCAGAAGAATAAGAATAAGAAGAACATACAGAAGAAGAAGAGATAATATTTCCACAGCTCCACGAGCTCTTTTTGCGATTGACGAAAGCATCATATTTGAAGTAAGTTTTAAGGTTTAGCATCGGATTTAGGATTCCTGAACAACTTTTACAAAAGTTGAGTCGCTGTGTAAATTAACGTTAGACATTTGGCTCCCTTAACAGACAGTTAATCAGATAAGAGAGATCGGTTCCCAATTTAGCCTAACATTATGTTTACATCTGTGCTAGGAATACACGCATATACAGTAGTGCAGTGTCGTTACAGTATACGAATGTTTAGCTACATGTCATCGAGCCCTCCCAACTGCATCAAGCAATGACCCAATGGTAGGCCAGGCCTATACTTTAAACTACACATTTTAGTTAGCAGCTGTTAGTATCTAATCTTGTGGATCCCTTAATTATACATTTCCATAGAGATATGCCACATTATTTAACATGTCAGACATTTCAAGATCCAGAGAAGAGGGTCCTGTACAGCTGTGTTTGATAACATTTCCCAGAACTCAGCATGATACTAGGACTTTCAACAGCTCCTGTACAAGGACAATTCATGGCTTGAATATTCTGTAAATCAAGATTGTAGGCATTTTTCTCTGCTCAATACACCTGAATCTGCCTTCACATCACAGTCAGGTTTTTGTAAATGGAAAAGGGCGCTTTTTAAAGATTCGTCAATGTTAGATATCATAAATGAGGACCGGAAAAAGAAAGTGGAGGAAAACTGTACTTACATTAAAACAATTGCAGATCTGCTCCAATTAACTGCCACTCAAAATACAGCGCAGAGGTCATCGAGAGTCTGATGACTCTCACAACATGGGTAATGTTTTGACAATCTTAGAAGAAATAGCAAAGCATGACCCTCTCATAGAGAAAAGGATGAATGCATGTGGCAATGCTAAGTACACAAGCCGCCAAATCCAGAACAAAGTTCTTGAGGGCTTAGCTGAGACGGTACAAAGTGAAATAATAACAGAAGTAAAAGAAAGTGAAGTTTTTAGTGTAATTGCAGATGAAACCAAAGATTGAAAGAAAAAATAACAAATGTCTTTAGTTGTGAGGTACTATTACATCCACGAAAACTTCATACACTTTCAGTCAGCTGAAAGCTTAGATGCAGCAGGTCTCACAAAAATGATAATTGATTGCCTTGGAAAAACATGGTCTGGAATACAGAAATAATCTTGTGGGGCAAGGCTATGACGGTGCATCCGTCATGAGCGGAAAGCATTCTGGTGTGTCTGCATGGATTCAAAACAGTCCAAGGTTTGCATTTTATGTGCACTGTAATGCACATTGTTTGAATTTGGTTCTTGTCGATGCTGTAAAATCAGTGCCTGAGGCAGTTAACTTTTTTGCTCTTGTGCAGAAGCTTTATAACTTTGTATCTGGCTCGTATGTTCATCTCAAGTGGCTTGCAGTTCAGAAAGAGCTGTATTCACAGCAGCAGCCCAGGGAACTACAGGATGTAAGGTGGGCATGCAGATACATGGCATGGCATGCCGTAATCTGAGGGACAGGCTTCCAGCAGTTCTGAGAGTGCTACAGGATATCACACTTGAAAATATTGGTGATAAATCAGTGGAGGCAAGGGGCCTTCTTTCTCAGATAGATTTACATTTCATAGGACTTTTGGTTACCTTTTGTAAAGCGCTTGGTGATGCCAAATGTCTTTCTGACATGCTCCAATCAAGCTCTCTTGACCTAGCAAGGGCTGTGGATCTAGTAGGTGCCCTTACAGACACATTACAGGACTACAGAAGTGAGGGTTACTTTGAAGAGATTGCAGAGCACTGCAAAATAAGTGTACAAACAGTGTGTTAAAGACAGCCTAAAACAAGCTTAAGATTTCACGACTCATTGATGATGAGCACTGTGGGACAGAAAAATAGTGACCAAAGTGATGGTGAGAGCTTCCAAAGAGCTATCTTTTATCAGGTGCTTGACAGAGCTGCAGAGGCGTTTTTCAAAGACGAATTGTGAGATAATGCAAGGGGTCCAGTCTCTCAACCCAAAGAGTACAACATTCTTGAATGAAGAGCCTCTGTTTGCCTTTGTTCAGACCTTTGAGTCAGATTTAGAGGACCTCAAACATGAGGTTCTTCAAACCAAGTGGATTCTTGATGTGGAAGGGACAAACCGTCTACTCTCCTCGACTTTGTTGTGTTTCTAGAACCTTATAAAGAGGTCTTCCATGAGCTATTTTGACTTTGTAAGATTTCTGTTGTTACACCAGCAGTGCTTCTCAGAGAAGCTTCTCAGCTTTAAAACTGATTAAAACCCACCTTAGGACAACAATGGTTGATGACAGGTTAAGTCACCTCGGAATTCTCAGTGTTGAGTCAAGGAGGGCACGCTCCCTCAACATGGATGAGTTTTTGAAAAATGTTGCCAGTTCTCACCTAAATCTACCTAGGATAATTTGGTACGGCACCTCTGGTCATGATTAAAACCTGCACTGTGTACCAGCTAGTACGCTGACATTCTAAAATGATAAATTCAAAGGGTATCACACACAATTTGGTCTTGATTAGGCCATTTTCAAATCTTTTCTTTGCTATTAGTTAACATAATATATATATGACCCAGTGGTTAGTATCATATTAAATATGATAATATGATACTAACCACAGGTAGGTGGTCTGTCGTTCTGCCCCTGAACAAGGCAGTTAACCCACTGTTCCTAGGCCGTCATTGAAAATAAGAATTTGTTCTTAACTGACTTACCTAGTAAAATAAAGGTAAAAAAAAAAAATACTGTAAGTTTTTAATATTGATGGGCACCAAATTATTTTTATTTTTCAAGTCCATTTCTGCTTGATCCCTGCTATATCGTGTTTGTTTTGTAAATGTACTTTTTTTGTAAATAAACTATGCAATTTATGTAACACACATTCTATCTTATCTCCTTGGTGCTTGAGCTTTATGTTCAACACTTATAGACCCAGATTATACAGTTGAAGTCAGAAGTTTACATACACCATAGCCAAATACATTTAAACTCAGTTTTTCACAATTTAATCCTAGTAAAAATTCCCTGTCTTAGGTCAGTTAGGATCACCACTTTATTTTAAGAATGTGAAATGTCAGAACAATAGTAGAGAGAATGGTTTATTTCAGCTTTTATTTCCCTCATCCCATTCCCAGTGGGTCAGAAGTTTACATGCACTCAATGAGTATTTGGTAGCATTGCCTTTAAATTGTTTAACTTGGGTCAAATGTTTCGGGTAGCCTTCCACAAGCTTCCCACAATAAGTTGGGTGAATTTTGGCCCATTGCTCCTGACAGAACTGGTGTAACTGAGTCAGGTTTGTTGGCCTCCTTGCTCGCACACGCTTTTACAGTTCTGCCCACACATCTTCTATAGGATTGAGGACAGGGCTTTGATGGCCACTCCAATACCTTGACTTTGTTGTCCTTAAGCCATTTTGCCACAACTTTGGAAGTATGTGGATAGTTCCAACTTTGGAACTATCCACATAGTTTTCCTTCCTCATGATGCCATCTAATTTGTGAAGTGCACCAGACGCTCCTGCAGCAAAGCACCCCCACAACATGATGCTGCCACCCCTGTGCTTCACGGTTGGGATGGTGTTCTTCGGCTTGCAAGCCTCCCCCTTTTTCCTCCAAACATAACAATGGTCATTATGGCCAAACAGTTCTATTTTTGTTTCATCAGACCAGAGGACATTTCTCCAAAAAGTACAATCTTTGGAGCAGTGGCTTCTTCCTTGCTGAGTGGCCTTTCAGGTTATGTCGATATAGGACTTGTTTTACTGTGGATATAGGTAATTTTGTACCTGTTTCCTCCAGCATCTTCACAAGGTCCTTTGCTGTTATTCTGGGATTGATTTGCACTTTTCACACCAAAGAACGTTCATCTCTAGGAGACAGAATGCGTCTCCTTCCTGAGCGGTATGACGGCTGCGTGGTCCCATGGTGTTTATACTTGCGTACTATTGTTTGTACAGATGAACGTGGTACCTTCAGGCAGTTGGAAATTGCTTCCAGGGACGAACCAGACTTGTGGAGGTCTACAATTTCTTTTCTGAGGTCTTGGCTGATTTCTTTTGATTTTCCCATTATGTCGAGCAAAGAGGCACAGAGTTTGAAGGTAGGCCTTTAAATACATACACAGGTACACCTCCAATTGACTCAAATGATGTCAATTAGCCTACCAGAAGCTTCTAAAGCCATTACATAATTTTCTGGAATTTTCCAAGCTGCTTAAAGGCACAGTCAACTTAGTGTATGTACACTTCTGACCCACTGGAATTGTGATATAGTTAATTATAAGTAAAATAATCTGTCTGTAAACAATTGTTGGAAGAATTACTTGTGTCATGCACAAAGTAGATGTCCTAACCGACTTGCCAAAACTATAGTTTGTTAACATGAAATCTGTGGAGTGGTTGAAAAATGTGATTTAATGACTTCAACCTAAGTTTATGTAAACTTCCGACTTCAACTGTATATTCATGAAAACACAGTATGTGAGTATAGTACAGTATGTGTGTGAGAGAGAGAGAGAGAAAGAAATTGAGCTGCAGTTCCGAGGTAGAGACACTGACTATTCATAGTATGTTAAAGAATTCTAGTGGTAACCCTTTTGGACCACACTATCTGCCACAATGAAGAACTCCGGTGAATGATAACTTCTACCTCTAATCAGCAATCATAGGATTCATTCATGCTCCTTAGATGCCAGGTTAGGGTTACACACTAATTATCTGTCATGGTCTATGGACCCCCTGAAGTAGCCCTGGCCATCTCATGTATAAAACTCTAGTTCTGCCACTGCCTATAGGCTATGATCACGAATGCACGTCATGTATACACTAACGTATGCTGATGTGCTCTTAACCTATCGGCTACCGGCTTCCTACTACTGACATGCAATTCATGCAGTAGCGGCTGACATGTTTTCAAAGGGCCTCTTGCAATAGTCGGCATCTCACTTATTTAGTGTAACATTTGTATTCCAAAAGGCTTTAAATATAAATTCAGATGTCCTTTACCTTAAGAACACATGGACTCCACGGAGTCACATCTTGAAAGGGAACATTATGCATTTTGAACACTTTTTCAGTGGATGTAGGCGCTTGTTCCCGGGTGTTATTCATCAACTTCCATGAGAAATATAAGCCTGCATTTGAGGTGCTGTTGGCTCCTCTGAGTCTTGCCGGTCTGAAGGGTGAGTTAGTGAGAGGAAGGAAGTCTAGGGAGGAGGTGTGTGTCAATATCAGTATTATAGGTGGAATGCTGATTCCAGAATTATATTGAATAATATCTGAATCTTATCAGTAAAGTATTGTTTTCCTAACTGTGGAACAGATACTTAAGATTACACAAGCCATCTCCAGGGTTTTAACACATACAACAGAAAAAAGGTACAATTCATTTTCAGTTAAGGGCAATCAATTTAATTGAATTAGTATAAAACAGTCCTTGTCTTTGTCCAGCAAAAGAACACCATACAATTTCAAATATCATCTCTCATCCATTTTTACAGTCGCATTATCTAGCTTTTATGCTCTGAGAGAAGATATTCCTTCATACACAAGAGACGGAAGTCCTTTGCCTGCTTGGACTCTGAAATAAAGTTAATCATTAAGCACCGATGACAAGTTATAATCTGCCATTTAAATAAAAAGAAAAATACAGAATGTCTGTAATGGGCAAAGCATCTTATCTTATACGACACCTGTCTTATACATTAGACAAAGGCCCCAGGCCTTTGGTTTTAGTCTGTAAAAAATAAACATTTAGTTAAAAAGCTATTTAAAGCTGACACAATCGGGGTAGTCTATTCACACGTTTGTGCTTGGGGCATTATTACCTCTAAATTGTTATGCAATGACATCTTTGTGGCATTGCCCTTTTGAAATACTCAACGGGTCCCCAATGTGTCCCGGTCCCAAAATATAGCTGTGGGACTAGAAAATAAACAAAGCATTGGCACAGAAAACTTTGTTTCACTTGCTCTAGTCAACTCTACAACTTCCTATGTCATTCTCTCAATCACTCTAATGAAGTCAATTCCTCATCTCATGATTGCAACCAACCATGTCAAATGTATTTTCTCTTCTAGCTTCACTCCTCAGTCCTTCATCCTCCTCTACATTCCCTTCCCTTCTATCTCTGTCTTTTTGTATCACTCACTCACTCTCCACTCATAACCTCAAACCTCTCAACTTTTCAAAACACCTGCTGGGATACAGAAACATACCATACTACTCCCAATAACTTTCGACAGCTCTCTTGACATGTTATCCACCTAAAGCTTAAAACGTCCTGAGACAGCCTCCAGCTCAATACCTCAGAGGAGAGGCATTGTCATGCTTTCTACGTATCAGCTCAGATCTCTGGCGCTGCCGCCTTTCCCCAAATCATATTAGAACATCATGTTTGATTGGCTTACAACTAGTCATGTATATGTGTTATAATGGCCCCTCTAGCCAGTGAGTGAAACCCACTTGAACTCATGTTTTTGAGGGGCGAGGCCGAGCTCTCAATTAGGCAGGCTTGATGGGGCCAGGCAGTTTTGAATGGCATCCTATTCCCTATAGGCTCCATGAGCCCTAGTCTAAAGTAGTGCACTATATAAGGTACAGGGCCCAGTTGCATTAAACATTTTAAGTGTTTCCCTTAAGGGTTTACCTTAAGGAATAATTTACCCTTACCTAATGGAATTGTATAGAGACCCCTCAAATATGTCCTTAGCTAAGGACCTACTTAAAGGTTTTTACAGTAGTTTTAAGGCATGTATCTGGTTACCTGATTCACTGACTAAAACTCTCATCAAAGAGATCGCTTACATTTTGTGAGAGAGCAAAATATAACTTCTACAATCAAGACAGGATAACCAAATTGCTTCAGAAGATAATAAACTAGGTTTCTTGTTACTTTTTTCTCAACTTGTTTATATTACTTTCTAGTACATCAAGCTAGCTTATTGAGTAGCTATAGCTAACTAGCCAGCTAGCTTTGTAGCCATAGATTGTGCACCTGGTTGATGTTTTCCTTTTGTAACCAGAGCAGATGAAAGTAACATTCACCTCCACAAATGCTGTTTACATTAATATCCACACTGAATGAAGCCATTAAGGGACCTCATGGGCACCTTTAACATTTTCACTTATTTTAAGGGAGAAATATGCCTTAAAATGTTTTGTTCAACTGATTCAAAGTTAAGGAAACTTTAAGGGAACAGATAAGGCGGAAATTAACAACACAGGAGAAACTAGGGTGGAAACAGATAAACAATCATGATTTGATTGACATAAATGTTGGGATTATTCCTGGTATCTCTGGGGTTATGGTTAGGGGTTAAAGGTCAGGGGTCAAAGGGATGACCTTCAACAGGCCTGCAGGATGGGCTGGTAGGGGTCGGCCAGGACTTTGTAGCGGATCTTGGTGTTGGTGATGGCGCCGTGCTTCTGCCTCAGGTGGAGACGCAGCTGGCTCTTGTGGCGGAAGTGCAGGTCACACTTCTCACACTGGGGGAGAAAGAGAGACAGAGAGAGACAGAGAGAGACAGAGAGAGACAGAGAGAGACAGAGAGAGAGAGAGAGAGAGAAACCGAGAGCGAGAGAGACAGAGACCGAGATAATGACAAAGAGAGAGAGAGAGAGACAGAGATAATGACAAAGAGAGAGAGACAGAGGAAATGGAAAAAGTCAGCGAATCATAATGTAGTGGTTTTAAACTGACCAATCTATTTCATCATTGAAGAACGGCGTGTATACTGTAGCAAGAGGTCAAACACAAGAGGAGTGCGCGTGTGCATGCTTGCGTAACTGCATGCGCGCGTCATTGTGTGTCTGTGTGTGCTGTGTCTGCACACTGTGTGTGTTTGTCAAGTGTGGGTAGTGTACTCACAGTGTAAGGCTTCTCTCCAGTGTGAATGCGCAGGTGGCTCTTCAGGGTCTGCAGGTGACGGAAGCGAGTTCCGCAGGTGTGACAGGGATAGGGCTTCTCCCCTGTGTGAATCAGAACATGGGCTCGCAGGTGGGCCACCTGTAAGACCACAGACACACAAGTCGACCAAATAAACATTGATAAATAACGTCTAACATAACATAGCTATAACATAAACCGACAACTTTAGTTTGACCTTACACTTTGGTCCTGCTCACACCCTCCTTTCCTGCCATACACACATCCTCTGTTAATCCCATGTCCCTCATCAGTGGTAGGTCCTCACCTGAACGAATCGGGCCCCGCAGGTATCACAGTGGTAGGGCTTCTCTCCAGAGTGTATGCGGGAGTGCGTCTTCAGGTTGGCGGGCCGGTTGAACTGGGCACCACACACGTTGCAGCGGTACGGCTTGTCTCCTGCAGCGGGGGCTGGAAAAGAAGGGAAAGGGAAGGTCAGCAAATGAAACATACCAACTACCTGTGTCGATAGTCAACTGTAATAAGGGGCCATAATCATAATGTGTAACGGTCCAAACTGCTGCAAACCCTCTGTTTGTTTCTATGATGATAAATGGCACCTAAACATCATGTATTGGAGGTGTGTGTGTTAACTGACATCATCAGATGTGATGGGTTTAACTGACATCATCAGATGTGATGGGTTTAACTGACATCATCAGATGTGATGGGTTTAACTGACATCATCAGATGTGATGGGTTTAACTGCCTCACCTGTGCAGGCAGTCTTTATCACGCTCAGGTTGCCGGAGTAACAGAATGGCAAGCCGTAGTTCTCACACTTAATTGGGTGTTGGTAGTGATGGGCGGCCTCTGGCTCCAATGGGCGGGGTGCCAGAGAGCAAGGCGAGACTGAGAGGGAAGGGCAGAGAAATGTTATACATATATCATATATTAACGTATTTTATATAACGTATATATATATATATATATATGCGGCTATGATCTGTCACTCCTTAGCTGGAGAAAATAAGTTTTCTAAATGTTCTCTCTGCTGCTGCTGAGTGAGGTAGTAAGATTGTAGTACCTGTTCCTTCCTTGTGGGTGGGGGCCTCCATGGGGTGGTCCACAGGGTGGGCTGGCAGCCCTGGGTGGGGCACCAGGGGAGGGCTAAAGCCAGGGACATCATAGCAGGAGGCCTGCCCCTGTCTGGAAGACAGAATATAGTCATGTTGCCAACTTCAACTATCTCCTTGGACAGACAAGGTCCGATACAGTCTCCTTTAGAACGTTTATTGTCAATATGACTTAAGGGTTTAGATAAAGTTTTTAAAATACCAGTATTTCATAATATGCATAATATTGACAACACACCTTTCATTTTGTCCGGATCCTTCCCTTGGCCACGCCTCCATAGGTGGCTTCAATGCCACTTCCATCCTATCAGAGGTGGGGATGTGGTCAAGCTGCTGCTGGCCCTCCTCAGGCTCCTCCTCCTTTACCGTGGTTACGGTACAGAGGGGGTTGAGGACGATGTACTTGTATTTCTTCCAGTTGCAGGTTTTGGGGTCAGGGCTGCGCTTGGGATCACCATGGTTACAGGTGTTGGACTCAGGGCTGCGCTTGGGTTCACCATGGTTACAGGTGTTGGACTCAGCAGGAGAGTTGGGCTGACAGCTGGAGCGAGACGGGCTGTCTGGAGAAGGGGTGGAGGTGGGGGAGGCCAGGAGGGGAGATTCAGGCTCCAGCTTTAGTTCCTTTGACCTGGGCTCGCAGGTCAGGAAAGTCCCTGGCTGAAGAGAGGCCCGGAAGTCTCCAGGGACCCTGCTGGACAAACAAAGGAACTCATGTAATGATCCAGCTGAACTCAGACAATGGCACATTGGCCCACACTTTACAGAGACAAACACAAAACGCACACACGCACCAACAGATAGGACTCACCTAGCGGAGTCACGGCACATACGACCCTCAGCCTCCGCTGCGGACTGGGAGGGGGTGGAGACAGCGAGGACAGATGGGCGGGGTCTTCCATTGACAGGGGTATTGAGAGGAACTCCCCCTGAGGGTGCTGCAGACACTACAGACACCGTGGAGTCCAGCTTCATTTGAGGGGGTGTCCCTCTCATCCTCTCACTGTAAAAAAAAAGGAACTGTCAGGTAACGCCTGTCAATCACATCGTATCATATCAGCCATGGCGTCTATAGGAGAAACTTAGAAGCCTATTTAAAGCTTACAATATCCAGTTGTTCAGTTAATGCCTCACACAATTTAAAGCATAAAAAGCATGAAACTAACTGCTTATCTAAGTTTACCCTAATTTAAAGTCTCTCTGTCACCATTCTTCAGTGGTGGAAAAAGTATCTAATTGTCATACTTGAGTAAAAGTAAAGTTACGTTAATAGAAAATGACTCAAGTAAAAGTGAAAGTCACCCAGTAAAATACTACTTGAGAAAAAGTCTAAAAGTATTTGGTTTTAAATATACTTAAGTATCAAAAGAAAAAGTAAAAGTATAAATAATTTCAAATTCCTTATATTAAGCAAACCAGACGGCACCATTTTCTTGTTTTTAAAATGTACGGATAGCCAGGAGCACACTCCAACACTCCAGACATAATTTACAAATAAAGCATTTGTGTTTAGTGAGTCCACCATATCAGAGCCAGTAGATGACCAGGGATGTTCTCTTGATAAGTGCGTGAATTGGACCATTTTCCTGTCCTATTAAAAAGGTAACGAGTACTTTTAGGTGTCAGGGAAAATGTATGGAGTAAAAAGTACATTATTTTCTTTAGGAATGTAGAAAAGTAAAAGTTGTCAAAAATATAAATAGTAAAGTAAAGTACAGATACCAAAAAAAAAAATTAAGTAGTACTTCAAAGTATTTTTACTTAAGTACTTTATACCACTGCCGTTCTTTCAGTAAATTAACTTTCTGTGGATACGTCAGCTAATCCTCTTATCTACCATTATCCCTCCCACCCCTCCAGCCTCCCAACGCTTACCCATTGACTTATTTAAAAAGGGGTTCACCTGTGTAACATGAAAGCCCTGCAGGTGTCGGCCACGTGGTCCATCTGCAGGTAGGTGGCGACGGAGAGCACTCCGGGGACGGTGCGTTGCGTGAGGGGCAGCCGGGAGGTGTACATGAAGTCCAGGAGCAGGGAGACACTGGAGGGTTCCAGGGAGTCAGGGAGGGACAGGGTCAGGGCCTGGTCTCCAGCACCAGCACCACTCCATCCAGGGGAGGACACACGACGTGAGTACAGGGAGTAGAAGAACCCACTAAGAGAGAGAGAGAGAGAGAGAGAGGAGCGAGTGAGTATTTTAAGAGTATCAGTAGACCAATAACAAAAATGACAATGAATATTATCCTCTGAGCTGACCTGCAGGCAATGAGCACAGCACAGTGGGCCTGCAGCCGGGCAGTGCCCACCACCAGGGTGGCATCGGTCAGAATGTTCTGGTGCCTCAGCTCGTTCAGATTCAGCAGGACGTCGTTGGAGTGGCGTGTAAACTCCTTTACGTATCCCTGCGCAGCAGCTGCTTCAGACGCTACCACCTCATGCCTCCCTCCAACCCTGTATCCCTCCACCAACTGGATCTTACTCATCTTTTGTTTGGGAGAGAAAGGAACAGACAGACATGCTTTTACAGAATATCATTTCATTATAGTAGAATTGCAATTAATTGCTATGTATATTATGGAAGTCTCTGAAATGTACCATATACTGTCCCAGTCAAAGTGCAGCTCCCTCACATTGACCTACCCTGTTGAAGAAGACACCAACTAGAGAACTAATAGAAGGCAGTGTCCTCGATGCCTCTGTTAGGTGAGACCAGCTCCCTACTCGTACCTGCAAGAAGCAAAAAGAACCCACCGAAACATAATGCAACATTATGAAACAGTGTAATTCATGTGCTTGATGCACAAGTAATGGTTCCAATTACAAAGCTCCTTTTGAAATCCCCATTTATATAATTACATATCTGTCATGTTGTAAGAAATGTAATATAGCCACAAAAAGAGATTCTTATCCACACATAATACACCCTCCAGGTGACACCATGTAAAAAACAATTAGCACTTAAAAGATACAAGATGTTACATGAATGAATCACACCAATCCAGGCAACATGTAAATATTCAGAATAATTCTATATATATAACGTCTATAAAACGTCTAGGTTACCACTCACCCCGACCAGCAGGGACGAGAACCAATGTGCACGATGCTGACCTCACAACCCTCAGTTCAACTCTCAGGTTCCTCAGTCTGTAAAAAACTGTCTTCAGGCTAGGCCGGGCAATAACCTACTCCCTCCACAGTTGTCTGAGCAAGACTGTCCAGGGTAGCCGGAGGGAGGGGAGTCTTTATAATGTTGCGCAGGAAGCCTCATTCAGACCAGGGCCACTCATTTCCTCATTCCTCAACGGCCCACGCGTACCCTGGAAGCTGTGCTGCCTGCAGCAGGAAAAGGCCTAAGCCCAGACCCAGTGCTCCAACCCGGTGGGCGGGGTATTTTTAGTGGACTATTAGTTTTTCTAACGCCATAGTCTCTGCAAACAAAGTGATGGCAGGAAAGTGGCGTGTGTTTTTGTGCAGAGTAGAAAAAAATAATATGAGGATCCTAAGGGAAGAGGGATGGTGACGGTGAGGCTATCCAGGAGTTGAACCTCAGGGTTAGAGAAGACCATCATCCACTAGCAATGCCTTCCTCCCCCTGAGGAAACTGCCAGGGAGGAAGTTTGAAGAATACCTACATGTTAGATAAACAAACCTTGTTCCAAACTCAAAACCTGCCCCATGGGACTGAGGCTATTCAGATATTAGAGAAGGGATCATTCTTCAAATGTAACACGGTATAGAACAAGCAAAAGCCATTGACTTGAAGGATTTAACCTTACACTTCCACATACATCAAGCTGGACAATTGGACCATGTTGCATTGTCTGTCACACCAGACGCATATAGTATCCTTCCTCAACTTACTGCAACTTAGGGTGAGCATGCAGCAAAATCAGTGCTATTTTACAGATGCTCTAAATAACATAAAATAGTTTATACCCCATAGTCATGCAGTCATCAAAAAATTAATTAAAAATCTGTGAAAATTAATTTTCTAAATGTTGAGTATATTTCTGAGGTGACAGATCCAGGTGAACGTGGAGTTATGAGTGCTCCATAAAGGCTTCCGGAAGTTTCTGGCCTGCTGCCGGAGGGGAGGGGCGAACGTGTTATGGGCACTTGGAGGAAGGAAACGGGAGAGTGGGGTGAGGAGGGGGGTGGGGGAGTTGGGAGATACCCTTTCCCTGGCTTGCAAAACAACAACCCCCAAGACTGATAGAAATGCAGAGGACAGATGTGCAGGAACTACCGAACACACACACACACATACATACACACACAGACAATGCTACACACACACACACACACACACACACACAAAGCACTACACATACGCACGCACACACATACCGCTACACACACACACACACACCATCTCTGAATACATCCTGCGAGGCGCACCGAGACGAGGATGAAAACGCCCGCGCAGGACATCCGTCAATAATAAGCGAGGCAGGAGACAGGAGGGGGGGGTGGGTGGTTGGCTATCAAAGGTCACCAATAACAAAAAAACAAGCGGAAAAGTTAGCTAATCTTAAGCACAGAGTTGCAGCACATTACAATACACAGACCTAATAGAGGGGCTGCTTCAGTGCACCATGAACTTCAGATCAAAGAATTCTGACAGCACAGGAGGACCTTGAGCGAGCTTCAAGGTGTCTACCGGTCAGTCAAGGCCAGAAGGAGATAAGAACCTAGACAGAGAGGCCGTGCCCTTACAGAAACAGCACAAATTCAACAGGGATGACGCAAGCTGCAAACCTGAGGTTTTCCACCATATCAAAGCTTTGAATTTATCATAACGATACAGATAATACTCCCCAGATCTTATTATTGTATCCCTGTCAAATTGAATTAGGGCGTTAAAGCTATTATCATGAAACAACAAATCCTACTTTTTTCAAGGACTGTTGAAGCCCACCCAAATCAAATAGGAGAAAAATACTCAGTCAAATAGGAGAAAAATATTCTGTCAGTGCATATTGCAGAAGAATGTTGTAGGAGTTGAAATATACAGTATGTGTACAAGCTGCATACAACGACAAATCAGCCAATATGGCCATGTTTGGGTATAAACCCTGTGTTTAAATGCGAGTCTGAAGCAGGGTGTTTTACGAGGGGTGTTGAGTGCGTGTGTGTGTGTTTGTGCGTGTGTGTCCTTGTGCTTTTATTTGTTTGATGGAGGCCGGATCAACTGTGTCTTATAAAGAAAATAAAAAAAGAAAAACAACATTTAAGAAAACTGAGAATTAGATGTAGCTTAAGTCTAGGATACTTCCAGGCATTGTGAGAGGAACGGAAGAGGTGGGCGGTTGAGGAAAAGTGAGAACATTACTAATCAGGTTCGCCAATGGGCGGAAGCCATTCAGTCTGTCCAGTTGGCAAGGCTGTGCTAAGCTAATAGACTTCCCTGTCTCACCCAATCTGTCAGTGTCCACTGCCAATGTAAATGGTTGTCAAAACTTTTGTTTGCAGTGTTGTAGTTATTGTAGTGTGCTATGGTTATCATTTTGAAACTGTACAGGACTGAACACTGGTTGGGTGAAACATCACATCTGTACAGTAATATTATGGTTATATAATTGAGGACAAAGGTCAAGAAACGTTGAAAATAAAAGAAAACAAGACATGGTTAAAGAGTACAATGTAAAGTTAAAGAACACTTATTTTTCAAAATGCATTTGACGATTCATTCTTCCAAGTTTTACTATATTTCCTATTTGGCTTCTGCTTCATAAACCCAAACCATGCAATTCAGGGGATACCCTTGATTGGGCTGTGGCTGTGTTGCTTGGGGAAATACCTTATTTACTGCATACCTTAAAAGGCAAGTGCTGATACTCAAGCTCCGACAATCTAATTCAATAGCTGGTGCAAAAGTGTTGACAAGTGCATGAAACAATAACACAGATTCACATAAACGGTGTCTTCCTGTGCTTGCAGAGCATTCTGGACATATAAGGGCAAGCTGTAAGCACTATCCGGGCAGAGGAGAATAGAGGATGGGGAGAGAGGGAGGGAGGTGTGTGGGAGTCTGGGGCGGGGTCTATGGTGCAATGAAAAACAATAAATCAAAACATTTAAAAAGAGCCTCCTTTGAAGCAGTGTCTGGGGAGATAAGCGAGTCCTCTGGCATGATTGATTTGAGACTCGGACCTTGTGACTTGAGATTTGCTTGTGACCCAAATAATAGTGATTTGGTCCCACCTCAGCTCTTAACCGCTAGACTACCCGCCATAGACCTCAATATATTAATGTTCTGAATGAATGAGAATTCTTATAGAAAACCTAATTTTGTTAGAACAGTTTTGGTATGTGTTGGGAGGGGTGGGACGACGACGACAAACTGCCAGTGAAGTGTTTGGCTGTTGGGTTTTTATCAAAGAGGTTATAGCCATATTCAATTTCTTTCATGGTAATTTTGTTTATTTATTTTCTCTTTTGTACTTTAACTATTTACACATCGTTACAACACTGTATATAGACATAATATAACATTTGAAATGTCTCTCTTCCTTTGAAACTTTTGTGAGTGTAATGTTTACTGTTCAGTTTATATTGTTTATTTCACTTTTGTGTATTATCTATTTCACTTGCTTTAGCAATGTAAACATACTATGGTTTTCCATGCCAATAAAGCCCTTTGAATTTAATTGAATTGAGAATGACAGGGAGAGAACGAGCGAGTGAGAGAGCGAGGGGGGATCCTATTGAGAGCGTTAGGAGTCTGCAAGTGTGGACAACTCTTTCCTGGTGTTGTGCCGAAAATCTCCCCCCTGCCAGAATCCCCCCCACCCCACCCCCACCCCCGCCCAAAATACTTTCTATAGAACAAACTTCACTTCAGGATAGAAAACTGAAATAAATAATTAATGTATGTGTGTTATATTAAAACATAGAGGAGGGAGTAGGCAAGAAATGTAGGCAAGCAATAAACATTTCAGAACAACTATGGCCAAATTATTATCCTGCACTTTCACAAATACAAGTCGAATAAGACATGGGAGAGATGACGAATTTTGGGAGAGATGACGAATTTTGGCAAAGAGATTCATTTATAGACTAATACACTTGAAACAAATAGCCAAATCGAAAACTGCAGACATTACAAGTGTTTCCCCCGCGATCAAACCACCATAAAAAATTAAATGAAACGCAGCCTAACGTGATCATTGACAGCTGCCATGAAGGACACAAATAAAAAATGCTTGATGCTACTGAAATCAGTGAAATGTAGGCTAAACTGACAACGGAGTGAAGAGCAGAAATCTCAACTAGCAAGCAAGTCGCAGCAATGAAGAATTGAGTGTGCCATGAATTTACATTGTCAATAAATGTCTGTTTGCAGGTGTTAAATGGTTTGTGTGCGATCAAGTACATAGCGCAGTAGTAAGGTAGCCTATATGCTTTTAATGATAATTCAATGATGATTTGAGTGCTTTAATTTCGTCCTGACCCAAATTTCTGCAGGCCCACCCACCAATGAACTGAATGACATGAAAGAATGCTAAGCTGCAGTATATAACACTTTGGCTACTCAAGGTCCTTATATGACCCAACTGTGCAGTAAACAGTTCACAAGGTTTTTGAATCATATGTTGCTAAAAGAGGATCAATGTCCTCTTTCATAAGATAAACACAAGTTCAAAATAGACCCAACAACAGCAAGTTGCAAAATGTGAGTGATAATTCTCTGTATAATTTCTGCGTATGAAGATGAACCCACTTGATTTGACAGTTTGTTTTCATGGTAGACCTCCCAGTTAAATACACGTTTTATAGATTTTTCATAGTAGAATGTCACATTTAACATTTATAATGATTAAGTACTTGAAAATGCTGTTTTTTACTGGTGCAAGTAGTCCTTGGCAAAGCAAAAAAAAACATGTCACAAGTCAATAAACAAAATTACCATGAAAGAAATTGAATATGGCTATAACCTCTTTGATAAAAACCCAATGGCCAAACACTTCACTGGCAGTTTGTCGTCGTTCCCCCACCCCTCCCAACACATACCAAAACTGTTCTAACAAAATTAGGTTTTCTATAAGAATTCTCATTCATTCAGAACATTAATCTATTGAGGTCTATGGCAGGTAGTCTAGCGGTTAAGAGCTGAGGTGGGACCAAATCACTATTATTTGGGTCACAAGCAAATCTCAAGTCACAAGGTCTGAGTCTCAAGTCAAGTCCCAAGTAGAAGTCATGCATTTAAAGAGCAAGTCAAGTCTCAAGTTATTTTATTTTCTATCAAGTCCAGTCTCAAGTCATCAAATTTGTGACTTGAGTCAGACTCAAATCAAAGTCATGTGACTCCAGTCCACAACTCTGGTTTAAAAGTGTTGGACCAGTAAACGAAACATCGCTGGTTTGAAGTCCTAAGTGGCGCAGTGGTCTAAGACACTGCATCTCAATGAATGAGTGATGTCTCAGTGTTCTTCTTGGTAGAAGTCCTTGAAGAAACATTAGAGAGGGCCAAGAACCCCAGGGATTCTAGACTCAAGACATTTCAGTCTAGCAACTCTAGAGCTCTCAGGCCAAATCAGGTTAGAATGCGGATAATCCAGTGGATTATGCTTTTGGTCGAATGGTCAATATTGTCAACACATTTTTTGCATTTTCATAAGCTTCTACCAACATAAAGGCCCTCTTAAATGTTGTTTTAAAAAACGGTGTTGCTGTACACAAGAAAGTGAAGGTAACTGAGCTAAATGACTATTGCCCCGGAGCACTCACTTCTGTCATCACAAAGTGCTTTGAGAGGCTAGTTAAGGATGATATCGCCTCCACCTTACACGACACCCAAGACCCACTACAATTTGCATATTGCTTCAACAGATCCACGGATGACACAATCGCCATAACACTGCACACTGACCAATCCCATATGCTGTTCATCGATTACAGCTCAGCCTTCAACACCATAGTGCCCTCCAAGCTTATCACTAAACTCGGGGCCCTGGGTCTGAACTCCGCCCTGGACTTCCTGTCGGGCCGACCTCAGGTGAAGGTAAGCAACAATACCTCCGCCACACTGATTCTCAACACGGGGGCCCAACAAGGGTGAGAGCTGAGCCCCCTCCTGTACTCCCTGTTCGCCCATGACTGCGTGGCCACGGATGTCACCAACTCAATCATCAATTTTGCTGACGACACAACAGTGGTAGGCCTGATTAGCAACAATGATGAGACAACCTATAGGAAGGAGGTGAGGGCCCTGGTGGATTGGTGCCAGGGAAATAACCTCTCCCTAAATGTCAACAAAAAGGAAGGAGCTGATCGTGAACTTCAGGAGACAGCAGCGAGAGCAGAGAGGATGAAAAGCTTAACGTCACTTACAACCTGAATTGGTCCCTCCGCACAGACAGTGTGGTGAAGAAAGCACAAAAGCGCCTCTTCAACCTCAGGAGGCCCCTAAGACACTCACAAGCATGTACAGAGGCACCATTGAGAGCATCCTGTCGGGCTATATCACAGCCTGGTACGGCAAATGCACCGACCGCAACCGCAGGGTTTTCCAGAGGGTGGGGGCATACTGCCTGCCCTACAGGACACCTACAGCACCCGGTGTCACAGGAAGGTCAAGAAAATCATCAACGACCTAGGCCACTCGAGCCACGGCCTGTTCACCCCGCTGCCATCTAGAAGGAGGAGCATCAAAGCTGGGACAGAGAGATTGAAAAACAGCTTATATCTCCATTAGACTTATAAATAGTCACTACTAGCCGGCCTCCGCCTAGTACCCTGCACTGAATTTAGTAACTGTTACTACCCTGCACCTTAGAGACTGCTGCCCTGTGTACATACTCATTGAATACTTTAACAATGTTTACATACTGTTTTACCCACTTCATATGTATACAGTGCATTCGGAAAGTATTCAGACCCCTTGATTTTTACCACATTTTGTTGCGTTACAGCCTTATTCTAAAATGTATTAAATAAAATATTTTCCTCATCAATCTACACACAATACCCGACAATGACGAAGCAAAAACTGGTTTTTAGAAATGTATTAAAAATAAAACAGAAATACCTTATTTTAGTAATTATTCAGACTTGAAATTGAGCTCAGGTGCATCCTGTTTACATTTATCTTCCTTGAGATGTTTCTACAACTTGATTAGAGTCCACCTGTGGTAAAATCAATTGATTGGACTTGACTTGGAAAGGCACACACCTGTCTATATAAGGTCCCACAGTTGACAGTGCATGTCTGTGCAAAAACCAAGCCATGAGGACGAAGGAATTGTCCGTAGAGCTCTGAGACTGGATTGTGTCGAGGCACAGACCTGGGGAAGGGTACGAAAACATTTCTGCAGCATTGAAGGTCCCCAAGAACACAGTGGCCTCCATCATTCTTAAATGGAAGAGGTTTGGAACCACCAAAACTCTTCCTAGAGCTGGCCACTCGGCCAAACTGAGCAATCTGGGGAGAAGGGCCTTGGTCAGGGAAGTGACCAAGAGCCCGATGGCCACTCTGACAGAACTCCAGAGATCCTCTGTGGAGATGGGAGAACCTTCCAGAAGGACAACCATCTCTGCAGCACTCCACCAATCAGGCCTTTATGGTAGAGTGACCAGACGGAAGCCACTCCTCAGTAAAAGGCACATGACAGTCCGCTTGGAGTTTGCCAAAAGTCACCTAAAGGACTCTCAGACCATGAGAAACAAGATTCTCTGTTCTGATGAAAACAAAATTAAACTCTTTGGCCTGAATGCCAAGTGTCATGTCTGGAGGAAACCTGGCACCATCCCTACGGTGAAGCATGGTGTTGGCAGCCTCATGCTGTGGGGATGTTTTTCAGTGGCAGGGACTGGGAGACTAGTCAGGATCGAGGGAAAGATGACCGGAGCAAAGTGCAGAGAGATCCTTGATGAAAACCTGCTCCAGAGCACTCAGGACCTCAGACTGGGGCGAAGGTTCACCTTCCAACAGGACAACGACCCTAAGCACACAGCCAAGACAAGGCAGGAGTGGCTTTGGGACAAGTCTCTGAATCTTTAGTGGCCCAGCCAGAGCCTGGACTTGAACATCTCTGGAGAGACCTGAAAATAGCTGTGCAGTTTCGCTCTCCATCCAACCTGACAGAGGTTGAGAGGATCTATCGGCAGAGAAGAATGGGAGAAACTCCCCAAATACAGGTGTGCCAAGCTTGTAGCATCATACCCAAGAAGACTTGAGGCTGTAATCGCTGCAAAAGTGCTTCAACAAAGTACTGAGTAAAGGGTCTGAATACTTATGTAAATGTGATATTTCAGTTGTTGTTTTTTTTTATATTTTTGCCAACATTTCTAAAAACCTATTTATGCTTTGTCATTATGGGTTATTGTGTGTAGATTGATTAGGGAAAAAAACAATTTTATAAATTTTAGAACAAGGCGGTAACGTAACAAAACGTGGAAATAGTCAAGGGGTCTGAATACTTTCCGAATGCACTGTATACTGTATTCTAGTCAAGGCTTATCCTATATAACAGCCTGGTGTCATAAACTAGACGTAACATTGTAAATCTGGGACTTAAATTAGTATGATATGTTACATTTTGCTATGGTTACTTAAGGCAAAAACGAAAGTAGGGTGGTTGGCTGGGGTGGATGGGTAGGCGTATAACACAATTGTCTAGCAACCCAAAGGTTACGAGTTCGAATCTCATCACGGACAACTTTAGCATTTTAACTAAGATCGTCTAGCAACCCAAAGGTTACGAGTTCGAATCTCATCACGTACAACTTTAGCAACTTTAGCATTTTAGCTAATTAGCAACTACTTACTCCGTTTTAGCTACTTTGCAACTACTTAGCATGTTAGCTGACCCTTCTCCTAACCTTAACCCTTTTTTCTAATCTTTCCCCTAACTCTAACCTTAACCCTTTAACCTAACTCCTAAACTTAACCCCTAACTCCTAGCCTAGCTAACATTAGCCAGCTAGCTAGCATTAGCCACCTACCTACCTAGCTAGAATTCATCATACGTTTTGCAAATTTGTAACATATAATACAAAATGAGTTATGGACATCAACAAATTACAGTAAAAAAAGTAACATATCATACTAAATGGAGCAACTCAGATTTACATACAGAATAATTTGAAATGCTCTGAGATGAGGTTGTATAAAACTACTGCTGTACACACCAATCCTATTAATATACTGTCCATACTGTCTATATATACAATTATATACACACTGTACATATATTTATATTCCGGACTATGACATTGCTCTTTCTGATATTTTGGGGATTTGTGTGTATTGTTAGGTACACTGACTGCACTGTTGGAGCTAGAAACATAAGCATTTTGCTGCTCCTGCGATAACATCTGCAAAATACAGTATGTGTACCCGACCAATAAAATGTGATTTTAAATTAGATTCTAAGAATCTAAATCAACACACCTTTTCTGAGTCTGAAGTTCCAAGAGAGGGATGTTCCGTTAGGGATGTTCTAAAGCTGGCTCAATAAAACGAAAGGAACATGCCCAAATCTATTTTGACAGATTGGGCCATAAATGATCACAGACTGTGCTTGAGAGATTACAGAGTTGGTGAAGTCACTGAATAAAGAGAAGTTTTGCCAAGATTTTTAAATGGCTATCAAATTCAAATGAATGTGTTATTATGTTTATGTTTTTCTTTGTGAAATGTGAGGTGAACATGCGTTGAAAACATTTTAGTACGCTATACTACATTTTAAAATTCATATAGGCCTACCCTGTTGTGTTGTCATGTGTTGCTGCCATGCCATGTTGTTGTCGTAGGTCTCACTTTATGTAGTGTTGTCTCTCTTATCGTGATATGTCTTTTGTCCTATATTTTTATTTAATTTATTTATATTTTTAATCCCAGCCCCCATCCCTGCAGGAGGTCTTTTGCATTTTGGTAGACCGTCATTGTAAATAAGAATTTGTTCTTAACTGACTTGCCTAGTTAAATAAAGGTTAAATAAAAATAAATTGTCCTGCATGATGTACTCATGGTCCTCCACGCAATTCACGACCACTAGGCTAGGACTACGTCACACATTTCGAATGCCGTGACAAAACGCGGGATCCACGAGAAAGTAAGTTACCGAATTTAGACCAAGGGTGTATTCAGTACATCTTGCAACGGAAACAGTTTACCGTTTAAGAACCAAACGGAACGAAACGGGGCGGGACCTACCTAAATGTGTCCAATAGAAACTCTAGTTTTCTTCGTAAAACGGTTTCCGTTTGCAGTTAACGTTTTACAACAGAATTGGCGTAATGAATACACCCCAATAGAAAGTAGGCCTAGTTTTATGAGCGAGTTTTATTCTACCCTCTGAAAAACACAACTTAAATAAGTAAAGTTGTTTAATTTCGCGTGTTTGTGTGCAACAAGTGTAGCGTTCACTTCGTAGTAGGCTAATCGTGTAGCCTAGTCGAGTCGCTGTAGACCAGCTATCTCTACAAACAAGTAAACAAACATATCAAGTTAGGCTAATTTGTTGTACTTTTCTTTGCATTAATATCGCATGTAGACGTCAGTGTAACTGCCCGTTTGATATATCTAGACTGACGCGGCAGGATGTTTGTTGTTGTTGACTAAATCCGAAAAATATCTTACTTTTCTGGACATAAATAGTTTTGCCTACTACTAACTACCCTACACATTTTCTTTCTTGCAATATGCCTATACGATTTAACGTTACTTGTGATCTGGCTATTGACCCAAATAGCCTAATTGTCGCGACACTGTGAAATGTTTTTCGTTTGTAGATGAGTATGAAGAGGAGAAGACAGAAGGCTTCGGGATTTTAAGAGGTAGGAAATCTTCATCATAGCCTATTCTTCATAGCCTACAATACTTCCCAATCGCAATAGTGTTATTGTTTTCATTGGGGAAGTTTAGTAGGCTATAATTTCAACAATGTAGCGTTGCCATTGCTGCAACAACGTATATCTAGCGCGCTCGATCTCTCAATAAACGCTCATATCATGTGTGCTATCATGATTATGCAAATGATATTAAGTTCGCTAGCTGTTATAGTTTATATGTGGGAGCGTGGCTAGTGGTCTTAGAATCCACCGTAAGACTACATTTTTTTTTTTATCACAGAATTATAAAGTCGCTGTGATTAATTTTCCGGCCCACCAATCCTCGGATTTGAGTGTGTGCTCAGCCGGATTTAGAAGGTTTAAATCAGGTCGGTGGATGGAGGGACATCAACTCCATTGCAGTAGTCGACTCTGACTGGTCATTCACTTATAGTTAACATAATAATGCAATGCACTTTAATTACATGTGGTTGTTTAGTAAGATATAAGTTAAGGATGATAATGATGATCATCATAAAGGGCTGTCATGGTCAAAAGTTTTGTAAATAATTGTGTTGCCTAATAATCAGACTGTAGGCCTAATCACAGTACCATCCTTACAGCTGCAGCCTATCTGTCCGTTTAAAAAAAAATATTCCACTGCTTTGTGTAATGTGTTGTTGTGAACCAGGTCCAGGTGCCAAAGTAGAGACACATATCATTACAGACGTTTCCTCTCTTGTTTTTGTCTCTGCAACTTCATTTGGGATCACTTGGAGTTGAGTGTAAACATCATAGACAATAACTATTGTAGTGGATAAAGACCCTGGGGTAATGGTGGAACAAGCAAGGGTCTTGCACCTGTGAGATTTGTGTGTGTGTTTTTTTTTTGTGTGTGTGTGTTTGCTCACACTGTGGAACTGGTGTGTCTGTCCGCTGGAATTCCCCTTATGGTTGGGAATGGCTCTATCTTCCTGCTTCTCAACTAGGAGCCTATTATTAAACTGCTTTGTGTGAGTTGCCATAGGAAACCCAAATTGAAGCATCTCTTGGTTTCCACTCCAGTGGTTACCTATGACAAATATACACACCAGTGGAGGCTCCTCAGAGGAAGAAGGGGAGGACTATCCTCAGGGATTTACAGAAAAATAGAAATGGTAAAACATTTAAAAAGTTATCATTTTTAGATTAATCTATATTAAATATAATCACATGGCTCTAAATAATTGATTAAAACATACTATTTTGCAAAGGTCTACAGTAAGCCTTAACAGCACTCTGTAGGGTAGCACCATGGTGTAGCCAGAGGACAGCTAGCTACCGTCCTTTTCTGGGTACGTTGACTTCAATACAAAATCTAGGAGGCTCAAGGTTCTCACCCCCTTCCATAGACTTACACAGTAACTATGACAACTTCCGGAGGATGTCCTCCAACCTATCAGAGCTCTTGCAGTATGAACTGACGTGTTGTCCACCCAATCAAAGGATCAGAGAATGAATCAACAGTTTTGAACAGTTTATACATATGAGATGAGTAATGCAAGGTACGGAAACATTATTAAAGTGGCTAGTGTTCCATTTCTTAAAGTGACCCATGATTTATAATCTACGTTTATGGAAAGCCACCTCTGATGTGCTAGTGATGGCTGTTTTAACAGTCTGATGGCCTTGAGATAGAAGCTGTTTTTCAGTCTCTCGGTCCCAGCTTTGATGCACCTGCACTGACCTCGCCTTCTGGATGATAGCGGGGTGAACAGGCAGTGGCTCTGGTGGTTGATGTCCTTGATGATCTTTTTGGCCTTTCTATGGCATCGGGTACTGTAGGTGTCCAGGAGGGTGGGAAGTTTGCCCCCGGTAATGGCGTTGGGCAGACCGCACCACCCTCTGGAGAGCTTTGAGGTTGTGGGCGGTGCAGTTGTCGTACCAGGCGGTGATAGGATGCTCTCAGTTGTGCATCTGTAAATGTTTTAGGTGTTAAGCCAAATTTGTTTAGCCTCCTGAGGTTGAAGAGGCGCTGTTGCACATTCTTCACCACACTGTCTGTGTGGGTAGAACATTTCAGTTGGTCAGTAATGTGTATGCCGAGGAACTTGAAGCTTTCAACCTTCTCCACTGTGGTTCGATCGATGTGGATAGGGGGGTGCTCCCTCTGCTATTTCCTGAAGTCCACAATCATCTCCTTAGTTTTGCTGAGCGAGAGGTTATTTTCCTGGCACCACACTCCCAGAGCCCTCACCTCCTGCCTGTAGGCTGTCACATCATTGTTTGTAATCAAGCCTACTACTGTTGTCATCTGCAAACTTGATGATTGAGTTGGAGGTGTGCTTGGCCACGCAGTCATGGGTGAACAGGGAGTACAGGAGGGGGCTGAGCACGCATCCTTGTGGGGCCCCAGTGTTGAGGATCAGCGAAGTGAAGGTGTTGTTTCCTACAATTCACCACCTGGGTTTGACCCGTCAGGAAGTCCAGGTCCCAGTTGCACAGGGCGGGGTTCAGACCCAGGGCCTCAAGCTTAATGATGAGCTTGGAGGGTACTATGGTGTTGAATGCTGAGCTATAGTCAATGAACAGCATTCTGACAGAGGTATTGTCCAGATGGGATAGGGCAGTGTGCAGTGTGGTGGTGATTGCATCGTCTGTGGATCTGTTGGGGCAGTAATCAAATTGAAGTGGGTCTAGGGTGGCAGGTAAGGTGGAGGTGATATGATCCTTGACTAGTCTCTCAATGCACTTCATGATGACAGAGGTGCTATTGGGTGATAGTCATTTAGTTCAGTTACCTTCGCTTTCTTAGGTACAGGGACAATGCTGGTCATCTTGAAGCATGTGTGGACAACAGACTGGGATAGGGAGATTTTGAATATGCCCGTAAACACACCAGCCAGCTGGCCTGCGCATGCTCTGAGGACGTTGCTTACCAAATATGGTGCCAACGATGTATGCTGTGTGTAGCAGTTATGACATGGTTTGGCTTGGAAAGGTTTTTTTTCGTCTGGTCACATACAGCTGTTGTGTTGTGCATTGACGTCCACAAGCAACGAAGGGAAAATGTGAGAGGAGGACAGCGCATAGATGCGAGAAGGAATACAACGTGGCTGCTATGAAAGTGAACTGTGTTTACGCGTGATCAGGGGTGTATTAATTCTGCAGATTCTGTTGAAAAACGTTTCTAAAATGGACCAAAACAAGTATAAACATACCTCAATTTGTCCAATGGAATCTCTTGTTTGCAACTGTTGGACTAATGACCACACCCTATATCAGCTAGAAGCAGGCAACAGTGTGCAAGGCGGTATTGAATGTGTCACTATCTGTCAATTCAACATTTTCTCTCGACCTGTGTGCTTCTACCTTGTAAACATTCATTCATAGGCTAGGTTGTAGCAACCTCATGATGGGTATAAGGAAAATATGACTATCATGTAGTAGCCTAAATCTATCGCTGTTACATTGAACTGGGTGAATGGAATATGAATGACAGTCATCCAACATGCTGTAATAGAAATAAGGCCATTCTCATAAAAAAAATAATCTTATTCCCAAAATAGGACACGGTTTAATCATGATGACCTTCTTTTTTACAGAACCCTGACATGTCCGGTCCCACCTGGCTGCCGCCAAGGACTCTGGGTAGCCCAGAGAGAGCTGTTCCCCAGATGTCCTACTCCGGGCCAGACATGTACAGACATCCCCCCATGAAGGTCTCCTCGGACCCCCGTCCCAAGTATGGGGTCTATGACCAGAAAGGAGGAGGAGGAGGAGGAGGAGGAGGAGGAGGAGGAGGAGGAGGAGGATTGGCCACTAGGTACATGGCTACTGGACCCACAGGTAGGAACATGGTGGTGGGCCTTACATTACACTGGGCTTGTGTCTTGTGTGAAACCTTTCTATAATGAAAACCTGTGATAAACTATTCTCAATAATGAAAAGTAAAAGTCAGTTAATACGTAGCTCAGGCCTTGAAGTAGAAGAGAGTTAGACCTGACACGCTTTGTTGATTAGAGCTGGCACAATATTGATGAAAAAAAAATGGATTGTGTCAATGTAAAGGGTGTACACTATGCTTATTAAGTCTTGTTTGTAAATGTACATTGTACTGTGTCGTATTTGTTGTAAAGGTGGGCCCGTGCAGCACCATCACCAAGAGGACCCAGGGTTTCACCCTAAATCTAACGACCACTACTACCAACCACCTCCCCACGGGCCCAAAGAAGACCGCTCCTGGAACCCTCACATGGACAGCTATGAGCTAATGGTAGGTGGGACATAATTGTTTTTGTAGCCTGGAATCCACACTGATTATTGCTCCATATTCAGTGTGATTTCCAGACTAAGATTAGTGAGTTTTTCAACCTGATTGCATGTAGATAGGCTATTTATGATTGTTGTAATGTCATGTTGTCATGGAGCATAACATTGCTCATATTCAAACACAAAAGTAATAACACTATATTTGCTCTACCTATCTATCTCCTCCTGTTGTGAAATGTTATAAAGGCAGGCAACTTTGTGTGTGTGTGATCCTACTCTGTGATTTCAGCATCGTGGACCTGAGAAGCCAAGTGGACACCACTCCAACCTTGATGCAGAGATTGACTCTCTCACCTGCATGCTGGCCGATCTGGACAGCCATCCACAGAACAGCACACAGGTATGCTACCTGACTGACTACGTGAGGAATAAAGGATTCCCGTAATACACAAACGTATAACTGACTAAATGTTTTTTATCATATCTGGTTGAAAGTGTATCATTGGTTTGATATTTACGCCTGGGTTGTTCATTTAAATAAAAAAGGCAAAAGGTTCCTTTCCATTCCTTCGCAGCTGTACGACAACGTGCCTTACAACAAACACATCTCAGGGGACCGCTACAAACCCTCAGCCCAGCCAGGAGCACCCTCTCAGGGCAGGCCGTCCATAGGTTACCCCCCTCACCCCCAGTCCCAGTACCATCCAACACCTCCATACCCCAGTGATCCCCACCAGGTTCCCCAGTACTCCCCCCAGCCAGACTACACCTACACCCAGTTGTCCAAACCCTACCCCCAGCCCGTCCCTGCCTCCTACACCACCTCTTCCACCCCTACTGGTCCGAGGTTCAGCGTCCAGGTAAAAACAGCCCAGCCTGTCACCTACTCCCAGACTGGTAGACAAGCCGAGCAGGCTTACACCCCTCCTCCGCTCCACCAGCACACCTCACGCCCCCCACCCCAGAACCAGATGGGCCCCCAGGGCTGGTACCCTCCCCATCCCGCATCCAAAGCCCAGGAAATGCACTCTGATGGGTGCTACAAGGAGATCCCCGGGGGGTCTAGAGGGCGAGGGAACCAGGGCCCCACGCCCAAGAGAGGCCCGGAGATTCACCAATCAGGGTCAAGCTCGGCCCCAAGTCCCACCTATCAGCCCAGCAAGGTGAGTGTCTGTGTAGAGCTCAGAGGACATCTATTTTACAGCATGCTCTGCTGCTTCTAAAGTATGGTTCTTTTAGAATACTTGTATTTCTTGGTTTCACTGATCTGAATGGTAATAATTAATCATATTTGTCCAGCAGGGGTCAGCAGCTCCAAGGCAAGAAGAGGAGTTGGACCGGCTCACTAAGAAGTTGGTGTATGACATGAATCACCCACCTACAGAGGAATACTTTGGTATGTCCCTCTTTCTGTCTAACAAAATTGTATGTCCTTTGTTTCCCTTTGGGCTACAAAGTTAATTTCAATTCAACGCAAGATGTTCCTTCTGAGTAAAAATCTGTTATCCTCCTAGTCTCAACTTTTCTCCTTTCCCTCCATACTATCAGGTCACTGTGCACGTTGCGGTGACAATGTGCTTGGCGACGGCAGTGGCTGTATCGCCATGGAGCAGGTGTTCCACGTGGAGTGTTTCACCTGCATCACCTGCCACGCTCGTCTCCGGGGGCAACCCTTCTACGCCCTGGACAAGAAGAGCTACTGCGAGAGCTGTTACATTGTGACTTTCTGTATTGTCCCTCTGGTTTTGTTAGCACTATTCACTGAATTAATCAGTTGATCTCGTCATCTATCTTTGTCTCTTTCTCTCCGTCCTTCTCCATATCTATTGGATTCTCTCATTAGTGCTGAGCCATTAGTGCTTCGGTCAATTAGTTGTTTAAAAAATAACCAACATTCCGGATAATCGCTCGGCACCATTTCACACACACACACACACACACACACACACACACTATTTTGTCTGAACCTGTGCTGCCTCTCCTTCTCAGAGTACCCTAGAGCGCTGCTCTAAGTGTTCCCAGCCCATCTTGGACCGTATCCTGCGGGCCATGGGCAAGGCTTACCACCCGCGATGCTTCAACTGCGTGGTGTGTGGCTGCTGCCTGGATGGAGTTCCCTTCACTGTGGACGCCACCTCCCAGATTCACTGCATAGATGACTTCCACAGGTCAGCAGCTCAACAAACTTGAGTATCTCAGGGCCAGATACTACCTGTACTTTTTTAGACAAGCAACGAACTGATTCTACTAGACAGATCATTATATCTGACTGAGATGTTAGTGTTCCATCCTCTGAGCTTTGATGTTAGTGTTGACTCTGGCCATCCTGCTTCCTGTCCTAAACAGGAAGTTTGCCCCCCGCTGCTCAGTGTGTGGCCAGGCCATCATGCCCGAACCGGGACAGGAGGAGACAGTCAGGATAGTGGCGCTGGACCGTAGCTTCCACGTCAACTGCTACGTGTGTGAGGTGAGTAGTAGTAGTAGTAGTAGTAATGCTTGTGAGTGCAAACTTGTTTGTTAGTAAAATAGCTTGCTCAATTTGAATTACGTTTACAGTTTGGCAGGCTATCACATCAGATGTACATAGCCCAATGTGTTCCTGGGTTGACTCTGTGTTTTCTCTGTCCAGGAGTGTGGTTTGCTCTTGTCCTCCGAGGGCGAGGGACGAGGCTGTTACCCCCTGGACGGTCACATCCTGTGTAAGGGCTGCAGTGCCCGCCGCATCCAAGACCTCTCCGCCAAAATCTCCACTGACTGCTAACCAGCTAGGAGACATCTCTGACCCCGCAATCCTTCCATTGTTTTCACCTGCTACGGGGTAGAAGTTACCCTACGGAATATATCTGGGATCAGTTTAACCCCTCTCCAAATCATAACCTTAACCACAGGGGGGAAATGTTAAACTAACTCTAGATCAGTTTAAGGGTAACTTCATCCTACTCTACTTTTTCATACTCTTATAGTCAATCTTCATTCTTTAAATGCCCAAAGCTGTGGAATCCGTAGTACCATGTAACCTCAAACTGTCCATGACAGTCTTCAACGTGATGTCATTATTTAATTTCACTTGTCAAGGTCTATTGATTCATGAGTAAAGGGTAAAGACAGGGTATTGAAATATGGATTGACGATAAATTCCACCACTATTCCCTATCCACTATTCCCTACACACTATTCCCTAATCCGTGTCCTCTGGTTTATACTAGCTATCACCTATCCTCTATATTGAATCCTCTACCCCTCAGCATATACGAGTACTGTATAGAGCCTCTGACCTGCAGGCAGCAGAGGCTACCAACGAATTAGAGCAGTAAAAATAAATGTTTAGTCATACTGTCTGATATACCACGGCTGTCAGCCAATCAGAATTCAGGGCTCGAACTACCCCGTTTATAATGGAAAATAATGATTGATGGATATTTACGATGATGATGATAAGTAGGAAAATGAGGTGATGATGAGGATTGAGGAAGAGTAGGAAAATGATAAGGAAGACTAGATCATCGAGGCTTTGTGGTATCTGACCAGTCCAGATAATGGAACATATATATTTTTTGTGTACCACTAAAGTAAACAAATGCTGAACTGCCTCGCATGAAAAACGCACATATGCAAATGATATCTGTGACTGAGCATCTATTGCAACTTGTTTTTGGTTGTGAAGTGAATGGGTTTGGATACATTTAATTGGAGAGCAAGTAGCTTTAGTTGGATTGAGTTGTGAATAGAATAGAGAGGACAAAAGCAGATCTCTAAAGTCAAAGCTGTGATCCTACTTAATGTTGAAACTGTACGTTTGTGTCAAGATAACTTGGCACCTGACAAGTTTGCCTTGTCGAAACATAACAGTGATTTGCATCATGATAATTGGTACTGCATTTCAGAGAATGTTACTTGTATATCAGGCAAAACTCCAAACCCCATCTTCAAAATTTGAATGCGCTTATTATTATTTTTCTTTTTAACAGTTGTGTTGATTGATACTCTTGACTGTTACAATGATGAAGAAGGTGCAATGAAGTACAATGCTTGAAATTGTCTTACTGAGAAACGGGGATCTCATGCTCGCCATGTGGGCTGAGGAAACATCCTCTTGTGTTCTATATGGGTTTTTGTTTAAGCTTAGTCTTAGGAGTTTGATTTATGTTGCTAATCCTTATCCTCATGTTTAAGCATCTCTGAGACATTGGAATTATTCACACATTGTTTTGATTTAATTCATCCTTGTGTTTCCGCTACCCGCTGTCTTAATTTGTTTTGTAACGTAAAAACGGCTCAAATGATTTTGAAAGGTTGAATAGCCTCCTTTTAATTTGATACCCCTTCAGTCTGTGTTTGTTTTTGTGTCCGGAATCACATTACTTGCTACAGTAGTTGATCCTTCTCCCTCAGTATTGGTCTCTGAGCACAAAGATATGAAGATCTCTGTGTGAGCCCTGTGAGTTGCATTTTCTGCTTTTGCTTATTTATTTCAACTCCTGTTGTATACTCATTGTTTCTAAGTCCGTGTTTATCCGTGACATTAAGTTTATGGTCATCACTGTGTGTAAATGTTTAATGTGCCACAGTGCCATATTGATAAGTACAAGAGAACGGCAATGAAATGCATTTGAAATATTGCTTATGATGATCTTTGTTTTTTTTAATCATCTCAGTCTTTCCCTTCAGTGCAGTCTCGTGGCACAATCGTTCAAATGTGTGGCCTTGATGGCACACATTAAGTGTAATCGGTGGTTCAAAGCTCTTTGTGTTGCAGAGTAATCGATCTGACCATGTGAGGAATATAGGCTGAAAATGCTTTTGGACTGAGCAGGTATTTTTATTTTTTACAATTTGGCTCAAGTTTGAAGTATATGTGTGTGTGTGTGTGTGTGTGTGTACATTGGCTTTTCTCTCTGTTGATTGTAGTACATAATCTATACAATAAACCATCCCTTTTTTGTTTCGGCAAACTACACCACGTGCATCTGTCTTTTTATAGACTCCTGTACTAGACCCTAACCTAAAACCTATTCAGTGTTATAGATTGGTTAGCTGATAACGTCACAAAAATAATGTGCACGCTTCCATGGGGCACAAGTCAGTGTGTTGTTGTGAATATGGATGAGTGCTAGCAAGAATGTAAAGAAACTGCCATGTGGGAAGTCTGGCTTCAACTTGTTCTCAATACCAGGTCTTGTTTTGAGGTGTTTTGACTGATTTCATGTCAATGCTAATATGGTTAAAATTCTCTAGCTAGCTAACCAACAACTGTAATGATAGATTTAAGACACAAGTGCTCATTGTGCAAATTTATTTATGTTTTCAATAAAGATTGGAGATGGAATATAGCTTACATGTCTGTTTTGCCCCATAGTTGCGCACGCGTTTCTTTTGTTACTAGACAACCAACCCATATATTACACATGACAACCTATGAAAAAGACATATCAGGTATGTGCCAACATTCTAGGCCTTTTAATTGAAAATGAACAGTGCAAAAAAAAGAAGTAGCTGTCATTTACATTTGTGACATTGCAAGAAATGTCTTCAAATGGTCCGACACAAAGAAGAGAGGCTGCTTGGCAACTTAACACGATGTGAATGTCTTCCAAAAGAAGTTCCGGCATCCTGCCTTGCGTTCCCGTTGGGAGAGGGGTAGCTGGCGCACCACCTCCTCCCTAACCCCGAGTGCCTCCTCCAGGTCCGGTAGTACCTCGTTCTCCTCCGCGGCTGAGTTCATCAGGTCCGACATTATCTTCAGCAGGAGGGTGCGGGAGAGATCCTATTGGGAACAGAGTAGAATAGAATAAAATACAACTTCATTGTCCATCCAAGAAAGAGTCAGAACTGCCTGACTGATACCATGGATATTAGAACTTCTTTGTTGCTATAACACTACAGTTGTCATGGACCACTTCTGTCAGTTATTCTAGGACCAAAACATAAGCCTAATTAAATCATCAAATCATTTAACATATACAACAAGTAGAAGTTATGGTCATTTAGTATGACTAGTCCTCTTGAAATTGTGTGTCTTTTGAGTTGAATATTACCAAATATCTTTCAAGAATGGATAAAAACATTAGCTCCATTTATACGTGGTTCTAACATTCATCCTTTGTCTTGATCTTGTCCACTCTCTGATTGTGCCTACATTTTTAGGCAGGTGTAAACGAGTAAACGACACATTGTGATCAGATCTTCCTGACCACCTACTGAAGTGTCTCTGGATATCTTAAGTGTAGACGGGTCCAATGGAGTCTGCTGAGGGGAGGACGGCTCATAATAATGGCCGGAATGGCATCAAACGCATGGCAGCAATTTGTTTGATGTTGATACCTTTCCACTGATTGCGCTCCAGCCATTACCACAAGCCCGTCCTCCTCAATTAATGTGCCACCAACCTCCTGTGATCTGGACAGTGACACCATTTAAAACATTCTCCCGCACTGTAAAATCATTGACAGAATAAAGAAATCAATATTATTTTGAAAGAATATCTTAAATAATTTGCATACAGGGAGGGACCAGGATATCTGTTCACAATGTGGACACAGTGGACAGATAAGAGACACATTTTACTACCATATATAGATGCAACGGCTACAATGTGGTCAGAATGTGGATAAGGGGAATACAAAGGACGCTAGAACCAGTTATAAATGGGGCCATTGATAAACAACAGTGAGTCAACCACTCACCTCGTTGCCCTTGGTTGTGTCTGCTCTCAGTAGTTCAGTTAGCATGTCTCTGTGTGGAGCGGCGCTGACCCTCGCCAGCAACACTGAGGCAGATAGAGCCACCAGTAACACCTGTAGCTGGGAACACAGCATCCCTGTCCGTACCTTTCCTATTGGTTAAACTGTATACCGACTGTATTCTTCAATGCTGTATTCAGCAGCAATAATCTTAGACTGGATGTTCAAGAATAACTAGCCTAATGGAAAATAAAACAACGGCTGGATGTCAAAGGAAGTTGGTTGTTAGGTCCACACACAAAACACAGCTCTGTCGAAGTGTCGTGTAACAGTGGCGCCACCAATATATAGGTTTCTTCATCCTTGGATCTTCCTTCTCCTCGGACCAATACAGGGATGTGATTGGTTGATGAGGATGTGTTTTTGTGTGTGTGTTTATGGGTCATTGGGGGTCACTAGCTGTAGGGAAGAAGTGAAGGTCACAAAGAGGTATAGTATAGGGTGTCATTTAGTGTTGTGAGGTGCTAACGGAGGAGGTTGGAGGGTGACGTCTCTCTCAGCCAGGCCCAGTGGTGGTGCGTCAGTTGAGATTAGCCCCACCAGCCCTGGTGCGTGTCTCCGGCACGATATGTGGTCCTAATGTACCACACAGAGCTGCTAATGATATGGAGTGACTCAAATGTTAATTGGAAGGTCTACCTACTGCCCCCCCAATCTCTATCTTCTCTCCCCCATCATGTTCCCAGAAGAAGTAAGCATTAATTTACCAACACCAGCCAAAGGGCAAAGATGCAAATGCATATTGAAACAACTGAGGTGGAGTTTACACAGACAGTCCAATTCTGATATTTTTCCCACTAATTGGTGTTTTGACCAATCACATTCAGGTATTTTTCTGATCTGATTGGCTAAGAACAATTAGCGGGAAAAAAGATCAGAATTGGTCTGCCTGTGTAAACACAGCCTGAGGGCTCTATTCAATCCGCATTACGGAAGTTTAGCTTTACAGCGTGATTGAAATTTAAAAGCAATGTTCCCGCTTTAGCAGAGACTGGCTTCACGGAAAATGCTGCACGTCGGCTCAATCGGAAATTACAGTGGAACATATAACACTTCTGCTGTAAAGATTGAATAGAGCCCTAAATGTGGGACATTATTTGTTTATTTGTTTATGTTTGTAATTTATGAAGTGTGAGCTGCTGTGAGCTACTGGTTTGACAACTCAAATGTCCCAGACTTTACACTATTCTACTCTACTTGTTGACTGGGCCATGGTATTCATGAATTGAGATGATACCCAAACTCAAAAAGTGGGCCTGGCTGGAGGGATACATCAGAATTTATTTTGTTGACTTCTTTGAGGATAAATGGGAAAATCTATTTCATAAAACCCCACTGTAGGCAACAATATTAGTAATAGTTGTAGCAAAGATAGATACCTCACTGAACAAAGGAAGTCTAACCTTTCCTGACGGCGTTGCCACTCGGCACCATGGGAGATGCACTGTTTGTTAAGATTACTCATTTCTTTATGTCACCTCCGGCACTCATTAACATTTCCAAAGGAGAGGGGGGATGTCATGGCCACAGGCATCCCGCTGGGAACGCTAATACAGCCCGTGTGGGGTCCTTACAGTACTGCCACCACCTCCAGTCTTCATCACAACCCACCTGACTGTCTTCGCTGGAGAGCTGGTGCGTTGCAGATAGAAATAGAATGAATAGAGCAGACACTTCCCTATTCTATCTCACAGACACTCATATCTGTTCTACACAATACAATTCTATCTGAACATTCTATATTGTTACATCCTCCTGAACAGGCCCGTGGAGACTCCTTCTATAGGCCGTATGACTGGTGTTGGTGTAACTGAGGTGGCTTGGTGACTGACCACACTTGTGTGATGAGTAACCTTGCCTGAGACCTGAAAAGTTGTTTTGGAGTCACCTAGGCTTTGGAGTGCCCTTAGCAGTGGTATATTCGCCATAAAACACAAACCCCAGAGGTACCTTGTTGGTATTATAAACTGGTTACCAACGTAATTAGACCAGTAAATAGTACTTTTTTGTCATACCCATCGTATACGGTCTGATATACCACAGCTTTTCATTTATTTATTGAACCTTTATTTGATCAGGGACTCATACTGAGACCAAGGTCTCTTTTACAGATGAGCCATCAGCATTCAGGGCTCGGACCACCATGTTTATAATAAGTTAATAATGACTTCTAGTTGACTACAAGTGTTAGATCTCCAGTGCCACTTTGACCTCAAGTGCAAAACTAGGATGCACTGTCCTAAGGGTCAGGTCATGGGGTCGTGCCATTTCATCACTGTCTGTTAGTCCCAATCTCCTGCAGTCACAATGAATATGACCTCTACCCTTACATACTCTACAAACAGCCCATGAACTTTTGACATAGGAAGAAATACAATTGTATTAGCCTATTCTGCCCTGCCAAGCAAAAAGGCAGTAACTGATAATTTGGTCGAAAATGAGTTAATGTCATTTTTGCTACATGGGGGTCATGTTAGCAGTAACTGCATAAGGTTACTGTGAAACCATGAAGTCTCAGTTCCACACTATGGAGCAGTTACTGCCTTTTTGCTTGGTAGGGCAGTATATTGGTCTGGACGACTCCACTATCTCTGGCAGTACAGTGCAGTGCAGCAGCCTACAGTGAAGATACGGATTTCTCATCATTCCCATAGTTTCTTAGTGGTCCCTTTGCTGCCATCTACTGTACTGTTTAATGTATAGCTCTCCTGCTCTCACCATTTTTGTGTATTTTAAAAAAAATACTTCTAACCTTAATATGCATTTTGATAATGTACCTATTTCACCTTTTTGATTTATATTGCCTATGGGTCTGAATGATGTGTGTGTGTATTAGACTAAGATTTACACTCCACAATTCTCTCCCTCGAGGTAGAGCTTTGTTGTGGCGAGATGTTCAACTCTCTGCATTATTATTATTTTTTTTAACCTTTATTTTACTAGGCAAGTCAGTTAAGAAAAAATTCTTATTTACAATGATGGCCTAGGAACAGTAGGTTAACTGCCTTGTTCAGAGGCAGAACAACAGATCTTTACCTTGTCAGCTCGGGGATTCGATCCTGCAACCTGCCAGTTACGGGCCTAACACTCTAACCACAAGGCTACCTGCCGCCCCATAATTAAGGGATTCAGCTCCTACACTGTCCTTTTTATTATTACTTTAATTGATGAACCATTCAAACCCCCTCCCAAAAAAAGTGTTTTATTTTGTTATGGTACATTTAGTGTTGTTTCACCACTCTGAACCACAATCCGAGTAGCCTAGTCCCAGATCTGTTTGTGCTCTTGACAACTCCATTGTTGTCATTGTCAAGCCAAACATAAAAGCACAAACAGACTAACTAGAATCTGAAAGCATGGTGCAGAGAATCTGCAACTGTTGATTCCCAGACGGTCTGTGTTCTGTTGTTGTTGTTGTTGTTGTTGTTGTTGTTGTTGTTGTTGTCTGGTGTCACTGATGGAATCACTCATGATCAATAAGCACTTGACTTTTGTGAAATAAAAAGGTTATTAAATGGTAGTTTAGAGAGCAGCAGGTCTTTATCTGGAAAGGGTACATAACATAACAGAAACATAATCTGAACTCACATCACACAAACTGTGGACTCTACCTTTGAGGTCATTGATATAACAGAATATTTATTTATTTACTTGACTTATCGATTGATTGATTCATTTGATTGACTGATGATTTGCATGCTACATGTACACACACAAATCTATTTTATATCACACCTTACTTAGTATATACTTTCCTTCTAACCCAAATATCATAAGATAATACATTATATATACTGTACTACTAACATCATCATAACAATAATATACAAACAAAATCATAACATTTATAATCAATATATCATGAGAGATAAACAACAAGAACAACAACAAAAACAAACCAAAATGTCTCCCTTTTAAAAACATAAAACATATATAAATGCCGGGATTAGATAGATAGATAGATAGATAGATAGATAGATAGATAGATAGATAGATAGATAGATAGATAGATAGATAGATAGGTACTTTATTGATCCCCCGAGGGGGAAATTTCATTATCAAGCAGCTACAACAAAAACACAGGGCAGGTGCAAAATGCCACAACGAAAGTACACAAAAGACAGATACACGGTACATGATACATAGAGCGGCAGTATGAAAAAGTATAGAAATACAGGATATCTGGAGTGCAAAAAAAAGCTATAAAAGGACATTGCGTAGTATGAGTGGTTGGCTGAATATGTACACTATACATTGGTGGATGTTGGATGGTTAACTATACTATACAGGTTGATGGCAGAGAAATACTTCAGTAGCTAATGCGTATGATATGAGCGAGGGTAATAATAGTTTACTTAATAGACAGACTGGGTAAATGAACAGGTAAGTGAAAATTTTGCATGGTTAAATTAGCTGTACAGTTAGGTATACAGTTATATTTACAGATAAGTGAATACTTGCATGTTTACACATTCTGCCCGTTGTCGAGCGCTGTCGAAAATGCTGCTTTTAAAGGCAATGTTCCTGCCATTGTGGAGATCACATTCACGGTAAACACTGCAGATGTAGGCTCAATCGGAAATTACCTTTACAGATATAATCCACTTTAGGGGAAACAGACCACTGTTCGCCCCAGGGCCTTTGCTATTGTTTTTGTCTTGTTGTTAAAAGGGAAGCTAAACGCCCCTCCAGCAGCGTGGTGAAAACTAATTACAGTACATATTATGTTGTTCTATTAAGCCTGTAATGATGTCAGAGGGAGAAAAACAGTTTTCGCTGTCTGCTGTAACTTCTTTGTTGTTGTAATATCCCAAACAGTCGTGGCAGTTTCACTAATTAAGGATTATAGCTTTAAATGAAAAGCACGCTACAACACGCAATCGGATTGAATGCAGGCCAAATAATGAACAGATTAATATAACAATACATTAACTAATAATATATGGTAACGCGTCAAGATAAATCATATAAGAATATACTTAATAAGATATACAACATAAACACAAAGGCAAAAAGCAATAAATGTTGGAAAGCAATGTATAGAATGCACAACAGGCGTAACTGAGTTAGTCTCTTCAAAAAAAGCAATACATGTTACCCTATGGTGGCAAAAAAATAATAATAATACAAAAAGGAATAATGGTGGTTGCAGTCACTCCTTTTTGACTTCGTCCAAGATTATAGGTATAATATTATTTTTTGAGAGCAAAGGCTTCTTCCTGTCTCTTTTTCTGACAGTGTACCCATGCACTTTGACATTGATTGTGGCAAGAGAGGCCTGTAGATCCCTTGATGTTACCCTGGGGTTCTTAGAGACTTCTATGAGCATCTTTCGGTCAGCTCTTGGGCTGACTTTGGTGGGACGACCTGTCCCAGGTAGTTTGCCAGTGGTCTGGAATTTTTGTCGGACAGTGGAATGATGTACTTCGAATTGCTTGGAAATGGAATGATATACTTCAAATTGCTTTGAAATGGATTTGTAACCCCTCCCAGACTCATGGGCATCAATAATCTTTCTTATGAGGGCCTTGGGTAGGTCTTTTGATCTTTGGATGATGTGTTACCACACACCCATATGGTTAAGACCAAACCAGACACATTTTCTTATCTTTATGGAAGGCTGGACTCATAAAGTTTCTCTCTAATGTTTTCAAATCATTTGCACTTGTTTTGGTACCTAATTCTAATTTTGGCCATTTTATGTGATGGTAAAAGTAGGGGTGTACTAACTTTTTCTCCATAAGGAAAAGGCATTTTTGTTTATTTTAATTGCATAACATTTTCAAAAAATGTTTTTGTTGTTGTGTGATTTGTTAAATTGGGTAACCTTTATCTGTCAATAGTGTTGAAGTGAAGATTACATATCCATCTGTCCAAATATGTAAAAAAATATAGAACTTCCCAGGGGGTGTACTTACTTTTTCACATGACTGTATGTATCAAGCCAATAACACGTTGGCCCTCAAAGAACTTTATCGGACTCTATGTAAACTGGAAACCACATATCCTGAGGCTGCATTCATTGTAGCGGGTGATTTTAACAAAGCAAATTTGAAGAAAAAGCTACTCGCGGTGCGGACACACTAGACCACTGCTACACTTCCTTCCAAAATCCATATAAGGCCCTCCCCCGCCCCCCATTCGACATATCAGACCACCATTCCATCTTGCTCCTCCACTCCTACAGGCAGAAATTCAAACAGGAACTACCCTTGGTCAGGTCTATTCAACGCTGGTCTGACCAATCGGAATACACGCATCAAGATTTTTCAACAGGACAATGCCCCAACACACCTCCAGGCTGTGTAAGAGCTATTTGACCACAAAGGAGAGTGATAAAGTGCCTCCACAATCAACCCAATTGAGATGGTTTGGGATGAGTTGGACTGCAGAGTGAAGGAAAATGCTCAGCATATGTGGGAACTCCTTCAAGACTGTTGGAAAAGCATTCCTCATGAAGCTGGTTGAGAGAATGCCAAGAGTGTATATATATATAAAATACATGTTGATTTGTTTACTATATGATTCCATATGTGTTATTTCATAGTTTTAATGTCTTCACTTTTATTCTACAATGTAGAAAATAGTAAAAGTAAAGAAAAACCCTTGAATGGTGTGTCCAAACCTTTGACTGGTACTGTATACATATATATTTACAGTGCCTTAGGAAAGTATTCAGACCCCTTGACTTTTTCCACATTTTGTTACGTTACAGCCTTATTCTAAAATGGATTAAATAAATACAAATTCCTCAACAATCTACACACAATACCACATAATGACGAAGCGGAAAAAAGTTTAGACATTTTTGCACATTTATATATATAAAAAAACATAAATACCTTATTTACATACAGTCATGTGAAAAAGTAAGTACACTTCCTGGAAAGTTCTCTTTTTTTTTTTTTTTTTTTTTGTACATATATCGACAGATGGATATGTAATCTTCACTTCAACACTATTGACAGATAAAGGTTACCCAATTTAACAAATCACACAACAACAAAACGTTTTGGGGAAAATGTTATGCAATTAAAATAAACAAAAATGCATTTTCCTTATGGGGAAAAAGTTAGTACACCCCTACTTTTACCATTACATAAAATGGCTAAAATTAGAAAAAAATTGGTCTGGTTTGGTCTTAACCATATGGGTGTTTGGTAATACATCATTCAAAGATCAAAAGACCTACCCGAGGCCCTCAGAAGAAAGATTATTGATGCCCATGAGTCTGGGAGGGGTTACAAATCCATTTCCAAGCAATTCAAAGTACATCATTCCACTGTCCGACGAAAATTCCATGAGTGTGCAAAGCTGTCATCAAGGCAAAGGATGGCTATTTGAAGAATCTCATATATAAAATATATTTTGACACTTTTTTGGTTACTACATGATTCCATATGTGTTATGTCATAGTTTTGATGTGTTCACCTTTATTCTACAATGTAAAAAACAGTGCAAATAAAGAAAATCCCTTGAACAAGTAATATTCCAAACTATTGACCGGTGGTGTATACTGAGTGTACAAAACATTAAGAACACCTGCTCTTTCCATGACATAGACTGACCAGGCGAATCCAGGTGAAAGCTATGATCCCTTAAATCCATTCCAATTTGACACAACTGTGGGAAGCATTGAAGTCAACATGGGCCAGCATCCCTGTGGAACGCTTTCGACACCTTGTAGAGTCCATGCCCCAACGAATTGAAGCTGTTCTGAGGGCAAAATTGGGGGTCACATTTCAATATTATGAGGGTGTTCCTAATATTTGGTATACACATATATACACATATATGTACACACTGTATATATCTCTCTCCCTCTCTCCCTCTCCCCAATAGATACACAACTGGTTAATCACATAACATAAAGTCACAGACACAGTCCAGTTATCTACCAGGCTACCAATATATTCAATCAATCAGTCATTAAACTAAAAAATAGGGGGCACTCCCATAACAAATCAGCCCCTCATATTAATTGAAATATCAATCTGCTCAAATACAAGCATTTGACTATGTCATGTCTGAGTAAATGTCTTTACCTTGAAGTACAGGTAGGAGATGGTGTTGGCTGTCAGTAGGATCAGCAGCACTACAACGTATCTGATGATGAAGGTTGGCAGAGGAGAGGCTGCAAACAGAAACACGTTTCATGAAGGTACTGGTCATCAAATCAAATCAAATTGTATTGGTCACATACAAGTGTTTAGCAGATGTTAATGCGGGTGTAGCGAAATGCTTGTGCATGAACCAGACTTTCTTAGATAGATCTGTGTGAAATCTGTCAATGACAAAAGTATGGTTCATGCTCTGTTACCTGTGACAGTGAGGGAGAGGAGCTCTCCCTCAGAGGAGAAGTTATGAGAGAAAACATAATTGTCATAAATGCAGCTGTAGTTCCCTTGGTGGGATTCATCTGCAACAGGGAAGAGGAAGGCAGCAGAGTGATTGACAGCTGGGTTTGGGTCTGGGTTCTGTTTGATCTGGTGACATTGAGAAGGAAGGAGCCTGTGTACTGTGGCTGAGTGGAGCAGGTGAAGCTGAAGTTGTAGCCTCTGAACATCTCGGGCCCCTGGTGGCCTCTGAAGACCCCTCCCGTTGAGTCAGTCAGGGAGATATCAGACTGGACCAGGAGATCTATAACAATAAAAGAGAACAGGAAGAACCTGTTCAACTAGTTTCCTATAGATATGACAATAACAGCAGCATGTAACAGTGCTAGCCGCCCTCCCTCACAGGGCAACATGAGTAGTGGACCAACAGTCACTGAGACAACATGTCTGTCTATATCGGGTTTAAGCAGGACATCTGTTACAGGAGAGAAAAAGAAAACGTAGCTACTCAACTATCCTCATTTAAAGACTGCAACATTGGCATGTAAACGTGCAAGTGAGTAGCAACGTTCATTTAGATAACACTCAAATACAAAAGCATTCTATGATACAGTATTTAATAAAGTTGTATTTGATTGTTACTTGACTGAGAATTATATTTTGCAAAGCAGACTTACAAGCTAAACAGTAATTGAAAGAGGTACAGAGGAAGTTGTATGAATGAAGGAAATCAGTCTAATGTAATTTCTCTTGTTATTACCTGAGCAGATCACTGTGAATGAATAGTCAAGAATGTGTGTTCTTCTACACTCCCTCAGTGCAGGCTCAGTCCAGTTACAGACAATTCTAATCCCTTTAATGGTGTTTCCAGGTAGTAGTGAAACAGTGGAGCCACAACCCAGCTGTCTGCACACTACTGCAGCTACATCCTCCCAGTCATCAGTTCCCACAGTCCTCCCTGGTCGTACCGCTCCATCCCACCAGCACAGCGACTGCCTCCTTCCACCAGCCTCGCATAATCAATCTCTGAGGAAAATACAATTATAGAAAAAGAAAAGAGACAGTAATCTTACTTATTTTCTCACAAAAGCCCACCTCTATTGCATCTCATATACTTCACAGTAGCCGAGAAGCAATGTTGATTGAGTGACCAACTGTTTACCTGAGCAGGTGAGTCCAACAGCATTACCAGGTAGGCAGTTGTTCTTTTTTCTGTCTGCAGTGTCACAGTCCAGGAGAAGGGACGTTTATAGATGGACCCATGAATTTCTCTGTGGATAATAAAGTTGACTAATATTAAACTGCTATAAACTGCTAGATTTATACTCTACCAACCTGGTGGGCTGACGCTTTGAGTCTGGAGATCTGAGGTGAGAGAGAGACAGCAGAGGAGAAAGACAGAGACAGTGGAGAGAGAGTGTGACAGAAAGAGAGAGAGAGAGATAGAGAGAGACAGGATAAAGAGAGAGAGAGGGAGAGAGAGAGAGAGAGAGAGAGGGAGAGAGAGAAAGGGAGAGGGAGAGGGAAAATGAACATCAACATGATCTTTCATGATGTGATGGGAAGATAGCCTTATCATTGGTATGGTGCAACAACACCCATCCGTGTACACGTTCCCCTTGAATTAACAATCACATTTACAAATATCATGAACAAATAAATATCACAATAATAGTAATCTCGTACCTGAACAGGTTACATTAACATAATTGTCACCATCGCAGAAACCTGGTCCTCCTCTGGAATGAAAATCTCTAAGAGACGACACCTCTTAGACTCCTCCTCTTCCCTCTTCAAATGGAGGTCCTCTAGTATCTACAGCATTCACACAGCCCAGTTCTCTACACACAACCTTAGCCTCTCTCACGCTCCACCACCAAGAAGGACATAGACCTAACCACTCTCCTTCATAAAAGGCTTCCACTGTCCCAGAACAGCAACTGGCCCCATTCACCAGTCTGTTATTCTGTTATTCTAACAACAGTAATGCTTTGTGATTTAGAAGTATTAGTAGTTCCATAAAACAGTACTTGTAGTTGGTTAGTATGGCATGTATAAATGGAGCCATGAATTTCCCCATGTGGGATAATTTTTGAATAATATTGAACTGCTATAATCACTGTAGATTTATAATCTTCCCACCTGGTGGGCTGACACACTTTGAGCCTGGAGATATGAGAAGAAAGAGAGACAGAGGAGAGAGACACGAAACAGGAGAGAGAGAGAGAGAGAGAGAGAGAGAGAGAGAGAGAAATGAACATCAACATGACCTATCCTGATGTGATGGGGAAGATTGTCAACCAGTTACCTTATTGTTGGTATGGTGCAACAACACCCATATATACACAGATTCCCTTTCTATGGAAGTATTAACCTCTCTTTGCAGATGGGTTTATATCTAATTGAATACATTTGCTTTAATCTGTAATAGACTGTGGATTATTTTGTTAATTTAAATAGGGAAGACACAATCAATCGATGACACACTGAATATACAACAGTCAGATGCATGGCACCATCACACCTTATGTTAGTGCCTGTCCCCAGATGGACTTTTAGGCTACAGTGAAGTACATTTTCAGGCGATCACATAATTATCCTGCTTTGAGACAAATGTTTACTGTCCTCTTCCAGTTGCATGTTATTTTACTAGCCCTGCAAATGCTCATAGAAGGATCTTACAATATCAAAACATATGTAACAAACACAAGTGTATGTCAATATAACAGCATCTTACCTGCGCTCCAGAACAGGATCGATAGGATCATTTCAGGTATCATATCTGTCTCTAACTGGGGTGCCACTGAGATAAACAGGTATACTGTCGTGAAGAGTGGAAAATAGCGCTAGTCTATATCACTTCTGTCTCATTAATTCCCTAGCTTCTGTGATGTGTTAAACTTCTTGGCAGCTTTTGGATCCGTGTTTGAACACACCTAACTAGAGGAAACACTGATCTACCCGCAGGAAACTGTTGGCAGGAAAGCAAAGTTTCACATAGTATTATAATATTAATCAGAGAGGAAGAGACAAAGCAAGAGGTTTCACCCTCGCCAATAAGCCCAATGTGTTTCTATGGGCTTATTGTGGACCTAAGCTTGTCGCCTGCATTCCCACCTTTGGAACAATGACTCCCATTGCTAGGGCAGAGACATGAGCATCTCTTCCTTATGTACTGATATGTTATATTGGCCTTATGTTAGTGCATGAGGGGGTACAGAAGCAACGTTTATGTTTTAGTCATTTAGCTGACACTCTTATCAAGAGCAACTTACAGTTAGTTAGTGGATACATGTTCGTACTGGTCCCCCGTGGGAATCGAACCCACAACCCTGGCATTGCAAGCACCATGCTCTACCATCTGAGCTACACGGGACTATAGAGGCCTTCTAACCAAGTTAAGCTGGACAAGTCTGACACTATCGTTGTTTACTATGTACTGTCCACCAATGACCATTATGTGACCACTCCCTCTCCAATCAAGCTTGACTGGAACATGGTTTGTTCAAAAGAAGAAGTTGTATAATTGTATTGTACTCAATGACTAAGGTCATACTTGAATTCCAGCTGTAACACAATAAAATGGGACGGTCGGGGCGTGTGAATATTTTCTGAGGGCAGTGTATATGGCTATGCCCTCATCTGACACACCTTGGTGTAGGTATATTAAAGAAATGGCCTTAATGGCCATGAGTTGTTATAATCTCCACCCGGCACAGCCAGAAGAGGACTGGCCACCCCTCAGAGCCTGGTTCCTCTCTAGGTTTCTTCCTAGGTTTTGCCTTTCTAGGGAGTTTTTCCTAGCCACCGTGCTTCTACATCTGCATTGCTTGCTGTTTGGGGTTTTAGGCTGGGTTTCTGTATAGCACTTTGTGACATCGGCTGATGTAAAAAGGGCTTTATAAATAAATTTGATGAAAATTTGATATACCCCCCAAAAATGTGTTCCTTTGAACATGCCGTAACAATAAAGGCATTTTAACTATATGAACAGTGCCTTGTTCATACTTTATGACCTTTACCAAAGATTTAAGAAGTAAAGACTTATTTTAACAGGAAAACAACAAAATTGCATTTTCTAACGGACTTAGAAAAAACAATTTTGTGTTTTTTCTGTTAAAAGAAGTGCGACTTTGAGAACGAAAACCTGAAAAAATTGGGGTAAATATGAAACCGGTGAATTTCTGACTCAGTTTATCTGTTTCAATAGTAGGCCTACTATTAGCCTACTGCACAGTTCAGCTTGGGTTGGCCTGACTGTGAAAGACCAGTATGGGATTTATCATTGTAGGACAATCAGATTGTATGTCATTGTTTATCATATCATTTTTCACACAAGGGCGCCTTTCTTTTGCCGGGTGGGCAAAATTAGAGTATTCCCACTTCTAAAGGCACGACTACACCACTGATCATACCTTATTTTACCTCTAGCCTAATAAACTGCCTGATTTCCCGAGTCGTAATGGGAGGACCACAAAACATATCATCGTGTGGCTCCAAGTTTACTACAATATGATGGTTATAATATCAATATTTGCACTTAAAAAACATTTCCACTGCCATTTCTTGCATAATACTTTACAGACACAAAAAGATCACATTCCTGTTTTTTTACAGTTTACCAACAAATGTGCTGTTTCCAGCAGGCCTGTCGTGAAATGTTTTATCCGACATGTACTTTATTTGCATAAAAGGTTAGATGGAAACCTGGTTAGTGATAAGGTTTTTCTCAAATGTGCACTCTCTGATGGACTTTTCGCTTACGTGATTTAGTAAGCGAAAACTTTCCCACAGCCAGAGCAGGGGTAGGGTTTCTCCCCAGTATGTATGTATGTATGTATGTATGTATGTATGTATGTATGTATGTATGTATGTATGTATGTATGTATGTATGTATGTATGTATGTATGTATGTATGTATGTATGTATGAATGTATGTATGTATGTATGTATGTATGTATGTATGTATGTATGTATGTATGTATGTATGTATGTATGTATGTATTTGCATTTTTTTTATTTTATTTGATGGATATAAGAAACTCTTTTCACATTGAGGGCAGTGGTGAGGTCTCTTATCTTTGTAGTCTTCCTGGTGTGCTCTCCAGATGTGGATATTATCACGACTTGAGGACCCTGCTGCTGTGTGAATGACATCAGAAAAATCAGTTGGTGAAATAATACATACATCAATGCAGTATGTAAGCTTTAAAACACAGACAAATAAAACTATTCTAGTATAAGGGATGGCAAATCAGAGAACAATTATCAATTCATTATGTTTACTATTGTTTATTATAGATCTATCATAGATCATATTATTTGATCTAGTACTTCTATCTCCAAAAAGAAACAAAGAGGATAACAGCGTAGCAAAATCACCGTTGTTAGGCTAAATTAGCTGGTTAAAGGACAACCCTGGAGCTAACACCAACAGATTTGTTAGACTCAAACCCTAAGCATCTCTCGCAGTGTCTTCTGTGAGCTTCTCCATTTATGCCCCAGGTAGCCTTGCCTTTGTTTTTGTTTTTGCAGGGCTGGGAAAGGGCTTTAAGGTGGTCTCGGCCCCAGCTGTAAATCACTTTAATTGGCTGTCCTGCTTCTATCCGAAATAAGGAGCGGAGAATGAAGCAGCCCCGTTGCCCAGACGCCATGGCGACAGCTGTCTCCGGCTAATGCAGGGTTGTTATCCTGATGCCATCCGCCAAATTATGCAGAGATTTTGGTGGGGCAGTACGCATCGATCACAATCATGTCACGCTGTGTTTTCTTTGCAACATCTGCTCCCGTGTATGTGAATAACACCTCCATAAGGCTGTGTGGAGCTGGCACTGAGGAAGGGCCAACACATTTAGAATCTAAGCAGCGTGGAAAACACAATCATCAGATGTGTGTTACCAGGGTGGAGAGTCCTGGACCGTTCCCAACCACATGGTAGTTCTGTCAAGTCAGTTTCTGCTCTGAATGTAAGGTCTGCAGTGGAGAAATACAATAAGAGGTGACATCAATATTAAAAACATTTAATACTTCTTGACTTAATGACTTTACATTTTATTATTGCGGGAGAATTGGAGCCTACAGTGGGATTTACACTTACTAAAGAAGGCACATACATAGCTTGAAAACAAACCTTGGGTGCTTATGCGCTATTAACTTGACTTTAATTTAATCAAGTATTGGTTCTGAGGTAAGTGTACTACTGATGCAGCACAAGAACTCATCTGGGTTGAAAAGGAACCCAATCGAGATGGCATGGCCACATAAGGCTCATTACAACATGTGAAAGCAATAAAAAGCCCTAGTTTTTAATAACAATTTCAATCTTAATCTCAGGGCTTGGAATTTGCTGGAATGACCCTGAGGACTCTCCCTCTTCTCTTCTGTACTTCTCGCTCTGTCTCTAATTTGATGTCAGCATGCTTCTACCATCCTCTGCATCAGGCGACCACTCGTCACTCCTGTCTCTGCCTTAAAAAAACAACAACATCCCAATGGAAAAAAGTGGTCTCATCTAATTAGGTCTATTCTGAGAGGCGTGGAGGAGGGCAGACTGTTCTCTTAGACCTGTCTTCTCTGAAAGTTAAGGCAAAGTCATCTTGATCTGAAACCGCTTCGATGCATCAGTGGGGAAATTAGAAAATTGTATTTTAATGGCGAAGAAGTATGTATTATTTGCATTGTATTGCCTTTTAAATATAGTATTTATTTAAAACAGGTTCATACTTGGTGTAGTATTTACTTACTATATAAAAATCCAAAGCACTTCCTCTTCCTAAAAGTTATTTCAATCTAGAATAGCCTTTCTTGGGTCGCGGACCTGTTAATGTTGGGTAAATGTATAATTATTTCATTAATTACTGGAATTGATTTTGGCCAAGTGCAACTGCATTCTCTGTTCAGTGCGCTCTCTGCTTAGCAGTGGTGTCTCTGCTCAGTTTGTCGTTGCACGAGTGGTTGAAAGATGCCTGTGTGCTTCATGGTTTACCAGATCTTTTTTTCAGAAGTTTTCTTGAAGAACCCTCCGCGACCCACACGCTGCAGTGCTGTTGTTCAGCAGTAGATGATGGTGTGCCGTCAGCCACTGACTTGTCATTCCCACTCGCCGCTGTCATCGAATGGACTCAACTTAGCCACAAGTTCTGACTGAGCTCAATTGTCATGAAACGCAAATGAGTTTCTCTCTCTCGGTTTAATACAAACTTTGAGAAATAACGAGGAGCGCCCACAATGTGTTTTGTGCAGGGAAGTGCTTATTAAGGAGTCTTTCAAAACGAACAAATTAAAACGACAGGTCCTGACCAAACATCCACATCATGACGGTAAACCAAGGGAGTTCTTTCAGAACAGGGCAGAATGCTTCAGAAACAGTGCTTCGACAGTGGAAAAGTAAATCAGCTAGAAAGGCATTGTTGTTATTTTATAACAGGTGATAAGCAGAAATAAGGGAGTACTATCTCATAGTAGTAGATGTGAGTTTCTCATTCAAACAATCCCCTTGTACACAGGTAATAGCTAGCTAGCTAACGTTAGCCAAGGCAAGCTATCTAGCTACTGATAGTGCAGGCCCAAGTAAGAGTACAGATGAAGATGCAAAAACAACTGTTGCTGTTCAAATACAAGTAGTAATTTTTATTCTGAACTGGAATACACTGATTGACGCAAGATGCTTTTTGAGGCAAACACAGTTCTGTGTTGCTCATCTACAGCAGGAAGCGTTCTCCGGCCTGGCTGAGGAAGCAGTAAATGTTCTGAACAAGTTTGGCACCACATACCTATGCGAGTCAGGGTTCTCAACTCTGGCATACTTAAGAAACAAGTAAAGAAACAGACTCAATGCTGAGCATGACCTCAGGGTTGCACTGTCAAAAACTGATCCCAGAACAGACCTGCTTGATGAAAAGGACTGTGTGTGTGTGTGTGTGTTTTCTGGTCTACATCTGTGTAATATGATCAATCAGTTTGTTCCAGTTCAGCATAAAAATGATTTATTGTACTTTAACAGCAACAGTTCCAACCTATACTTTTTTTCAACAATCATTTGTACTGTAAGATGTACAGTAGGCCTGATCATTTTTCATCTGTACTGTTACTTATGGTTGTACTATCAAAAACTGAGCCTGTGTGTGTGTTCTGTGTGATGTGATCAATAAGTTCAGAATTCAAATAACTTATTGTATTTTAACAGCAACAGATCCAACCTAGACAGATATGTAAGAGTGTTTTTAATGGGGGGAAAACACAGAATTTCTAATTTGGGTCCCAGGCTGAAAAAGTTTAAGAACCCCTGATCTAGAACATTACAGAGTCAAGCCAAAACTAGCCAAAGGTTTAGGATGTCCAAACAGAAATGCTGTTAATAAACCATTTAGGCAATTTGGTTTAAAGCTTGTACTCAAAATACCCCTGGCATATGGCGTGGTAGACCCCGTCATCTGGCAGGGGATCTACTGTAACATACTTTGCCAAGTAATCCCTCAGATTTGACTGGGCTCTCTGATCAAAACTTATCGCCTACGGCTTATCACTCTGAACAATGATGTGCCCCATGTTGATATAATGACTTTGCTTTCCCTCTGTAGCAGCACAATCTGAGTCAAGTTGTCCATCCATCCATCGCTCCATCTGTCTCTCCATCCACCCATCCACCCCCTCCTCCATGTATCCATCCATCCATCCATCCATCCATTTGGTACCACAACAAAAATTATTATTAGAGGGGTTAGGCATTGCAAAACTCTCCCCCGCCAACATGTGAGACAGTGTGTGAGAGGTAGCCCTTGCTGCCAAACAAGATAAGAAGACATCCATGTTTCCCTCATAGCAATACGAAGCGCTGATTCGTGGAAAATAAAAAACAGACGTTCCACCAGACAGGATTAAATATAGCCACTGATTAGACAGACATTGTTCTCTGTGTAGGCATATAAGATTATGCCACTTAACGTGGCATGTCACTTTGCATCCCCTGAGACAGTTTGGGCCACCAAGCTAGTTATAAGGAGGATTTCTATTTTCCAAGCCCGTACAGTGTCCGTAAGGACACATACACAATAAGTGGAAAGACGGATAAAGGGGTACATACCTTTTGTTATTTCTGTGGATAAAAGGGACCAATATTCTAGTCAAAAGATGCAAACAGGACCTTTCATGGAATCCCACAAGTTGTGGCTGATGGTGGATGCCCCCCAAAGGACTGCACCTCGACCGGGGAAACAAGTTGGGATACATGGAGGTGGAAATCCTGAACCCTCAAAAGGGAAGGTCCATGTATGTTATTGATTAGGTACAGATAAATGTGTGTGGATGTGTGTGTACAGATAAATGTGTGTGGATGTGTGTGTACAGATAAGTGTGTGTGTTTGTGTGTGTGAGTGCGATTGCAGCGGGGTCTCTTTGCTCACCAACCACTCTAGCTAGTGTTGGCTGTTTCTTTCTCCTCTTTGCAATGAAGGGTGTTGGATAATGGAATGGGGTATACCGTTCACCACCGCCTCTCCTGTTGTCAGTAGAATGCCAGTCTCAGTGCCAAGGCAAGAGTGTGAGAGATGGAGGGAATGAGAGATATTATGACCCAGGGCCAATACACCCTGAGTGTCCAGTGCAGACAGTAATTTCTCATCGAGGCTGACTCGATAACAGAACCTGTGCCCCACCTTTATCGAGCGTCTGCAATCTCTACACACAGTGCAACATAGCACAGCCCAGTTCTCTCTTTTGGAGAGGGATTTGCCCAGGTAATGTTGCTAGTATTAACTGCATTTAGCAGCTTTAGCGACTGGATTAAACAGGTTTTAGGGGTTGTCGCTGTGTCTTATCAACTGGGCTCAGCTAAGTGTAGTTAAAGAGCGACTGCCCCTAAAAAGCAAGTTCTCGTTTTAGGATCAATATGAGTCACAAACATTTATTCTTGTGTCATAAATTTACTACAAAGTGTAAATAAGATAATTTAAATTTGGTCGTAAAGTATTGTCTAAAACTGAGATTTGCAAGATGATAGGAAAAATTATATGTAACGGTATGAAGCGTACCATAAGAGTTTTCCATGAGTTGGGTTTATTTAATCCAGCCCACATGCCCACAGCTGGCAGCACCAAAGTAATCATCAAATTTGGTGCGCAGCTGTGCGGGACCCACACTATCCAACAGGCGCCTGGCCCGCCACAAGGAGCCGCTAAAGTGCGATGAGCCAAGTAAAGCACCCCTGGCCAAACCTTCCTCTAACCCAGACAACGCTGGGCCAATTGTGCACCGACCTATGGGACTCCCGGTCATGGCTGGTTATGACACAGCCTGGGATCGATGCGGCAACACTGCGATTCAGTGCCTTAGACCGCTGCACCACTTGGGAGCTTTTGCACTGAAATTTATTTTGCAATGACGCTCTCTTTTTCTACCTTTTATGATAAACTCAACCATTTTTATGTCTCTGCATGCAGTTTGAAGGGAGTTGAAGGTTTCACGAGCCATTGCTAACTAGCATTACCGCAATGACTGGAAAACTACAGGTTGCCAAAACTGAATTGCCAGAACTGTTTAGTGCTAAATAAAAAGCACAGACCCAAAGCATTACCAATTCATCTACTCTTGGCTTTGATTCAGGTACCTACAGTACAGTACAAAGACTTCCCCTGTAACGTGGGAGCAGCTCGTTGGAGAGTGTTAAGGCAGGGTGAGCAAAGCAGGAACGGGAGCAACCTGCAGCAGAAGGGAATGGAAGTCGGAGACATTCTGATAATTAATTTTTGTCTCCTCCCGGTGTCTGACTCCTGGGAACATTGTGATTTATCAAGCACAACGCCCCATTAGTGTGTGTTTCAGAGAAGCCGAGGTGACACAGGTACTGTACAAAGAAAGGGAGAAGGAACTGGCCGGCATCACATGGCACTGCGCTGTTATCTCACAGTTAGTCTAACTGGGCAGTTATGAACTACACAAATCTCCACATGGGCGTGGGAGTCCTGTTGTTAAAGTAATTTGCGTTGGAGAAAGAATGAACCAAGTACACATTGTGGACAACCAGTTGGACATTTAATGTTGTATTAGGTCTACCTACAAACGTTTTCAGGTTTTTTTTTACCAACCAGGCCTCCCCAGATTACCCAGATTCAACTCTTCTCTTAGTGCATTTCTTAATGATGAAAAACGTAAATGGTTGAGTAAATGTAAAAAAGAAAAATCTCAGTGGGGCCTTGGCTGTCATTGTCTCACAAACTCTTTTAAGCTTCAGGACTAGGAGCTATTACAGTATTTTAAGCAGCCATTTTATTTTGTGTTAGTGACAAGCCTTATCTATAACCATAATGTATAGTGTACAAATGCTTTCAGACCATATGTTTCAATATAACTGCATGTGTAATAGTATTCAGTTCAGTGTATATGTTGTTCAGTATCATTAACTAATCTAAAGTATATCATTAGATGCACTGTTACATCAAAATACATATTTCCAACAAGCCAGGAGGAATAGTTGAAATAGAAAGTTCTCTCACAACAAACCCACAAGACCAAAGACCTTAGCCACAAGTTTGCACCTTATCGACAAAACCCTCACATAAAAACTAAGCCCCCAATAAAAAAGGGAGCTTGACTTGTCATGTAACACGGTTCCTGGCAAACCTTTCAAGCTCCTTTGCCGCTGACAATTCAGTTCGCCACGCGCTGCACTGCACAACCTTACTAGGGCAGGATTTTATGAAGTCTTTTCTCCAGGGCTTTGGAGCACAACCCAGCAGAAATCATCTGGAGAATATTTATCCTCGGTCTACGCGATGCAGAAGAGAAAATAAAGCTATTTTTGCGGCCTGTCTGTCATAATAAACTAGTCGGGTCACATGAATATCTCAGCTGTCATCTCATCCTCTCTTCCGGGCTGAGCCTCTACCTTTCACTCTGCGTGGAAATGATCAGTCAACAAGCACCAGATAAAGAGTACAATTCCCTTTTTAGGACTACTAGCCGTTTTTAAATGCAGTGGTGGCTGGGGGTACATACAACCAATGTTTGAAAGATGGTGGTGGGGGATGGGGATAGGATAGATGTGTGTCTGTGCCGAGAGTAAGAAATGAACTGAGAGAAAGAGCTTCTTAGGAGCACAACCAGCAGCTCGCTTGCAAGGATCCCTACTGGTTCTGCTACACCGTGTGTGTGTGTGTGTGTGTGTCTGGTCCGGGGTGAGGAGATGAAGACCTGGTGTAACATGGGATTGGGCTTCTCCTCTCCTTTGATTCAGTAATTGAGGGCTGAGAGTGGAGAGAGAACTGACAGACTCTTGGCCCTGGAGGACCCAAGGCTTCCAGACTTGTTGGGCTCTGGGTCCTTGCCAGAACACGCTGTACTGTTTGCAGCCCTGCACGTCCTATTTGATAGAGAGAAGACGGGATGGAAAGTGGGGAGGTGAAGTAACAGGAGGGGGTTATCTCTACCTGGTGGCTAGGGGAATCATCACACAGACTAAGCTTAGCACCTGGCTCTCTCTCTCTCTCTCTCTGAAGCAGCTTATATCTCTTTAGGGATATTATTTATAGCTTTTTTTTTTGCACTCCAGATATCTTGTATTTCTATACTTTTTCATACTGCCGCTCTATGTATCATGTACCGTGTATCTGTCTTTTGTGTTCTTTCGTTGTGGCATTTTGCACCTGCCCTGTGTTTTGTTGTAGCTGCTTGACAATGAAATTTCCCCCCCGGGGGATCAAATAAAGTACCTATCTATCTATCTATCTATCTATCTATCTATCTATCTATCTATCTATCTATCTATCTATCTATCTATCTATCTATCTATCTATCTATCTATCTATCTATCTATCTATCTATCTATCTATCTATCTATCTATCTATCTATCTATCTATCTATCTATCTTAACAAAGACCTTAGGTGACTTCATAGGCTAAACTTTTGAAATAGAGATAATGGTAAGAGCAGTGGAACCCACATATTGTACCACACGGTAAACAACTACTCATTTTACCACAGAACAGTCATCTGAGAGGTACTAAATTAGTTTATTATTTTAGGGGAGGGGGAGCATCTCCAAAAATAGACTTGTACCCTCAAAAGCATATTTCAAATGAGCACACGTGATTTGATAGATCAGAATGACTCTACATCTCCTGTGCGTCCCAAAGCATCAGTAAACTGGATATGCTATTGGGTTGGTAATAGTGAGGAGAAAATGGAAGAATCCCGTGGTGTATATAATATTGCTCTGAGCTGACAGGCTTTCATAACAACAATAAGTATGATTGAGAACCTGACATGAGACCTCTTTTCTCCAGTCAGCTGAATATTTACAATCATGAAGCCAGGGCACTGACCTGGGTTCCAACACTATTTGGAATAAATCAAATACTTGGAGCGTTTGCTCTAGTCTGCCTGGAGTGCCAGATGGGCGGGGTTTGTAGCTTTGGGAGTATTCTATTAGTCCATTACATCAGGCAAGCTCAATCAATCACAGATAGTATTTGAACGCAGGTCTGCTTTTAGTGAGCAGTGGGTTTGCTTGCCACTGGATGTACATATCCAAATACTATCTGTACATGCAATTATTTATTCAAAAGAAAGAAAATCTAAAGTAAATATTACATACAGTGCATTCAGAAAGTATTCAGACCCCTTGATTTTTTCCACATTTTGTTACGTTAAAGCATTATTCTAAACTTGATGAAATCGTTTTTTTCTGTCATCAATCTACACTCAATACCCCATAATGACAAAGCAAAAATAGGCTTTTAGAAATGTTTAACATTTACATAAGTATTCAGACCCTTTACTCACTACTTTTGGCAGCGATTACAGCCTCAAATCGTCTTGGGTATGACACTACAAGCTTAGCACACCTGTATTTGTGGAGTTTCTACCATTCTTCTCTGCAGATCCTCTCAAGCTCTGCCAGGTGAACGGGGAGCGTTGCTGCACAGGTATTTTCAGGTCTCTCCAGATGTTCGATCGGGTTCAAGTCCGGGCTCTGGCTGGGCCACTCAAGGACATTCAGAGACTTGTCCCAAAGCCACTCCAGCGTTGTCTTGGCTGTGTGCTTAGGGTCATTGTCCTGTTGGAAGGTGAACCTTCGGCCCAGTCTGAGGCCCTGAGTGCTCTGGAGCAGGTTTTCATCAAGGATCCTCTGTATTTTGCTCCACTCATCTTTCCCTCTATTGTGACTAGTCTCCCAGTCCCTGCCACTGAAAAACAGCATTCAGGCCAAAGAATTCAATCTTGGTTTCATCAGACCAGAGAATCTTGTTTCTCATGGTTAGAGTCTTTAGGTGTCTTTTGGCAAACTCCAAGAGGGATGTCATGTGCCTTTTACTGAGGAGTGGCTTCCGTCTGTCCACACTACCATAAAGGCCTGATTGGTGGAGCGCTGCAGAGATGGTTGTCCTTCTGGAAGGTTCTCCCATCTCCACAGAGGAACTCTAGAGCTCTATCAGAGTGACCATTGCGTTCTTTGGCACCTCCCTGACCAAGGACCTTCTCCTCTGATTGCTCAGTTTCGCCAGGAGGCTAGCTGTAGGAAGAGTCTTGGTGGTTCCAAACTTCTTCCATTTAAGAATGGAGGCCACTGTGTTCTTTGGGACCTTCAATGCTGCAGAAATGTTTTAGTACCCCTCCCCAGATCTGTGCCTTGACACAGTCCAGTCTCAGAGCTCTACAGACAATTCCTTCGACCTCATGGCTTGGTTTTTGCTCTGACATGCACTGTCAACTGTGGAACCTTATATAGACAGGTGTGTGCCTTTCCAAATCATGTCCAATCAATTGAATTTACCATAGGTGGACTCCAATCAAGTTCTAGAAACATCTCAAGGATGATCAATGGAAACAGGATGTACCTGATCTCAATTTTGAATCTCATTGCAAAGGGTCTGAATACTTATGTAAATATGTTCTTTCCAGTTTTTGTATTTTAATACATTTGAAAAAATTCAAAAAATCTGTTTTCACTTTGTTATTATGGGGTATTGTGTGTACATTAAACATTAATTTAATCAATTTTAGAATAAGGCTACAATGTAACAAAACTTGGAAAAAGTCAAGGGGTCTGAATACTTTCTGAAGGCACTGTATCTATAATTGTATTTCTTTAAGAGAAGCATAGGAAATTCATATAATTTGTTACATATGTATAATTCAGGTGGTGTACCTGCTATGAATACCATTAGTTTGTCTCCACTTAGGCATGTAGTCTACATCCTATCCATAGATGGCACTGTTTCACTGCATACCAGAGAAGAGGTGTGATTCTACCCAGTGTTGATGCTGTACAGTCAGACTCTGTGCATAGAGATCGCGTCATACCATACACACCCACTTCCTGGAATTGCAATGGGTTGACATACAGCCTAAGGACATGATGGTTGCAGACTAAGCACACAGTGAAAGCAAAGTCTTAGCTACTGTAGCTTCAGTCAGACACAGATTCAACGCACTCACACACAAACACACAGACTCACACACACACACAAAGAGAGAGAGAGAGAGAGAGAGAGAGAGAGAGAGAGAGAGAGAGAGAGAGAGAGAGAGAGAGAGAGAGAGAGAGAGAGAGAGAGAGAGAGAGAGAGAGAGAGAGAGAGAGAGAGAGAAACAGTCTTTGCTTGGTAGAGCGAAGGGCATCATCAAATGGACAGACCGTGGCTGATAGGTATTGTAAGGATCTATTTTACTTAGAAGAAGAGGAGTGTAGTTGTACTGTAAGAGTGACAAGGGATTTCCAGGTCCTGTCAATCAACCCACCTCAAGGTCTTTGGTTGGAGGGACCAAAAGCCTCCACTGAGTTAGCAAATGACTGACTGAATGATAATATTTATGATCAAAAGCCAGAATGCATCTGTTTTCTGAATGGCTTATGGGTACAAGCCACAACCACTATCCCAATGATTCTGTGACGTCTAACTAATACTGCAAATGTGTAATTACAAGCCTATTGAAGTGTAAGACCACACATTATTTCAATGTCTAATACGTTGTGTGAATGGTAGAACCAGATGGGTAGGAGTAAATAAAATACAGTAAAAACTAGATTGGACCGCGACACACTCCTACAGCGTTGGGAAGAATACTGCACAGATGGCTGAACTTGACCTTGCTGGGACAATGGGGATTTCAAGGTTAACTAGAATTTGATTGCTTAGTTTTGTTAAGCATAGCAATTCTCTTTTAGCTCTTGGAAAACAAGCTAGGCACAAGTAAGCTTTTTCTTTCATTACTGACATTTCCCTTTTAATTGGAAAACATCAGATTTTATTATTTTGAGTTGGAAATTGTTCATAAGATGCAGTTGCTCAATAATTTCACTGCCAAATATGCCACTTGCGGGGACGTGTTGACAACCAACCTGCATCAATAGTCGAAGATAGATAGACATGAAAAAGCACAATTGCAAGAGGATTAACATATTAGTAATTGTTTTCTGACAGATAGTATCAGCATTGTATGAAAGGGAATATGGGCTTGCAAGGAAGGGTCAATGTATGTTCAATTACAGTCAATCCATAACTGATTTAGACATTCAATCTGAATTGAAAAGCAAGCAACCATATTCATTCATTTATTCCTTTTTCCACTTCAAATTCCATTTTACAATTCAACCCCAATTAACTCCAAGTCTGGCTTAAACCATAGTGAAGACTGCTTCCACACTATTTCCATTACTGCTAATCTTTGAATGAGAGGAAGAGAGGTATCAAGTATTGGCCAGTCCAGACCTATTCTTGGCCACTGACCCATTGTTAGAGTCACGGCGGCCAACTCGGCAGCTGGGGCTCGCCCACCCTCTTGATGCTGCGGTTCTTGGCCTTGATTAAGTGATGCGACCCTTTCCCCCGCACCCTACGCCGTTTGGCACAGCCCACCCGTTTCCTTGTCCAAGGGTCCAAGAGTGCCATCTGTCCCAAGGCTAGGGATTAGCAGATCCCAACCCAGTCTCATTCCCCAATCTGTAGCCCTTCCCCAGAAGCCAAGGAGCCAAAGGTGCCATTTAAAATCCACTTTCCTACCTCAACTCCCAACCAGGCTGCATGCACGGATAGTAACGAGGCCCAGATCCAGGTAGACTTTGCAGTGCCAACAGGGACTGAGAATAAAGAAAGAGAGTGGAAGGAAAGATTGAATGTGTGACTGTGAGTGTGTGTGTGTGTGTGTGTGTGTGTGTGTGTGTGTGTGTGTGTGTGTGTGTGTGAGAGAGTGAGTGTGTATTATACACGTGTGTACGTATGTAAAAGAGTGTATATAAGTGTGTGCGTGTGAGTATTTGTGTGTGTATGTGTATGCGTGCATGGTAAGTGAATGCACGCACATGTGTCTGTGTGAGTGAGAATGCGTGTACCTACCCAAGCTGTGCGCATGGGAGTCATGAATACAAAAAATCAAAAGGGATAGGTTTTCTTTCTCACTTTCCTCTGAACACTTTTCTAGAGGGCATTGATACACAATGGAGATGTGTGAGCCTACCCCTGCATGACAATCTTCAATCCCGGCACTTCTGACAGTCGCTAAGAGGAAGAGTGGGAGGGAGGATGAGAAGAGGAGGAGAGGGGGGAGGGAGGGAAGAGGGGGAGATAGCTCTGCAACTCTCCTGTCAGCGCCTGAAGTATGATTCACGCTAGCATCGGTGTGTCACCCAGACGGAAATTAGGACGAGCTCTGACAGCCATAAATCACTGCGGAAGCTTCTGGTTTTCGCAACAATAAATGAAGGTCGCCACTTAATCACATTTAATCTCCTTCTATTCCACAGGTGCATCCCTACACAACTGTTCTTGAACTGAAAAATAGATTTCATAAAGCGTGTAAGTATTGACTTTAAAGGGACTAGTTTCTTCTGTGGTAGCCATGCTGGTAAAGTATGCCTTGAATTCTAAATAAATCACAGTGTTACCAGCAAAGCACCCCCACACCAGCACACCTCCTCCTCCATGCTTCATGGTGGGAACCACACATGCAGATGTCATCCATTCACCTACTCTGCGTCTCACAAAGACACGGCCGTTGCAACCAAAAATCTCAAACCAAAGGACAGATTTCCACCGGTCTAATGTCCAATGCTTGTGTCTCTTAGGCCCAAGCAAGTCTCTTCTAATTATTGGTCTCCAATTCGACCATGAAGGCCTGATTCACGCAGTCTCCTCTGAACAGTTGATGTTGAGATGTGACTGTTACTTGAACTCTGTGAAGCATTTACTTGGGTTGGAATTTCTGAGGCTGGTAACTCTAATGAACATATCCTCTGCAGCAGAGGTAACTCTGGGTCTTCCAATCCTGTGGCGGTCCTCATGAGAGGCAGTTTCATCATAGCGCTTGATGTTTTTTGCGACTGCACTTGAAGAAATGTTCAAAGTTCTGGAAATTTTCCGGATTGACTGACCTTCATGTCTTAAAGTAATGATGGACTGTCATTTCTCTTTGCTTATTTGAGCTGTTCTTGCCATAATATGGACTTGGTCTTTTACGAAATAGAGCTATCTTCTGTATACCAACCCTACCTTGTCACAACACAACTGATTGGCAAAGACTTTTCACAAATGAACTTTTAACAAGGCACACCTTTTAATTGAAATGCATTCCAGGTGACTACCTCATGAAGCTGGTAGAGAGAATGCCTAGAGTGTGCAAAGCTGTCATCAAGGCAAAGGGTGGCTACTTTGAAGAATCTCAAATATAAATATATTTTAATTTGTTTAACACTTTTTGGATTACTACATGATTCCATATCTGTTATTTCATAGTTTTGATGTCTTCACTGTTATTCTACAATGTAGAAAATAGTAAAAAAAAATTGACTGGTACTGCTAAGAGACAGAATCTTTAGATATTTTGTTTTGGTACTGTCCATATGTAGCTTGTTTTTGGTCGAAGGTTCAGGAATGGCTGGAGAATTGCAACATTAACCTGGAGCTAACTCTGTAAATATCACTGCTGGGTGATTTAAAAAGTCATAGTCAATCGATCAATAATATAATAATACTCTTAGCAAAAATGTTTTTTTAAATGTACAATCTGTAGAATCTATGATAATAGAAAAATTCAGAACTTTTGTGAAACATCCCAGCACAGTTGAAAAATATATGGCAAATAGAAATCAAAACTGGATGGTGTTCAGAGATAGATGGGAGGGGTTGAGTGGAACTGAATGATGATAATGGCGCGAGAGGGGATGGCTGCCATTTTACAGGCTCCTAAACAACTGTGCTATTTTGTGTGTTTTTTTGCATTGTTTGTAATTTATTTTGTACATAAAGTGGCTGCTACCGTCTCTTATGACCGAAAAGAGCTTCTGGATATCAGAACAGTGATTACTCGAATTGGACAAATATTTTTTATTTAATGAGTCCGACGCAAAGCATCAAGAGGGTGGGCGAGCCCCATCATTCGTGTGATGAAAAGGTACAGGGGGCGGAGATCGGGATGCCTTGTGAGAATTCTTTGGCGAGTGGGTACCATCCGTTCTATTGGCCAACATGCAATCACTGAAGAATAAACTGGATGAGCTCCGTTCGAGACTATCCTACCAACGGGACATTCAAAACTGTAATGTCTTATGTTTCACCGAGTCGTGGCTAAACGGCGATACAGATAATATACAGTTGACTGGGTTTTCCGTGCATTGACTGGACAGAACAGCTACGTCCGGCAAGACGAGGGGTGGTGGTGTGTGTCTATTTGTCAATAACAGCTTGTCCGCAATGTCTAATATTAAGGAAGTCTTGAGGTTCTGCTCGCCTGAGGTAGAGTACCTCATGAGCTGTAGACCACCCCATCTAGAAAAGAGAGTTTTAATCTATATTTTTTGTAGCCGTCTATTTACCACCATGCTGGCACTAAGACCGCACTCATCGAGCTGTATAAAGCCATAAGCAAAAAAGAAAATGCTCATCCAGAAGTGGCGCTCCTATTTGCCGGGGACTTTAATGCAGGCAAACTTAAATCCATGTTATCTCATTTCTGCCAGTGCAACCAGAGGAAATCAAACTCTAGACCACCTTTACTCCACACACAGAGACGCATACAAAGGCCGCCCCAGGTGGTAAGGATAGGTAACAACACATCTGCCATGCTGATCCTCAACACGGAGGCCCCTCAAGGGTGCGTACTTAGTCCCCTCCTGTACTCTCTGTTCACCCATGACTGCGTGGCCAAGCATGACTCCAACACCATCATTAAGTTTGCTGACGACACAACAGTGGTAGGCCTGATCACCGACAACAATGAGACAGCCTATAGGGAGGAGGTCAGAGACCTGGCCGTGTGGTGCCAGGATAACAACCTCTCCCTCAATGTGATCAAGACAAAGGAGATAATTGTGGACTACAGGAAAAGTCGGGCCGAACACGCCCCCATTCTCATCGATGGGGCTAGTATAGCGGGTCAAGAGTTTCAAGTTCATTGGTGTCCACATCACTAACAAACTATCATGGTTCAAACACACCAAGAAAGTTGTGAAGAGGGCATGACAATACCTTATCCCCTCAGAAGACTGAAAATATTTGGCATTGGTCCTCAGATCCTCAAAAAGGTCTACAGCTGCACCATTGAGAGCATCTTGACTGGCTGCATCACTGCCTGGTACGGCAACTGCTCGGCCTCCGACCGCAAGGAGCTACAGAAGGTAGTGCGTACGGCCCAGTACATCACTGGGGCCAAGCTTCCTGCCATCCAAGACCTCTATACCAGGCGGTGTCAGAGGAAGGCCCAAAAAATTGTCAAAGACTCCAGCCACCCAAGTCATAGACTGTTTTCTCTGCTACCGCACGGCAAGCGGTGCTGTTAGAGTTAAAGTGCATAGTAAAATATAGTAAACCTTTTGTGTCCCTGAGGACAGTTTGCATTCTAACATTTTACAGTTCCACATAGTGACACCATTTAAGTAGTCACATAAGATGGACACATAAAAGACTTAAAAGACATATAATACACTGAGTGTACAAAACATTAGGCTCTTTCCATGACATAGACTGACCAGGTGAATCCAGGTGAAGCTATGATCCCTTATTGATTTCACTTGTTTAGTTTAGATGAAGGGGAGGAGACAGCTTAAAGAAGGATTTTCAAGTCTTGAGACAGTTGAGACATGGATTGTGTATTTGTGCCATTCAGAGGGTGAATAGGCAAGACAAAATACTTTGAACGGCGTATGGTAGTAGGTGCCAGGCGCACCGTTTTGTTTTAAGAACCAGAACGCTGCTGGGGATTTCACACTCAACAGTTTCCTGTGTGTACCAAGAATGGTCCACCACCCAAAGGACATCCAGCTAACTTGACACAACAGTAGGAAGTATTGGAGTAAACATGGGCCAGCACGTTTTTATCCAAAGCCACTTACAGTCATGTGTCCAGCGGGAATCAAACCCATGATCCTGGCGTTGGAAGCTCTAAAAAAGCAAAATATCTGTATAAGATGGCACAAAGTTCTAATTATTCTTTTTAGTACTCATGAAATAGTCTCCATGCCCATTTCAGTGCAGCTGAAATATCTTAATGCCCACTAGGTGGCAGTACAACAGTATCAATTTAAATGCACCTTCAGTCAATCTTTTACTCCTTACAACTCACAATTGCTCTCCCCCCGGAATATAGATAAATGTCAATCTTAAATTGATTACCTTAACAGGTACAGAGGTATGCTAATATCGAAGCTGTATGGTTACAACCCAAAGCTACATTGGAGCTGAGAATTTGTATGCTAGAGGTATAATGGCTTTATCAATAATAATCACCAATAATAATTGATGTATTGATGTCATCAAAATGAATGACAGGGGATGGCAGCATGTCACCACGTCCAAGACGATCAAAATTGGCACACACATATGATTTCCTGGTAGATTTTGTTTCAACCTTAGCCCTCAGCAGCTGAGTATTGCATATTGAGGGTGGAACTGGGCATTGCATGGAGATTTAGGAGGGTATAGTAACAAGTCCTAACACTTGTACTGTAGTGTAAACAACACCACTTCTGATGCCTCTGTAGTTCCACATTCGACACAGCCTTCTCCTCCCTCTCATCATTCTCATCTCAGACAGACTAGAAAGCCCAACTCTTACATCTGACGTTTCTATGGAAACTCCTGGGGGGGGGGCTCTCCTCTAGCAAGCGGTCTAATTGTCTGTCTTTCGCTCCGCCCGGCTGTCAGGGTCGACACATTTATCAATCAACGTTGCATTGCCTCATGGGAAGGGAGCCATCATTCTAAGCCAATGAGTTCAATAAAGTGCAACCGGGCTATCGGCCGTGACTTGGACGGGACAAAGCGATGATGGAGGAGCACCCTTCTCAAATCAAACAGTAATCTGCGCCGCTCGTTCATGTTGTCAACAAGGCAGCACGATGCATCTTTCAGAAACATACATCTGATTTCCATCAAATTTGTGAGAATTTTTTAACCAAAAAGCAATCACTTTTACATGTGAAATACAGAATCCTACTCATTACTCCACATGCTTAACCTACGTCACTTTGGTTTTGAGCCAGTTTCACCGTCTGCCATAACTGGGCACCTGGTTTATGCCTGGGATGCAGCCAGGTTCCAAAACGAATGCAATCAACGTTAACCTGCTTCACCCAGGGTGAATTGTTTTCTGCCATGAGCTGTTAATATGGGGTGGGGCATAAGAAAAAAGATTGGGGGCATTCAACAGTCTATTTACAGTGCCTTCAGACCCCTTGACCTTTTCCACATTTTGTTACGTTACAGCCTTATTCTAAAAAAAAGTCCTCAATCTACATACAATACCCCATAATGACAAAGCGAAAACAGGTTGTTAGAAATAATAATACCTTATTTACTTAAGTATTCAGACCCTTTGCAACAAGACTTGAAATTGAGCTCCGGTGCATCCTGTTTTCATTGATCATCCTTGAGATGTTTTTACAACTTGGTTGAAGTCCACCTGTGGTAAATTCATTTGATTGGACATGACCTGTCTACATAAGATCCCACAATGTCAGAGCAAAACCAAGCCATGAGGTCAAAGGAATTGTCCTTAGAGCTCCAAGACAGGGTTGTGTCAAGGCACAGATTTGGGGAAGGGTACAAGCAATCGGGGGAGAAGTGCCTTGGTCAGGGAGGTGAGCAATAACTCGATGGTCAATCTGACAGAGTTCCTCCGTGGAGGCCTTTATGGTAGAGTGGCCAGATGGAAGCCACTCTTCAGTAAAAAGGCACGACAGCCTGCTTTGAGTTTGCCAAAAGGTACCTAAAGACTCTCAGACCATGAGAAACAAGATTCTCTGGTTTGATGAATACAAGATTGAACTCTTTGGCCTGAATGCCAAGCATCACGTTGGGAGGAAACCTGGCACCATCCCTACGGTGAAGAATGATGGTGACAGCATCATGCTGTGAGGATGTTTTTCAGTGACAGGGACTGGGGGACTAGTCAGGATCAGGGGAAAGATGAACTGAGTAAAGAGAAACTCCCCAAGTACAGGTGTGGCAAGCTTGTAGCGTCATACAGAATAAGACTCAATGCTGTAATTGGTGCTTCAACAAAGTACTGAGTAAAAGGTCTGAATACTTATGTAAATGTAAAAAAAAAATCATTATGGGGTATTGTGTGTAGATTGATGAAAAAAATAAGGCTGTAAAATAACAAAATGTGGAAAAGGTCAAGGGGTCTGAATACTTTCTGAAGTCACTGTATGTCAGGAAAGGCTGTGTAGCAAAAACATTGACACATCGTTCCTAAAACGGCAAGCAGGGTATCAGATAATCCGGTCTGCGGGACGTGACTGACAGCGTTAATCTTGACTGGGGTGAATGTGTTAAGGTGTCCCTGGCCTCGTGTCACTGGTCACCCAATCACATGTGGTTTGAAAACAACAAAAAAGCTAGAGAGAGGAAAACATTGTTCCAACATGGAGACTACGAAAAATATGATGTTGTTGATGTGTTTACTGACAGCAGGAGGGAATAGTGGTTGAACATGCAAGGCCCTCAATTGACAGGCGATCAATCTCATGCCTGGATATGCAAGGCCCTCAATTGGGGGTGTAAAAAGATTTTTTGGGCCCACTCTACAGACGGCTATATTGGTCTGCTAATACAGTACTAGTAAAGGCCCAGTGAAAACAGTCTCAACGTCAACAGTGAAGAGGCGACTCCGGGATGTTTGCCTTCTAGGTAGAGTTGCAAAGAAAAAGACATATCTCAGACTGGCCAGTAAAAAGAAAAGATTAAGATGGGCAAAAGAACACAGACACTGGCCAGAGGAAGATATGGCTTTTTCTTTGCAACTCTACCTAGAAGGCCAACATCCCGGAGTCGCCTCTTCACTGTTGACGTTGAAATGGGTGTTTTGCGGGTACTGTTTAATGAAGCTGCCAGTTGAGGACGTGCGAGGCGTCTGTTTCTCACACTAGGCACTCTAATGTACTTGTCCTCTTGCTCAGTTGTGCACCGGGGCCTCCCACTCCTCTTTCTATTTGGGTTAGAGACAGTTTGCGCTGTTCTGGAAGGGAGTAGTACACAGCGTTGTACGAGATCTTCAGTTTCTTGGCAATTTCTCGCATGGAATAGCCTTCATTTCTCAGAACAAGAATAGATTGACGAGTTTCAGAAGAAGGTTATTTGTTTCTGGCCATTTTGAGCCTGTAATTGAACCCACAAATGCTGATGCTCCAGATACTCAACTAGTCTAAAGAAGGACAGTTTTATTGCTTCTTTAATCAGCACAACAGTTTTCAGCTGTGCTAACATAATTTCAAAAGGGTTTTCTAATGATCAATTAGCCTTTTAAAATTATAAACTTGGATTAGCTAACACAACGTGCCATTGGAACACAGGAGTGATGGCTGCTGATAATGGGCCTCTGTACACCTATGTAGATATTCCATAAAAACATCTGCCGTTTCCAGCTACAATAGTCATTTACAACATTAACAATGTCTACACTGTATTTCTGATCAATTTGATGTTATTTTAATGGACAAAAAATACGTTTTGAACGGTCATCCAACTCGGGCCTCTTTCTAGAGCCAAGACCTGAAGATCATTTTTTTCTGATTTCCCAGTTGTCTTTAAAGCACCATAAATCCAGAGAATGCCAGACTTTGGTGACAAAGTTTGATGACAACATTTGCCCACGAAGGACCATCGAGCCACCTTCCTGTTCAAGTGAGCACAGCACAACAAAGTCCAAAAATGTCTTGTATGCTGCTGCATAAATGATGTCATTTGCCAGGGAGATATGTATACTGTAGCTAAGAAAGTGAAACTTAGTTTATGTTGTGTAGTAAGCTTTTTGTAGCCCATGTGCCTCACCCTAATAATGTGGTATATTTTCCCCTCTTAATTTTGCCTACTGTTTTTACTTGGTGGTGCATATGTAGCCTATAACGTGTTTTAGAGAAATGTAATAATTTAATATTGCATGAGCTTTCATTGTCTGCTTATATGCCCCCTTTATTTTTCCTACGGTTCTGACTTTGGTGTACAGGGAGAACACTGTAAGAACGGCCCATGTTCTGAATTCTGTCGCTGTACATTTCAAAAGTGCTAAACAAATAGTTATATTGACTATGTTTGTCTTAGTTCGCTCATTAATGTCTTAATCGAAATTACGGATCGCCTCTTATCCGCTTGTCGTCCCCTTATGCCATAGTTTGTACATCTCAATTGTCAGTAGAAACCACATTTGTTTAAGCAAGTCAGCCATATCAGAGATGTTTTTTTAAAAGGCAGTAAATGAGGCTGAATGAACTGTTTCGCTGTCAGACAAGGCTCCGCTGATAGCCAGGGGTAGCAGTCGTAAGGTGTTGGGACAGCTTTATGTAGGCTCTAACAGTTTGTGGGCAGCGTTTGTCACCGTTATAGTGCAATTAATGTATTGTTTAGTGTTTTTGTGTCGTGTCTTTGCTGGTATGCATCCCTGAAAATGTTTGTTTTGTTTGCCCCACCAAGATTGACATGCTAAAATCGCCACTGCACACACGTCATAGCTAGTATGTAGTTGCTGCACTGACTGCTCCCTAATGCTAGCACTTGTTTTGGGGTAAGCTCGTGTTTGAGCTATTTTAGCAGCACATTCAGTGGCTGATTCAATTTGAAGAGCAAGTGTGTGAATTAGCAAGGGTTAAATTAGCATCTACAAGTAAAAGTCTTGTACCCTGGGGTTGGACGTTTTTTTAATCAGCTTATCTCTTATCAGTATTGCTCCAAAATTACATGACTGTGCTAGAGCTTTCAAATAGGCTACAATCTGGCTAGCTGACTCACCGGCTTGCTGACGTTGTTGTTTGAACAGCAGCCGTCTCAGTAGAGAGTTTTGAGATTAATTTTTTTTTTAGTTGAGAGCTGCTATTGTTTCTTTGTATGAGGCCACAGGCACCAAAGTACTGAAAATGCAGCACCGCTCCTCTCCGAGGCAGTGTAGGAGGATAGCATGTTTCCTGGTGCCGGCAACAGTATCTAGTCTATGGCTAGAAGGTAAGTTTCAATCTAGCCTTTCCATTGCTCCCAGGGAATGACAGGATGGGCTGGGTGAGGCAGAAACGGGTCAGGAGGAGACAGTTAGATGGTGGGGATGACGGGTGCAGGATCAGCCATGCTCATCGACAATGTTGCATTGGAAGAACGAGACTTTGTTCTTTATAACAGCTCTGGTTTATTAGCTATCACTCTAACATGCTCACGTTCCTCAGCTAGCATAACAACCTTTAGCCAAAGTACGGTGGCCCTTCAGGATCTCAACACGGTGAGTCAAAAGACTCACACAACAAACTCACAGGCGCTAAATAACAAACATAAAACCCTAGTCCCTACAATCTCACCACATTGTGAATTAAGTTGGCTTCACACAAACAAAATAGCTAATTACTGACATCCAGGGACTTGTCTCACTGTTGTGATGTAGCAGACATTAGGAAAGTTATTAAAAGGGTCCACCATGCTCATTAGCAAGGTGGGCCCAGATGGTGACCCAATAGATGCCTGCATTGCTTCCTACATCAACAGACATTTTTCCAAACTGTAAAGTCGGCAGGTAAACCACCATTCGTCTGGGAGATGTACGTTTCAGCCACATTTTCTCTAGGAAGAAACAAACCAACAAAATGGCATGCACAAAGACAAGCTCAGACACACACAACACTCAAATACACACACACACACACACACACACACACACACAGCTGTCTTTTGTCTGTAATGTCTTTTTTGTTATGTGTCGGACCCCAGTAAGACTAGCTGTCACCATAGGCGTCAGCTAATGGGATCCTAAATAAATCAAATCAAAACACACACATTCCTTACAAACTAAATAATATAAGCTCCAAGGGAAACAATGAAGCAGACACATTTCCATTAAAATGTAATAATTGCTGGGAGAAACATGAATGGCATATCATTACCGCACTTGTAATTTGTCAGAGAACGACAAGGGCGGTAACACAACACATAGTAATTACATGAACCACATAGACAATGGTTTTGTGTAAAAGACCGGGGCAATATGCCATAGGTTTTCACATGGTTTTGTCATTCTTCCATATTACAATTAAATGATATAAATATACTGTACAAATACATACCATCAATATCTGGTCCCACTACAAAACATAACTTGTGAACGGCTAATTAAAATACTTTAACATACGTAAAGGGAGACCTTATCTACTCCAGTCAGACGAACTCATAGTTAGCATTGGCTCGCAAAATTACCTCTAACTTCCTTCATACTGGACACAGAGAAGTAGATAAAGGCATTCATTGCCAAAATCCCAAAGTATCTCTTTAAAGCCTGTATAAGATGTTGTTCCTTTGAAGTAGGACTTTGTCTTTCTCCGACTTCATGATAGCAATACAGCCATGAGGCAGATAATTCAACAGCTGAGTAACAAGGACAAGTCTACAGAAACAGAGGGACAGATAACCTGATATCTTCATATACTATAGAAGTCTATCAATCAGAATGTCGTCCAGACAGGAAGGCTACATAACACAATCACATTGAGTATTCATGGGACACAATCTTTTCATGCCACTTCGATACAGCTATGACCGGATGTGATTTTCGTAGCAGGTTTTCCTAGCCTAATCCTTTTCCTAGCCGAATTCTCCTAACTTGCTACGTTAATTCTCCTAAACTGCTGCTTAAGTTCACCTAACCTGGTACTAAAAAGTCCCTTCTGGTCTTAGCTGTAAAGAAGTGGTGTGGTGTGAAAAGATTGTTTCTCAAGTATTCATGACAGGGTTTTCAAACCAGATCAGAAAACAAGCCTATATGGTGGCAGTAGTCCTACACTATGGTGGCAGTAACCCTACAGAATACAACAAAAGTCATTTTGCTTTGTAAACGTTCTGAACCAACCTCAACACGCTCCATCATAGCAATTTCAGAAGGAGACAGACTGAGAAAAGAGTGTAGGGAAGTCACCTTGGGTCAAGTGTTTTGTAGCTCTCCACCACAGGCTCAAAAACGTGTGTGTCTAGGCTTGTTTTGGAGTCTGCCATCTCAGTCATTTTGTGCGCTGGACGACCCGCCACTCAATATACCTATCTCCTGTCAATCACTCTCCACTCTGGCACTGGAGTGACCCTCATTAAGCAATGTGTGCCCATATGGCATGGTGGACAGTGTGTGTGAGTACCCTAGTTGTGTGTGTGTTTGTGTGTGTGAGTCATAGGTGTGTTTGTGTGTTCCCCGTAGGTCAGTGAATGTGTGTGTATAAGTGTGTTCACCAAGAAACAGATTGGTCTGGAAGACGAGGCCAACCTCCGGGTCGGATCCCTCCCCGAGAACCTCATTGCTGAGGTTACGCTGATGGAAGAAATATGTCCGACGGGGAGCGGGCTACCATTATGGCACCCTCCCCTATATCCAACAATAGCAGAGGGAGGATGATTGCAGGCCACAAATAATAATATTTCAATGAGACCAAGGAGATCAAGAATAGAGCAGATTGATGCAGTCTGGGTGGCATTGGAGTGAATCTCTATTAAGCATGCCCTCCTAAAAATATTGGGATTACAGCTTGCGGGTCATCCAATCTTGAAAAAATAGGTATTTTGTTTTCTATAGGATATCTGATGAGAAAGATTTATTGTAGACCTTTTATTAAATCGTGTTTCTCTTGGTCTTAAAGGCTTCAATGGTTTTCAAATGGGATGGCAGTTGGTTTATTGCACATGGACAATACATTAAATACACTTGAATAAACTGAAAACCAGTTTCTTTAAAAAAAATATTTATTATATACTGTACAGTCATGTGAAAAAGTAAGTACACCCGTTGGAATGTTCTCTTTTTTTTTCTTCATATTTGGACAGATGGATATGTAATCTTCACTTCAACACTATTGACAGATAAAGGTTACCTAATTTAACAAATCACAAACAAACAAAAAAAATACTTAAAATGTTAGGCAGTTAAAATAAACAAAATTACTTTTCCTTATTGTCACCCTGCTGAGAGAGGACCTGAGGCACTGAGCAGTAGAGTGAAGACTTTCCTTTTATTAAACTTCACAAAACAACCAAAGACGCGCTCCCATGAACTGCTGTGCACACATCATACAAACAAAGACCCACACCCAGGTGGAAAAACACTCAACTTAAATAGACTCCCCAATTAGAGGCAATGCCACGCAGCTGCCTCTAATTGGGGAGCAAACACAAACTCAACATAGAGTTATCCATAAAGGTTTACAGAGACCTCTCTGAACATAGATCATTACACTTATGGGGAAAAAGTTAGTACACCCCTACCTTTACCATCACATAAAATGGCTAAAATTAGAATTAGGTGTACCAAAACAAGTGCAAATGATTAGAAAACCTTAGAGAGAAAGAACATCAAGACACAACTGACTTTTGCCAGACAACACCTGGGTTGATTTTTTGAGAGCAGAGGCTTCTTCCTTCCTGACCTCCCATGTAGGCCAAGTTTGTGCAGTCTCTTTCTGACAGTGTACCCATGCACTTTGACATTGATTGTGGCAAGAGAGGCCTGTAGATCCCTTGATGTTACCCCGGGGTTCTTAGAGACTTCTATGAGCATCTTTCGGTCAGCTCTTGGGTTGACTTTGGTGGTACGACCTGTCCTAGGTAGTTTGCCAATGGTCTGGAATTTTCATCGGACAGTGGAATGATGTACTTCAAATTGCTTGGAAATGGAATGATGTACTTCGAATTGCTTGGAAACGGGGTGTGTTTTTGTGTTGCCTAGGGCGGCAGAATGCCCAGGGCCGCCCGTGTTGACAAAACATTTGTTTTTACTGCTCTAATTACTTTAGTAATCAGTTTATAATAGAAATAAGGCACCTTAGGGGTTTCTGGTATATGGCTAATATAACATGGCTAATGGCTGTACCCAGGCACTCCGCAATGCGTCGTGCATAAGAACAGCCCTTAGCCGTGGTATATTGGCCATATACCACACCCCCTATTGCCTTATTGCTTAAATATACAGTAAATAATATACAACAATATACAGTACTTGCACTGCTATACCACACCCTGTGATAGACTAGCGTTTGAGTATTTGTACATCAAGGTGCCTCACGCTACAGAAACAAGAGATAGTATTTTGCTCCTATGAGCCATTCCGGCTCACACAAACCCAGGCTTGTGCAAGGCTACTTACTTATGTTACCACATAAGAAGACACTCATGAGAGCTGAAATCATTTAGCAGACTACAGAACTTGCCAAGCACTTTAGCCTCGATTACAAATTAAATAAATTATATCGATTTGGGACATCAATATTGCATCTGCTATCATTTCACGGCTTGGAGGTTTACATTAAAATATGCTGTAAATAAATGAAACCTTGACTGCATTGCCTTTTTGAGTAGGATACACAATCAAATCTGAGATACTGATACACTCTTCAGCAAATTAGACCTCTTTATCACCTTTAATACATGGTTGGAGTAATACATTGAGTGCCCACAAACAAAATGGTGGAATCAATTTGTGCATTGGAAATGGATGTGTTAATGCTCAGTATCTTATCAAAATCTCTCTCAGAGCTGTGATTGATTGAGATCAGACTGATTCTACATACACTTTCTCTTTAGTCAGCAGGAGTTTGGCTCACAATTATGTAACACAATCCCAACTACCACTCACCAAGGCAACCACATGCATTGTAGTGCTGCTAGAAGTAACCCATTGGGCACAAAATGGTTAAACGTAATTTGTCCAAATTTTGTGACATGGAATCTAGGTGGAAAATAACATTGGATTTCAAAAAAGTTATCAAAACTGTTGTTTTGAGAATGAAACTTCAAACCACAGGATTATGTCATGGTAACCAAATTTCAACATAGACAAACCTTGTATAAAATATGTTGAATTTGTAACATTTAAAGCAATCTTCACGTTATATCCAGTATCAGAAAAAGTAACAATAGGCTGGACAGCACCTCCTAATGGAGAGTAAATCTATCTACAGCTACCCTTTGGTCTCCCATCCAGGGTTTTAACCAAGCCCATCTTAGCTATGATATTTGTCTCTGACTATTACCAATGAGCTATCGTGGGAATGATAGTTGATTGATCTACACTTAAAAATGAAATAGATTCACTGTTGCTATCGAAGCCAATCCAAAGGGTAGGTTTAACAGAGCAAATAAAATGTGACCATACTTTATCACACATATAACATCAATGATGCTATTTAGGCCTATATAGCATTTGCAAAGTAATCAAAAGCTATGGTTTCAATTCAACCCAGAATTCAACTAAAAATAGACAATACAATAGGCCTAGGGTTTCAAGCTCTGGTTGATTTAAAATGTTATGATATTTAGTGATATTGAATTGTTTTTGGTTGTCACCGCAACCAAATTTCAAAATTTGAAGGAAATGTATCTTCTGCCTGCATAGTTCCATCTGTGCCATTGACTTAGTCTGCCTTTAATTTCATTTAGTCTACAAAGGAATCATTGATATGTTGGATTCACGTCTGAATCCAAACACATTTTTTTTGTTAAAGAATAGGACTGAATCAAATCAAACTTTCACTAAAGTGAATTCAAAGTTTAATTTGATTTAGTCCTATTCTTTAACTTAGATTTTTGGTTGAGAATCCAACATATCAATCCAACATATAAATTACTAATTTGTAGACAAACTGTAATTAAAGCCAGACCAAGTTGGTGGCACAGATGGAACTATCCAAGCAGAAGATGCATCTCCTGTTGATATTTGGTTACGTTGACAACCAAACACAATTCCATATCACTTTTGAAATACGATAAGTAGCCTATTACCTTGTCGACAAGTTAACAAATTATATGTTGGATTCACGTCTCCAAATCAAGCAAAAATAAAAATTGAATAATGGGATTAAGCCAGTGGCTCAGATGGAACTATCCAAGCAGTAGGTACAGTATCTCCTTTAAATGTTGACATTTTGTTCCGTTGTGAACCAAACACAATTCAATTACGTTTACAGTAAATTATAAGGACACAGGATGAGACCCAAATGCAGACACAGGAGGCAGATGGTTTCGAGTCTCTGATATTTATTAAAATACAAGGGGCAGGCAAGAGGCAGGTCGAGGACAGGCAGAAGTTCGTAAGCCAGGTCAGAGTCAGATGAGTACAGGACGGCAGGCAGGCTCGAGGTCAGGGCAGGCAGAATGGTATGGCAGGCGGCCTCAGGGCCAGGGCAGGCAGAAAAAGTTGGAACCAGGAGGACAAGAAAACAGGGACTAGAAAAACAGGAGTACGGAAAAACACGCTTGTACACTTGACGAGACAAGACGAACTGGCAACAGACAAGCAGAAAACACCGGTATAAATACACAGGGGATAATGGAGACAAATGGGAGACACCTGGTGGGGGGTGGAGACAAGCACAAGACAGGTGAAACAGATCAGGGTGTGACAGTAAATAGCCTAAAGTTAAGGCTAATGTAACATTCAACCTTAAAATGACTAACACATCCATGGCCACATTTTGAGGTTATTGTAACTACACATTTCTTCTTATGTAATTACTGTAAAGTGTGCATGTTCAAGATAACATGCATAGCTGTAATAATCTGCGCAGAATCTCGTACGGCATTGATCACTTGCACCATGTACTTTTAATGTAATCTCAACCGCAATCTAGGTCATTGTGCTATTGGAGATAAGCATAGTGTTATCACATTAATATGTTGTATAAAACAAAATATCTTACATTGCCTTCCCATTTGAACTTTGCCATGCTTTTAAACGGTTGAAAGTGCAGTGATAGACATTTGGGTGACAACTAAACCAAAAAATCTGACATTGTTTTTTCTTTGGAATTTGGTTGTGCTTTAAGATGGTTGAAAGCATAGCGATAACTCATTGGGAATTCAACAAACTTTTGGCTGTCTTTTTGAGAGGTGTATAAAGGTTGAAATCCCATTGATCAACGTCTCGTCCCATGGTGTGCCCAGTGGGATGCGTAGCTTGCTGTACTATTGTGCGCCCAAAGTGGCTCGAGTAGTTTTTCAAGTGGTGCAAACTGTTGTATTATGAAGGAAAACAGGCCAAAGTGCTTGCGTTTGTACAGGTTTCCAAGGCTACAGCATTTTGGTTTCATTGTCTCTCTGACATGTAGAATAAGGGAACATCAGCTCTATTAATGATGTTTATATCTACAAAGTTCCACAATGTTTGCCTTCTGAACTTGGACCTAGTATGTCTTTTCCATCTACAAGGAATATTTCTCATCAGATATCTAAAAATATTCACGTTTACAACATAAGAAATGTCTGTGCTTCCTTTTCCATCTCCTCTGATGTTTCTGACCCAGTATGTTGGCCCACAACTGTATATGACGACTCAATCAAAAGGCGTAACCACCAGTGAGTATTAAACATATCTGCATGCAACGAAAAACACAGGGCAGGTGCAAAATGCCAGAACGAAAATACACAAAAGACAGATACACGATACATGATACATAGTGCGGCAGTATGAAAAAGTATAAAAATACAAGAAGTCTGGAGTGCAAAACGCTATAAAAAGACATTGCATAGTATGGGTGAATGGCTGAATATGTACACTATACATTGTTATAGTGTTATGTGAAAAAAATGTATACAAATATTGCAAGTTGATATAGATAAATAAGGAATATTTGCATGGTTAACTATACTATACAGGTCGATGGCAGAGAAATACTTAAATAGCTAAATGTGCGGATGATATAAGTGAGGGTAATAATAGTTTACTTAATATACAGTCTGGTTAAATGAACAGGTAAGTGAATATTTTGCATGGTTACACAAACTGTACAGGTAAATGACAGGAAGAGATACTTAAATAGCTAAATGTGTGTATAATATAATTTAGGGTAATAATAGTAATTCCCTTAAAATACAGTCCTTAGTGCAGGGTTTAATTGCAGATAAATGCACGTATTGCACATTCGATATACTAAAAGCAAAGGGGCAATTGAAATCGGCAAGGGGGCAAAATGTAGGGGGTTCTTGCAATGGATATATATTGAATTCTGCTTATATAATCACGCTATGCCACAATAAACATACAGTTAAAATGCAGAGACTCTGAGAACATGCTTTTGAAATCTGTAGCCTCTCTCTGTTGTGCTGTATTAGCACAATGGACAATGCCCTACAGCAAGGCTGTTTTGGTAATGAACATAGGCTACAAGATAGGGCAATTGGCCTATTACAAATAGCCTATAATGTAATAGCCAAGTTATTAATGCATGCAACCAAAAATACTGAATAGCAGTTTGGCCTAGAATACCAACACAACTGCGAATATGAATGAGTGAATGCAAACAGAACAAAACAGCAGTACCACGTAGTAGGCCTAGTAAACAATATATCAGATTGATAAAGGGATGACATAATCTATATTTAGGCTAGTTAACAGTAAACAAACGCAGTAAACAAAAGGCTAATGGAGAACCAAATAACTGAAACATAGCCTACAGCCTACTACAGTGAGATGCAGCCATGCACAGCTGTCTACCCAAATAAATAGGCCTATACAGGCCCGCTTCAAACATGGAAAATCATGCGTTCAGCAACACGTTGTGATATGGCATATTACTTCTGTGAATCAAATTCGACCCACGTAATCAATTAAGCAATGCCAGCCTACCATAAACACGGTTCCAATGCGTACAGTTCCATTTACAGCAACGAAAACCAATAGGCTACCAAGAAAACCATAATAGAATGTATCTATTTCTATGATGAAATAGTTAGATATGTAGCTGCACCCAGGGGCATCATTTAGGTTCTTGCATTGGAATTATATAGAATTCTGCTTATATCACGCTATACCACAATAAACACAATAAACAAAATAACGAAATCTCTCCGCTGCACTTAATCAGCACCATGGACAGCACCCCCAAAACACTAAAGCAAGAGTTTGATAAAAACCAACCAGCTTAGTTGTTTCAATCTTACCTTTTCAAAAGAGTTGCAGCCTCCTTGATGCTCTTTGCAACTTCCTGAATCGATCATTCCATTCTCCCCGAAATCTTCTTGTAAGATTCCCCTCAAATGCCAGTTGGATTAGTGGAGCTTTCCTCGTGTGTAGCATGCTTTTTCTGTGCTGACTGAGTAAGTTTGTCAAAGTGGAAAATTAGTTCTCTTATGTAACTATGGACGCACCAAAAGTCAGTCTATGTTTTGTTGCAGGATATCAAGTGATGTCCATTTCTTTTCATTGGAGCCAGAGTGGGTGATTTCAGTCTGCAAAAACTGGCATGCGACACTAAACTCAGCTTACACCAAATCTGTTTTGTTTAGATCCAGTGGTTTCACCTTTTTCACATATAGAAAGTCATGGCTCTCTGGGTCAAGGGCACATGGTTAGGGTGTTGGGCCAGTAACCGAAAGGTTGCTGGATCGAATCCCCAAGCTGACAAGGTAAATAATCTGTCATTCTGCCCTTGAACAAGGCAGTTAACCCACTGTTCCCGGTAGGCCATCATTGTAAATAAGAATTTGTTCTTAACTGACTTGCCTAGTTAAATAAATGTTAAATAAAAATAAATAAATCTGCAGTAACCAAGTAGTCCAGCCACTCTCTTCCTATGAACCAGTGGATATTAAATGAACGTTTTTGGACAGAAAACCTGCGGCAAGGGTAGGATTCTAGGCTAACCTGGGCTGATCATCAGGAACAGTCAGAGGTGGAGGCGACTGTGGAGCCATTATCTTGGCAGGGCTTGTCGAAGGGTGGGTATGCTCTGCACATGGAGCTAGCTGGAACTCGGCAGCATCATGGCATCAGTGGTTTGATGCTGCTCCTCACTTCTCTCCTTCTCCTTTGTTTGTGTACTTTGGCAACGCCAATTTCTGATATCCATCGTGGCAGATTAGCTAAATAGGCTAAGGCTAATAACACTAATACTTTTTACAGCTAGCTAAGAGTGAAGCAGCTTCAACGGTAAACTTGATCCCATCGTTATAAATCTAAATCAATTATTACAGGAGCAGGCGTATCACGTTATTCATTTCGCCTACCAAAGGAAACCCAAAGAAGTCATACCTAACCGCCCAGTGGCTTTCCATATCCCCCCTACACACACACCACGGTGCACCCTGTCCATTGAGCTGACAGCGCAGCGGAGATACACATTTTTTGTCACTCAATCATTTAAACTTTTTTGCTATTAGCCCCATTGTGGAGCCATGCCCGTGACTCTCAAACTCTCTCTCTCTCTCTCTCTCTCTCTCACTAACACACACAAAAACACATATTCAAGGTTCCTATACACATCAAAACTTCTGTATTTAAACTAGAGCAGAACAGTAGCAGGTGATAGCCGTACTCTCTGACAAATGACCACTATGTTTGTTTCTCTGGTTTTACTTGCTCTGCTTGGCCCGTTTCTGCCACTCCCTGCACTACATACACCTGCTGGAGACCCTGTTTGTTCATAAACTTTTGAAAGTTGGAAACCTGCTGAAGGTAAAAAAAACATGACATATAGTTTGGTTTATTTCATCTTGTACACATTCACAGCGAAAAGCTGTGAAATAAATGAAAAAGGGTATACATGAAAAAGTGAAAATTTGTTAGATGGAAAAGACAGAGTGATGGGGTCTCTAGTGAACTACAGATTGTAGAAAAGTAGTTGAGACTAGTCAGAAAGACATAAATAAGAGCCTCTAATAGTTTCGCATTGGTGGCTAAATGCTAATTGCAAGGTATGAGTCATTCAAACAGAGACACTATGCACAAAAAACGTGAAGCCTTTTTTTTGATGACCAAAATAGACCATGGATTAAAGTTGTCTCTGGGGAACGGGGTTTAAAGTGAAAGCCTATTTTTAGAGACGAGCTACTCTCCCCATGCAACCGTTCGCTGGCCTTTGGCATGGTGTATTGGCATCACGGTGCGCTTGGATGAGCCTGCTGGAAGGGGTATAGAGAGCAAGCGACAGTGGGGCAGCACCATAGCACAGTGTGCCCGTGGAGCTCAGAGAGGGAGCCCAAATGTGCCCTTTCCCCGAGGCCCTTAAGCCCTGCCAATCGATTTGAGTGGCCTGCCATTGGCAGTGGGCACAAAGGGGCACTCAGAAGTGCTTACCCCACCAACAAACACACACACCAAATTTGCGCATACACACACAAGGCATACTCCGTAGTAGCTGTTCACCACCCACCATCCACCAATACATATAAATCCACAGACAAACAGATTCACGACTAATGTCCCAATGAGTACTACAGAAAGCCAGTACATGAGTCTGAGGTTCAAATAGTATTTGTATATTTCAATACTTCAGCTCTACTTGATTGAGCTTGTCTGGCGCAATAGAACCAATGCAATAGCCCCAAAAGTAAAAACACTACCGCTCCAGCACTCCAGAAAGGCGCAATGGAGCACTCACAGTATTTGAAATAAAGTGCTATTTGATTCCAGGTCTTCCAGGTAGATCTACAGAGATTGAATTGTATGTTTTATTTGTCTAGGGCTCAACATACTATGTAATTTTCATCTCATTGATATATGTATATTGTTAGTCTCATAGCATATGGTTTGTTTCCCCTACTTCACAGTTAGAGCACCACCACCAGAAGCTATTAAAGAGAGAGAGAAAGAGAATGGTCTGTTACTGTGGGAGACAGACACACTCACCAGGAGGTCCATTTGCATGTGCTGTCATTTTATTCTTGGTTGCCAAGACCACGAGGTGTGCCGAGAGGCGTGAGGGGTGCGAGTGGCGCTAACGACAGCCGTGTCTGCAAGCCTCCAAAGTTCTGCTAAATGCCTAAAGGCCACATTAGCATTTTAAAAAGCAACATGAAAAAATATGACTTTCTCTCACTGAGTAGCCACTGATAATGGATAAATTATCTGGAACAGTGTTTCATACAAAACAATAAAGCAGAAAATAAAAAATGACACGGTCGTAACACGAGGTAGATTAACTTTATGGAAATGAGCGCCATTGTTGCAGAGAAGCCGTTTTTATTTTTTGTACATAAGTGAATTGAGATTTTAAATCAAGCAACAAAAGAAAATATGAAAATATCACTTTCACTTAATTAAAGCAGGAATCTGCGGGTCGTGTCTGACCCTATGTGGCCCTACTTCTTGTGTACTGTTTTCACTTTGAACTAAAACAAGGGTGTTGAGCCCTGAGCTGCCTTAGGCTGGCCTTCTGTCTTTGCATTAATCCCGCCTACTCGAATGACCCTGCTGCCCTGGAGCTGGCGAGGAAGTGAAAGTCACTTACAACATTACGTTACAGTTGCCAGAAACAAACAGGGCAGACGAAGCCAACAAGCATTATTGTCTGTTCTTGGATCTGAATCAACTCGACCCCAAAAGAGAAAAAGAAGCTCATGACCAATCCAGAAACCGGATAAATATCGGAATTCATTTTGAAAGTGAAGCCGAAATGGGTCACTGTTCTCATGGACTGGTAATGTTAGGTAAGTGTTTGGTTGCGTTTTTAGCCTAATAGCTATGTTAGCTATGTTAGCTGCTAATAGTGTGTTCAATGCTAGCAAACACGGCTACTTAGCTAGCTAGGTAACATCTTCTGTATTCAGACTGTTTTGTACTTAATGGAATCTAGGGATATCATCATGTATTTACACTGCATAAACCCAAGAAGATGCCCAATGCCTTTATTTCAACTAGCTAACTTTAGTTAGCTAAAGCTAGATATGCAGAATGTTGACATGATGGTTTGTTTCGTTAGCAGATGAAAATGGTAGCTAGCTAGGTGGTCGACAGCATTTTTGGGACCACCCCAAAAAAAGAAAGAGAGGTAAGAAATTCTGTATGCATTTTCTGTTATGCTTTGTTATTCTACAATTATTTTGTTCGTAATCGACCAAAATATACTTAACAGAAATACAAACGCAACATGTAATGTGTTGGTCCCATGTTTCATGAGCTGAAATAAAATATCCCAGAAATGTTCCATACGCACAAAAATATTATTTCTCTCCTTTGTCAAGATAATCCATCAACCTGACATGTGTGGCATATCAAGAAGCTGATTAAACAGCATGATCATTACATAGGTGAACCTTGTGCTGGGGACAATAAAAGGCCACTCTAAAATGTGCAGTTTTGTCACACAACACAATGCCACAGATGTTTTGAGGGAGCATGCAATTGGTATGCTGAATGCAGGAATGTCCACCAGAGCTGTTGCCAGATGATTTAATGTTAAATTCTCTTCCATAAGCCACCTCCAACGTCGTTTTTGTGAATTTGGTAGTACGTCCAACCAGCCTCACAACCGCAGACCACGTGCAACCATAAAGTAAATACCGTCCCAACAGGACTTAAGAAAACATGACAGTTTGGTTATAACATGATAGATTCAGAGAGAAAGGGGGAGGGGGGAGTTGGAAGGAAGAGAAAAAGGAATGGGTCTATCAGACATTGGAAGCTATTCTTACATAAATACAAATACATATTCCACTAACAATCACTCAATCGAAAAAGTAATGCATTGTATATACACGAAGCTGGCTTCGATAGTTGGTTGATGAGGTAAGCCTCTGGTTTGCCCAGTAGAGATCGCCATTGTCCTTTGTAGAGTCTTCCAGGTCGTAGTGGGGTGAGAGTTTCATCTCACTTTGCAGATGCTTCTGCAAAACCTTCATCTCATTAAAAGGATAAAATCACATTTCTATCTTTTCAAAAGTATTCTTATACTTAATCATTCATCCTATACAACCTGCAGGTGCAAAGCTAATAACTCAGAGATGTACACTTTAAAAGATACAGTTATGTTGTCCTACTGTTTTTCACAATGTCACAAAATGAAACACAATTGACAGGATTTTTCTTTAAATCTCCACGTACCATTCCATTTGTTTGGATTACAGAAATATTGTTTCATTATCCCACCTTTCGATGTTACCGTACTGCAAGTCTTTCTCTGTGGTAACAAAGGATTTTCAAACCTCCATTTTGGTAGAGTGGTTTAAGAGAGTTTAGGTCTTTACGAGGGTGAGGGAGAGAGAGAAAGGCGGGGGGGCTATAAACCTCACCCAACAAGGCAAGTCGTGACAGTAGGAAACTTTTGTTCATACAGTATGGCAGACATTAGGCTCGTTACATGTATTTTGAGTATACTTGAGAAAATAATATACAATTATAATAATTACCTACTTTCGCTCTCTCAGGTGAGACCATGTCCAGAATGTCTATATCAACCTCCTCTCTCTCAGGTGAGAACATGGCCAATATGTATGTATGTATGTATTGACCTCCTCTCTCTCAGTTGAGTATTGTATATATTCTCTCTCAGGTGAGACCATGGCCAGTATATTACCTACCTAATAAGTGTTTTTAATACGTTTCAGTAAAATAAGTTTCCCACTCCCATTAGCATCATGGTTCTGTAGTGACTTTTCAACATAAAAAATAAATGGGACAAATACAATGCAACTGAACACTTGTAGAGCTTAAATAAAACAGACATGCAAGGCAGGACATATACAGCTAGAAACCAGCTCCCAGGAAAAAGCCTACATGGTGCTGCAGCGGATCAAGTGAGGCCAGTACACACCACACACAAGCAGCTTGAATCGGCGACCATGTTGCCAGGCCCCACACCCCCAGAACACAAACTGTTATGTGCTGCTCTTGGTTCTCGCCTTTCACCCCCTACTAGACTAACCGCAATGCATCATTACAGCCCTGCTACAGAAGTTCAATTCTCAATGGCTTGCGATTATTTTATTTTTTTTCACCTTTCATGAAGGTGGGGTTAGGTGGGATGGGATGTTTTTTCTGGTAATAAAGGTCATGGCAATCTGCTTCAGGGTAAACCTTATGAGTAACATTTCTGACTTGTTATTGTTTATCACAGTGTCAAACAGAGACAAGCTGAGTGGAGAAGTCAGCATGATGTCCTGTTGCTACAGGTCAATAAAGAAGAATGTGTGACATGGTGAGGTTGGACCCAGGAGCAGAGAAGAGGCCAGACGAGGAATCAGTAGTTACGGATAAACATAAATACTTTACTGAGAAACAGTAAACGAAGGATGACAGTAACAAGGGGAAAACAACAAACACTAAGTCTTGAAAACTCACTCAGGAGACAACCGCACACGGCAAACATTTCAAGCTTCTGCAAAGGACAACAGAAAACACACCTCTTTTAACAGGGAAATCATAATGGTTTCTGCTACGTTACAGCCTTAATCCAAAATTGATGAAATTGTTTTTGTTCCTCATCAATCTACACACAATCACTCACAATGACAAAGCAAAAACAGGTTTTTAGAAATTATAGCAAATTTATAAAAAATAAAAACTGAAATATCACATTTACATAAGTATTCAGACCCTTTACTCAGTACATTGTTGAAACACCTTTGGCAGCAATTATAGTCTCGATTCTTGTTGTCAGGTTGGATGGGCAGTGTCGCTGCACAGCTATCTTCATGTCTCTCCAGAGATGTTCGATTGGGTTCAAGTCCAGGCTCTGGCTGGACCACTCAAGGACATTCAGAGACTTGTCCCAAAGCCACTCCTGCGTTGTCTGTGCTGTGTGCTTGGGGTTGTTGTCCTGTTGGAAGGTGAACCTTAGCCCCAGTCTGAGGGCCTGAGCGCTCTGGAGCAGGTTTTCTTCCAGGATCTCTCTGTACTTTGCTCAGTTCATCTTTCCCTTGATCCTGACTAGTCTCCCAGTCCCTGCTGCTGAAAAACAACCCCACAGCATGATGCTGCCACCACCATGCTTCACCATAGGGATGGTGCCAGGTTTCCTCCAGACGTGACGCTTGGCATTCAGGGCAAAGAGTTCAATCTTGGTTTCATCAGACCAGAGAATCTTGTTTCTCATGGTCTGAGAGTGGGCTGTCATGTGCCTTTTACTGAGGAGGGGCTTCCATCTGGCCACTCTACCATAAAGGCCTGATTGGTGGAGTGCTGCAGAGATGGTTGTCCTGCTGGAAGGTTCTCCCATCTCCACAGACTCTTCTGACATGCACCGTCAACTGTGGGACCTTATATAGACAGGTACCTTTCCAAATCATGTCCACAGGTGGACTCCAATCAAGTTGTAGAAACATATCAATGATGATCAATGGAAGCTGAGCTCAATTTCGAGTCTCATAGCAAAAGATGTGAATACCTACTGTATGTAAATAAGGTATCTGTTTTTTATTTGTAAAAAATCTGTTTTCACTTTGTCATTATGGGTTATTTTGTGTAGATTGATGAGGATATATTTTTTAAATACATTTTAGAATTAGTCTGTAATGTAACAAAATGTGGAAAAAAGGGAAGGGGTCTGAATACTTTCTGGAAGCACTGTATCTCCACTGCCTAAAATGTTTGGTATGCTGTGCTCTTAATTTTATACACAAAAATAGGTCTAAATACTGTATATTTGGTAGGCTATATTTTACACTGTCATGCATCAATGTTTTTAATATCTTTAATTGCATACTTTTTCGCTCTGGGATCTGTATAGATTGTGCTTTAGGAATCTGTCCATGTTGTGCTCACCCATCACCCTGGCACATGTGTAGTAGGCACTGCTCTCTGCAATCATACAGTTGCACTGCTCTTCCAGACGGCATACCCCTCCCAGCTCAGTGTGTCAGTTGTGCCTCCTGTTTATAGCTGTACAGAGGCAGAACAATGATGGCACAAACCTGAACATGGTAAGTGTTTCAACAGTAAATTATAGGTGCAATTGCAATGTCTAGATTTACTCACAGTAGCTAAAGAAGCACGTATTGAGAGAGTCATGTACACCCTTGAGTACTGTTTACTGTCAGACATCCACAAAAACAGTGTTTTCCTGATCTACAATTGGTTCTCCTTCTCAGGTGTTGAAAACATAGCTCTGTATTTGTCTCACAGGGTATGAAAACTGGGCCCATCGACAAGATGGTTATATACAAGCCTACACCAAACCGCATTACAGAAGGAGTGAGGTAAGCTATAAAGTTACTGTATTTTATTGTTTAAGATCTCATAATTTCTATCTACAAATTCACTGATTCTGTGTTTCTATGTTGTACACAATAGAATCACACTCTACAAATGGTTGGACTGTTGCCAGAGCTCTCTGTGCCGAAAGTGGAAGAAACCTACAGGGATTTCCACATGCTGGACAAACCACTGGTGACCACCATGGGCATGACTCTCGACGTGTGTGTGTTTGGAATAGAAATGTCAGTTCAATATGTAGAGAATTCGATGTACAATTACTCAAATACGCTTGCCTTAATGAGACTGGAAGCAAACTTTTAAAATTGAAAAACCTAAGCCGGCATAGTTATTCACTACTGGTAAATGGTAATGAAATGATTAAAAGGTGAAAAATAGCATGCCAATGTCAGTATCACAAATAATTAATGTATCAAATTGGCATGTCAATATTCCCCTCGACGGTGAAGCAAACAATTGATTGCACAACCGTGTCATCACACCAACTGCACGGGTCTGTATCTCACGCCACTTAGGCCCATTTCTTCACAAGAGCACTACACTGGTAGTTGGAGAGCAGGCATGCCACAGTGAAGCGCTGGTTGATGCTTCCTGCAATAGCTAGAGTAATGTTGGCATGGAACAACTTGTTCTCCTTCACCCTCAAAATCAACAACTCCACATGGATACTCAGGCGAGCGATATCTTGTGTCTGAACTTCTGCTGTTGTCATTTGGCTTTGTTTTGAGAGGAATGGGGGACGGAAGACCTTCCCTGGTACAAGGTCATCGATGAGCAACCTCTTGTTGGCCATTACTGCCATGTCCTCGTGAGATGGTGTTGGATGCCTGACTGTTTGAAAATGTTTTTGTCGCTGATGGAGCCGGCATACAGTGAGGACACAAAGGTGATCGGTCCATGAGGAGCTATTCCCACTAATGCCTTCATGTTGTTTGTAGCTGATAGGAGTAGAACCCGGTGTGGTTGTCTGCTGCAATAGCCCATCCATGACCATAAGACAAATCAGTTGAATGTAGCATCTGTTGAAAGCTGCTCTAGGACGCCCACACAAGACTCATCTGAAGGACCCCGGTACCAGTTGAAAGATTAATGTTGTTCCATGTAGTGAATCTGTTATTCAATGCATTTCTATTGGTTTATAGCAGTAATGCCCGATTACATACAGCTATTAAAAATCAAATAGCTCCTGACAGTCATCTCAAATAGCTTCTGACAGTCATTTCTCCTGACAGTCATCTCTTTGTGCTCTCCTAAGCCTAGCTGTCTCACTCGGCATCTCCTCCTTTTCAAATCAAGTCAACAGCCAAGTCAACTGCTGCTGGCTCAGATACAGCACAATAGTCGGTGTCCTCGTCACAGTCCATATCATCAACTTCATCTCCACCATCCTCTGCATGGTCGGTGCTTGGCCTCTCTCTCCACTCTCGACCTTGAGGGAAGAACATAATTGTTCCAATGAAAAAGAAGTGGCCCTGCCCCCTTCCTCAGAAGACGCAGCCCTCCCAGAGTTGGCTCAACTACATCTTCAGGAAGGAAATGCCTGCCACTCACCTTAGAGCTTTTCCCAATTGGTGAAATTGTCTCGCCTCTTCTCTGAAATGTTATGCTACCTTTCTTCATGGTACACATCTCACTCCTCTTCATGGTGATGTTATATTCCGACAGCTAGCTAGCACTTATAAGTGTTGAGGTTTGCACAACCACAACTTGTACAGCCTCAGGTTCCCTCAAAATCAGACCAGTATCTCCCTGAATAATACATGTTTGTGTGATGCTAATGTACTGAATTTTAAAGCTAGATACATTTTATGGGGTGGTCCTCTCGACCACCTAGATAACTAGCATTATCATCTACAAATGAAACACACTATCATGTCAATAATCGGCATATCTAGCTTTAGCTAGCTAACATTAGCTAATTGAAATAAAGGCATTAGGCAACTTGTGAGGTTTACGCAGTACATCTACATGATGCTATCGTTAGATTCCTTTGAGTACAAAACAGTCCGAATACAGAAGATTCTAGCTAAATAGCCGTGTTAGCTGATTGAACACACTAATGTTAGCAGCTAACGTAGGTAGCAGGCAAAAAATGCAACCCAACACTTACCTAATGTTACCAGTCTATGAGAATGGTGGCCATTTCCGACGTCACTCTTCCAACAATGCTGTTTTCAAAATTGATTTAAATGTTTATCCGGTTTCTGGAAACTTGTTGGCTTTGTCTTCTCTGTTTGTTTCTGGCAGCTGTAACAACATAAGGTTGCAAGTGACTTTCACCTCCTCTCCAGCTCCAGGGCAGCAGGGTCATTCAAGTACGCAGGATTAGCGCAATGACACACCTATCCCAGAAGGCCAGCCCGAGGCGGCTCAGGGCTCAATCAACTTGTTTTGGTTCAAAGTGAAAACGCTACACATAGGGTCACCCACGAGCTGCGGATTCCTTCTTTAATGAGCTCTGCATAGGACAAACGACTCAATTACTTTTCTTGGGCAATATAAGTAATGTTCAACAATATTATGTCTGTCTTGGAACACTGAACTAGTCTAGGAATAACTATTGTCCTGTCACTATTGTCTTCATCATTGTTACCCGAGGTTGATGCTATTCGGTCTGATGCATAATAAGAAGATAATTATTATACTCTACAGTTCACATAGCAGAAGTACACTCCTGAAGGTCAGCCATTTGTTTCCTTATGTTTTTTCCCTGATGCAGCAAAGAATATTGGTGGTAAAATGCTTTTCCTGCCTTTTTTTGCCAACTGCACTTATCTTGTCAGGAAGGCCTAAAATCAGGCTTAAAGAGTCTCTTCTTTGTATTCTGCTGACGGGAAGGCCAAACCTCATTTGATTAGAGGAAGAAAAATATACATGTGGAGAATTTTTGGGAGCTCATTGCTCCTGGCGCTTAGCAAACGGCCTCATCATGAGCTCTTCCCAAGGAGCCCAAGGACCAAAGGGAGAGCACGGTAGTCCTTCATGTACGGGTCCCGAATCACTCAACCAAAAAGGAAGCATGCGTGAATCATCAAACTTTGCAGATCAGTATGCCGACCCAGGCTGATGTGTGAGGTGCATTAATAGATCCCTTTCCATCCCTTCTATTCTGGCTGGCCGGGAAAACAGAAAAGAGTATAACAGTCCCCCCAATAGGGTTGTGCCTTCTACAGGGGCTTCACGACCTGGCTTGGGTATTATGTCAACCACCCATTGAACACCTTTGTTTGCAGCCAGCAGCAGTAGCCTCCCCCTCAGCTAGTATTGCCATAACAAGTGCCAATGGGTGCAGTTTCTAACATCTGCTCTGGGCCCCGCAAACAAGCCTGGGCCCCACTGCCGGAACAATGCAGCCCGTCAAAGTGAATAATGAGAGGGTTGTCTCCGTGGCATTGCCTCCGCCTGGCCGGGGAGGTGACGTGCCGAGGGCAAGGCATGCTGGGGTACTAGGGCCACTACAGCTTACACCCCAACAGGCTCAGTGGCTTTCTCATCTGCCGATTTGGCATGCGCCCTCTGACAGGTTTGGGGAGACCCTTCATGGTGTTAAATGAATACCGGGAGAGGAGTGGCACGCCCGGCCACCAAACAGATTGGAAAGCGCACCGGGAGGCGGGAGAAAAGAAACAGTCAGACAAGAGAGAGACTGAGCCTTGAACTCTCCTTCAGTTTCTCTTTCCCCTCCCTCATTGGTTCTATTGTTCCCCCCCATCCCCATCAACCTTGTTGGCAAACTCCACGCTCCTCTTTTACTCCACATTCCCCATTAGATGTTGTGGTTTTTGAAGTGGGGAGCGGTGTCGGCGTCAACCACTCGTTATTTTGCTTCCATTGTCAGCGAGATCCATTGGTGCTCTTTCGAGAGAAGTAGCTTTTTAGACAAAATTACATACAAGGTCACAAGCGCTGTTGAGACTTCAAGGCTCACTTTAATGGGTGAAACGCCAGAAATTAGACAAAGGGAATGTATAAAATAAAAGATTCTTGGGGAGATATAAGATGATTCAAGATAGATCTACAGAAAGAAATGCTGTTTATTATAAATAGTAACCCAACTGTGGCAGTCTCCATCTCCGTTAATCCTTTCATATCTCTCACAGTACTAAAACTCCTCTGACTCACAGATCGTAGAATCTGTGTGTATTTTTAGTTGAGTTTACAGATTTTTTTAAAACTTTGAACTGCAAGATGTAATTTCTATACAAACAAATTCACAGGAAACACATCTTGGATGTCATCATGTCCCAGATCCGTAGAAAATTCACACTTCAAACGAGCCTCGAACTAATTAGGTGACTAGCTTCAAAAGTATGAATAAATTAAGTATCTTATCCTCTCTCTCTCTCTCTCAGTGTAGGTTCTCAGCAGAACATTTTTGGAACTAAAATCAAACATTGGGGATCATGTACCCACTGAGAAGGAAAACGAGAAGTAATTGAAAATATTGTCTGGACATTACAAGTAATTGGTAGGAACGAGTCACATTCAGTTTAAAGAAGTGTCATTATGCCTTCATTAGAATGTAAATGGATATGTTTACAGATGTCTCTGATTAGCTTTTTGGTAAATTGCATCGTTGATGAAAAAGCTACATAAAACAAAGTTATATAGTACACCTTGAACCTAAATGTCCTCGACACTTCACCTTTAATCCATGCTAGTGGTTAGGGTGTTGGGCCAGTAACCGAAAGGTTGCTGGATCAAATCCCTGAGCTGACAAGGTAAAAAAAGCTGTCGTTCTGCCCCTGAACAAGGCAGTTAACCCACTGTTCCCCGGTAGGCCGTCATTGTAAATAAGAATTTGTTCATAACTGACTTGCCTAGTTAAATAAAGGTTAAAAAAAATTCTAGCAAAATTCTAAAGTTCTAGCATAGAAAAAACAGCAAGAAGTGAAAATTGTACGACAGTAATAAAAGCAATTCCATAAATAATTTAAATAGCATTGGATGTATATTTAATTTGTTTGCACATATCTGTATTTAAAAAGCCACTAAATCCCTTAGATATCTCTTATTGGCTGAGAGCTTCTGTGCGTAGGGAAGTTATCATGACCTTGAAAAGCATTCTAAATGTTTTACCATTTAGACATCTATTCTGACAAACAACTTCCTACTCCTGAGTAATAGTCTTGTGAGACAGACAAGTACTCAGATAATTAATGTTTAATTGAACATGGGATCATTAAAGACAACATCCTTTTTCAAAAAGCCACGGAAATCAACAATTAAGTGGAAATATACATGGCATATAGTTGTATACAATAAATTAGGTCTAAGTAAGCCTATGTCCTCTGGCAGATGTATGTGATAACATTCCCTTTCTATCAATATTCAAATAATTCCCTCATCTTTCTCATTAAAGTTACGATAATAATTTCTGAATTGTTCAGAAAAGACAATTATCTTTTATATTAGTAGGGCAAGTGCAAAGGAGAGGTGAAGTAATGAATTTGGAGAAAAAAATAATTGTAGAGTGACTGCTAAGGTCACATAAAGCGTGCAAAAATTATTAAAATGTATATAATCAGTGCACAGCCACATCACACCATGGTACATAATCAATGCACATGATACACATGAATGTGAACCCGTAGAGGACACACATCCTTCAACAAATGCAGCGTGACTACTTTGGAAGCAGGCAGGGCCACGAGCATGCCAGAAACTGCTGCGCGACGCTAAAAAATGTCCTCCCTGCAGGAGATTCTACATTAACTAGAATTGCATGGTGAGATGAAGACCTTATCAACTAACAGTTGGTTGTTTCTTGACACGTCGGAAACAGGGTCTGCCGGTTTTTCATTAAAGCCCGAAAGGGATTCGTCAGAACTCGGAACATCCCCCACCCCCTTGTCGTCATAGGTACTGTGTATTGTACTCCATCTTTCCACTGTGAAAGAGACACCAGGGGGTTATGATTAAGATGGGCTCATGTCTAAGCAGATTGAAGAGAGGAAAGAACATCCGAGCTCACTACAGGAGCTCAGCATTAGCTTCCTAGGGGTCATAACCCACATGGCTAAGATACATACAATTTCTCATTAAAAGTGAATATGGTACGCGCAAGGTGTCAAAGATGTGCTCCAGCCAGGGAACAAATCAGATTATGATCTGTGAACGAATACAGGAACTGACAGCTATTTTACCTTGATGGGATAAAGCATTAGGAATGAGTCACAGGTGTTGTGCTGAGGCCCTGTACACACTCAGGTTGCGAAACTGAGTAAAACGCATTTGACACAATGGTTGTGATATAACATATTTGACACAACTGAGTTTGTCTCCACAAAATATTTTATACAACCATTGTGTAAATATTTTTGTGGTTAAAAACAGTTTTAGGACAACTGTTCTGCCAAATACATTGTACATCAGTTGTACAACTTGTGTGTATACGTGGCCTCAGAGTGTGTAAAAATATGTCATGTAATATAAGAGTATGACTTTTCCATTACCTGCACGGATTTGACCACCTCCTCACCCTTCTCCTCAGAACTCAGCTACAACATCCTAATTATTAATCAAGAAAAAAGGAGGAGCAGGTTTAAGAGAGAAAATATCATACTGTACTTAAGACTGGAGTGTAAGGTTCCTACTCACTTCCAGGCAGGTTGCCAGAGACACTCCATTCTAATGAGCACAGAACGAGTGAAGGTCGTCAAACACAAACTCAGTGAGAAATATATTTGCTTTTAAATGGCATATTATCTGTTGGATTATTGAAGTGAATGTAATACTAATGCAGCAGCAGATAGCCCAGTGAATAGAGAGGTGGACCAGCAATCAGATAATTTCAGAGTCCCGGGTCTGAAAAATCTGTCAAAATCTTATCCTGGAATCATAGAAACATAGATGGATTAGGATAAACCAGAAGACACATTTCTATTTGCTATGAACAATGAAGTAAACATCTTCTACCTCTGTCTACAGGCAATGGAGTTACATATCCTGGATGCACCTATAATCCCTTCACCTGGCTCTATAAACTGTTCCACTGTCCACAATACACCTACAGTCACGTGAAAAAGTAAGTGCATCCACTGGAAAGTTTTTTTTTTTGACATAGTTGGACAGATGGATATGTAATCTTCACTTCAACACTATTGACAGATAAAGGTTACCCAATTTAACAAATCACGCAAAAAAAAACCTACCCGAGGCCCTCAGAAGAAAAGATTATTGATGCCCATGAGTCTGGGAGGGGTTACAAATCCATTTCCAAGCAATTCGAAGTACATCATTCCACTGTCCGACAAAAATTCCAGACCACTGGCAAACTACCTAGGACAGGTCGTCCCACCAAAGTCAGCCCAAGAGCTGACCGAAAGATGCTCATAGAAGTCTCTAAGAACCCCAGGGTAACATCAAGGGATCTACAGGCCTCTCTTGCCACAATCAATGTCGAATTGCATGGGTACACTGTCAGAAAGAGACTGCACAAACTTGGCCTACATGGGAGGTCAGGAAGGAAGAAGCCTCTGCTATCAAAAAATAATATCTAGACACAACTGACTTCACCCAGGTGTTGTCTGGCAAAAGTCAGTTGTGTCTTGATATTATTTTATGAGAGCAGAGGCTTCTTCTTCCTTCCTGACCTCCCATGTACCCATGCCACACACCCATATGGTTAAGACCAAACCAGACCAATTTTCTCACAAACTGCTCCAGATAAGTCAATTGCATAAAATGTCAATAGACTGAACCAACCATGGTAATGATGGGATTAAACAGTTGAACTAAGCTTGTGAGGTATTGATGAGTGATATTAGGTATGTATCATTCAATTAAATGATCAAAAACAGCTGTACATATCACAGATCTGGCCTTTAAAAAGCAAACCTCCACAGACTTTATCCACTGACAACGTACACCCTGATAGTACCAAGCATGTGCTTCTTCCCTCCTAGTTTCAGTGTTTTCTGCATTGGTATCTATCCAGATGTTGTTGTGGGCTAGGAGATGGCATGGCAGATACCTCTGGCTGGTGAAGAATGGTAGAAGCTTCTGGAGGACTGCAGTCATCCCTTCCCCGATCTGAGCCCCATGACTAAAGGTCAAAGGGCAACAGACACACAGACAAAACCAGGGAGACCATGCAAACCAGCCTGGTCTGATAGACTAGACTTAACATAGTAAACATAAAACACTCAAATAAAAGGGTAAGGGAAGGGAGGATACTAGTCAGTTGTACAACTGAATGCATCCAACTGAAATGTGTCTTCCGCATTTAACCCGACCCCTCTGAGTATGATATGTTAAGTTTGGAATGGTTACATAAGACAAAAGGTTACTTAAGGCAAAAACATAAGTAGGGTGGTTGATCGGGCGTATAACGTTAAAGTCAAAGTTTGCGAGTTCGAATCTCATTACGGACAACTTTAGAAATGTTTCTACTTTGCAACCAGTTAGCTAACCCTTCCCCTAACCTTAACCCTTTAACCTAACTCATAACCTTAACCCTAACATTAAACCCCAACCCCTAACCTAGTGTTAGCCACCTAGCTAATGTTAGCCATTGGAATTCGTAACATCACACGTTTTGCAAATTCGTAACATATCATAAAATCCTTATCTAAACCCCAATTCGTAACAAAGACATTCCAAGTAAATGACAGAAACAAAAACAAATATTTTAATTGTTTATTTAACAAAAGTGGTTTATTTAACAGAAACTCAGATTTGATGAGTGCAAAAATGTGTCCCCTTCAGTCAATAGCTTGTGGCACCTCCATTAGCAGTGATAACTTGGACTCTCCTATAGCCAGTAATCAGTCTCTGAAATCTGTTTTGAGGGATTTTTGCCCACTCTTCCTTACAGAACTCAGCCAATTGAGTGAGGTTTGAGGGGTGTCTGGCATGAACTGCCCGCTTCAGGTCCTGCCACAGCATCTCGATTGGATTTAGGTCAGGACTTTGACTTGGCCAATCCAAAACACAAATCTTCTTTCTCCTGACCCATCCTTTGGTAGATTTGCTTGAATGCTTTGGGTCGTTGTCTTGTTGGAAGAACCATTTTCAGCCCAGCTTTAGCTCCTTGACTGACGTTCTGTTCAATAATCTCCTGGTATACCTCCAAATTCATGGTTCCCTTAATGATGTGGAGTAGTCCAGGTCCAGAGGAGAAGGAGCAGACTGATGTGCTCTCACTACCCTCGTCCTGATGTCCTCTGAGCTCTCCTTTCCTCTCAGCATGGTGTGCTTTGCATTCACCTGGATGGGTAACACCAAACTGACCAGGTTTCTTATCTCTATTCATCAGAGTCCCGCCCAAACTCTTTTGTAACGATCTCTCCTTTGATTGGTTCATTTGGTAACTAATTATTTACTCACCTGATTCTACTTACCTACTTGATTTAACCAATGCAACTTGGGGTTCACTTGTTTTTGCATCTGCACTAATAATGTTTTGAATATTGTTTTTCTACTACACACATGGTTTCCTCTACACCAACATATGGTATTGGTAAATATAAACCTGATATGTCACATCAAAAAGACTGGTTCTGATTAAATTAAGATTTCATGGTAAAAACAGAAAGAGGTGGAGGTAAGAGGTTCTGTGCAAAGGCCTCTGGGTAGGATGGCTGGGACTGGCAGGGTGTTTCAGGGGAAAAGAGTGCTGATATCTTATAACTCTCAAAATGGACATGGTTCATTCATAGTTTACGTGTACATTGAGAAAGGAAAATGTTGTGTTTTGATGTTCTTTTGATATCTAAATGCTGTTCACTCTTTTTTTATATACAATTTGGAAAAATAAAAACTGAATAAAAAGTATTTTGAGGGAACTTGGTGTTTGAATAAAAAAAAAAAAGATTAGCAGAGGGGAAGATAAAAAGTGTGTCTGTTTATTATGGTAACACTACGGTCCACTTGGCTATAAACATGTGACTCACCATCAAACAATTTGCAGTTTTATGTCAAAGCTGAAATGCTGCACTTGTGAGTGACACAACAAAGATAGTCTACAATCGAAAGCCTATAAAAGAACGAAGGAGAGAGTTAAACAAATAATACAATAACAGTGCACTTATTGAAGCAGCAGAGTCAGATGTTAAAAGTGAGTGCCACATATCTCTCAAGTTGCTAAAAGTGGGCCCAATGAATCCCGGTGGAAATAAAGCTGGGGATTTATAAATTCTACTTCTAGTCGTATGACAATTTGTGCAAATGTTAAATCATCTGTCCTGGCATAAAGCAATATTCAGTACAAATAGGATTCCTTATTATTTACATTGAACAAGATGTAATACAGGGGACATTGAACGGCATACAAATGACATTGGGCTCTAGTTTGCTTTGAACATACAGATAAGTTATTTGCTTTTAGAAAGAAAGTGCTAAGTGCACTTGCGAGGTAATGTAGATTTGACTAAATGCTTGGTGTGGTTTCACCATGGTTAAAAAAGGACGACTCACACTCTCTCAACATAGCTGTAATATATGCATGTCTATGTGTGTATTGTCGAAAATTAAAATGATATTTTACTGGTGGATTCACCATTGTTAAAAACAACCTGTATTTTCTCCCAATACTGTTCTATTATACGCATATCTACATGGGTATTGTCAAAAATAAACAATAAAAATGCTAACAAATATCTCTTCTTCACAAAGTTCTTGGGTCAGAGGCTAGGCTATATTTATTCTGCAAATACACACTGGAAGGCTCTCGACACTGTATTGCACACAATGCACATTTTGCAAAGCAGGGCCATTCTAATTTTGAAATGAAGGAGAGAATAACATGAAAATATCTGGTCCTGGAAAAGACCCATAGGGATCTGGTCAAACGTAGTGCACTGTAAAATGATTAGGGTGCCATTTGGGAAGCATTCACTGTTTCATGAGTTGTGAAACAATTGCAACAACAATCGTAAGAGGATGCTGAGGGGCAACATAATAGAATCAATGTGTTGACCGTAGCTATTTAAGTATCTCTTCCTGTCATTTACCTGTACAGTTAATGTAACCATGCAAGTATTCACTTACCTGTACATTTCACTGTACATTTACCTGTACAGTTAATTTAACCATGCAAGTATTCACTTACCTGTACATTTACCTGTACAGTTAATTTAACCATGCAAGTATTCACTTACCTGTACATTTACCTGTACAGTTAATTTAACCATGCAAGTATTCACTTACCTGTACATTTAACTGTACATTTACCTGTACAGTTAATGTAACCATGCAAAATATTCATTTACCTGTTCATTTAACCAGACTGTATATTAAGTAAACTATTATTACCCTCACTTATATCATACGCACATTTAGCTATTTAAGTATTTCTCTGCCATCGACCAGTTTAGTTAACCATGCATATATTCCTTATTTATCTATATCAACTTGCAATATTTGTATCATTTTTTTTCACCTAACACTCTGTAACAATGTATAGTGTACATATTCAGCCATTCACCCATACTATGCAATGTCTTTTTATAGCTTTTTTCACTCCAGACTTCTTGTATTTTATACTTTTTATACTATGTATCGTGTATCTGTCTTTTGTGTATTTTCGTTCTGGCAGGAAGAAGTGTTTCCGAGCCATATCATTTGGCAAACAGGACAAGGTCTGAGGAAAATCTGTATTTCTGTTCTTCATAAAAATCAAGCAATTATCGAAAACAACAGCATCTAATCTAAACATTGATGACCTCACACTCCTCTCAAGCAGGTAGACCAATCACATTTTCCTTGACATTACTTCGCTCTGCTAGGTGTGGAATTTCATTATAAGCCTTGTTTACAGTTAACATTTGCATTATAACATAGAATGATATCATTATGACGGATGGCACAAGTAAAACATACAAAAGCTATCTACAAGCTTAGACCTGAGAAAAACAGTGCTTGTGATTTAGTGACAGAATCTAAAGTGACTCAGACGCTCTCTGGTAAAGTTGAGGCAGTTGAGTTCCGAGTTTCCATTGGCATTTCGTCGGACACGTCCACTTCGTTGTCATAAGCCTGCAGGGCCTGATTGTCCTCCTCATGTTGGTACCTCGCAAAGTTGACAAAGACCTGCAGATGAAGATATGGTGATAAGAGTATCTGTAGATAGAAGGTCCTTGCATGTCACATGTACACACACATCTGTTCATATGAATGGGTTTTACATTTGTTTAAAGATTGTTTTGTTTTCAAAATTATTTCAAAATGTAAACCGAAAGTCAATCAGCATATTCAATCTACTTCAAATTACATTTAAACAAAACAAGTTTCTATGATGTATCCTTAAATGTCTTACACTTCTTGTTAATTATTAACCCCCACTCCCCCCTATATGTGGAACAGTAAAAGCTTGACTTCATCAGGTAAAGTATTAACAAAGAAGGACGCAACATAAAACAAAAAGGCCTGTTAAAACCACCATATATATTAAGATATGACGTGACTACATGTACAAGAGGAAATGTGGAATGGCCAGATTGTATAACAACGGATCAACCTGACTAATATTATGCCTTGCTATCTGAGCCACTTAAGCGGAGACTGTTTCTGCAGTGAAACAACCGTTTACAGGGGAACTTTTTTTCCTTCTTCTCCGTCTAGTCCATTAGGCCCTGCCTATGAAGTATATCTTTCTTAACAGTTACAGCCAATAAAATAATGCCACACAATACGTATACGGTCACCTCTGAGGCATAGAACAAGTGCTCTTCTATTTCCTTTGGGCAGCGAAGACAGACAAAATGGAATCAAATCCACTTTTCTAACTTCAGCGTCAAAAATAAAGCCCAGTACAACGCATTTGACATAATGGTTGTGATATAACTGGCTGTTATCAGCCTGGCATGTTTCATTTGAGAAGAAAGGGGAGAGTTCGGCCGATTTCCCCGATCCGTTCTAGTGTCAGAAAAAGTCGGACATCTTAATTGGAACTAGAACGTCTTCGGTCGAGACCTTCTATATCAGAGTTTGACAGACAATGCAATAGCCAGACGGCATACTGTTACACTACTTTATGTTGTCTACTGTACATTTGTCAAGGCTGGAAACAATGTTACGTTTATGAGCGCATTCCAAACGATAGAGCGTTCCGTATGGCAGACCTGCTGTTGTCACCAATAACCCACATGGAAGCATACATATTCTGCATAGTTACAATATCCCGCATCTGCTCGAAGACTTTGGATTTGTGCGACTGTGCATGTGACATTTCCAAATGCTAACATTTCACACGGCACTCACAGTAATAACACAACGCTACAAAACATGTTTCTCTAATCACCTCTCATCTAACCATTTGTTTATTATAGCTTAGACCACATGCTCCACTGGTTGTCACAGACATTTTGCTAATAAAAGATGGGTATGGGCATTAATTATGGCGAGGGGGCATTGGGTGTTTATTACATGGCCGCCGACGCGTGGCAAGGAGAAGGATGCAGAGGCGTTCAGTTAACCTCGCCGACGTGGAGGTGGAGTCCCTGTGCGACACACCAACGCCTCAGTGAACTGTGTAAATACAGGCCATCCCAGTCCATGCCCAGCTATATGCTAGTTTGTTCCGTTGTCTTTGAAACGCTCTCTGTGGTTTGTGTGGTGGAAAATAACTTTTCTTCAGGGATGTAAGGTACAGTAAAAACGGAGGTGCCACTTCATTTTAGGGTGTCAATCAAGGAACATAGAAGGTGGTAATGTTATCACTGCATCAGTGCTTGTCCTCATTATCAGACTTACTTGATAACCAGCTAATAATTACTTGATAATCAGCTGATAATCAGAATGGATGAATGTCGGGAAACAATGCCATTGCGTATTAGATGACACATTCTCAGTATGAGTGAGCCTAGTATCTTGATATTTGTTGCTTACAACATTTTTAGTAAACAGTCTGATCTAAATAGTATGTAGTATGATTAGTACACAGTGTGTTGTTTTATTAAGTAGTAGGCAAAAAAGATTTTGGACAAGGCCAATGTCTTTCAATGTAGGCATTAACACTCAGCCTTGGGGCTGGATCAATATTAATTGTAGTGCGAGCCAGGTCTTACAGTACACTATAGGTCAGCGTTGTCCTCAATAAATCACCAGCTGAAAGATGACAGTCTGGTCTCAGTCCCCCATAGGTGTTTTTTTTGTGTTTTAGTGCAGTGACCTTATGTGATTTATTTACTCTCTGTGATCTGGTAACTACAGTATGGTCTACTACAGGATGGTAACTACAGGATGGTCTACTACAGTATGGTCTACTACAGGATGGTAACTACAGGATGGTCTACTACAGGATGGTCTACTACAGGATGGTAACTACAGTATGGTCTACTACAGGATGGTCTACTACAGGATGGTCTACTACAGGATGGTAACTACAGGATGGTCTACTACAGGATGGTCTACTACAGGATGGTCTACTACAGTATGGTCTACTACAGGATGGTAACTACAGTATGGTCTACTACAGGATGGTCTACTACAGGAGGGTCTACTACAGGATGGTCTACTACAGTATGGTAACTACAGTATGGTCTACTACAGGATGGTCTACTACAGGATGGTCTACTACAGGATGGTAACTACAGTATGGTCTACTACAGGATGGTCTACTACAGGATGGTAACTACAGTATGGTCTACTACAGTATGGTCTACTACAGGATGGTCTACTACAGGATGGTCTACTACAGGATGGTCTACTACAGTATGGTCTACTACAGGATGGTCTACTACAGGATGGCTGCATTAATGGTTCTCTCTCTTTCTCTTGTTTTCTTTCTTTCACTCTTTCTCTCTTTCTTTTTCTCTCTTTCTCTCTTTCTTTCTCTCACTCTTTCTTTCTTTATTTCTCTCTTACTCTCTCACTCTCACAATTCTTCTTTCTTTCTTTCTTTCTTTCTTTCTTTCTTTCTTTCTTTCTTTCTTTCTTTCTTTCTTTCTTTCTGTCTATTTATCCCTCCCTCCCTCCTTCCTTCCTTCCTTCCTTCCTTCCTTCCTTTCTTTATTCCTTCCAGAAGCATTCCAGCATTCCTCTCCTGGCAGCTGCTTTTGAGAGGCTCTCACCCTGATGCTTGATTTTATCTGGGCAGACCTTCTTTCCCCTCCTTTCCTCCCCATGGTGTCCATACCGCTACACACAAAAAAGACCTTGATTTGTTCAATCAGGCTTGTTATTACAGGGATGGAACAAAAGCCTGCACACCCTGTCCCCACAACAGAATACAATAAAATACCATATAAATACTATTATAGCTCAATGGTCCTCAACCAGAACAATAATTGAATGAAGGGTTAATCTAGTTACCTGATCCAGAGTAGTCTGGGAGACAGAGTAGTCCTCCACGTCCAGCCGCTGCTGATGAGTGGTGAAATGGCTGAAGATGCTGGCCAGAGCGCCCTCATTTTGGGGGAGCTGGTACTGCAGCGTGTTGTGGTGCTTCTCCTTCAGTACACTACCGGGGAAGGTCTCTTGGACAAACTCCTCCACGGGGCCCAGAGCGGGTGGCGAGCCGCCCACCCTCACGATCACAGTGTAGCCGTCCCCAAACCTGGAGAAAACAGACACATGAATAAACACATACAGTACACATCAATTAAAGCATATGGACTGACAAAAGGCACACACATACACACAAACACAAAAATGTGAGGTTATCCAAGGTTAGTGCAATGTAGTAAATTATACACCATACCACACCTTTTTGGAATAATTTGTACGCTCCAGCGTATCACTTATTCGAATTCCCGAGCTGACTAGGTGAAATCTGTCGGTCTGCCCTTGAGCAAGGCACTTAACCCTAATTGCTCCAGGGTTGCCGTCAATAATGGCTAATCCTTGGCCGTGACCCCACTTTGCAAAAAACATATTTCCATTTCACAACACAGACTTGTACAGATTACACATTTGGACAAATACTGTATAAGCACCATAAAATGCCTTTTTGGAACAATTTTGCATGTTCCAGCAAATTCCCTTGATTCCATGTTCACCTTGCCCAATGTCTATGCACCACCCAAGCTAAAGTAATTCGCCTCTATTTCATCACTGTGCTGAATTTGGTGGTACCCTAGTGCTAACATAATGTGATGAAGGAAGGAGGGATAGAGGGATGGAACGTAGGAGATGGGGAGTGAGGGAGTGGGAGGTATAATTGATCTTAATTTCCCGGCTGGTTGAAAGCTCCCGGTGCAGCGAGTCGAGGAGCAGGTGCATCATGAACACCGTGAGTCGGCAGACTCAGCACACCCGAGAAACTTGTGAGTTGTTTGTCGCTCGAAGGAATGTTCACTCCTCCTACTGCTTTTCTCCCATCCCTCTCTTCTCCCTCCCTCCGTTGTTTGTTCTGGTTAGGTGCTGACGCTAGGAGCACCGTCGTTACATCCTGAGTTTGTACTAATCTATGAGTTGGCATGTAGAATTACCCATGGTACTTTGGTGTACCTACTGTATACAGTGGGACACGTGGGCTGCATTCCAGACACACAGTTTCTACACAGGTCTGCACAGATGATCAGATCTATTAAATACCTGGAGTGTTTAATATAGTTGGTGACCCAGATGGCGTCCTATAGGGAATAGGCTGCCATTTGGGACTGAACCATAGTGTTTATTATCTGGACTGTTTAAGTGTTTAATGTTTCAGCAACCACATCTACATTATATAACGGTCGTACAATCTGTACAGACTATGTGGAACACACCTGCTATTGACAAGGTTAGGGTATATAGGTTATTTTCTATTATTCAGACTTAAAGCGTCTTGATATGAGCCATTTAGGCCATTTTAAAGCCAATCCCAATTTAAGGACATACAGTATATTTTCAGAATGCCTCAACATCTCTCTCAGTGTATGTATACCTCTGCAAAGTATAATGCCTCAATCCCATTATTTATTTATATATTCATAAAATAAATTCAGAAAAACTGATTGCCTCAAAATAATTAGGCAATGAGGCCTAGTAATGACTTGTTTGGAGGTTATTGTGAACCCAAAATCAGATAAGTCTGACTTATTCAATTATTATCCAGGTCGCTTATGTACAAACAAAAACATTGTTCCAAAGACCTCAATTAATTACTTAAGGCACGTCACCATATGATGAGATTCACTCAATGAATCCATTTGTATAAAGCGGTGCGGATTTATTCACTTTCCATTTAATTGTGTATTCTTACATGAATAAAAATGTTTTCCCAATCAATGCACTTCTCACTTTGACATCAAATGCTCCCTCAAAGCTGGAATGGGCTACCAGCTATTACCATTCCTTGGCGTTTACGCTAAGTCTAGATAGCACAAAATAAGAGACTTTGCCTTGTTATTTTGTTGTTAGTGCTCTTATTACCCATTGTTTTCTGCTTAATGAATCCCCTAATGTTATATTTAGTTGTGGAAAATGTCCATTGTGGGCTGTTAAATGCTACATGCAAGCAGAGGCAGCAACCCCTTAATAGTAATTAGAGATATGGTGAGTAACCCTCAGCCTCTGCTATCCCAGGGAGCCGTGGGAGACGGCTGTGAAGCTCGGTGGTGGTAAAGAGGCGAATGGTTCCCCTGGGTTGACGGGTGAGTCATCCAATGCCAAGATGGTCGCTTGAGGTTTGAAGTGTTTCAATTACCATACTAAGGGTTTGTTTCAATATAGCATACAACGTAGAATCCAAGGCCAATGCATTGCTTCATTCTAAATTGTACGCTTCAATGGCTATAGGAACAGAGCCTAACAGTATATATTCAAAATTACCGTCAACTCCAAGAGCCTTTCAATGGGAATACATAATTATACATAATATCTAACAATCAATTATACATAATTATACATATCTCTGTGCTGATCGAATACTTTATTTGAAATCCTAGATCTGAAAACGCATTTTCTTCATTGCTCTGATAGCTAGAATGGAACATCAACATTTAAGTAGGAAATCACAAATGAGAGAGAAGATCAACTATTCTTTACCATCCATGACTTATCTGGCCAATTCTCTGTGATTACTAAGTCATGTGGACTTCTTTTCATAGCATTTTGAAATAGGCCATAAGAACAAAGTTTGAATGAACAAAGAGCAAAGTCAACAGAGAAGCCAGTAGAAGTCATCTGAAATACCATCCTTTTTGAGACTTTGCTCTCATCCAGTCTCATTCATCATCCAACCATGATGAGTCTGACAAACACCCCTCCATTTAGCGATGGGCTCGAGCCAGACAGGAAGTCGGCCGGCACTCAGAGTGGCGAGGAGCAGCCGAGCTTCAGAGGTGCCGAGTTCATTAATTGACGGGAGCGTCACAAGAAGAGGTTTCAGGCATACATGTGTAATCAAACAACGCTTTCCCAGCAGCGTTAAGAAGAGGCTGATCACTGAGCTCTCGCTCTCTCACTTTCTCTGTACTATTTGCTCTGCTACACTCTAACAGGAGAATGGTGGTATGTATTATTCATTTTCCAATCTCACCATAATATAAGTTATCATTACTCATTTTGTATTCACTACTTCTGCGACTGCTTTTCTATTATCTATATTGTCTTTGTCTCTACATTGTTGGGAAGGGCCTGTGAGTATTTCACTGGTAGTTTACACCGGTTGTTTACCAAGCATTCAAATTTGAGTTTAATTTTAATAAGATAATCTCGCCACAATGTAAAATGTAATCACCGTCCCTCATCAACTGTTTGCCCAATCCCAAACTGACCACTTGTTCCTATATTCCCCTATACTTGATGTACTTGTGGAGATCTGAGAGGATTGGAAAGGTAAAAGCAACATTTAAATAACTCTCTCTTGCTCGCTGATTGGCTGGCTAGGTGGTATTCTTGCCATATTGCTTAACACTGTACCTATCCAATTATTTTGGAGCTCCACAAATACACACAAGGAGGAGCTAAGGGTCAATCTGGGATTGGGTGTCTGTCTGTCTGCCTGTCTATCCGTCTGTGAAAGGTTTGAATCTCATCCAACAGTTAATTATTCATTCATTACTTAGACATTATATGTGCTCAATCATATTCATTATTCAAAAACACATAATTGAGCCCATACAGTATTATGTCTCCTATCACACTTTGTAAAGACCTCTTACAACATATCCAGCTATTCTTATGATTACATAATGCACTGTGGTCCCTACAAGGGCTGTTACAAGTGAACCACAGCTTTTTACAGAGATGCTACACTGACTGTACAAAACATTAAGAACACCTGCTCTTTCCATGACATGGACTGACAAGGTGAATGCAGGTAAAAGCTATGATCCCTTATTGATATCACCTGTTAAATCAACCTCATGGGAGGAGACAGGTTAAAGAAGGATTTTTTAAACTTAGACATGGATTGTGTATGTGTGCCATTCAGAGGGTGAATGGGCAAGACAAAGTGCCTATGAAGTGCCTATGAACAAGGTATTGTAGTAGGTGCCAGTGGCACCGGTTTGTGTCAAGAACTGAAACGCTGCTGGGTTTTTCACACTCAACAGCTTCCCGTGTGTATCAAGAATGGTCCACCACCCACAGGATATCCAGCCAACTTGAAACAACTGTGGAAAGCATTGGAGTCCACATGGGCCATCATCCCTGTAGAAAGCTTTAGACTTTCAGAGCATACAAGATGAAAAGCCGACAAGATGGCAGCACCGCGACTAGCTCTTAGGAAACTCTACAGTATTTTGTTTGTTTATGTACTATTTTTTACATTATTAGCTCAAGTATTGTTTTGTATCATTACATACAGCCGGGAAGAACTATTGGATATTAGAGGGGCGGTAACTCACCTGAACCACCAGCATTACGACCAGGATTACGACTTCCCCGGAGCAGATCCTTTATTCTCTCTCCCCAGAGCAATTGAACTTATTCCAGATGTCGACCCAAAATAACGCCAGCGGAGTAGAGGACTTCTGGTCCGACTCAGGAAGCGTGCACACCACCCACCGCTCCCGAGTATTTTACTCGCTAATGTCCAATCTCTGGATAATAAGGTTGATGAGCTTATGGCGAGAGTTGCTTTTCAGCGAGACACCAGATATTTTAAATACATTTCTGGAAATGTTCTGTCTGACTCTGTAAAGCCAGTTGGGTTCTCAGTACATCGCGCCGACAGGAATAAACATCTCTTCGGAAAAGCAGAAAGTTGGAGGAATATGTTTCATGATCAACGACTTATGGTGTAACTGTGATAAGATACAGGAACTCAAGTCCTTCTGTTCACCCGACTTAGAATATCTAACAATCAAATGCCGACCGTTCTACCTCCAGAGTGAATTTTCGGCCATCATTGCGACAGCCGTATATATCCTCCTTCAAGCAGATACCACGTCAGCCCTCAAAGAACTTCATTGGACTTTATGTAAACTCGAAACCACATATCCTGAGGCTGCATTTATTGTAGCTGGGGATTTTAACAAAGCAAATTTGAAAAAAAAAGCTCCCGAAATTATATCAACACATCAACTGTCATACTCACGGTGCTAACCATTGTTACACTTCCTTCCAAAATGCATATACCCCAACCAGAAACCGTGGATAGATGGGAGCATTCGCGCAAAACTGAAAGCGTGAACCACCACATTTAACCAGGGCAAGAAGACTGGGAATAGGGATGAATACAAACAGCGCAGTTATTTCCTCCGCAATGCAATCAAGCAGGCTAAATGTCGGTATAGGGTTGCAGTACAATGGCTCAGACACGAGACGCATGTGGCAGGGTCTTCAGACAATAAAAGGCAAACCAGCCACGTCGCGGACACCGACATCTTGCTAAATGAGTTATATAGCGAGTGTGTCCATCCTGGTATTGGCATATTAGATAGTAGCTGCACGCTGTTGGCTAGAGCACACATAGAGATGTGAGCTTGTATGGCCTACCACTTCGCGGCTGAGCCATTGTTGCTCCTAGATGTTTTCACTTCACAATAACAGCACTTACAGTTGACCAGGGCAGCTCTAGCCGGGCAGAAATTTGACAAACTGACTTGTTGGAAAGGTGGCATCCTATGACGGTGCAACGTTGAAAGTCACTGAGATCTTCAGTTTGGGCCATTCTACTGCCAATGTTTGTTTATGGAGATTCCATGGCGATGTGTTCGATTTTATACTGTACACCTGTCAGCAATGGGTGTGGCTGAAATAGCAGAATCCACTAATTTGAAGGGGTGACCACATACTTTTGGCCTACTGTATTTCATCTGTAGCATAATAAACTGCTTGCTTTCCAGATTAGTCATAGTGGGAGGACTACACAAAATGTCATCGTGTGACTCCAAGTTTAATTCGATATGATGGTTATTATATCAATATTTGCACATAAAAGCGTTTCAAACTTGTCGACAAGTTTACAGAAAATATTCTGTTTCCATCAGGCCTTCTTTTTATCCGACATGTACTTAACTTGCTTAAAAAGGTTGGAAACCTGATTACTGACAGTCACTCAATTAGCCCGTCAGCTAAGATTTTTTAGATTGGTAAATTAGTCCAGCGGTCAGCTATCTAAACTTCTAGTAATCATGGTTGAATTATTGACAAGGGGGCCCCCATTGATTTTGTTAGTCACTCATCTCTCCTCTCCCACATCTCCTATCCTCGCCCATCTCTCATCTCTCCCATCAGATTCTCCTCTCTGCTCTCCATCTTTCTTCTGTCCTCACTCCTCTCCCATCTCTCCTCTCATCTACCCTCTCTCTACTCTCCAATTTCTCCTCCATCTCTCTTCTCATCTACCCTCTCTCTACTCTCCAATTTCTCCTCCCCCATCTCTCCTCTCATCTACCCTCTCTCTACTCTCCAATTTCTCCTCCCCCATCTCTCCTCTCCCCTTTCCCATTTATCCTCTCTCTTCTCTCCCATCTCTCCTCTCCCATTTCTCATCTCCTCTCCCATCTGTCCTCTACCATGTTTCCTCTACCATCTCTCTCTTCTCTCCTCTCCTCTCTCCGTTCTAATTTCCACTCTCCTCTCCCATCTCTCGCCTCCTCTCCCATCTCTTCACTCCCATTTGTACAACCCCATTTGTACAATCCCTCCTTTCACCTCTTCCCTAATCTCCCATCTCTCCTCTCCCATCTCTCCTCTCCCATTTCTCCTCTCCTCTCCTGTCCAATCTCTCCTCTCCTCTCTCACCTACCCTAACTTCTCTCCCATCCCTCCTCTCCTATCTCTCATTTCCTCTCTCCTATCTCTCCTTTCCTCTGTCCAAAACCATCTCTGCTCTCATCAGTCATCTCCCAATCTCTCCTCCTCTCCCATCTCTCCTCTCCCCTCTCCCATATCTGCTCTCCAATCTCTCCAGTCTCTCCTCTTCCATATCTTCTCTCTCCCATCTCTCCAGTCTCTCCTCTCCCCAGTCCCTCCTCTCCTCTCTCCCGTCTCTCCTCTCCACTCTCTCCTCTTCTCTCTCCCGTCTCTCCTCTCCTCTCTCCTGTCTCTCCTCTTCTCTCTCCCGTCTCTCCTCTCCCCTCTCCCATCTCTCCGTCTCTCCTCTCCTCTCTCCCATCTCTCTTCTCTCCCATCTCCCCTTTCATCTCTCCCATCTCTCCTCTCCTCTCTCCTATTCAATCTCTCCTCTCCTCTGTCATACCCATCTCTCCTTAATTCTCCCAATCTCTCAACTGGCATCTCTACTCTCTCCAATCTCTACTCTCCTCTCCAATCACTGCTCTTCACTCTTCTCTCATATCTCCTCTCCCATATCTCCTCTCCTCTCTAATCTTTCCTCTCCTCTCCTCTCCTCTCCCATAGCTCCTCTCCCATGTCTCCTCACCTCCCATCTCTCCTCTCTCTCATTTCTCCTCTTCCATCTCTCCTCTCTCTGCTCCAATCTCTGCTCTCCTCCCATCTCTGCTCTACTCCCTCCCATCTCTGCTCTCCTCCCTTCCATCTCTCCTCTTCCCATCTCTCCTTCCTTCTCACTCTCTTATCTCCTCTCCCATATCTCCCTCATATCTTCTCTCTTCCATCTTTGTCCCTCCTCTCTTCTCTCCCATCTCTACTCTCCGATCTATTCCTCTCCTCTCTTCTCTCTCTCCTCTCCCCTCTCTCCCTTATCTCCTCTCCCATCTCTCCCTTATCTCCTCTCCCATCTCTCCTCTCTCCCTTATCTCCTCTTCCATATATTCCCTCCCATCTCTCCGTCTCTCCTCTCCTCTCTCCCGTCTCTCCTCTCCCCAGTCCCTCCTCTCGTCTCTCCCATCAATACTCTCTGATCTATTCCTCTCCCGTCTCACCTCTCCCGTCTCTCCCCTCTCTCCCGTCTCTACTCTCTCCCATCTTTCCTCTCCCATCTCTCCTCTTCACTCTTCTCTCCTCTCACATCTCTCTCCTCTTCCATCTTTCCTCCTCTCATCTTCTCTCTCTCCTCTCCTGTCTCTCTCCTCTTCCATCTTACCTCCTCTCATCTTCTCTCTCTCCTCTCCTGACTCTCCTCTCCCGACTCAGTTGGAGAGACCCTCCTGTGTAATTTAAAACAAATAACCTCCAGCTTCAGAAAGGGGGGTAGAGAGCTGCTGGAGTGCTGTGCATTTCTGCAGTGTGGAATGAGGGAGGGAGAGATTGAGGAAGAGCGGGAAAAGGTCACCAACCACCCTCATATTGGTGTCCGAGGGGGGCGAGGAGTGACGTGGAGGGGGGTGAAGGGAGTGGGGAAAAGGGTCACACCCCAGGCTTGGGTGGCCGTTCTTTGATCAGGCAGGAACTCCTCGATGGGTCACACACAGAGGTCGCGTGTAAGGGTCATCACTGAAGCTCCCTAGCAGGGAGAAGCCACAGGCGATGGATATAAACGGAGCAGAGGCATGTTTTATTCAAGGCTGCAGACATGGAGTTGAAAATACATACGGTACTGTTCACGAGGTCTGGAATGGACACACACACACACACACACTTCCGCTCAGACAGACAGACAGACAGACATGAATCCACACGGACACATGTACACACACACACACACACACACACACACACACACACACACACACACACACACACACACACTTCAAAACAAGTACTGCATACATCAACTCAAACATGTACACATACACATAATATATGTCTCATAAACAGACACCACATACATGCACACACATATGTTTTCTATGGCCAAATAGGATTTCACATACAGTATCTGTCCGTGTGCAACCGGTATTAAGTAAAGCTATATGCAATACGCTGATGCATTGTAAAACCGTAAGGGGTGTTATTTTCCCATCCATCTCAGACACTAACAGTCAGTTAGATAGTGTACTACTTAGCTACAGTGCACCCAAGTCTATCCACAAATCTCAAAGCCAACTTCCTTAGATTGATCACAACTTTTAGATGCTCTTATAAAACTCTCCGGCTCTTACCTAAATGCATTAAAGGCACTTTGCAGCTTTCATTTATATTTTATTTCACTCCTTTGCCTTAAAAGGTCCAATGCAGTCATTAATACCTCAATATCAAATAAGGTCTGTCTGGGTAACAATTAAGTACCTAACTGTGATTGTTTTCAATTAAAATGGTAAAAACTATTTTATGCTTCTTAGAAAATAGCAATTTCTCAAGCAAGAATTTAGCAAGCACTGTCTGGGAGTGTTATAAACTGAAATGTGTTGTTATTGGCAGAGAGGTTTGGAACTCTCATTCTTATTGGTCTATTAGGCAGGACAAAACTCCATTCCACCAAAACAGGTTGAAATTTCAGGTAGTCTTTTACACTAAAACAGCATTATCATCATTTTCACAATTTCACAGTATTTTTCCAACCTCAGTGTGGAAATATACACTGATCATACCAAAAATGAGGAACACCTTCCTAATATTGAGTTGCACCCCCCCCTTTTGTCCTCAGAACAGCCTCAATTCGTCGGGACATGGACTCTACAAGGTGTCGAAAGCCTTCCACAGGGATTCTGGCCCATATTGACTCTAATGCTTCCCAGTTGTGTCAAGTTGGCTGGATGTCCCTTTGGGCGATGCTGTTCTTGACACAAACCGGTGTGCCTGGCACCTACTACCATACCCTGTTCAAAGTCTTTTGTCTTGCCCATTCATCCTCTGAATGGCACACATACATTTACATGTTTTATTTTTTATTTAACCTTTATTTAACTAGGCAAGTCAGTTAAGAAAAAAATCTTATTTACAATGACGTCCTACACCGGCCAAACTCGAACAACACTGGGCCAATTGTGAGCAGCCCTATGGGACTCCCAATCACGGCCTGTAGTGATATAGTCTGGATTCGGGGAGAAAAAAAAAAAGTTGAGATGCAGCAAAAAATAGCTTCTGCTAGCTGCATAACCCCTTATTCTCCAGACACATGAATGTTGTGTTTTAGTTAACCGTTTGGACCCCAGGAAGAGTATCTGCTGCTTTGGCTACGGCTAATTGGGGATCCTAATAAAATTCTAAATACTAAATGTGAATGATGTCAATCATAGGCACAGAACTTCAGCTTCCTGCGTCCTTCTCCCTTCCCCTGACAAGCTTATAGGGGAGCTTGGAAGCTATTTTATTGCAGTGCACTTAATTTCAGTTTACTTAACACCTGGGAGCCAACTGGATCTGAGGCTCCTGGATTGTAAAAAGTATATTTACAGCCACTTATTAATCTCCCGGTTCTCTTTTTGGCTTTCATAAATGCTCTCCTCCGACGAATGATTGATTCGAAATGAAACAGAGCCGACCCAGACATGAACCCAGATAATGAAGGGCGTCCTCATAAAATATTATCTGTCCCCTAACTGTGTTAAGAGGGCTCTCTCTGATTTGAATGGTGCCATTTCTACTTATTTTGGGCCTGATTGATATACAGGGGCGGGTTGTGAAAACAATGAGGCTCCAATAAGAAGGTGGGTAGACAGGTCATGGGTGTGGCCTGAAGAGGGCAGCACAAACAAGGGTGGGTTGAGGCTCCACCACCAACTGAACGAGAGAGAGGCAGCAGGAAGATGAGAGAGAGAGGGGCAGCAGGAGGATGAGAAAGAGAGAGAGAGAGGGGCAGCAGGAGGATGTGAGAGAGAGAGAGAGAGAGAGAGAGAGAGAGAGAGAGAGAGAGAGAGAGAGAGAGAGGCAGCGGAGGATGAGAGCGAGAGAGAGAGGCCGAGGAGGATGAGAGAGAGAGAAGCGGAAGGAGGATGAGAGAGAGGCAGAATGAGGATGAGAGAGAGAGAGGCAGAGGAGGATGAGAGCAAGAGAGAGAGAGGATGAGAGAGAGAGGCAGCAGAGGATGAGAGAGGCAGCAGAGGATGAGAGAGTGAGGCAGTAGGAGGATGAGAGGGAGAGACAGGCAGCAGGAGAATGAGAGGGGGAGAGAGGCAGCAGGAGGATGAGAATGAGAGAGAGGCAGAAGAGCATGAGAGAACGAGGCAGAGGAGGATGAGAGAGAGAGAGACAGAGGAGTATGAGAGAGAGAGAGAGAGAGGCAGCAGGAGGACAAGAGAGAGAGGCAGAGGAGTAAGGGGGTGGGGTAATGAGAAGATGGAGAGGAGGAGGATGAGGGGAGGTGGAGTTAGGAGAAGATGGAGAGGGAGAGAGTGAGTGGGTGGGGCAATGAGAAGATAGAGAAGGAGAGGGTGAGGGGGTGGGGTAATGAGAAGATGGAGAGGAGGAGGATGAGGGGGGTGGGGTAATGGGAAGATGGAGAGGGAGAGGGTGAGGTAATGAGAAGATGGAGAGGAGGATGAGTGATACACCCCCCCCCCCCCCCTAGTCACACACTGATGGAACTCTTCCCATGTCCTAATCTGCAACATCTTGGGCAATAGTGAGATTTTGCGTAAACACACCCCTCCCTCACAGCATGGTCGGGACATTTACATAAACAAGCAGAAGAAAAGTGATGCCATGCTTCCACAGGTAAATGTAAATAGATTACGTTGCAGAGTGGTTTGCGCAGCTTGACTTTAAAGATGGTCGATCAAACGCTCTGCTACCACCCTCCCCCCAGTCCCGGTTCTGGGAACGCGTGGCAGAGGAAGAGAGTGGAAAGGAAAACAGCGGAGACAGTCCTTAATTGCCTTTTCAGTCATTAACAGGGCCCACACCTCATGAAACATGAATTACGCGAGCCGAGAAAGAGATAGCGACACTTAATTAGAAATTATTCACTGTGTCGCAAGAACTGAGCGATAGCATTTCAACAGCCTCCCCCGAAACAACTCTTCACGCAACCTGAAATTACAAACAAAATAACAGTCAATGCTCATGTAACGTTTATCTATTTTTTTTGCCTGCTTTGGTCTATGAAGTGAGACAATTAAGTGATTGATTGGCTGTGGCTGACAGCATAGACTATACAGTAGACTAGAGTATGGGTTAACCCATTCAGCGCATCCCTCTTCCCTCTGTCCACATCCCGTAACTATACAGTGTTGTTCATAAATTATTTAGGGTAGCCTCGTTGTCCCTAAGGACAGGAAGTCATTGACACAGAGGAACATCTTGGAGGGACAGGCTAGCCTATCGCTTTCCTCCTCCCATTCTCACTCTCTTTCTCCCTCCCTCTTTCTCTCTCCTTCTTTGTCTTCTTCTCTCGCACTCTCTTTTTTATGATTTAACTGCTACGGAGATGATATGACATCAACCCTCTTGATGGGAAATTTCGTTGACACCCGTTGCTCACTTCAGCATCAGACCTAACATAGGCATACATTCCCCAATCGCCCTCCACACTCACTCGTCCTCTCCCCACTATCTAACTTGAGAAATGGATTGCTCCGCCACCCACACCATCACCCCTCGTCCCTTTAGTCTGTATTATCCTCCTAGAAGATCACACGATACTGCAGTAATAATGTCAACCCCCCCCAGCCCAACATAATGGATGGCCCCACCCCCACCACTGCCACCCTCATCACCACATGTGAGATGGCCCAAAAGGGGGTTGGCCTTGTGGAAATGTCAGGTGAATATCAGAGAGCATACTTAAGTGCCGGGTTTAAGGTCAGGGGGAGATTGGAGATGGAGCCTGACTAAATGTGTTAATAGGCGTGTATAAAGGCCATTACTGGATGGGTAAAGATGGACGAGTCAGAGAAGGATTTATGTTCACCGCCAAAAAAGCTTGTGGTTTAGAACAGGGGTTCCCAACCTTTTTCCCAAGGACCCCCCCTTTTGAATTATTGTTTATTAAATAAATGTGTTTAATTTCAGCGACCTTGGAACATTTTGTTGCTATTTTATAATAATAATAAGGATGAAAAGGAAAAATAGTCTAGACACAATGTCCAAACGTTAATCCGCTAACAAGTTTTTTGTATTATTAGAATTGATATGAAACTGTAATTGAATTATACATATTTTTTACAGAAAGTGAATATAAAAAATGATAGCGACAGAGTCACACGTTGCTAAACATTACTTCCCAAGCCAAGTGCTGGAGACGAACCAAAGATATTCCAATGTGCACAAGAGGTCATCGGGCATTTTACTGATTGATTCTAGGCTAAAGAAATTGCGGCAAAATATGACGTTATAGATCGGTTTATACATTTGTGAATTGAGGCGTCACTACAGACCCGGGTTCATAGTGACCCATGAGGCGGTGCACAATTGGCTCAGCGTCGTTCGGGTTAGGGGAGGGTTTGGCCGGCCGAGATGTCCTTGTCCCATCGTGCTCTAGCGACTCCTGTGGCCGTGCGCCTGCAAGCTGACTTCAGTCGTCAGTTGAACAGTGTTTACACCGACACATTGGAGTGGCTGGCTTCAGGGTTAAGCAAGCAGTGTGTCAAGAAGCAGTGCGGCTTGGCAGGGTCGTGTTTCGGAGGACGCATGGCTCTCGACCTTCGCCTCTCCTGAGTCCATAGGGGAGTTGCAGCGATGGGACAAGACTGTAACTACCAAATGGATACAACCAAAGAGGCTAAAACAACTAAATTACAAAAATAATAATAATTATAAAAATGTACCTCTCAAATTAAGGAAGGTCCCGCGACCCCCCAGGAAACTTAGTTTGGGAACCCTGGTTTACAGTGATATGGATCAGATGGATGCATGTTCATAAACATAAATGTCCATTGGGGATAAATAAAGTATTTCTAATTGAATTGAATTAGTCATTAAATTCAATACGTGAATGAGAGGAAAAACCAAGGTGTGCAATTTACATAGATATAACCTTAATTCTAACCCTGTACTGTAAATACTAAAATAGTAATAATATTTACTACAACATCATTAAAGGGGCAAAAACAACATGTGCTATTAACATAATAAATAAAGTCTCTATGGAATTGTAGACTAATATTTGTTTACTTCACCATGTTGAATTGAACGTTTATTAAATTCAAAATACATTTCTACATGTTGTTTATCACACAATGTTCATGGCAACTGAACACATACATTGTAGGAAAAATAATGGACATATCAATCCCATATTTCCCAAGGACACACTCATGTCACAGCTAAGAGAGTGAGAGGGTGGGTTGATCAATTATGGCAAGACCAGCTACAATAGCATGAGTGGGGGGTAGTGAGAGCAAATTTCCATAATGTTCTTGAGAACTACCAAGAAATGGTCACCTCTGATTCTGAGACACACTGATGATGTATGAGTCATTATAAACTGGGTGGTTCGAGCCCTGAATGCTGATTGGCTGACAGACGTAGAATATCAGACCGTATATCACACGTATGACAAAACAATAATTTTTACTGCTCTAATTACGTTGGTAACCTGTTTATAATAGCAATAAGGCACCTCAGAGGTTTGTGATATATGGCCAATATACCACGTTGTGTCGTACATAAGAACAGTCCATTGGCCATATACCACACCTCCTCTGGCCTTGTTGCGTAATACTAAAATCCCTTTATCCCTTTATAAGGGTACTGGATTTCATAGAATACAGACAAACCTTAGATAGCATCATGCCTACGTACTGTACATGTGTGTGTACCTAAGGCTAAAGATCAATAGCATTTCTGTATGTCACTCCTTTCGCAAGGCTTAAGTATAGGTTGTTATACACTGTACAAAACATTAAGAACACCTGCTATTTCCATGATTCCATGATTAGGTGAATCCAGATGAAAGCTATGATCCCTTATTGATGTCACTTTTTAAATCCACTTCAATCAGTGTAGATGAAGGGGAGGTTATGGTAGCTTGACACAACTGTGGGAAGCATTGGAGTCAACATGGGCCAGCATCCCTGTGGAAGGCTTTGGGCACCTTGTAGAGTTCATACCCTGACGAATTGAGGCAGTGTACCTTGTATTGGAATTTTCCCATTAAGAGTATTAAGGCTGTGGCCTGTGGTCTGGCAGTTAGTGCCGCTTTCGAGGCCTCACCTGCTCTTAAGATGCTGGATGCTGCCCAGACACTTGAACTGTCCATTCACCATGATGGCCATGCGCGTGCACAGGGCCTCACACTCCTCCATGCTGTAAGAGACAAAGGGAGAGAGCGAGAGAGAGAGAGAGAGCACGAGAGAGAGAGAGAGAGAGAGAGAGAGAGAGAGAGAGAGAGAGAGAGAGAGAGAGAGATTATGTACTATAGGACAACATTTGTCTACTCTATGCAAACATTAGTCAAAAGATTTGCAGACACAAAAGACACAAAAGTCAGTAAGATAATATTTTTTCCTGGTTTGGTTGTTTTCGATCCCATGCTGCTTTATTCAATTGACACCCAATGTCCTTTCTGTACCCATAGAGCTGACTAGTAACATATCATATGTGACCCGTTCACAGGAGAGGCATTTGAACATCTTTTTTTTTTCTTTTTTTTATTTATTTATTAATTTTTTTAAATGCCTTCTGGAACATGTGACCTTAATAACAAACTTGTATTCCATCTGTAAGAACAAATACAATTGTTAAATTACGAGCATAGTTGGTTTAGCCAGGGAAAAAGACAGGAACCTTCCCGCTAGCCATGATTGGCTGAGATAATGGATAGGCTGGACATGCCAGGAGATGAGTTTGGATTGGTCTGCCATGTAGCATATTTCTGTTTATAAAGTAATCTGTTCACTACCACATATTTTTTGAAAGATATAAAGTTAGCCATAGAGAACTACAAAAGTTTTGCAACTTTTCTCAACAACATTGATGCCCTGAATTTAGCAGGCGCTATAGACAGATCAGTTGGAAAAAGTTGTGATATGCTACTTTCTTGACACAGAGTGACTTGACACAACGCTGGCCAGACAAGATGTAGCTACAAACAAAAACAGAGTTAAATGGTTCCAGTCTGCCGTGAAGCGTTCATCCATGTATACGGATAAGAGTCTAGCTACATTTTCAGATAATCTAAGTTTCTATTTTTGTCAGAAAGATGTTTTTATTGCAAGTTAAAGCTAGCTAGCTTGAGCTACCTGCAGATTCAAACTACAGCTATGACAATCCGTTTGTATTGGTATTAGTATGATTTGGGATCATGTCTGTTCATTGTTTAGCTAGCTAGATTTTTAGCTAGCTACATGTCTAAACAAAAGACTCTTTGCCAGATGATTACATGACCCATCCAATTAGCCAGGTGAGTTTGGGGGTGATTACGGACATCTACTGTATTTCAATGCACATGTGTACATGTCTAGACAATAGTCCAGCTAGATGTGGCTGGGGGGTGTTTATAGCATTTCTTTCACATTTCATCAATTTAGACAAGTGTGTTTGGGTAAGCATCATTCTAATACTTATAACATTTGTATAAAATATTTATATAAAATCAAATAAAATCAAATTTAATTTGTCAGGTCCACCGAATACAACAGGTGTAGACCTTACAGTGAAATGCTTACTTACAAGCCCTAACCAACAATGCAGTTTTTAAGTAAAAGAAGTGATAGGTAAACAATAGATAAGTAAAGAAATAAAAGCAGTAAAAAAACAGTAAAAATAACAGTAGCGAGGCTATATACAGGTGGTACCTGTACAGAGTCAATGTGCGGGGGCACCGGTTAGTCGGGCTAATTGAGGTAATATGTTCATGTAGGTATAGTTAAAGTGACTATGCATAGATAATAAACAGAGTAGCAGCAGTGTAAAAGAGGTGGTGAGGGACACAATACAAATAGTCTGGGTAGCCATTTGATTACCTGTTCAGGAGTCTTATGACTTAGCGGTAGAAGCTGTTGAGAAGCCTTTTGGACCTAGACTTGGCGCTCCGGTACCGCTTGTCGTGCGGTAGCAGAGAGAACAGTCTATGACTAGGGTGGCTGGAGTCTTTGACAATTTTTAGGGCCTTCCTCTGACACCGCTTGTATAGAGGTCCTGATGGCAGGAAGCTTGGCCCTAGTGATATACTGGGCCTTACGCACTACCCTCTTTAGTGCCTTGCGGTCGGAGGCCGAGCAGTTGCCATACCAGGCAGTGGGTCTAGGGTTTTTGGGATAATGGTGTTGATGTGAGCCATGACCAGCCTTTCAAAGCACTTTATGGCTACAGACGTGAGTGCTACGGTCTGTAGTCATTTAGGCAGGTTACCTTAGTGTTCACACAGTCGTCCAGAACAGCTGATGCTCTCATGCATGCCTCAGTGTTGCTTGCCTCAAAGCAAGCATAGAAGTGATTTAGCTCGTCTGGTAGGCTTGTGTCACTGGGCAGCTCGTGGCTGTGCTTCCCTTTGTAGTCTGTAATAGTTTGCAAGCCCTGCCACATCCAATGAGCATCCAATGATTTAATCGCACCGGTGTTGTACGATTAAATCTTAGTCCTGTATTGGCGCTTTGCCTGTTTGATGGTTCGTCTGAGGGCATAGCGGGATTTCTTATAAGCGTCCAGGTTAGAGTCCAGCTCCTTGAAAGCAGTAGCTCTACCCTTTAGCTCAGTGTGGATGTTGCCTGTAATCCATGGTTTCTGGTTGGGGTATGTACGTACAGTCGACGTCGTCGATGAACTTATTGATGAAGCCAGTGACTGATGTGGTGTACTCCTCAATGCCATCGGAAGAATCACGGAACATATTCCAGTCTGTGCTAGCAAAACAGTCCTGTAGCTTAGCATATGTATCTTCTGACCACTTCTTTACTGACTGAGTCACTGGACACTGATTTTGATATTGCTACTATGCAAATATTTAAGTAACATTGCACTATACCGTCTACACCTTCTGTATCCTGTGCATGTGACAAATCAACTTAGATTTGATATAGTGTGTGTTTACCAGAGGAAGAACAACAGGACCTGCACCAAAGTCAAATTAAAATATAGGCCAAGGATTAGATAGTGTGTATTTTTACCTTGAGTTTTTCCTTATTGTAGGCTACTACTTTTACAACTTTTAGTCTTGAAATCTTTGGTTGTTTATTTCACTACCTACTCTGTTTAGCACATGGCCTCACATGTGAATCCTTAAATAGATTGGTGGGTCTAAGGCTTAAGAGTGTGTGAACAATGCTGAATGAGTGTAGACAAAGAAGACCTCTCCAGAAGGTGTACCAAAACATTTGACGGCCATTTTCTCAAAAGTGAGGTTACAAGTTTAGCAACTTTCAATTTCTCATGGTTCCTCAACTGCAGTGTATGATATACAATATTCTAGGTCTGAGTCTCTACTTTTATGCAATATAAAAAACACCATTAAAATGTTGCTACATAGGACTGAATCCAGGTGGTGGGTCACATATACTGTTCCTGTAGGCCCATAGCAATGCCTAAGAATTTTCCAAAGGGTTGAGTCATCCGTGGGAAATAGTGCATTTGAGAATACTAACTGCCAAAACAAAGCTTATTTATTTATATATTGTATATATTTCCATGAAAGTTATCTGAATAAAGTCGACTGTATTCCACATAGTAGGAAGGATCTTATTTGAATACACTGCACGTCAAATTCATGAGCAATTTTAAAGCTCTGTCTTTTCTTTGAAGAAAAAAACAAGAAACATTTAGCCTGCCTTTGAAATATGCTTGCCGCATCCACATTTCGCCAGCTCTGTGGTAAATACTGCGGCAAATGGACAACTTTTAGCTGAATAATAATTTTTGCTGGGATTCGCTTCACATTGTTCGTTCGGAGGGGAGAGGGCATGAGACGAGGGTCTAGTTTTTCATGCCTGGTTCAGGTCCAGAGAGCAGGATGGTTGGTTCCCGGGCTCCGGTGATCATTTTAGGACATCTCCTTTGACAGCCCTTGCTTAATTAGGGGGAGCGGAGGCGAACATCTGTACATTTTTGTTTTGTATTTCTTTGTGTTTCAGCTGCCGTTTTGGATGAAGCCCAATTCATTTCTTGCTGAGGCGGAGGCTTTGTATCGCTTTGTTGAGGGATGGAGCAATTAGTATTATGATGATGTAAAACCTGGCGAATGCGCCACTTGACCAACAAAAGCACCTGGTTGCAATATGGACGATTGGACGCAACTGAGCCGTGTACCCGCTATCGCTAACACAACAAATGTATTTTGTTTCTCAGAAAAATAACACAATATGGAGTGATGATAATGGATTCACAAACTAAACTTTCATATCACCCGTTTCCAACAGAATTTGAATTAAAAACAATATTGTAGTTTGGAGAGAGAACACAACGGAGTTATGAATAAACATGAAAACTATCCGTCTCGTTGTTTTTTTTTATATTTCCTGGATTTCTCAGTTTGAGTTAGAGTGTCGTACTGGTAATTACACCATTATCCACTCCACCTGGCCCATTCACTATAATTGTGTATAAATACATTTGCACACAGTAAGCTTAAAGGACCAACATATTAACTTTAAGTAATTTTTTATTTCCTCATGGTTTTTGAAGACCCTGCTTAGAAATGCCTGAATTAGATTAGTACTAATTATAGCACTAATACAATATATATATATATATAAATAAAAAGAAAGGGACTTCTTTCTTACCTTATCATAATCCCAATAAACATCTGTTGCAAAGTTGTATTGTTAATATTGTGTTAATGTTTTCAACCTTGAGAACGAGAACCAATTGTAAAACAGGAAGTTGCAAATCAGAGTCATACTCCCAAATCTAACTTGAGAGTTGTGCCTTAAAACAGTAAGAGAACATACCTGTGTGATGTTAGGATGACCGAGCGTCCCTCTTTGATGACACTCAGGATACAGTCCCACAGGAAGCGTCTGGCTTTGGGATCCATCCCTGTTGTTGGCTCATCCTACAGTAACGGGCATGAAAGCGTTCCCTCAATGTTTGACCTCCATCACGTTCTACGTTCTCTCTACTCCTATTCTCCATTCAAATTATCTCAATCTTACTTCAATGTTCCACATCCGTAGACAGATGTTAAGCCTAAAAGGATTTTCCATTTAAAAAAAATATTTTAGTACTTTCTTAATTAGTCCACTGTTAATACAATCACAAAAAATATTAAAATATTGTTTTTGTGTGAACTATCCCTTTAATATTTATTTTGGTCAATGGTTATTGTAATTAATTATATACAGGCAATCAATTGATTCATAATGACATGGTCAGGCTGTTGAAATGACAGATTTGGCCTTTAACCCTGGTCTCATATCCCTATAGCCCTGACACTAGACTGATATGCCCCTTCCAGTTGGAAGAGGACTACATTTAGACATGAAAGCATACTGAATGTTTCAAAGGCTTCTGCTACCAACACTATCCAGTGGAATCAAAGCAGTGTAAAGGAGCTTTTGGATTTGGGGAGGCTACATGTGGAGAGCCGAGGGCATCAGTCACTTTTAGACCCAGCCAAACAAATTCCCAGGGGACTTCTATCTTACAGACATTTTGAATGCAATATGAGCGCACACGCACGCACGCACACACACACTCGCCCTCTCTCTCATTCCCCATTCCCTCCCTCTCTCCCCGGGCTAGTCTGTCCATGGACGATTAGAGAGAGACAGGACTCAGTCCATTGACTGTGCTCCAGCCTCCCTTCTACACTGCCAGAATCCCCCAAATCCCACTAGGGATCTCCATCACCATGCCGACTGTGTCCCTGTGCAAAGCCGACATGGCGCTGCCTTAAGGCAACCAAGCAAGACGCAGTGTTCTACCTGCCACACAAATGGAAACTCACTCTAACAGTACATTATCCGTCTGTCTCAAAGTTGCGAGCCAGGCCCACCAAACAAATGCAAGTAAACTATCTGTCTGAATGAACATCTGCACTGTGAACATCTGCACTGTGTTGGAATATGAAATAATCAAATCAAATTGTATTTGTCACATGTGCCGAATACAACCTTTATGTGAAATGCTTACTTACAAGCCCCTAACCAACAACACAGTTCAAGAAATAGTACATATAGGAGAGGTAAAGTGAATATGCATAGATGATATTCAGCGAGTAGCAGCAGTGTAAAAACAAAGGGGGCGTCAATGTAAATAGTCCAGATGGCCATTTGATTAATTGTTCAGCAGTCTTATGGCTTGGGGGTAGAAGCTGTTAATGAGCCTTTTGGACCTAGACTTGGTGCTCCGTGCGACAATAGAGAGAACAGTATATGACTTGTGTGACTAGGGTCTTTGACAATTGTTTTGGGCCTTCTTCTGACACCGCCTAGTATATAGGTCCTGAATGGCAGGAAGCTTGGCCCCAGTGATGTATTGGGCCTTACGCACTACCCTCTGTAGCGCCTTACGGTCGGATGCCAAGCAGTTGTCATACCAGGCGGTGATGCAACCGGTCAAGATGCTCTCGATGGTGCAGCTTTTGAGGATCTGGGGACCCATGCCAAATAGGGGATATTGTGTAGGTAGGCTACATGGTGTACCTACAGTCCCTTCGGAAAGTATTCAGACCCTTTCACTTTTTCCACATTTTGTTACGTTACAGCCTTATTCTAAAATTGATTAAATAAATACAAATCCTCAGCAATATACACACAATACCCCATCATGACAAAGCGAAAACAGATTTTTTGACATTATCTGACATTTAAATATATTTTTTAACTGAAATACCTTATTCACGTAAGTATTCAGACCCTTTGCTATAAGACTTGAAACTGAGCTCAGGTGCATGCTGTTTCCATTGATCATCCTTGAGATGTTTCTACAACTTGATGGGAGTCCACCTGTGGTAAATTCAAATGATTGGACATGATTTGGAAAGGCACACACCTGTCTATATAAGGTCTCACAGTTGACAGTGAATTTCAGAATTAAGAATTACAATTCAGAATTAAAACCAAGCTATGAGGTCGAAGGAATTGTCCGTAGAGCTCCGAGACAGGATTGTGTCAAGGCACAGATCTGGGGAAGGGTACCGAAACATTTCTGCAGCATTGAAGGTCCCCAAGAATACAGTGGCCTCCATCATTCTTAAATGGAAGAAGTTTTAGCTGGCCGCCCGGCCAAACTAAGCAATTGGGGGAGAAGAGCCTTGGTCAGGGAGGTGACCAATAACCCGATGGTCACTCTGACAGAGCTCTAGAGTTCCTCTGTGGAGATGGGAGAACCTTCCAGAAGGACAACTATCTCTGCAGCACTCTACCAATCAGGCCTTCATGGTAGAGTGGCCAGACAGAAGCCACTCAGTAAAAGGCACATGACAGCCGACTTGGAGTTTGCCAAAAAAACAATATTCTCTGGTCTGATGAAACCAAAATTAAACCATCCCTACTGTGAAGCATGGTGGTGGCAGCATCATGTTGTGGGGATGTTTTTCAGCGGCAGGGACTGGGAGACTAGTCAGGAGAGGCAAAGAGGAATGGAGCAAAGTACAGAGAGATCCTTTATGAAAACCTGCTCCAGAGCGCTCAGGACCTCCGACTGGGGCAAAGGTTCACCTTCCAACAGGACAACGACCCTAAGCACACAGCCAAGACAACACAGGAGTGGCTTCGGGACATGTCTCTGAAGTCCTTGAGTGGCCCAGCCAGAGCCCGGACATGAACCCAATCAAACATCTCTATAGAGACCTGAAAATAGCTGTGCAGCAACGCACCCCAACCAACCTGACAGAGCTCGAGAAGATCTGCAGAGAAGGATGGGAGAAACTCCCCAAATACAGGTGTGCCAAGCTTGTAGCGTCATTCCCAAGAAGACTCAAGGCTGTAATCGCTGGCAAAGGTGCTTCAACAAAGTTCTGGGTAAAGGGTCTGAATACTTACGTAAATGTGATATTTCATTTTTTATGTTTTATTCTAGAAACCTAAAAAACTTTTTTCGCTTTGTCATTATGGGGTATTGTGTGTAGATTGATGAGAGAAAACAACAATTTAATGAATTTTAGAATAAGGCTGTAACCTGGTCTGAATACTGTATAACATTGCATTATAGTTAGTGAGGGGATCTGAATGATTTCCTGTGTCATAACTGACTGACTGGCTGAATTCATTCATTCATTAATGGGTTGGAGGGTTTGTGGGTAGGTGAATGGATGGATGGATGAATTAATTAATTCTTATCCTAATCAGGCGTGTTGGTGCAATATTTTATTCATTGTATGGAATCAGTAAGATTTTGAAGTGACTTGTCAGGTCCCACAGTTGGTCCCTCCTAGTGAGGCTATTCCATTATAATACTTGTTCAACCCTCTCTATGGCCTGCCTGATATACATTATAAGGGAAGAAATACACTTTGATTAAGATGCCATTTTCTTTCTGTGAGAAACGCTTAGCTAGGACATAGCCACCGACTATCCCTGTTCAAATCAATCCCAGTAGAAGGCTTTAATTCCTGCAAACAGCGTTACGTATGCTTTAAATTTACAAACGAGATTGGGTGGACTCTGAAAAATTAATTAAAACATGACCGGATGGCGACCCGACTGAAATACAGCCCCCTTTTTTCATCTACTAGTAATTGACTTATAATCCCCAAGGAAATTCATTAAGGATTTCCAAGTTTTATCCAGGATTTGTTATTTTTTTCCAAGCAGGCATACCAAGAAAGCATACATCCTCTAATTGGTTCTATCTCCTCTTTGCTGTACATGGAAAACTAAGTGGAATTCTATCTAGTCTTAATTGGCTAAAGCATTTTGGAGTTCAAAAGTGCTCTAAAGTGATATTCTTGCATCAGAAAAAAGATAAAGGAAACTCTCAATGAAAGTTGAATCACTGCTCAGGACAAACTTCGGTAATATAACCTGAACCATAAAATTGTATGTGATCTGTAAAATATCTTAATAAAGTGTTAATACAGCTATTAGGAGTTTATCATAGTGCCATATCAATAGTTTCATATCAAGGATCTCAAAGGTGTTAATAATAGGATGGTGTTCATAACATTGTCATAAGGCAATAACAAGGCTGTGTTTTGGACTGAGCCAATCAGCAATCATCTTACCAGGAAGACCACAGGAGGACAGCCAATCAGAGCCATGGCGGTGGAGAGCTTGCGCTTGTTCCCTCCGCTGTAGGTACCGGCTGACTTGTTGGAGTATTTGACCAGGCCTAGCTTTTGGATGCCCCACTCTGCCACCTATTAACAAAAACACAACATAGGAACTATTTAGATATATAATTCCAAATTGTATTTCTATGATATTAACACAACAATCCACATTGGTTTAGGTAGTCTGGGGCTGGCATTCTGCTCTCACACCCTCCCCCCTCCCTTCCTTTCCCCTGGCATGAGACATATGCATGCATGATGGTTGGCATAGCCACAATACTTTTTTCAAAGCTGATATGCTGCACTGTGGGTTTCTGGGCCACATCACAACTTAAAAAATAGTACTAGCCAGCAGGAACTTATCCAGGATTCATCCCCCTATCGATTCTCCAATCCCTATCCTCAGGTACCCCCAACCCAATGATCTATGCAGGCATATTTCCATTCCATTCCATTCCAACCATCCAGACATTCATTTACTCCCTATATTGACATGTTGGTGGACTAATGATGTTGAAATGACACCAGCTCCCCGGGGCTCTGCCTGGAGCCAAAATGGCCACCACAAAGCACAACTCAGTGGTCCCAACGGACCAGAGACCAGAGAAACTGGGTTCCTTGGCCTAGTAGTGTGAGATCAAAAGCCTGGCGCCTGGGCCTGAGGCTGAGGCCACTGGCTAGCTACCAGCCAAGTTTCTTTTGATCTTATTGTTGCTGAGGGGGGAAGCGAGAAACTGGGGGCCCATGGTGGGGCGGCCACACTGCTAGGCATGCTGGTGAATAATGTAAAGGCATTACCCGTGTACAGCTCCTCTAACCAGAACCTTATGTATTACATATGTCTTCTACTTCTATTTATCACTTTGACCAAGTGCGATGTGCTGTCTATGTCTGCACTTTCTTTTACGGTTGGGAGTGCATGTATTGTATAGGGGTCTGAAATTATATTAAGTTCTTTGTTCTCGTCCGTCATCATGACAACTATATAACCTTAGGAATCAAATGGTGTTACGTCATACAGGAACAGGAAATTACATCATGCAGGTCAGACCAGGGGAAATGTTACCATGGAGACTTCTTTCTCAGGTATGCCTCGTAGTCTTGCGTAGAATTCCAGATGCTCTCGTCCGGTGAGAAGGTCGTTGAGGGCGTCAAACTGCGGGCAGTAGCCCATGTTCTGGTGAACATCCCTCATCTCCGTCCGTATGCTGAGAGGAACATCATATTAGAACATATATTCAGACACATCCTGTAATACCACATGATTAGGATCCCTCGTCATCATCAAAAATAACACAATCTTCATGACGAAGATGATAGTGATAATGAAGATGAGTGATCTAAATGTGTCATCACCATCACCACCATCGTCATCACCATCATCCCCATACAGTAGGTACTGTCTTACATCCACCAACTGATTCAAACGATTCTCCTTTTCAAAAACTCAACACCTGGGTGATACCGTAGTTTCAGAGAGAAAATATGACCACTATACTACATTTAGAATAAATACATTTGGTTGTCTGGAGGTCAAAGAAGTAAAGAGTGTATAACAAGTGTTCCATATAGTATATCTCACAGAGGCTGTGTGAAAAGAAAAGGCCCTCATGGAACACGTTGATCCATTACCAGAATAAATATCACAACTTGGTTAAGAAAAAGAAAACTCTCCACTTTCCACGTGTTGTCTGGAGCCAAACATGAGGAACAACACAGAAGTTTAATTTGCATTACGTATTCTTGGTCCCAGGTGACTTTTTCACAAACAATATCTGTCATGGAAAATGAAAGGCGCTTTGGGGCATATCGTTGCTTGTCATCTGCAGTCTGAAAGCAGTGAAAAAGGCATCTACATTTGCATATCGAAAAGGAATGCTCTACCAAGCTCTACCCAGCACTGGGCCGGTAGGAAGTAATCGCTCAAGGGATGGAGGTTATTTGTGGCGAGCTTTACAAGTGTAAACACATTTAAGATTTGGGGGTTATGTTTCCCTCTATTTGTTGTTCCCACTGCTTAAAGAGTCACTCTCTCATCCTCCTCTCATCCTTACAGGAATGTAATGAGGCGAAAACAGAGGGTGGGCGTACTTCTGTCTGTTTTTCTTTCCCTGAAGGTCGAAGAGATCGCCTTTGATCACCGCTGGCAACATTAATCAACATTAACGTTGGCGTGTTTCGCTCCATCTCTTTGTTGAACACAAAGTAAATGATCAGTTTTCATAAAATGAATAACTATGGCAACACAACTGATGATGCAAACCAGTGGAGACCACAAGGAACTAGTTTTCATCCACCGATTGCCTTATATCGTTTCCATAGAGATGATTACTTCATTCGGAGCAGAGGAGAGGGAGATGTTCTTTCTCTCTAAATATGAAGGAACAAGACTCTTCGAGTGTACAAGGCATTTTTGTGTTTGTTTATTTGTGTGTGTGACTACGCGTGCGTCTGAGTCTCTGTGTGTGTGTGTGTGTGTGTGTGTGTGTGTGCATCTGAGTCTGTGTGTGTGGCACGAGGGACAGAAAACAAGAGTGGGAGTGAGAGAGAGGGAAAGAGAGGGTGTAATATGTGGGTGATGGAGAGTGGAAGAGAGAGAATGGGGAATGTGTGAGACAGCATGTTGGAAAAATTAACAAGCGACATGAAAGAATCCGGAGTTGAAACGGACGAGAAAACAGAATGTACAAGAAGTCGAGACGACCAGAGGGAGAGAGAGGAAGTGGGAGAGAGCCAAACCCAAAGTGAGTGAGAGCAAACGTTGCTGAGAAAGAGTAGGACTGTGTCCCAAATGGCAGCCCTATGGGCCCTGTTATGTAGTGCACTGTATAGGAATAGGGTGCCAAAACTCCCTCAGCTCTATCCCATAAAGGCGCATGGTCATTCCGACGTATGCATTGGCCGTACAGAATTTACAGAAGTCAGGGCATTCATACTTCTTGAGCTTCGCGGAGCAGTGCAGAGCTGTTGTGAAGGGAGTTGTCAAGGAAGTGAGTGTGTGTTTATACAGGACCTCCCGTCCCCACCTAGCGTCAACCAATCATGTCAATGCGGAGCTATACAGAGCCCTCCACATTGTTACAACATTTGAGAGATGCACAGCAATGCGATACAGAGCTCAATTTGTGTGAGTGTGTGTGCGCATGCACGTGTACATGTGCATCCGTGCGTGTGTGTGTGTGTGTGTGTGCTTACAGCCCGGTGGCTCCTCCTCACCTGTATCCGTTTAGGAAGGCCTCCCCTCCGGAGATGGAGATGTCCCCCGTCAGCATCTTGAAGGTGGTTGTTTTTCCTGCCCCATTAATCCCCAGAAGTCCAAAGCACTATTGACACACACACACACACACACACACACACACACACACACACACACACACACACACACACACACACACACACACACACACACAAACACAGTGGTGCCCTCATTAACAAAGAACATTGGACGAAGATATCCAAGATTTCCAACGGAGCATCTAATTACTTAACAAAAAAAATTGGACGAAGATTATTCATAGAAAAAGAAGCTCTACTCTACGTAATCCTTTGTTGAGGTAAAGCTATTGGTTGTAGATAATGTGTGAATCATTTCCTGACTCTGTGGTAGTCGTTGATGGCCAAGTATACTTACTGGTTTCAATAAATGGATTCAGTCATTCAACATACATGATTGGAATAGCGCTTTTGGTACTAGACTGTTGACTTACTTAAAACAATTGTATTGTTTGTGCTGTACGAACTGTGTGTCGCAAGAGGCAGTACTTGCGTCACTGTGTCAATATTATCGGAGTTATCCACACATTGAAACAAAACAAATTGACAGGAATTTATGTACACAATTACATAAGGCCGTTCAATGCCAACATTTAGTGTCTTACTTTAGGAACACCACTCATATATCCAACGGTCCACACGTGACACACACACACACACACACACACACAAACACACACACACACATTAAGACGCAAACACACACACACACCCCTCACCCATATGCAGACATCCTGGCCCCTTACAATAAGTCTGAATTTGTCCTGCTAGGTGACCTAAACTGGGACATGCTTAAACCACATGAACAAGTTCTAAAGCAATGGGACTCTCTAAATCTTTCTCAGATTATTACCAATCACCAAACACCCAGAAAAGGCTAATCTCCTCGATGTTATCCTCACAAATAATCCTGAGAGGTATCACTCTGGTGTTTTCTGTAATGACCTTAGTGATCACTGTTTTACAGCGTGTTTTTGTAATGGCTGCTCAGTGAAACGACCTGTCCTGATTTGTCATAGACACTTGGTTAAAAATGAGCAAGCCTTCCTTCATGAACTGTCTTCTGTAAAATGGAATATAATTAGCTTGACCCCCTCTGTCGAAGACGCTTGGACCTTCTTTAATGATATTTTCAGTGGCATTGTTAACAAACACTTCCCCATAAAGAAAATGAGAATTAAAAACAGGTTCAGCCCCTGGTTTGACCGTGATGTTGCAGAGTTACTCCACCTCAAGAATTGCATTTGGCGAAAGGCTCGGCACACTCAGGCATACTCAGGCTGACTGGCTCTCGTTCAGGCAAATGAGAAATAAGTGCACTCACGCTATCCGGAAAGCCAAAGTTAGTTACTTTAAGGAGCAGTTCTCTCTCTGTGGGTCTAAACCCAAGAAGTTCTGGAAAATGGTTAAAGACCTGGAGAATAAACCCTCCTCCTCACAACTGCCCATGTCCCTTAAAGTTGATGATGTGGTTGTTACTGACAAGAAGCCTTTCCCGTCCAACATTTCCTCATCTCCCACCCCATCTAATGCAACTAGCCCTGATGCTCCTCCCTCTTTTCCCCCTTCCCCGCTACAAAGTTTCTCCCTGCAGGCGGTCACTGAGTCCGAGGTGCTAGAGGAGCTCCTTAAACTTGACCCTTTCTTTTTTAAGGTTGCTGCCCCTATCATCGCCAAGCCTCTCTCTTAACTTTTTAACCTATCTCTCCTCTCTGGGGAGGTTCCCATTGCTTGGAAGGCAGCCACGGTTAGTACTTTATTTAAAGGGAGAGATCAAGCTGATCCTAACTGTTAAAGGCATGTTTCTATTTTGCCCTGTTGGAAAAACTTGTCAATAATAAACTGATTCGCTTTCTTGATGTCTATAGTATTCTCTCTAGTATGCAATCTGGTTTTCGCTCAGGTTATGGATGTGCCACTGTCATTGTAAATAAGAATTTGTTCTTAACTGACTAACCTATCCTATCTACCCAGCCTAACCTACAGTACCTACCCACCCTACCCTACCCAAACCTAGCATATACTACTTACCCAACCTAACCTACAGTACCTATCCACCCTACCCTACCCAAACATACACTACTTACCCAACCTAACCTACAGTACCTACCCACCCTACCCTACCCAAACCTAGCATATACTACTTACCCAACCTAACCTACAGTACCTACCCACCCTACCCTACCCAAACATACACTACTTATCCAACCTAACCTACAGAACCTACCCACCCTACCCTACCCAAACCTAGCATATACTACTTACCCAACCTAACCTACAGTACCTACCCACCCTACCCTACCCAAGCATACACTACTTACCCAACCTAACCTACAGTACCTACCCACCCTACCCTACCCAAACCTAGCATATACTACTTACCCATTCTAACCTACAGTACCTACCCACCCTACCCTACCCAAGCATACACTACTTACCCAATCTAACCTACAGTACCTACCCACACTACCATACCTAACCTAGCATACACTACTTACCCAACCTAACCTACAGTACCTACCCACCCTACCATACATAGCCTACATACACTAACCACCCTGCCTAACCTACCCAACGAGCCATTGAGTTCATAGATTTTTAAGTAGGCAAGTCTCGTTTCCGAACCTGTCCTGTGAAAGTGTGGCGGCAAGGCGAAGCTCGGGTGTAAATAATGCATGAAACAAAATATGAGATCCAGTCATATTTCGCTGGCATTTACATTAAGTTTTGGGTAAACAGGGCGAGGAGAATTCAGAGAATACACCCTGCCGCGTGTGTACGTGTCGGCGCTGGAGACTGTGTTGAAATCAAAGAGTTCTAGGATGTGAGTGTGATAGTGAGTGTGTGTATGAGAGTGAGAGAGAGGTAGAGAGCATGAGATGGATCAGGGATTTTATCACTGTACATGTTTCCAAAAGCAATGGGTTCCCTTGGTATCGACTTATGTGTGTGTGGCTCACCTCTGCGGCTGGAACGCCCACACACACCCTGTCCACAGCAGGAATCTTCTTCCCTGAGTACACCTGCAAGGAACAGACGGCATAATTAACCAGAGGGAGGGAGGTAAGAGACGAGGGAACGAGAGGCCTCCCCTCTCTGGACACGGATCTCAATGGCATCCTATTCTATATACAGTGCACTACTTTTGGCCAGAGCCCAAGTAGTGCACTAGTAAGTAGGGTGCCAATTGGGACGACAGTCAGCTACTCACTACAGTCTGTTTATATTAATTATACCATAGATAAAAATATCTTAGAACAGAACACCTGTAACCTTCATCAACTAGTATTTGCTGTACAACAATTCAGTCCATCTTACTTCAACATGGTCTTGCCTGCTCCAAACGCAATAAGTTGGTTTACCATTCAAAACAATATAATTCTCCCCGCCCCTCTCCTTCAAAAAGTCAAATTGTAGCCTATTACCACTTTAAAAAAACTAAGAGACATGGGCAGCTCACGACTCACACCAGATGATGTCATCAGTGTCTCCGGGTGATGTCATCGGAAACACTTATCTTCTTTTATCGTTTTGACTACAAGACATAGAAACACGTCGTTTTCACATGGTGCTGGAGATGAATTTGATGTTGAAAAAGGAGGGAATTTCTCATTAATTCACATAACATAAGATAATGGATAAAGGGGTGAAATAAGACTGCATACACTAGACTGCATACTTGGGCCTATGTGGCCATCTTAGGCTAAGGCTCAGTCAGGGGCAGACTTAGTGATTGGGAGGCCCCAGGCAGAGGCCAGTCTGAGGCCTTGATGATGTGAGGCCTGATGGTAAGTCTACCACTGTAACCCATTGACAGTTTACACAGTTTGGTATTCTTAGTACTATTCTGACTGCATAGATCTTGTAGAAAACTGCAGGTTAGAATGTGTCTGGGTTTCACTGCTCCTAGCTTGCAAACTAACTCGCCATTTGATATTGGAATTTAAATTTAACAGTTTTTTCTTCATCTTCCCGAGCAAATATCAAATATCAGCCACAGAGGTGCAGCCCAAGCAGGTTATTCACTCGCCTTAGTCCGACAAGTCAAAATTTGAGTCGGCAACATCGGCGCTGCTGTTGTGAGGAGCGGTAAACAAACCAACACTTAGACAAGTAAAATGGATTCGGCAGTCTACAATTGTAGATAAAATGAAGCACTTAGCATGTCAAGCAACATTTCCACTGCGGCAGACCAGGGGGAGCGAGTTTGAAGTGGTTTCAAAGGGAAGTTAGATGTATTTTTCTGTGTAAAAAAAAAAAACAGAAGCTTGACAAGGTTCTTGGCAGGTCTGGCAATTTAGATCTCATTCAGCACCTGACAGGAAGGACAGACACATCTCTACTCTCCTTGGGGGATGAATTCCAGGATAATTGTGTCATCTGTATTTCTGTCTAACTCTTCTCAGGTCTGAATCATAGAACCCTAGGTAAAAGACCCACGGGTGCATAATGGCATACTGTAATACTGTAATCTATTTATTTATCTGGATTTTCTCTGACCAGCCCTTTCCTATCCATGTAATGCAGGTGCTATGAGTTAGTAGTACAATGGACATGAGGAGTAAATGCATGTTTTATGTTCACTTCCTGGTCATTGCTACATTAAAATGAGTATATGACTGTGGGCAGGCCAGGGTATGTTAAAGGTGTGTATAAGCTTACTCTCTGGAATTACAAGACACCTTTACAATTCCATTAATGTTTGGAAGAAGTTACTTCTAGTCTCATGAAAGTGAATTAATATTTGGCCATGAAACACCTACTTACAGCTTTCTCTTACTGGTCAGTTTGTGTATTCGGAGCAGTGCCAATGGGGCAGAAAGTAAGTTACAACCTTTAGGTGTAGTGAAACACTTGGTTTGTAATTCAATTATTAAGAATCAACTTTAACTATGCTGTAGTAGCCAACCTTTCCCAACTCTTTCAATGGAGGTGTTCCAAATGGCACCCTTTTCCCTTTATAGTGCACTACCAGCGCCAGTTCAAGCCTGACAAACAACAATGTCTTATTCATCGCAGTGATAGCGTGTCAAATATACACCATGTTTGCTTAAAAGCCTGGGGGGGCATCCATTATTATTCTGGACTTGGACATGCTATTCCCCTGGATTGCATGCTACTTTGGGGTTAGCGTGCTGCGCCACATACTGGTACAATTCTAGTATACACGGGTGAAAGAAGTAAAGTTCTTGTCCAAACAAGACAGTTTAAGGATAATTCCCTCGTGTCCCGAACAGTGTAATGGCAGTTAATCAGATGAGACAGCTGAGAAAATCTGATGCCACTCAACGGACCACACACACCACACACACACACACACACACACACACACACACACACACAGACGGTTTAGAGAGAGAGCAAGGAGTCTGTATTTTCTGCCCCAAGCTAGGGTCACAAGCCAAAGAGCTAAACTAGTACTTAACTTTTTCGTGAAACACATGATATTAAAGGGACATTACACTTTAAAATCAAAGCATGTCAGACCTTTTCAGACCTCTAAATTAGTCTAACATCAAGATGAAGCCACGTTCCACAACATCGATATTATTCTACTTTTGAGGTCTGAAAACATTTGACTAATTTGAATTTATTTGTGAAATGCCTTTTTAAGTTGTTACACAGCACTTCAGTAATTGCAATTTCACAGTAAACACAGTGTGAACAATGGTCACCCGCCACACATAAATAACAACATTGACAGATCACATTAATATTTAATTAAATCATCAGAAATAATTCTAAAAGTAATTATATCAACGGTAAAAATCAAAATGCTGCTAGTCTTACAGTATCTGCCAAGCATTGAGCCTCACCGCTCGTAGCTCAAGTCCTAATATGGATACCGTACTCACATGACTCCTATAACATCAAACAGCTGTCACAGGCAGTGCGCCATAAAAAAGTTTCTCTCCTAGTTTCTGAGTGACTGGAAGGTCACGGTGACAGCGTGGGGCGTGCTAATGCTAACTGGCGGACGTGCCGTCAGAACGGACCCCATCGATTATGTCGCTGTGGTAACAGCTAACCCCGAGGTTAAACTGACCTATGAGGCAGCAGCAGCCGTTGTCGGGAGGTAAATGGTTCTTCCTGAGTGAAGAAAGAGAAGGAGGAGGAGACATCAGATAGATGATTGATGGGCTGTCAATCGCTTGAGAGACATGCTCAGATTTATGGCGAGACCAAGGCGATTGGGGTTGCGCACTCATTGATCAATTCGTTATCTGGCTCTATGGCTGGATTGCACCAGCTGTGGTGGGAGGCTGGAGCCTGCCGGGTGTTTCTCGATGCCTTCTGCACCGATGATTTTGGGTGCCATATTTCTTGTTTGGGCACTTCTCTGTATCTTCCAACCTATATAAATCAAATCATGTTGAGGCACCTTGAAGTGGCTTGTGGTTAGGTGTCTTTCTCTGTATGTCACTGTCAGTACTACAATAGTGAACCCAAAAACAGACGCATGACAACAAAACAGATTGGTCTAAAATGTTAACTTGATAGGAAGGTACTCTGCTGTTGTGATGCTCACCACTCCCTGTCTGACAAGGCATATCATAAAGGTGAACCGTACTGTACATAGCTCTAAGCCAACTTATCACAGGTTACAGAATGTGAAACAAGACGAGACAAGACCTTATGAAGTTACTCCTGTTCCCACCTTGTCTGCTGTGGGCGGCATTACATTATCCAGTCCCGACTGTCTTTTTCAAAGCTTGATCGTTAATTACCTCGGAGTGTGAGTGAGTGTGTCCGTAAGAGATTGAGAGGGGGAAAGATGGAGTGGGTGAGATGGCGCGAGATGCTTTGAAGAGACGTCAAGTTTGGACAGATGTCGACGAAGGGCTGTTGCCGCAGCTACGCTTCCTGCCGCCACAAGCTCGAGAGAGAGGAACATCTGGCGTCGGCCAGGGTGTTAATCTGGGCTTGATTAAGTGGCGTCCGTTACCCGGCATGCCATGCACCACTCGCATGTTCACTTTCCGAAAACCTTTGAGGGAGGGGGGGGGTGGGGGGGGGGGGGGGGGGGGGGAGAGTGAGAGAGAGATAGAGAGAGAGAGAGAGAGAGACACAGAGAGACAGAGAGATCTCATCGGTGTTGCCTCAGAAAATCCATACCCCTCCCATCCTTCGCACACTGTGTAGTGTGGAGTGACTACAGCTGCACCTCGCCAGCCTGCAGCATACTGTGACGGATAAGTGACAAAGTATGAAAGGAAAGGGAGGAGGAAACCAATAGACACAGCTGGGGTAAACGTTCAGAACTCCAGAATGTTGCAGATAGAAATGTAACAAATAAACCTGTCATAATGTCCAATGCTACATAACAGGAAATGTAGTATGCTTACTTACTTTCTCGTGTTCTTCTCATTTTTATATCTCGTGTGTTTTTGTTCTACCTTATTTTTAGTATTGATTACTGCATTGTTGGGTTTAGCCGGCAAGAAAGGCTGTACTAGTGCATGTGACATAGAAACTTGAAATCATATTTGTTCTATATATTTTCTATCTTAAGGTTTTGTAATGTAATGTCCTGAAAGGAAAGGCCTTGAGCAGTGAGGCCCCTGGATCCTATTCACTAGGAATAAAACATAAGCAGGCTGAAACTGGGAGGGACTACCTGATCTTGTCCAATAAGAAACACTTTCTGTTTTCCATTGGGAAATGTTTTGCTACGGCATGCACTAATGAAGATAACTGGTAGTAAACGGTGGTACTGTACCTTAGAGAGATTGCAGATTCTCAACAGGTCTTTCTCTGCGCCACCTTGATGGATGCGTGCACGTTCCCGTGCCACGTCCACATCTTCGTCCTCCTTGGAGAATGAATCTCCAGAAATCAGTCTGGGAAAAAAAAGATTGATTAAACCAAACATGCTCACCACATTCCCATAAAGCCAACAAAACTAATCCCAAATGATGACAAACTGTTAATAAACTACCTGACTAAAAGTATGTGGACACCTGCTCGTCGAACATCTCATTCTAAAATCTTGGGTATTAATATGGAGTTGGTCCCCCCTTTGCTGCTATAACAGCCTAAACACTTCTGGGAAGGCTTTCCACTAGATGTTGGAACATTGCTGGGGGGAGTTGCTTCTATTCAGCCACAAGAGCATTAGTGAGGTCGGGCACTGATGTTGGGCGATTAGGCCTGGCTCGCAGTCGGTGTTCCAATTCATCCCAAAGGTGTTCGATGGGGTTGAGGTCAGGGGTCTGTGCAGGCCAGTCATGTTCTTCCACATAGATCTCAACAAACCGTTTCTGTATGGACCTCGCTGTATGGACACCCTGCACGGGGGCATTGTCATACTGAAACAGGAAAGGGCCTATCCTTCATTGAAACTAAAGGGCCTAACCTGAACCATGAAAAACAGCCCCAGGCCATTATTCCTCCTCCACCAAACTTTACAGTTGGCACTATGCATGGGGAAGGTAGCGTTCTACTGGCACCCGTCAAACCCAGATTCGTCCATCGAACTGCCAGATGGTGATTCATCACTCGAGCTTGTGTACGGCTGCTCTGCAATGGAAACCCATTTCATGACGTTCCCGACGAACAGTTCTTGTGCTGACTTTGTTTCCAGAGGCAGTTTGGAACTCGGTAGTGAGTGTTGCAACCGAGGACAGACAATTTTTAGGCACTACTCACTTCAGCACTCGGCGGGCCCGTTCTGTGAGCTTGTGTGGCCTACCCCTTCGCGGCTGAAGCGTTGTTGCTCCTAGACGTTTACACTTCATAATAACAGCACTTACAGTTGACCGGGGCGACTCTCGCAGGGCAGACATTTGACTAACAGACTTGTTGGAAAGGTGGCATCCTATGATGTTGCCATGTTAAAATTCACTGCAAATGTTTGTCTATGGAGATTGCATGGCGGTGTGTGAGATTAAAACATTAAATACCCACACATTTTAAGGCTTGTCCACATACTTTTGTAGATATGCACTCTTAGAAATAAGGGTTCCAAAAGGGTTCTCCGGCTGTCCCCATAGTAGAACCCTTTTTGGTTCCAGATAGAACTATTTTGTTCTATATTTTCCATATAGAACCCTCTGGGGAAAGGGTTCTACGTAGAACCCAATAATGTTCTATCTTGAACCGAAAAGGGTTCTAGCTAGAACCAAATAGGGTTCCTCAAAGGGTTCTCCTATGGGGAGAGCCAAATAACCCTTTTAGATTCTACATAGCACCTTTTCTTCTAAGAGTGTAGTGTATATCCTAATGTTTTTCACTAATGGAGAATTTGTTAAAATGTTCCCAATAAAATGCCATTTCAACTTATACAGACCAAACACTCTCTCATTACTCAGAGAGAGTGCTCAGATGAATGTGGCTCACTGGTGATGGTGAAAGCTCATGTTTATGTGTTTACGAGTGTAGTTGATGCTCGTAAAGTCATTTTCGTAAATGGAGAAACATTACTATGACAACTTTGGTTTGTAATTATGTAAGGCGAAAAGGATAGTTATCCCAACGCTCAGTGATATTTCACTAACAATGTTAACCAGTAACATGATATCGGATGACGAATGCATTATTGAGCTAATACAAAGACAAATGGATAAAATAGGTAACTGGATTAACAAGGAATGGTTCTTAACATCTTTGATACTGTAATGAAACAGACTCATCCTCAATCTTTACTTAATAGCATTGTATTATTCTATTCTTGCCTGGGTTTGTAGCAGAACCTATACTGGATAAGGAGAGTGATGGTGAACATGACCGCCCCCTGGATGGCCATGGCACAGAGGTTCTTCCCCACCATGTCCCAGCTGAGGGGGTCCTGGAAACGGTCTTCCCCTGGGAGAGACCAAAAACACTGTTCTTCATCAAGAGAAACATACTGTAACTGCTATGTACCATAATCACGTCGGATGGGTGCCCCTGAAACTCAATGATAACTGTCTAAATCTCAGCGGCTCAGGACCACTGACTGACACTCATAGAACTGCCTTCCACCTTAGTCAGTGGGAGACATCTGAACAAATGCACTTTATTCTAAATGGAAAGCCCTTTCACTAATATATATGTTTCTTTAAAGCTGACAGCAACTCTCCCTCCCTCCCTCTCTCCCTCCCTCCCTCTCGCACTCTCTCCCTCCCTCCCTCCCTCCCTCCCTCCCTCCCTCTCTCCCTCTCTCCCTCTCCTTCCCTATTTCTCTCACTCTGTGCTGGAGGGATGATAACAGAAACGGAAGTGTTCAGTCTCATTCTCCCACAAATAGGCCCTCTCCAGACTAGCCTTTTAAGTTGTGATTGCTTTCCTCATTACGTTTGCCGCTGTAAATGATTCTCTAAAGGCTATTTCCTGACACATCTATTCCCCAGATAAAGCCTTTGCTCTCGCCTTTCATGCGTCTCTCTGCCTCTAAATCTCCCCTCTGTACATATCCTTTTTTGTTTTCTACATTTTGTGTTGAGAAGTGCGAGGGACAGCTACGGTCTCGTTATTGGTCAAATGTTAGTCCCCCTGAGGGACTAAAAGCTGCTATTTGGTAATGATGCAGCAACACATAAGAGGAGGAGAAAGTACTGTAAAAGATAGTGGTAACATCTATGGGCACTATGTGTGATGGTATGAAGAAGATGGTGTGAAGGCATTGTCTAAGTAGCTAAGCTATTGGTGTTTGGCAAATCTTAAACAAAATGTTTCACCTAATATTATATAGCCAGTGGAAAGTTTACTGTCATTCTGAATAAAATAATAAACGACAACACCAAAGCTAAAGCCATTCCTACTACTCATTAGAAAACCCTTTTGCAACTATGTTAGCGCAGCTGAAAACTGTTGTGCTGATTAAAGAAGCAATAAAACTGGCCTTCTTTAGACTAGTTGAGTGTCTGGAGCATCAGCATTTGTGGGTTCGATTACAGGCTCAAAATGGCCAGAAACAAATGACTTTCTTCTAAAACGTGTCAGTCTATTCTTGTTAGCCTTTTAAAAAGATAAACTTGGATTAGCTAACATGACGTGCCATTGGAACACAGGAGTGATGGTTGCTGATAATGGGCCTCTGTACGCCTATGAGAATATCCCATTAATAGTCTATTCAGCAACAATAGTCATTTACAACATTAACAATGTCTACACTGTATTTCTGATCAATTTGATGTTATTTTAATGGACAAAAACATTTTATTTTCTTTCTAAAAACAAGGAAATGTCTAAGTGACCCCAAACTTTTGAACGGTAGTGTAGGCCTTTACACTGAGTATACAAAACATTAAAAACAGTCAAAAGCTATGGTTCCTTATTGATGTCACTGGATAAATCCACTTCAATCAGTGTAGATGAAAGGGAGAAGACAGGTTAAAGAAGGAGTTTTAAGCCTTGAGACAATTTAAACATGGATTGTGAATGTGTGCCATTCAGTGGGTGAACGGGCAAGACAAATGATTTAAGTGCCTTTGAAGGGGGTATGGTAGTATGTGCCAGGAGCACCAGTTTGTGTCAAGAACTGCAATGCTGCTGGGTTTTTCACACTCAACTGTTTCCAGTGTGACTAGTTCACCACCCAAAGGACATCCAGCCAACTTGACAACTATGGGAAGCATTGGTGTCAACATGGACCAGCAACTCTGTGGAACGCTTTCGACACCTTGTAGAGTTCACGCCCCAACGATTTGAGGCTGTTCTAAGGGCTCAATATTAGGAAAGTGTTTCTAATGTTTGCTATACTCAGTGTATGTGATCTCTGCAAATATAGCATTTTGAACATTTCCAAAACAATTTACTCCCTGGTGTGGTATTTAAGCGCAGAGGTGGTGTGGGGGATGCTCACCAATGCTTTCGTACAAGGTGGCCATAGCCTGGTTCTTCCCCATGTCTATGAGCCCTCGACCCAGACAGAAGTGAGGAAAAATCAGCAGCACCTGCTTCACAATGCCATTGATTTTCGAGATGTTCTGTTGGGGAAAAAACACAAACAGAAAAAAGACATAATAATATTATTATGCATGACACATGAACGAGAACCCGCTGGATGCGTCTGTGTTGCACCCGCCAAGGCACGAGTCTGTCAAGTGACCTAAGGGAAGCAGCGGGTTTGGAATCCCTGGCGGCGGGAAAAGAGGGTTCGTGGAGTTCCGGAATTTTCCAACACTCGCCAGATAATTAAAGCACATCCTCGGTGCTCGCTCATCAGCGGAGGCACACTGCGTGCTTGAGTGGGGCGCCAAATGACATGGAAATGAGCGTCGGCTTCTTGACTAGTTATTAAGGTGCACGCTTACTTGCTCAGTGATGTCTCTCTCCCCCACGTTATGTGAAGGCAGGAACAGCTGCACCCAGATACAGATGGAAACTTTCTCATCCCAAGCACTGAGACTTTGACAGATGAACACATTCAGAGTGATATACACACCCACTTCCCACTTTCCCACTTTCCCACTTGCAATAAAAGACAAACCTACAGTCACACTATCTCACAAATTCACAGCCATCTTATTGGCTGTTTAATTACCCAGGTTATGCCTTTTCATATCTGGTCCTTACAGATTAAGCCACCCCTCCTGAAATCCCTTATCCTCCCTGCAGCTATACTGTGGAACGACGGTGCCTTTTAAAGCACACACGCCTTAATTAATTAAACGAAGAAGAAATGAAAGACAGCCAGACTGCACTGACTACTACACCGGCAGCCTCCGCTCTCCACATCACTTTTATTACAGAGGATCGAGGGCATAAAGAGAGGGGGGGAAGAGTGAATCAGAGGGATAGATGAATAAAGAGAGAGAATGAGAGAAAGAGAGAGATGGAGGAAAGATATTGCCACTTCTGCCTGTTCCAAAGCAAGGCTATGCATAATGCATCCGTTTGGTCTCAGGGTAGTCTTTAACGAGAGAAAAAACATACATTCCCTGTTTCCTCTTTTGGTAGACGAAAAGTGGGATGCATTTCATAACATAGCGCAATGTGGTGCAGCAGATGAGAATGATAGATGGCACCTTATCGTTGTCAGATTTATTCGTGGAAGATTGTTGCTCTGCAATTTTTTCCTCTAGTTTGAGGAATGGCATCAATGAAAGGATTTACTTGGTCTGCAATACAATTAAATGTTATATTCAATCAATTGTGGTTCACACACACTGTTTCTATTATATTTTAAGCATAGGTGTGGTTTAGAAGCATTATCCAATGGCAATGTCCACAGAGAGCTTTTGCAGCGTGTTGGATGTGAAGCAGTGAACACCTGTCATACACTCATAGAAAAAAGGGTTCCAAAAGGGGTCTTTGGCTGTCCCCATAGGGTAACCCTTTTTGGTACCAGGTATAACCCTTTTGGGTTCCAGGTAGAATAAAAAATGTATCTGAGCATTTATACCAGGGAGTAAGTGGGCAGTCCGGGCCTAATTTCCCTGCAGGCAAGTATGAATGCATAACAAAAAAATCTCATTGATCATGGTGTCAAAGCTAACTCTCAAAAGTCCAGCAATATGTCTGCCAATTCATCTCTGTCTTATTGAACTTCTACATGTTTTCTCAAAGACTTAAGGACACGCAGGCCAACTAAAATGTCAAGCATAATATCTTGGCTAATAATCTTGCCATCCATATAATGTATTACTTAGCTACATTTTATTTTCAACGCTAAGAAGCTCAATTTGAATATATCTGGTCATATCAACACATACTGGGCCCACTCCCACTGAACTATATTTGAAAGAGTTATTCATCATGGTCAAAAGGCTAAAAGAGCCTGAAGTTAGAAACATAAGTGAATTGAAAAAATGTAATAATAAAAGCAAACCAATGACCTTGTGCAGCCGAAGGCCCATTTGTCATTGTAGGAATAGAGACGTAATTCGAGATCGATATGTGAAATAACAGAGCTTCTCTCCACTGGTTGTTTATCTAGGACATCAAAGAGGTTTTTCGGCGATAATGAAACGTTTGACAATTTTCTTCATAGTTTTTTTCTTCAAATTTTCCAAACCATCTCCAAATGGGTTCTGAAAGGGAAAAATCTCCAAGGCTCTCGTCTGACCCATATTGCTTTAGTCTTCATATTCCCCTAGCATCGCCTCCATCTTCACCGGAGGGACTTCCGAAAAGGAAAATATATGGCTGGGAGCGTCGTGAGAACTGCGACCGTTAGCTGATTTCTCAAACTAGATGTGTAAAGGGAATTAAATTGAAACTTCATAATCAGTAATGTACAGTTGAATTTTCTTTTTAAAGGTTTTATTTAACCTTTATTTAACTAGGCAAGTCAGTTAAGAACAAATTCTTATTTACAATGACAGCCTACCTACAGGGACAGCCATAGTAGTACGGCGCCCCTGGAGCAAATTAGGGTTAAGTGCCATCGACAGGTTTTCACCTTGTCGGCTCGGGGATTCGATGCAGCAACCTTTCGGTTACTGTCGCCCTAAAGTTCATCCCAAATGGATTGTAACATAATACAGTATTGTATATACAAAAACACTATATTATACACTAAAAGACGCAGACAGCAGGACATGCTGATAAACACACATTTTCCTGTATTCAAACACATATTCCTCCCCCCACCACCCACACACATCACTACGCCAAAGCATGCCACCTCAAAGCATAAAGCACATCGTGTCCCTGACTAATACAGCCCCATCGACTTCCCCCCTCCTGACTCACTCTGCCCCTAACCTGGCCTGATCCATGCCCTACAGGCTTGTCTGAGTGGCTAGCGGCAGGTCTATTGACTCAGATGCTGTCTCGTGCATACAAGGCAGGCTGCGATTGATGCGATGCTCAGGGAGCATGGGGGGGATCTCCCATGCTACCTCGCTCGGTCTCCAGGCCATACTGGGACATAAAGTTCTATATGTGATGCTGTAGCCATGCTTTTCTTTTCCCTCAAGTTGTGGCTTTTTTTACCCATTCCCTCTAGACTACCAGTCATCGCCCCATCGGGGGAGTTATGCACTTTGACCTTCAGTGGAGAAATAAATGAATGAAGAGAACTTCCACTTTGCTGTTCCCGTTTTAGCTATAGCCGTTTTAGCTATAGTCGTTTTAGCTATAGTCATTTTAGCTATAGTCGCAGGGTGGAAGCAAGGAATGAAAGTAGGAAAGCGTGGAAATTGAGATGACGGAGAAAGATCGAGCTGTCAGATATCTCGCTACAACCTGTCGCGGTTAACTAGTGCGTGGTCTTGTGCGTTCTTATCTATGGTGGCCATTTTGGCTCCTCTCTGTTCATCTGGTTTATCACAACAGAACAGAGGAAATGTGGAAACCGACAACATCCCGGCGTGTCACAGCCTAGTCCCGGACCGTGGCCAACTACAGGGCTATTTGCATTGACATCCCCAGCTCGGCTGTCATTGTCCCCCGTCTGGCATGTCTCAATTGACCCTGAGAGCTACACTACACAGCAGGCTTTCCAATACACTAGGCAAATGCCCTTGACAAGGAAGAGCCTGGTAAGTCACTCTCACAAATTGGCAGCGACCGGCATGTGTTCCATTATTATTGCCAGAGCCCCTTATGAATATGATTCGCCAAAACAATACTTATAAATATATGGGAAAACAAGTGACAACAAAAATATGATTTTGTTTGATGGGGAGGTTGCCAGCGAAAAGACAAACAAAAAACAAATCAATGATGAATGACGGCAATGACGACAATGAAATCTCTGTGCAAATGAGGTTGCCTGATTATGTAAAAAGGAGACCGCCGATATTAAGCTGTGTCTGAGAAACCATAGAGTAGAGGGAAGATGAATGTTCAAAGGACAGGAGTGTATGACAAAGTCAGTGAAGACAAGAAATTGCTCAGGTTGGAGTGGAGATTAGAGTTAGCTGACTTTTGAAGCGGAAGCTCAGATGGGGGAACCTGATGTTGCAACTTGTCAGAGTGAAGTGTTTACAACGACACTCGCTTGCACACACATACATGGATAAGCACGCACACACATTCTCTCTCTCACTCTCTCTCTCACACACACACACTAGGGATGTGCACTGTTATTCAAATATTCAAATACTTGTTGTTAATGTTGGCCAATCAACGCAGCAGAGGCATGTGTGGCAAGTGTTCAGTAATTTAATTAAATATCTCGATTTGTAGCAAACTAAGGTCTACACCTGTTGTATTTGGCGCATGTGACAAATAAAGTTTGATTTGATTTGAAACTTTAAAATAATTTACTGTGGGGATCAAACTTGATCATAATAAACACATTTTAGAGGCCAAAACGGACATAAAAAAAATTTAATGTTTGGGCTCTGGCGATCATAATTTACATAGGTTTTCGAGGGCAGACCAGAGATTTTGGCACAGCTAGGTTTCTGCCCAGCAGAGCGGACACCGGAGGCCTGGTTCCAGTTTATTTATGACATATATCATAAATATATATATATAAATTCTTATTACCAAACGGCAAAAGGCCACGGCGGGGAAAAGAACGGTTAAAATAAGAAAATTGTGTCATTAGTATAAAATATACTGAAGTTACAGTTCATATAAGGAAATCAGTGAATTGAAATAAATTCATTATGCCCTAATCTATGGAGTTCAAATAACTGGGCAGGGGTGGAGCCTATGCCCTCCAAGGCCTACCCACTTGGCAGCCAGGCCCACCCATGGGGAGCCAGGCCCAGCCAATCAGAATGAGTTTTTCCTCACAAAAGGGCTTTAATACAGACAGAAATACTCCTCAGCACAGACATCTGTGGCATTGTGTTGTGTGACAAAACTGCTCATTATAAAGTGGCCTTTTATTGTCCCCAGCACAAGGTGCACCTGTGTAATGATCATGCTGTTTAATCAGCTTCTTGATATACCACACTTGTCAGGTGGATGGATTATCTTGGCAAAGGATAAATGCTCACTAAGAGGGATGTAAACTAATTTGTGCAAAACATTTGAGAGAAATAAGCTTTTTGTGCGTATGGAACATTTCTGGGATTCTTTATTTTAGCTCAAGAAAAATGGGACCAACACTTTAACGGTGACTAACCCAATTCCGTACAAATTTGCGCAACCGCTGCATTCAAACGAGGCTGCAATGAAAACTAATGGGACTGTAGTGACATCAAAATCTGGGGCGTGAACTACATTTCTATTCAAGCATTGATTGACATGGTAATGGCCCGATAGTATTGGAGAAAAGTTGAAAAAACGGACCCCTCTGACGCTGTACGTTAAAATGTGATGTGTCATGCCGTAACATACGGCACACATTATGCAACTCATTCTATGTCCTACAGCCTCTTTCCACCAGGTGTAGCGCTTCTCTTGCAGATTAGGAGGATACCTAGTCAATTGTACAACTGAATGCATTGATTTTTTTGCGTCATCATTGCATGCCTTCATGACTCTCAAAAGCCACTGTTAACTTCTGAAGATAACTTTAGCGCTGCCCTAAAAACCTGATTCAAATTCGACACAAACCTTCTAAAAGGTTTGTAATGACACATTAAATAAACTCTTTATAGTGTTTTATTTACATTTTAGAGGTGATGAGTTGGACATATAGGGTGAAAAAAGCCTATAGGGTGTTGGGCCCTAAACCGAAAGGTTGCTGGATTGAATCCCAGAGCTGACAAGGTAAATTATCTGTCGTTCTGCACCTGAACAAGGAGGTTAACCCACTGTTCCCCGGTAGGCCGTCATTGTAAATAAGAATTTGTTCTTAACTGACTTGCCTAGTTAAATAAAGGTTAAATAAAATTCTTCAATCATGCAGAGACAGGCAGCATGAAGGTCTCGTCATTGATTTTTCTGGAAAGGAGAGAAATTGTGCTTTACAATGGTATTCATATTACAGTTGACCTGGAAGTATTCCATTTTTACGGAACAGTGCAATGTACAAAAGTGTGTTTGCTACCGTTACACGTTGCGTTTATATTTTTGTTCAGTGTATGAGTATTTTTCATGAAGTTAACTCATTGTTATCTCGGTAAGTATTGAAACAGCCATGCTTTTGATAAGTGACAATTCAGTCTAAACAAAAGCAACCATGAGAATGAAAAATGGCATCTCTCACTCTACCGCTCTCTTTGTTCCCATCTGTCTTCTTAACACTGTCTCCAGTTGTCTTTTTCTCTTGGTTGCTTTCTTTATTTCTCTTTTCTCCCTCTTTGTCTTTTGATTCTCCAGGGAGAAATGGAAACTTTTGGTATAAATCAAAGATGGATGAAACACATTCTCCGAAGACACAGTCCTCACCTCACCATTAAACATGAAAGATAACTGAAAATACCACCTTTGAAACGCATCGAGACAAGTTGAAAGCCTACACAAGAATACACAGCGGTATATTGAGGAAAGGGATCAATTAGCTAGACACAAATGAAATCATTTTGATATAATAGTCGAGTGAGCAATCGTTTCTTTGATAAAACGTGTGTATTTTCGTTCCAGTATGTATGGTGTCCACATTAGGACAGCCAAAATGACACAGACTTCTACCCCTTGTTACTCTAAAACTGCCCTAATATGGACGCCTTACACTTGAAGATTTAAGAAAGAGGCAACCCGCATCACCTACATCATCAGCGAACAGCTCCATGACGAAGGTGGCCACGCTCCCATTGATGCCGATGAAGAGGTTGATGCAGGTCAGCACCACGTAGGCCGTGCTGGGGACGCTGAAGATAAACGAGGCTGGGTACATCATGGGTGTGATAGACCACCTGGAAATACAGACGATTAAGTGAACAGAAGTTCATTTTTCATACTTTACTGTTTAAACAGCACAGTAGGAAATGAGAAAGGCCGAGATACATGAAGAGGGTTATACAGACGTGAAGGACTCTGAATGGACTCTGGCACGAGGCTTCATGTCTTAGTCTGTATGACATCTACTCACCCCAACCGTACAGTGAGGTCGAAAAGTATTGGGATAGTGAAATTTGTGTTGTTGTTTTGGTTCTGTACTGCAGCACTTGGGATTTTAAATGATTCAGTGACTATGAGGTTAAAATGCAGACTGTCAACTTTATTTTGAGGGTATTTCCCTCCATATTGGGTGAATCGTTTAGAAATTATTGCACTTTTTGTACATAGCCTATTTTATGTTGTACCCAATAGAAATGAATGGTCAATAATGTATTGAGCCATTTTGGAGTCACATTTATTGTAAATAAGAATAGAATATGTTTCTAAACACTTCTACATGAATGTGAATGCTACCATGGTTACTGATAGTCCTGAATGAATCGTGAATAGTGATGAGTGAGAAAGTTACAGAGGCACAAATGTCATACTCAAGTATGTTCAAGTATGCTGCCCACCTTATTGCTGGCTCAGTATTTTAAATATAATACTGTTATACGGAAATATTCCCAAAGTATGGGAAAAAGCTTACGTGCTGCCACTCCATAAGGGTGGAGATAGTAGGGATCTTGATAATTATCGTATCATCTCCAGGCTTCCATGTCTAGCTAAGCTTCTCGAATCGTTAGTAAATAAGTAACTTCACACTTTTTTATCTGGCATGGAATTTTGAATATAAATCTGGGTTTAGGCCAGGGCACAGCACTATCACAGCAACCACCTTAGTTGTTAATGATATTTGTCAATGCTTTAGGCGCTAAAATGAATTGTGCTTCCTTGTTTGTGAAACTGTCAAAAGCGTTTGATACTGTTGATCATGCTGTTTTATTGAACAAGTTGTCCTCGATTGGCGTTGGCTCTGACGCCTGCTCAGGGTTTCATGATTATCTTAGTGACAGAACTCAGGCTTAAAGGAGTTCTGCAGGGGTTGATACTAGCAACTGTTCTTTTCACTATTTATATAAATGCTATTAGTCAATCTTTTACATTTCATCTATATGTGGATGACACTATTAGGTACGCAATTGCCTTGACTGCTGACCTGGCAGTGACAAGGCTACAGTCCGATTTTGCAGCTGTAAGAAAATCATACCAAGGATCATTTAGCTATAATTTTACATTATTTGATTGGCCTTACTGCTATTAGCCCATACAAACGCATTGAATACCTTTCTGGAAAGGCCCAAGAGACCCCCATACAACTTTTGGGGGGGGGGGGCTATGGGGTCTGGCGGAGGGGCAAGACGAACCCCTGCCGCGACACTCGTGGGGGTTCCAGGCGGAGCCCCTACGGGCATGGGAGCAGGAGTCGGAGGAGAACGACGAGATACTCCTGTCTTCCATCTCGTGGGGGTTCGGGAGGGAGCCCCTACAGTCGTGGGAGTAGGAGTTTGTTTTTTTGACTGGCCTCTGGAGGAACAGGGGAGGTGGTGGAGGGCTTGGCTGGAGGTGAGACCTCCCAGCCCGGGAGCAGGAACCAGCCGGGGGGAGGACGAGGCCGACTTCGAGGACCGCAAGAGGATGTGGTCCGAACGACTGGCGGCTTCTCTTCCCAAGGCTCCTGGGCTGGTGCCCAGCCCGGTACCTCCAACGCAGGTTCTCAGCCCGGTACCTCCAGCGCCAGTTCTCAGCCCGGTACCTCCAGCGCTGGTTCTCAGCCCGGTAAGCCCTGTGCTGGCTCCCCACACCCGACCTCCAGTGTGTGCGCCCAGCCCGGTACCTCCAGTGCCGGCCCCACGCACAAGACCTCCGGTGTGCCTCCCTAGCCCGGTAAGCCCTGTGCCGGCTCCCCACACCCGACCTCCAGTGTGTGCATGCGCCCAGCCCGGTGCCCCCAGCGCTGGCTCCACGCACCAGACATGCACTCATGGCATTCTCTCAACCAGCTTCACCTGGAATGCTTTTCCATCAGTCTTGAAGGAGTTCCCACATATGCTGAGCACGTTGGCTGCTTTTCCTTCACTGCGGTCCGACTCATTTGATGTTGAGATGTGTCTGTTATTTGAACTCTGTGAAGCATTTATTTGGACTGCAATCTGAGGCTGGTAACTCTAATGAACTTATCCTCTGCAGCAGAGGTATTTCTGGGTCTTCCATTCCTGTGGCGGTCCTCGTGAAGCTTGTTGAGAGAATGCCATGAGTGTGCAAAGCTGTCATCTAAAACCCTTGAATTAGTAATATTATTATTTATTTTTTTCCAATACTTTTGGTGTCCTAAAATGGGGGGACTATGTACAAAAAATGCTGTAATTTCTAAACAGTTCAAATTAAAGCTCACAGTCTACACTTTAACCTCATAGTCATTGTATAATTTAAAATCCAAAGTGCTGGAGTACAGAGCCAAAACAACAACAAATTGTCCCAATACTTTTGGAGCTCACTTGACTGTATTGACTGTGACATACTATGTGGAAAACGGGTGAATTTGAAGTTGAACAACACTAAAATATTATTTGTAGAGCGCATGAGATGTTCGCTGACTACTGATAATTTTGGTGCTACTTACCCATACATTACCAGTAGCAGAATCAAAGCCGGTAGGTTAGGAAGGGACACGTAGGCTTTTTGTTGGAAGCACAGGAAGATGACGATGACTATTAGACACGGGACTATGTAGTTACACTGTAATAAAACACACATAACCCCTTATTAGACTATGTAGTTACACTGTAATAAAACACACATAACCCCTTATTAGACTTTGTAGTTACACTGTGATAAAACATGTATAACCCCTTATTAGACTATGTAGTTACACTGTGATAAAACATGTATAACCCCTTATTATACTATGTAGTTACACTGTAATAAAACATGTATAACCCCTTATTAGACTATGTAGTTAAACTGTAATAAAACCTTTATAACCAAACTTCTACTCCACATTTCCCCCTCTGTGCCTCATATTTCTTTTTAAAGGAATGGTATGGAATGCAGTTGAAAATCTCTGTCAGAGGGTGAGTTTAAGCATCTTCGCCCTCCCTTAACGCTTCCCAGTGCTATGGTTCTCCGTAGTGCCCTCCTTAATTATTGGGACAGTGAAGCATTTTTTATTATTTTGGCTGTATGAAATTATGAAATTTCCCCCCCGGGGCATTCAATAAAGTACCTATCTATCTATCTATCTATCTATCTATCTATCTATCTATCTATCTATCTATCTATCTATCTATCTATCTATCTATCTATCTATCTATCTATCTATCTATCTATCTATCTATCTATCTATCTATCTATCTATCTATCTATCTATCTATCTATCGATCTATCTATCTATCTATCTATCGATCTATCTATCTATCTGTATACTTTAAAGGTTTTGAATATGGATGCTGCCATGATTAAAGATAATTCTGAATTAATAAGTGAGAAACTAGAGATGCACAAATATCATAAGCCCAAGATATGGTAACCTGTCACCTTTACAATAACAGAGGAGGTTAGCATTTCTTGGGGGGGTATGATATCATGGCAGCACCTACATTCTAAAACTTTTAGGTATACAGCTAAAAGAAGAATGCTTCCCAATAATTATGGAGAGCACTGTAATTGAAATGAGAACCATAGTCACACATAGCATTAGGAAGCATTCAGGGAAAGCGAAGATGCTTAAGCTCACCATCTGACAGAGCTTTTCGACTGCATTCCATACCATTCCTTTAAAAAAAGGTGTAGCTGTAAAATATTACAATTGTTGGGAAAATATATAAAACCTTTTTGACTGTCTGCATAATAACATTTGTCTTTCACTTTGTTAGCATTCATCCAGCATAACGGCTAATAGTGCTGAGTTACCCGATAGACGGTTTAGCGCTATTAACCCTGAGGGAAAGTGCCTCCCTGTTTGCCACTGCTAAGCTTGTTGAGCATAACAAATGGGAACAGCCGGTGTCAATAATTCATCGCTAGCCAATAACAGTTACTCAGGCATGGGCTTCCTAGCAGCCAATGCAATCACAGGTACATTTGCCATTAACGCTGATGAGTACTTGTTCAATAAAGCCTTTGGATGATCTACTCCAATGTATCCTTATCCAAATCTACTTAGTGATGCATTATGTGCTGAGACTGAGGCTGGTAAACAACATCATGTTGCACTGATGGAAAGGCTAGTGGGTTATTCTCACTTGTGACCATATTACAATCCCTCTGAATTGAATTTAAATCATCACTCTACCAATTACAACATCCAGAATTCATTTGGTTGGGGTTAGAATACATGGTGGACAGTAGAATACCATTGCGTACCCCCTGGTGTGGTCACCAATTAGGGGATAGATGATGGAGAAACCAGAGGTTTGCTGGCATCAGAATCTCAGGTGCCGCCTACTGCCATTGTTGCCTGGCTACCCAAACTCCTTGTTCCGGCAAAACGCTACATTTGTTTCTTCTCTGCAATGAGTCACGATCTGAGTACCTCCCTAACGATTTCTAGAAGGCAAACACATTCTAACCTTTCTGGTCTCAGAAACTGATGGGTTGGGATAGAGCCAGAACGCATGTGGATAAAGCTGCGTTTTGAAGATTTGTCATTGGCTTTGATACTGTCCAACACCCCCCATTTTCACCACCAATGACTTCAAGGATGGAAGTCTCAGACTGAAGTATGTAGCGAACATACTGTAGAGCAGCGTCAGGCAACTGCCGTTGTGCCCTCGAGCAAGATACCTGTGCCTCTCATGTGTGTATGTGTGGTGTCCGGGGGGGTTGGGAATTACATAAGACAGCAAAAAGACACATTCCATTGGACTATTAAATTCTGTAATGAAGCCTACAATATCCCAGGCGAAGTTGGCGACCCAGTAGACGGTCGGGTTGACGCCGCTGACAAACTGCAAGTGTTTGGCCTTGCTGACACGCTCCTGGATGAGGAAGAGTACAAAGCTTGCTGGGATGAAGGACATGGCAAAAATGACGCAGATGGACACCACCACATCGGTGGAGGTAGCAGCCCTGAAGAAGGAGAGAAAACATTAAGTTGAGTACAGGTTTGATCCTGTTTGATCTCCTAGCATTGATTTTTGGTTGATATTTGAATTTTACAACTCAATGTTAGATGATAAACAGCCATTACAAACATTGGCTAACTGTAGCAACTGCTAGCAAAAAATGCATTGAAGTGATTGGGGCAAAACAATTGCCAAATCACCTACAAGTAAGGTCAAACCAAATAATTGAGTTTATTTCAGTTGATTTTGACTTTTTGTTATAGGTTCCGCATGACCCCATCACTGCCATAAATGTTTAGCTCGTGGTAGCTTAAGTAAGGTGAAGGAACTAACCAACCATGGATTACAGTTTCTCCCGGCCCACAGACTACTTTCAGTGTGCAGAACCATCTAGCATGAAGTTGTAAAATATAGAATTTCATCATTGATTTTGCTAGTACCGATCCATCAATCATGAAATGTACTTATTACCCTTTTACATCTTCTGTCATGTGCTCTACAGTAACCTGTCCGAAACCCGTACAGATCAGTCCAAAAGGACCATACAATATTTAGTCTGATGTGTGAACAGCTTGTTTTTCTCATTCTATAAGTGTTTTGTTTCCCATAATGCATCAAAATTGTTTTCACTTGTTTTCCTGCTTTCCCATAATGGATTAATGACTCACTAGGAAACAGTAGTAGCCAACATCAGAGGAAAACCATATACTTCCTTTACAAACAAACAAACAAGAGGCGGAGACCACCCAGACCTTTCACCAAACAATTAGTCCTAACACCCGTGGACTCTAAGGAGCAGATAGGGTCACAGTGGTAAAGAGGGAAAAAAAAATCCCGTTCTGGAACTATGTTATGAACATGACATTGTATGCAGACCCCTATGGGTGCTTGTCAAAAGTAGTGCACTATACAGGGAATAGGGTGCCATTTGGGACACAGTCAATGTCTGCCTAGCCCTGAGGGGCTGTAGATGGAGGATTGGTCAAGAGGCCTTTTGGTGGAAGTAAGCTTCATAACCTTTCCAGGTGTTGAGTTTCATTCTGAGTGAAATCTCACACTTTCGGCCCCAGTCGTGTCATTAATCTTGTCTTTCACCTGGAGTGAACCCAATGCTACTGAAATGTTTTACCTATACTTTAGTTTCTCTGGATAAGAGTGTCTACTTAACCCTAAAAGCGGCAACATATTTATTACTCTAAAAACACCAAGATACTGTATTTATAATCCTAAAAGCAACAGCAGGTGCAAAGAGAGGTGCATTTTTGACCAACAGGTACATTTTTTACCACAAATCGGTAATGATTGCAAAGAGATACTGTATGTCAAACACTTTTTATTTTATTAACCTTTCGTAACACAAGTAAATGGTCCCCCAAATAAGTAAAAAAAAAATACAACATTTTTTAGTATGTTTTTCATGTTTGAACAGTTATTTTGATCAATTTCATCCAAAGCAACTTGTCATGAATATTTTTCCTTTATTTATTTAAGGTGCTGTGTTTCTGTGATACTCAGAGGCTGATCAATTAGTGATGAAGCTAATGACACACCGGTACAACCTAAGATGACTGTTGATATGAGTGATAAGGGCCGCGGTGCCATCAGACTTTTAGCTCTAACTTTGGAACGCTATGGGCTATCAACTCAGTTCCAATGGCGAAGGTGCATAAAGATGGAGGAATTCAGATACAACGTCCTTATTTTTAGCACTACCAACAACATTCTTAAACTAGAGTGTGCGACACGGTTCAATAAATCAGCACAATCTACTTTTTCATTTTAATAGCTGCCAGAGCTAGAATTGGGATCAAGTTTACTGTGCTACTGCTAATACAAACAATTAGTAATGGAAACTCTGAGAGCAGTCTGATATGGCAAACGTAGCAAATAAAGCATTTGTGGTAAGTACATACGGGCCGCCATCTTTATGAATGTCCGCTATTGCAACTATATGAAACTCTCAACTTGGTATAGAAACATTGATTGAAAGCAAAAAATGTACATACATTTTTGTAGTTATTTTTCAGTTATAATGGCTGCCACTCCCTCCAGGGGCCAAATCTGGGGTGGCTCCATATCTATATACTTTCAGGGTACTTACATCTACCTCTAACAAATATGGTGCTTTTATCTGAACTATTGAGTCAAAATATTAAGTTCAGACATCACTAGTACACAAAAGGGAGACTATTTTTGATTTCTCCATATTAACCTTATCACGCGTGAGTTCCAAATATCTCTAACGGTCGCCCCAGTGTGAGTTGCTTTATGCAAGTGATGTCAGAATGCACTCACTGTTCCAAATTGACTCCTCTTCCTATCTTTGGTTGACGTGAAAAAAAAACAAATATGGTGGCGCACACAAACTACCCATCGGCAATTTTTAGAAAGTGTTTTAATAAATTATTTAGATCAATGGTGAGTTCACCCGTGATGTGATGAATTGTAAATAACAATTGCTATTAACTAATTCATATTGTGGTTTCTGTCAGCCGAGAGTTAGTTAAATATGACAGCTTGTGTTATGTCAATCTTTACTCAGTTAGCTCTAGGACTAATGCCAACAACCACCCGAGCCACTGCCTGTTCACCACACTACCATCCAGAAGGCAAGGTCAGTACAGGTGCATCGAAGCTGTGACTGAGAGACTGAAAAACAGCTTTTATCTCAGGGCCATCAGACTGTTAAACAGCCATCCCTAGGCGGCTTCCACCCGGTTACGTAACCCTGCACCTTAGAGGCCGCAGCACTTTATACATAGACTTGGAATCACTGGCCACTTTAATAATGTTTAGATATTTTTTTCTTTACTCATCTGTATATACTGTATTCTATTCTACTGAATTTTAGTCAATGCCACTGTGTGTATTGTTGTGAATTGTTAGATAATACTGCACTGTTGGAGCTAGAAGCACAAGCATTTCACTCCACCCGCAATAACATCTGCTAAACATGTGTATGTGACCAATACAATTTGATTTGATTTGATTTAATGTAGCCTACGTTTTCTGGTTTGGAGGATTGTGTTATGCTACATCTGTGAATGTCTGAATATTGCATCCAAAATAAACTGGTCACATTCAGAACATAACTTTGTAAAGACTGTTTGTGCAAAATGTTTCTGTGAAAAAACAATGTGGCCAGCTCATACGATGACTGATGCATCAATCGAAACGGGACGTTCTAAATAAGCGTTCTAATCACACCGGTTTGTGTGTATGCTGCAGGAACCACTATAGAAGTGTCAAAGGGTTAACACAGAAATCATGTTCACTTTTTATTTTATTTTTGTAAGTAGTTGCTTGACAAAGTCAGAAGGATAAAAAAGGTTTTAGAAATTCTGAGTTTTTTTTTACACCTTGGGTGCTTTTAGGGTTAATGACTAAAATGAAACCAAATGTCTAAGTATTAGCAGACAAGTCCCATATGGTTTTATTTATAGGTAAAATATGGCCAGTTGGATCAATTCTATCTATGTTCTATAATATACTGTACGTTTATGTATTAGCTTGTTAAGAATAGATTAATCAATTTGACTGAATTCTCTTTTTGACATGCAATCAGGCAAAACTACTGAAAACATTTCCAAGAACCAATGACGATTCTTCTTGGAAATTCTTGATCCTCCATGCTGTTTGTATATCATTCCACCCAGCTAAAGGCATGTTGTGCTGTCTTGCCTTTCATACTTTCACATTCTGTCAATTCAGAGCTCCTGCTGGTCTCTTGTGATGAATAGTTTCGGGTAGGGGAGGTTTTGGAAGTTCACAAACAAGAGATGGAAACTGCATCAGAGAGGTGCTGGACGTTTGAGATCAAAGGTCAATTCAACAGCACTTAAATTATTAATGTTAGCTGGTATGGAGAACGCCAAAATAAAAACTTCCTCCAAACGGATTTCTTCCATGCTATTTTATCCACAATGAAGAAGAAACACTAGAGGAGTTGGCGATTATAGATGTTAAGGTCTTAGTTACCCCCCTGTGTAGTTTATTAGCTAATTGCAGATCGCAGGCAGTGGGCGACCAAGTCTTTAGCTTAAGATCTAATGAGAGGCTCAAAGAGTTCATCTCTTTCCCTACTCACTTGTGAGGGGCAAGGCGCTTAGCAACAGTTTCTCTCTCCTCAGAAGCTGTTGACCTCTCCTTCATTAGAATACATCTTCATTACAAACATTTTGCTATGAAAACGTCCTTGCTGCGTCCGCTTATTTAGCTGTGTACCAGACTACGGTATATTCTACCAGCTCCTCACACACGCACACACAGAGATACAGACAGACAGGCAGGCACACACACAAACACACACTTCCGTCCTCCCTCCATGCCCTGCCACATTCTCTTGCCAGACTACATGCCAGGTAATTAACATATTAAATTAGTCGACACGTGCCGCCCCGCCACGGCCTGGACGTAATTAGGATGCGGAAACATGAAATAATTTACACAGTGGGTGCCGCCCCACTTTCAACAGTTTTCAACAAGTTTATCTAGACCCCGCTCGCCGGGGCCAAGGATTATTTGAGGCAAGTGATTGGCTAATGAGGTAACCCTGAACAAGGGCTAGTGGCTAATCACTGTGAGGGAACACGCACCCTGCTAATAAAGTAATAAACAGTATAGTTGGGGAGAGCTTTTGATGTGTTTTAATGTGCCTGGTCGTTCCAGGTGTTGTTGCTCAAGGTCTAGATTGAGGTACGGATTCAAAAATGTAGGTGTGTAGGGGGCTTAGAAAATCATAATGAAGTGTACAGTTTTCCATTCCAGTATATGTAGCCATAATGCAAATCTGTTCATTCTATTGAACATAGAGGGACTAATTGTCCACATAATTACTAGTTTCTCAACATCTGTTTGGTGCTACTAATGTAAAAAAATGTATATATATTTTCTTATTGGAGAGATGTAAAGGCATGGCAAAGGTTGTTTCTTTCCAACAACCTGGAGAACCGAATACCTGCTGTGAAGATGGTAAGCAAAGCTCTAAATGTCAAGCTCTGTTTTATTAAAGGACATTGGAGATTCAGTGACTGAACAGGTCTCTCTCTGATTCACTGAAGGCATGCTCCAGGTCACATAGAACCACCATGATGATTTACTATATCTTCTTACGCTAGCAGAGCACTGCGGTCAGTCTAGGCAAAATGCCAGGACAGAAGCTATCCCCGAACACAACCACCCCACCACATTTCCCTATCCGATCCATAAAAAAAACATACTTGGAGTGGGGAACAACTCTTGAACTAGGGCAATGATGCAGGGACATGAGTACGATCGCATAGGACACGAACACTCTTGTTTTTTTACTCCTGCGCTTCCCTGGCTTTTTTCCTCTGGTAATACATTTTACAGAGAAGGAGAATCCCAAATTAATCTCTAGATCATGGATAATAAATTACAGGCAGGACCCACATGGAGAGCGAGAGAGAGAGAGAGACAATAAACAGAGACAGAAAGAAAGAGAGAGGCGGCTTGCGCTGAATTTATGGGTTGGGAGCTGACATAATTATCTTCTAGCCAAACCAGCTTCTCTCTCTAATTCACCGCTGTTGCTAACACCCGACCACTACATAAATATCTTACTTGGTAACACAACAAAGGAACAAGGAATTAAATGGTATTTGTGGCTTGATTGATCGCACCAGGTTTCAACATCGAAACAGCAAACTAAGCATCTAGATGTACAGGACAACACAAATAGAGCTTTATGTTATGCTATGTAATGTTATGCTATGTAATGTTATGCTATGTAATGTTATGCTATGTAATGTTATGCTATGCTACAGGTAACTGCCAAAATAATGGAAACACTTGAGTAAATGGGGGATACAAAGTATATTGAAAGCAGGTGCTTTAACACAGGTGTGGTTCCTGATTTAATTAAACAATTAACATCCCATCATGCTTAGGGTGTATAAAAATGCTGGGCAGGCCATTATTTTGGCTACCATGGCAATGTCCCCATAGGATGACAATGCCCCGATCCACAGGGCCCTAGTGGTCACTGAATGGTTTGATGAGCATGACATCGATGTAAACCATATGCCATGTCCGTCTCAGTTAACAGATATCAACCCAATTTAACACTTATGGGAGATTCTGGAGCGGCACCTAAGACATCATTTTCCACCGCCAACAAAACACCAGATGATGGAATTTCATGTGGAAGAATGGTGTCTCATCCTTCCAATAGAGTTCCAGACACTTGTAGAATTTATGTCAAGGTGCATTGAAGCCGTTCCGACTTGTGGTGGCCCAACGCCCTATTAGGACATGGGGATGTTGGTGTTTCCTTTCTTTTGGCAGTTACCTGTAAGTTATGCTATGTAATGTTATGTCATGCTATGATGTTATATTTTACGGTATGTTATTTTATTATGCTGCGTTATGTTATGCTAGTGCTATTATATGTTATATGTTTTCATATATATAATTATGTTTTGCTATATTACTCTGTATTATACTACGTTATATGTTACTACAGCACATGTCACGTTACCTTATTTAAGCAAAGGGTTTGCTCGATTATGGAGATTAGATAGATGATAGACTCAGGCTGCATTAGACAGTAAAGACTGTCAATAACGCCCTCATTAACTCTAGAGATCTCATGGGGGAGCTGCTTCAGGACTCCAGACTGATCGCTTGGGTTATAAAGCGTGCAGTCCTCATGGGATCACCTCACGTGTGCTGTTACTCACACAAATCTATATCTCTGTCTTTCTCTCTCTCTCTCTCTCTTCGTGTCTTCATCTCTCTCTTTCTCTCCATCACTGCCTCTCTCTCCCATCTTTATTTATCTTTATTTCTCAGAGGGCCTCACCCTCTCAATCTCCCTTTTCATCTATCCACCAGTCTGATTTCCCTCATCTCCCTCTCCCCTCTCCGTCTCAGCCTCTTCTACTTAGTCTCTCTCTCCCTCCCTCCCTCCCTCCCTCCCTCCCTCCCTCCCTCCCTCCCTCCCTCCCTCCCTCCCCGTGGCTCCCCTTAGCCTGTCGTACAGGTGATTGAACAAGTATAGGGTGAAGTTACCCCTAGATGCTGATATCGGTCAGCGTTGCATTTTCCCCATGTAGGGTTACAGTTAGGGTTGGGGGAGGGGGAGGGTAACTGATCCTAGATCTGTAGCAGGGAGAAACTTCACCTCGGAGCTGATCCAACCCCCTACTTACAGTGCCTGGTAGGAAAGCTGTGCCTTGGTGAGGTTGAGGGGGTGGCTGGAGGCGGAGATTCCATACTCCCTGGGGTCATGACCCGTCGGCAGGTTGCCTCTCAGGATGGCGTTGTTGGCCACGTTGAGGAAGGATACAATACCGTGCCACGCCTGGTTGTAGAACCACACCTGGAGACATGGCAGATGGTTTGTCGCTGTTATAGTTCAAAGACAATATAAAGCATTAAGGGACCAGTTTCCCAGACAGAGATTAAAGCTAGTCCTAGGCTAAGAAGAATGTTCAATGGAGATTCTCCATTTAAAGTTTTGTTGTTTTTTGTCCTGTCTTAATCTTGGTCTGGAAAACCAGTCCATGGAGTGTACTTTACTCCATACCTATGAAGTAACAAAACAAGTGACAACAGTTATCAAGATGTGGCAACACAACAAGATGTGGCAACACAACATAACCATTATTCCATGTATAAGTAAATATGTTATGGAACTATCTTGCATCATCAGATATGCAAACAGGCAGTTAGCACCACTGTTAATTTAGCTAATTCAGAGTGCAAAAGTGATGATTTACTTATTTTGTGGAAATGATAAAGGTTGCTTCTGGTATTTAGGCAAATTAAATGCCTGTAAAGCATGGCCCTTGGGTTAAATTATCATCTTGATAATACATCAAAACAATTATATTTTTATTACATAACAGCAACTAGAAAAAAAAGCAAGGTGTGATTGGTCTGCGCCTTGAAAGTAGGCCTTGGAGAACATAAACCCACTATCAGACGTCAAGATATAACCTCGCCAGTTGCGATACACTTTATAGAACAAAATCACTCTAATGAATTGCGTTGAGTCAGGATCTAAAAAGTTAATCTACCACATAAAGGTGATTAAGACAACAAATGACTCCAAAGAGAAGCCATGTGATTATCTAAATTAAATTCCGTATCACCACTCGTTTTAAACGATGAAGAACTACATTTCACCTCCTTCCTATAAGCCACATTTATACAAGAACACTGTCCATATCAGATTTTGCATATAATTTTTGAGTTAGCCAAAAATATTTATGAACGTCCGAGTCTGATGTTCTTTTTGGTAAGCCATCTCATGAATTGATATAATACTGTATATCCAAGTGAGTGAACACCTACGGTAATTGATTCATGAATTGTTCACGCCTGATGCCCTCAATTGCCCTTCGTGCCCACTCCCATACCCTTTAACTCTGTATTTCTTTGTGACTGTAACTTGTATACAGGTAGACTTGAGAAGCAACATCCTTGAGTGGCAACCTTGATTAGAAGCACCTGCTGCTCATCGATTGCTTACCTGTGTTCCCTACAAATACTGTTTTGAATTAAAAAGATGTTCCTACACACTGAATAAGGCTGCAAAGCCGAAACGTCTGTGTACGCTATCTCTGATGCAGTAAAAAAAAGAAAAAAAAGAAGGTAGACTAAGCTTTATGGGACATCAAAAAAGTGGAAGAAAGTAGAAGCTACTGCTTTAATGAAGAGTGTGAGGCTGACTAAGTTAACACTGCCACCACACAATGCAAGTAGTCTAATTGCATCAAGCATAAAGGCTGCTGTTGAATCCATTGGAGAATTGTAACTACATTGTGCTATTAGGAGCATTATGTACTGTCTGTGCTTCTTCTTCTCACTGCTTTATCTTGACTCAGGATCTTTGTTTCCTGACTGGATAATACATGTATGCAGTCATTTGAACCACTCAACCACTCCCTATGCAGTTTAGTCAAGGTGTGGAATGAAGTGGTTTAAAAGTAGCCCAGATTACATGTAACACCCAAGAGATGCCCTTGTCTTGTATGATTTATGATTAGCATCACACTACACAGGCAGAGATCTAGCTGTGTACCAGCGTTGGGCTATACCTGCTACTGTGTCGTCTCACAAAGCACTCATGATGATGACCAAGCAAAAATGGTAATGGCCGCCAAGGAACCTCTGAGTCTCTAAGCCTTAAGATGAACAATGATATAATACCTTGACGTTATCCCTGGTCCCGAGCTCTTTCAGGAGCGTCTCGGCATTCAGGAGCATTTGATCGGTCGTGTTATCCTAATGAAGGAGAACATTTAAAAAGATAAAAAGGCTTAATTAATTAACACTTGGGGAAATACATATCCTCTTTGAAATGCAAAACATCACAGAATAGGAGATGTAAGTTGCTGAGGCCCACTTATTTTATAAAGGCTGGAGAAGCAACATAAATGTTCTTGTTATTTTGGCAAACCTGCAACACCACCTTTCACTTGCCCCCATGTCCATTTAATCTTATCTATTGTGATCTAAATTATACAAAACTGATCTTATGTCAGCACTCCTACTCTGTGATGCTTGATGTATACGGCCCCTGAGTACTAGAGCTAAAAAGGGCAGGTGGGAGTGGGAGCCGAATGGGTCAATGTTGATGACCGAAGGGGGGCCGAATGATTTCGACAACCCACCACTTGTTTCGCCCTCTTTCATTTTTAAATATATTTCTCACTTTTCTCACTATGGAAATAACACTGACATGGTGTTATAAAATATAGCACATGACAGCTACAGGACCAAGCGGGAGTAGGCTGAATGGGTCGTGTTTCATGTGAAATGGGCCTGCTGCAGGTGACTGGGCCGCCGCATGTGATTTGCGATGGCCCGTCATCACCTCTGTGCCCAGTTCCAGTTCAGCCCAGCCTGGTGCACACTGCACACATTAGAGGTGTAATATAAATAAATGCAAATGGTTCCACTCTGTCTGCAGGCACCTTGATCAAAAACCTGCGGAGAGGAAGGAAGAGGGGGAGAGAAAGAATAAGGGAGGGAGAACGTAGGGAGAGAGAGAGAGATAGAGATGACCCCATGTCACCCCCAAGAGGACTAGGATGGGAGCAGGTCCATGAACATTTCACTATCATCATATATTTTCTCTCATCTTCAAATCGGACTGCTTGGGTCCTATGAAGTCCATAATTATGCTAGTCTTGGAAGTCCCAGACCTAGGGCAGCAACAGTACTTGTATTAATTACGGATTCTCTTCTTAACTTCGAAAAGGGGAGAGTCCACTTCAGACAGACAACTCTCCCCAACAAATCACGAGGCAGACATGCCGGAACGTTGCGTTTCAAAGCAAAAACTTGCAGGCAAAACCTTTGCAGTGGTTTTAGTGAAGGTAGTTGATGCAAACTAGCCATTTACGAAATGCACTCATTAAAAATAACATCTGTGATCTCCCTTTTGCTAGCTACTAGCTACTAGCTACTAGCTACTAGGTCAACAAGCAGATAATCAGACATGTTTTTTTTTTTTACATAATGCAAAATGTTTGCACACTGTATTGTCCTCTCTCTATTTCGCAGAAACACACAGAACGCCGACATAAATGTTTGTGTTAAATAACTTCCCTGTTCCAGCTTACTTACTATTCATGAGCCCAGGAACTTCTGCACTTTTTTCTGCCCATAATTCTCCCTTCCTCAAAGCTGGGACTCAGATTTTGCATTTGCTTCTCCCTTTTGAAGAATGGGAATTGAGGGAGGAGGAAACCCGAGGGGTTTGAGGTGGAGGGAGAAAGAGTCTGGCTCAGGTTGGCACCAAAGCAGGCACAACATGGGAACGGGGTCTTCTTGAGAATTAGCTGCTTGTTCCACTGGTTTCTTAGGCAGACGGCGGGCGAGACAGAGGGGGATTATGGAACCCCAGCGAGCGTTTACTGCTGCTAATCCCTTACGAAACAAGGGTGATGGTGCTCGTATGGCAAATGAACCAGGTGGCCGCCACTGCCAGTAATACGACTGTGGCATGACGTGTTGTGTCGAGTGCGTGACAAGATGCAACCTATGTTAAAAAACTGTTTTGGTATGGCTCTGAAGACACTGTATTTGACTACTTTATTTACTAGTCTGTCTTAATCGTCTTCAAGCATGGTGTGTCATCCTAATCAATCCCAGAATCATTTCAGCCGTGGAACCAAAGAAAACGATCAAACATGAATTTAAAAGCTAACTTCCAGCCCAGTCAGTTGGTACAGCAGTACTACTGTTCTCTCTCCATCTGCAACCCAAGCAGACACAGGTTGAGTTCCAAATGACACCCTATTTTGGCCCGGCCCATAGGGCTCTAGTCAAAAGTAATGCACTATATAGGGAATATGGAACCATTTGGGACCCAGTCACAGTCAGCGAGCTTGAAGTATTTCAAGGACAATTTTCCATTTTAATAAGGGAAAGGCACAAAGCTGGGAACGGCTCATGCTCGGCCATTAGAGTTACATCGTCACTGCGGCGACTAATTAGCGTTGTGTTAGCGGGGAGAATCTGGAGCGTGGAGAAGTGCCCTGGGGAAGGATGGGGAAGATGCCCGAGGGCGGGCAGCATTCTGCTGATCTCACAGAAGTTTGAGGTCCAGGCTTCCTACAGGTTTGAACATTTAATGCGTGGGTATGTGTGTGGGAGGGTATGTTTGTGTGAGTGTGAGTGTGTGTGTAAGTGAAAGAGCGAGTGAGAGAGAGAGAGAGAGAAAGAGAGAGGGGGAGTGTGTATGCTTGTTTGAGTGTGTTGAGGAGAAAGAGAGGACGAACTGCATCTGAGACAATCATACCCAGTTTCCATGGACACCAAAAAGTCTATCTGAGTTTTAACTTTACTCTGAGTTCGATTTGAAGGTAATTTATTGAAATTCAAGAGTCACTCAAGCAGATTCGAGTCCATGTTTTACAAAGAGCACAAGCTTAGCATTAGCTATCAGGCCGGGTTATAAGCTGGATTTGTCCTTGGTTTCTACGTCTATGCATAATTGAACATAGATAAACAACATCCAAGGACCTCAGTGAATTGAGGTCTCCAAAGACCCCTTCTGGCTTTCAACCACCGCAAAGGTACCTTGTCCTTCCTCCTCCCACACAGACACATATTAAATTAATAAGTTTTCCCTCAGTAGTCAAGCTGTGCCACGGCTGGCATTAAGGCTACCACGATTCCAATATCCATAGCATACCTGGGAGGAATTTAATAGGATTTTCAAATCCCTGATCACAGCTTCTATTTCCGGTTCAGTCATCCTGACTTGGGAGTTGACTCCTCCGACAGAAATCCCTCCGTACCTTGAGTGGTGGGCAGTGGGAGTTGTGGGGGCAGAGATCACAGTGCAATTTAATATGATATGAAAAACGCACGGACACACAAACACAGGAATAAACACACACACAGACATGCACATGCACACACAAAAACACTATAAACAGTAACATTTCATTTGACTCTTAGATTAGTTATCATTAATTGGACTTGGAGCTTGACATTACACACGTTATCTTAGATAACATTGTTGGCATTATGTCTGAATGTTACGTAAGTTCTACCTAGCACATAGTGATTGCAAAATGACCACTCTGGATAAGAGGGTCTGCTAAATTACTACAATGTAAAATAAGTAAAATGACCTTTTTCTTCCTGCTTCCTTGTAGGTCTTTAAAAGAAAGTCTGTCATGTTCCTCCCTGTCATGTCCTGCAGTGTGTCTGTCGTATTCTGGGTCCTCTGGAAATACATGATAATGAGATGTTATTACTTCTAAGATACATAGGTCCTCTTCAGCCCAGCACTAATTGACATTAAGTGTACAGACTTCTAAGGTAGCTTAAGAGAAAAAAAATAAAAAAAATAAGGACATTCAAAGCAATGGATACAGTAGCAACAACATGCTATTTAGCATACAGCCCCACATCCATACATTTCGGTAGCCCCAGCGGGAATTGAACCCACAACCCCTTACATTGCAAGCTCTTTACTATACCAACTGAGCCACACAGCAGTGGTGATGCATACAAGTTCCAGATACTGTATTGTGCAAAATACAAAATACAAAAAAAATGTGTTTGGCACACAATGTACTTGACCCCTCTATTTGATTCACTGATTGGGCACTGAAATTTACCTGAACCTATCTACATTTATAATCAGATATTGACGATCAATATGGTGTTTGTTTTAACACAATATCAAAGACATCAGAGAAACAGATCAGAATCACAACTACCAGGCACGCTGATCATGATCAAATAGTTCAGCCAAAACAACGGCCACCATCCTAACACAAACAGCGTGGGAGAATTCCAATTCCATCAATGCAGCGTTATTGCATGATGGTGGCCTCAGCCACATTTCTAACCATAAACAACTCATGTACGCGTGGTGCTGTGGAACCCAACTAAGAACTCTGAAAATGATTACAATTGTGAGCCTGTTGGAGCCTTCCCCGTCTCCATGTTGCAGCCATAGCCGTGGCCTAATTAGCCCGTACTCTCCATAAATTGGCACATTCAAAGACACAATTAGGGAGGACACGACACTGTGTTGCGCATCCACTCCACATACACTCCATAGCCACATCCAACACGTTCTAACATCTAGCAACCCCGCCTGTCTGGCCCAGTTCATTTCAGGGTGTCGGGATACCACACTGATTAGAATGATTTCTTGGCAACGCTAATAGAGACTGCTTATTAGGGTCCAGAGCCTTCGAACCCCTCCCCCCCCCGACTCCCTTTTGCTCAGATGTGTTCTCTCCACCCTTCGCTGGTTTCCTGGCTTATCGCGCTAACACTGCACACATAAAGAGTTGAAATAGAGCTGATAAGTTGTGTTTACAGGCTATGTTGCTCAGTAATTACATGGATATGTATGCAAATGGATGTCTGCTTGTTAATTAATTCCTTAACTCGGTTGGGGTGAGGGGGCGGATTAGGAGGGGAGAGGGGAAGTGCAAGGCGGGTGGTTCCTTTCCCAAAGCTTGTTTGCGTGCCTATCTGTCCCTTAGATACCTGTCCCTCATATAGATATTTAGAGGGTTTCATGTTGTTCTTATTTTCAGCTGCGCGCCCAGTAATCTGTAATATCTGACCAGAATGTATTTGGTCAGATCGTTAGATGGACTTTCCAAATCCACCCCTGGTTGAACTGAAGATACAGGACAACTGCAGGAAATGCAGTCTGTAATATGTAATAGCAGGACTCTACTTCAAATTAGATGAACGTGTAGTGATGAGCTTTGTATACTCTAACCCACTACATGTTGAGAAAATTAGTTATCTACAAATGAACCATGTTAATTTGAAAGTACTTTAACTAACTCTACACTACTGGGAAACTTATTTAATCTAACCCCACACTACCGTGAAATGTAGTTCCTCTACTAGTGAAGCAAGAAGGAAGTTGAGTAACAGGAAGAAGCAGATGAGTCACAGCACAACACACTGTTTACCACTGAACAATCTGGGTCTCCTTTCCGAGCAGCAGGAGCTCAGGCATAAACAAACAGACAGAGAGTTGACTTAACTGTACACAGCTCAGACAGCCAGCATGAGTCTAATTGCACTGGCCGATTTCCACATCCTCCAATCGAAACCACAGATAAGGTGAGGTCTCCATCATTCCATGGACGTGTGTCCTAATATGGACACCATACATTTTAATGTAGCTCCATAGATAGATAGATATTGGAGGACGTCATTGTAATGGCTGAAATGGAATGAAATAGTAACTATGTGTTTGAAGTACTTGATACCTTTCTAATTGTTTAATTTCAGCCTTTTCAATGAGCACATCCTCAGGTATCTCCACCCAACAGCCACCTCTGATCCAGATGATTTACTGTACATAGAATGCTTTCTCTCTATAATTGTCATTCTATACCTCACATCAGTCATTCCACGCAGGTATGCCGCTCTCTACCGCACAAGTCATTTAAGGCATATTGGCCATCTACGTCTTATATATCCCAACTATTTACCCGCACTTCCTATTCATGACATCTCTCATTCCGCACGCATCTGTCGCTCTCAACCACATGACGGCAGGTTGATGACAGACACGAGAGGCATATGTAAACTCAGAGTAATCAAGCCTGGAGAATGGAATGAGCTGACAAGCTGCACTGTTAGAGAGTAGACAGTGTTCTTACTCATCTGCCACATCTCTGCATCTCTGTATCTTGGGAAACCTCCAAGACCAACTACCAATTCTACCTGACACAAACAAATGTTACTCGTATCAGGAAACTAGGCGTATGTCGCAGGTTTAAAACTACATGAACCACCTGTTGCAAACCTCAAAGACCAACGTCCAATTTTACCTGGCACAAACAAATCGGCGCTGTCTGATGAAAACCTTTTAACTCCATTTTTGCCAATTTGCATTTTTTATTTTAATTACTGAAACCATTAACTCCCCTCAATGTACTCTGAACATTTCATGACTCTAAGAACAAGAAAATGTATTCAAAATAGCTTCTGAAGTTTCATAATTGTATGTTCGTTAATGGGAAAATATGGTAATTTCCTGAAAGGTTTCTGTTTTGGAGATAAAAGGTTTTCACCAGACAGCAACAAAATGCAATCGTCAGGACGTAGAGTTCTGCTTTAAACTATGTGTGCCATCTGCTGTATGTAGCTATGGAGGCCTAGGCACAGCATCTAGTTTGATGATTCCCTCAGAAATACTCAATTATGATCAAGTCAATTGTGTTTTCTTGTGTTTTTAAAGACACAACATATAATTCCCATTTCCAGAAAGGCACGACTTGTAATTATAATTTCCTGTCAAAAGTGCTGCACCTCTTTTGTTTGTGGAGCTGAGTCTTGGCAAAGTAACTGCTAGTAAGTTATTTGTAAATACTGGGAACTAAAGTGATGGATTGCAACTCTTATCTTGTTTGCTGGAAATGCCAAGGAATGTCGGTACTCTTGCAGCAGCAAGTGGATATGTGTGTGTGTATACTTGCATGCTTTGAATACCTTTGCTCACACACCGCACAACAGACACTGGTTTGAAGAAAATCTAATGACAACACCTCACCTTGCTGTGTGGATCAACCTCAAACATAGGGTTATGTTCAAAATAACACAAATATAAGCTGCTGGGGTGTTTTCCCCATGTTTGCCAGAGACATTGCCATCTTTACAAGTCAACACTGTAGATATACTATCAGCTATACTATTTTAATTCCAATAAAACTTGCGACCTTACAACCTTTTCACTTTTTTTCCTCCCAGGACGGCTCTCCTCGTTGAACAAGTAGTTTCGGACAGGTCTTTTAACACTAAAATGGATCTCGGGGGTAGAAGCCAAAATAAAACATCAACAGTGGCCTCTTGAAGCAAAGATGTGGCCAACCCAAATGGTTTGTTCTCTCTGCTTGAATCCAGGTTGCAGGACTTGGCAGCACATTGTGTTGCTAATTTTTATGTCAAAGAGTGTCTTAGGCTGGTCAATGTGGAGTTCAGTTCCCAATAAGTTGAACTCTGATTCATATTGTTAAGATAATACAATGGGAATTGGTGATGAACAATAGAATAACAATGCATTGTCATGCCAGGACAACACCCTTCTGAAAAAATACAAAAAAGCAAAGTTGAAACATGGATGGTTGTCCTTAAACTTGTCCAATTAGGACACAGATTTTTGTTTTCCATTGCTAAATGTTTGACAGATAATGACAGCAAGGCTATGCAACAGTTGCTGAGGAGAATCATTTGCAAACAGGCTTTAGTTTGAACGGTCTCCTGATGATAAAGACATCAATTGTAACACCCAGAGCACGGCGGATTTATCAATTCCTTTGCATGAATGGAGGACTTTTCCTCTGCGAAGGTTAAATATCGCCAATGAAAGTCAATACCTGAGAATTGATAGTAGGCTTACCGTTGCATGCTATTTCCATGGAAACAACAATTTCACACTAGCTTCTGTGTGGGCCTGCTACTTCTCTCTTCCTCTCCTTTCTGCAGTTTTTCAAGGGTATATTGGGAGGATAGCAAGGATAAAAGAAAATACATCTACTTTGAATCCTGTACACCATTTTTTAAGGTCAAAGGGAATATATTCTCTCTATGTTCTGGGTTTCTGTTGGTGGGCCAGCCTGAGTTACATATAAATTCAAGCCCCCCCCTTCAAGACTCCGGCAGGTAAGATCTATAGCATTCATTGTTTGATAAATGAACACTGAGTTGGTGTGTGTGTGTGTGTGCATATGCAGTGTGTCTTTGTGTGTGTGTGTGTCTGCGTATGTCTTCAGTGCCTGAGTGTGTGTGTGTGTCTACATGTGTCTACAGGGGTGGGATTCATCCCACGACAAGTGCATCTATCTTTATATATCTGAAGAGTAGTATACTGTGTCTTCATATTTGGAGAGTAGTACAGTAGTACTGTATAGCTTATTCCTCTGTACCTGTTTGTACCTGTGGAATGGTATCTTCCTTCAGAATGATGTACACGATCTGAGGGTAAAATACTGTATGTTCCAACAGTACTGCTGTTTTGGACAGCATGCAACAAATCACAATGAAAGCATTCTAGTGTCATACAACTGATGGGTCTTGTTGGTAAATCCCCCAAATACCATTCAATGCTTCTGTCTGAACAACACCCTGTGAAGGGGGGAGTGGCACAAAGAGATAACATCAACATTGAGAAGGAGAGAAAGAAAGAAAGAAAGAAAGAAAGAGAAAGAGCGAGAGAGAGAGCGAGAGATTTAATGAGACACCTTGACAACCTCGTCAAGATCCGGAACATCCATGTGTCAGAATAAGAAAGGCCAAACAAAGGGTACTCCTTTTGTCCGACTGTCTCGACAACGATCCATATCCCATAATACCCGTTTTCCAACCACCACTTCAAATAGGCCCTGCTTTGTCACAGGATGGGGTGGCACACAGCGAAGCTCGCACAAGCTCAGCGAGGCATTATGTATCCGTCAAGGGCGGACGTCTTGTGATAGTCCATCGCTATAAATGAGCTCTTGGAAGGACGAAAGGATGGGGGAAGAGATGAGGACTGGGGATGAGCCAAATGTCTTTAAAAAGGGTCTTTTCACTAAACAGCATGGGCTCCGGTTAGGGGAAGTCATTGGCTTTCAAGTGCATCTTGCTGTCTGTCTGAGAGGATATGTATACACACTAACATACATGCACGCATACGCACAGGCATTCCCACCCACGCACGCGCACACAGGTTGGGCAGGGTGCGTTGCTAATATCAGAATCTCAGGTGCCACCTTCTGGCATTGGGCCTTTAAGCAAGGCATTTAACCTCTAACCTGCTTCAGGGGCCCTGCTCTGTGGCCTACTATGTGCTACTTCCAGCCTCTCTCATGTGTCTGTCTGTCTGTGTGTGTGTGTGTGTGTGTGTGTGTGTGTGTGTGTTCTTCTGAAAATCCAACAGTTCCTCTTTGCCAAGATGTAGTCAAACATCGCAATTAGCAATCTTCGAAAAATATTCAAAGGCTTTACAGTCAACATCTAAATATTCATTCCAAGTTTATGCGATACAGATGAAGGGTCTTAATTTGAGCCAGTTTGATAAAGCAGGAAAATAATCCTGCAGCATGACGAAATGTGAATTATTATGTGGATTATAATTAATGGACATTTTAGTAGGAGTTGATACATTTGATACAAGGGAAAATCAAGTCTGGAATTTTAAAGTGTAAATTACAAACTTCAGAAGCCTTTTTAAACCTCAAATACACAAAGTTATCCTGCAACAGGGTGATCAAATTAAGATCCTACATCTGTACTTCAGAACATGACGACAAGCTTCACAGAACCAAATGATCTCAGATTTGTCAGACTGCTTTTGGATACTTATCCACCTCTTAGACATTCAACTTCCTCTAAGAACAGGAAGGGGTTAAAAGGGAGGAAAAACTGAGGAACTTTTCACAAACTGTCTGTGCAAGTCGAAATACATGTCATAAGGCATCACAGCTTCGCTTAGCGCTGCAGGCATAAAGTCTCAATCCTTACATTTTCTCTGACAAGAAAGTCAATTTATACATCTAGAGTATTTGATTCATCACCATATTTTGATCTTTGATCAACTGTTGAATGTGCCATCCAGGCAGGTGACTAACTGTCAGACTCTGGCCATAGAGAAGCCTTTGGCTCATCTATTTAGCCATGGTCAGAGTCTGACAGATCTAGTTTATCTAGTTCTGTGTGGTGTTTTGTGTTGGGTCCCCAATTAGAGGCAGCTGCTAAGCGTTGTCTCTAATTGGGGAGCCTACTTATGTTTGTATGTCCCACACCTGTGTGTGGGTCATTGTCTTCCATGTCAGTTAACGTGAGTAGTGTTTGTGAGTACCTGTTCTAGTGTTGTTTGTTAGTTCAATATCATTATATATTAAATGGATATAAAGAACAACTACTGCGCTGCACTTTGGTCTGCTTACACACCCCGTCGTGACACTAACTCTGTCGATCACCTATCAAATCAACCGCCAGAGCCAGTAGTGTGTTTGTCCTCGGTCTCAAGGAGTGTCCACAGATATCTCCCAGCTGGGATATGGACAGGCACATCAAACAAGGGGTTGATAGACAGAAATACCGCCTGTCTATTTTGTCAGAGGGAAAAAAAAAAGATACTATATAATACAATATACATACTGTGTATATATATATATATATATATACAGTTGAAGACGTAAGTTTAAATACATTTAGGTTGAAGTCATTGTGTGTATATATATATACAGTGGGGCAAAAAAGTATTTAGTCAGCCACCAATTGAAGATGAGAGAGGCCTGTAATTTTCATCATAGGTACACTTCAACTATGAGAGACAAAATGAGAAAAAAAAATCCAGAAAATCACATTGTAGGATTTTTAATGAATTTATTTGCAAATTATGGTGGAAAATAAGTATTTGGTCAATAACAAAAGTTTATCTCAATACTTTGTTATATACCCTTTGTTGGCAATGACAGAGGTCAAATGTTTTCTGTAAGTCTTCACAAGGTTTTTACACACTATTTTGGCCCATTCCTCCATGCAGATCTCCTCTAGAGCAGTGATGTTTCGGGGCTGTCGCTGGGCAACACAGACTTTCAACTCCCTCCAAAGATTTTCTATGGGGTTGAGATCTGGAGACTGGCTAGGCCACTCCAGGACCTTGAAATGCTTCTTACGAAGCAACTCCTTCGTTGCCCGGGCGGTGTGTTTGGGATCATTGTCATGCTGAAAGACCCAGCCACGTTTCATCTTCAATGCCCTTGCTGATGGAAGGAGGTTTTCACTCAAAATCTCACGATACATGGCCCCATTCATTCTTTCCTTTACACGGATCAGTCGTCCTGGTCCCTTTGCAGAAAAACAGCCCCAAAGCATGATGTTTCCACCCCCATGCTTCACAGTAGGTATAGTGTTCTTTGGATGCAACTCAGCATTCTTTCTCCTCCAAACACGACGAGTTGAGTTTTTACCAAAAAGTTATATTTTGGTTTCATCTGACCATATGACATTCTCCCAATCCTCTTCTGGATCATCCAAACGCTCTCTAGCAAACTTCAGACGGGCCTGGACATGTACTGGCTTAAGCAGGGGGACACTGCAGGATTTGAGTCCCTGGCGGCATAGTGTGTTACTGATGGTAGCCTTTGTTACTTTGGTCCCAGCTCTCTGCAGGTCATTCACTAGGTCCCCCCGCGTGGTTCTGGGATTTTTGCTCACCGTTCTTGTGATCATTTTGACCCCACGGGGTGAGATCTTGCGTGGAGCCCCAGATCGAGGGAGATTATCAGTGGTCTTGTATGTCTTCCATTTCCTAATAATTGCTCCCACAGTTGATTTCTTCACACCAAGCTGCTTACCTATTGCAGATTCAGTCTTCCCAGCCTGGTGCAGGTCTACAATTTTGTTTCTGGTGTCCTTTGACAGCTCTTTGGTCTTGGCCATAGTGGAGTTTGGAGTGTGACTGTTTGAGGTTGTGGACAGGTGTCTTTTATACTGATAACAAGTTCAAACAGGTGCCATTAATACAGGTAACGAGTGGAGGACAGAGGAGCCTCTTAAAGAAGAAGTTACAGGTCTGTGAGAGCCAGACATCTTGCTTGTTTGTAGGTGACCAAATACTTATTTTCCACCATAATTTGCAAATAAATTCATAAAAAATCCTACAATGTGATTTTCTGGATTTTTTTTTTCTCATTTTGTCTCTCATAGTTGAAGTGTACCTATGATGAAAATTACAGGCCTCTCTCATCTTTTTAAGTGAGAGAACTTGCACAATTGGTGGCTGACTAAATACTTTTTTGCCCCACTGTGTGTATATATATATATAATTTTTTTTTATATATATTTTTATTTATTTCACCTTTATTTAACCAGGTAAGTCAGTTGAGAACAAGTTCTCTTTTGCAACTGCGACCTGGCCAAGACAAAGCAAAGCAGTGCGACAAAAAAACAACACAGAGTTACACAGTAAACAAACAGTCAAAAACACAATAGAAGAAATCTATATACAGAGTGCAAAATGTAGTGAAAAATGCAATAAGGTTAAGAGGTAGGACAATAAATAGACCGTAGTGGTGAAATAAATTACAGATTAGCATTAACACAGGAATGAAGGATGTGCAAATTATTATGTGCAAATATATATCTTTCTATATATAATACAAAGCGCCAAAATCAAAACAGTGAATGTCATGAGAATTGTGATTCGTAGATGTTTGTGTCTTGAAAAGCATGACTCGAAGGACTGGTTTAGTTTTTGTATGTAAAAGTGGGATATAGACTTTCTATTTAGATGTTGCCAAGACACCAAGAAAAAAAAGGAAAATAATCAGTCAATCAAACCACTGCGTACTGTATAATGCACTTTGCCTGACTTTCAGTGGTTTTGATCATTTGCGCTTATACATTATTATATATTTTTGTGTGCTCTATAACCGGGATTGATTTACTTGAACTTTTTGTCATTTCAATTAAACCTTTTGCTGGAGCGCAACATATTTTCTTCTAAAACATTTTGTTTCCTGAAAGCCAGTAGAACAGAAACAGCTCATGTTAAGACATGAATGACTGTCAACGAGCCAAGAATGAATCACCCTATAATGTAACAAAAAGCATTATGTATGCACACATATTTCCCTATAGTCCTGTAATGGACTATAATCTACCATCTTTATGATGGATATGTTACCAAGGTCACATTCCACAGGTACAAATCAGACTCTCTCTCATCTCACATACCTCAAATATTAACCCAGAACGCACTGGCAGAGAACAAACCTTGAGTAAAGACCAAAAGCCATTTTCAATAAAAGTTAGAATGCACCTGTCCATCAATGTCTAGCTTTTTCATTACCATTCAAGGTATTGGAGCCATAGAATGGCATTTAATTCAAGTCAATGTTCTGTGATTGAGTGGACCGGCGGCCATATTGAGTGGACTGATGACCCACAGAATGACTGCTTCCGTCTATCCAGTCAAATTTAAATGAGGAGCTTTGTCCATTCTAGCAATTCTCATTCTACACTGCAGTGCATAAAATGTGGTGAGTAGGTAACTCAAAGAGAAAGACAATAGTTGAACAGATTTAAACAAATTCTTTTTTTTTTTTTACTGAAAGAGAAGCAAGAGCGAGTAAGTAAGAGAGAGAGAGAGAGAGAGAGAGAGAGAGAGAGAGAGAGAGAGAGAGAGAGAGAGAGAGAGAGAGAGCGAGAGCGAGAGCGAGAGCTAGCTATATTTCGTTTTATTTTTTTCACTTTCACTTACAGTAGCAAGAGAATGCAGCTAGCTAGTTTAGCCTCCTCAAACACCCGGCTCAAACAAAGAGGGATGCTAACCAACACTGGAACTCTTCCGTTTGTTTTTATTAACTTATAGCAGCGGGTTTACTAACATGTCAGTTCTAGTAGCTATGTTGACTATGACGTTAGCTAATATTTTGAAAACGATGTAGGCTGTGTGTAGCTGTTATGATATGAAGGTTTGGCTTGGAAAGGTTCTCTCACCTGGTCACAGACAGCTTATGTGTTGTGCACTGAAGTACACAAGCTTAGGCAAAAGGTGAGAGGAGGACAGCGCGTAGATGCGAGAAGGAATTATATAACGAGCAAAATGATCATGCTATTTGGATGGGGCTACTATGAAAGAGAACTGCATGTGATAAGGTGTGTATTCATTACACCGATTCTGTTGAAAAACGTTTCAGGAATATACATATCTGAATTTGATCATTGAAACTCTCTTTTGCAACTGTTGGACTAATGATTACACCCTAGTTCAGCTAGACGCAGGCAAGAGTGTGCAAGGCGGTATTGAATGTGTCACTACATTGTAAACTTTAATTCATAGGCTAGGTTGTAGCAACTTCATGATGGGTATAGGAAAATGTGAGTATCATGTAGTATCCTAAACCTATTGATGTTACATCGAGCTGGGTGAATGGAAACCTGTTGACCATAGGGACCTCACACCTCATCGATCCCAGCCAGGATTAAGACTCTGGGGGTCAGCTCAGGAACATTGTCCCTCTTGCATTTGGCCATGTATGTTGTTAGGGTAATAGCTTATAAAACATTGCCATTGATTTCCAGGAGACAGACAAAGCCCAGGTCTTGGACATTATAGGGGAGGGGGTGTACATCAGCAAGCTCAGCGCAAACCTGTACCCCAAGGGTTAATAACGGGATGCCAAAAGAAAGAGTGGTGGTACGCATTACCTCAACATACATTTTTGTCTTAAGACCAGCCATAAGGCTATTGTGGAAGACATGAGACAATAGTAACATGGATGTGATAAAGCAATGTCCATACATGTTCATATATATTCATATACAGTGGGGAGAACAAGTATTTGATACACTGCCGATTTTGCAGGTTTTCCTACTTACAAAGCATGTAGCGGTCTGTAATTTTTATCATAGGTACACTTCAACTGTGAGAGACGGAATCTAAAACAAAAATCCAGATTTTTGTTTTAAAATGATTTTTTAAATAATTAATTTTAAAATGATTTTTAAATAATTAATTTGCATTTTATTGCATGACATAAGTATTTGATCACCTACAACCAGTAAGAATTCCGGCTCTCACAGACCTGTTAGTTTTTCTTTAAGAAGCCCTCCTGTTCTCCACTCATTACCTGTATTAACTGCACCTGTTTGAACTCGTTACCTGTATAAAAGACACCTGTCCACACACTCAATCAAACAGACTCCAATCTCTCCACAATGGCCAAGACCAGAGAGCTGTGTAAGGACATCAGGGATAAAATTGTAGACCTGCACAAGGCTGGGCTGGGCTACAGGACAATAGGCAAGCAGCTTGGTGAGAAGGCAACAACTGTTGGCGCAATTATTCGAAAATGGAAGAAGTTCAAGATGACGGTCAATCTCCCTCGGTCTGGGGCACCATGCAAGATCTCACTTCGTGGGGCATCAATGATCATGAGGAAGGTGAGGGATCAGCCCAGAACTACACGGCAGGACCTGGTCAATGACCTGAAGAGAGCTGGGACCACAGTCTCAAAGAAAACCATTAGTAACACACTACGCCGTCATGGATTAAAATCCTGCAGCGCACGCAAGGTCCCCCTGCTCAAGCCAGCGCATGTCCAGGCCTGTCTGAAGTTTGCCAATGACCATCTGGATGATCCAGAGGAGGAATGGGAGAAGGTCATGTGGTCTGATGAGACAAAAATAGAGCTTTTTGGTCTAAACTCCACTCGCCGTGTTTGGAGGAAGAAGAAGGATGAGTACAACCCCAAGAACACCATCCCAACCGTGAAGCATGGAGGTGGAAACATCATTCTTTGGGGATGCTTTTCTGCAAAGGGGACAGGACGACTGCACCGTATTGAGGGGAGGATGGATGGGGCCATGTATCGCAAGATCTTGGCCAACAACCTCTTTCCCTCAGTAAGAGCATTGAAGATGGGTCGTGGCTGGGTCTTCCAGCATGACAACGACCCGAAACACACAGCCAGGGCAACTAAGGAGTGGCTCTGTAAGAAGCATCTCAAGGTCCTGGAGTGGCCTAGCCAGTTAGATTCCGTCACTCACAGTTGAAGAGTACCTATGATAAAAATTACAGACTTCTACATGCTTTGTAAGTGGGAAAACCTGCAACATCGGCAGTGTATCAAATACTTGTTCTCCCCACTGTACATGTTCCCATATGAGCATATATGTTGTGCTGGATATGAATACTCTGGTTGACCCTTTTAATATAGTTAATATGGTTAATGGTCATAATGTATTGTCCTGTTAGATTGAATTGATTGATTTGCAAGGTGGATATATAATAGAGAGGAGACAGAGCATTCAATCAGTATTACCCCGAGTAAGAGGGTTAGCTCAGGAAACATGCTTTCACAATAGAAACATCTAAGGGCAAGATAACTTCAATTTCAAACCCCTACATTGTCATTTCAGGACTGTAGAGACAGAACACACTAAACCAACTATGTTACACTTCATCTCCCCTTTGACCTTCTCCTCAAAGCACCTGGGTCACTCCACCAATTTTGTCTGGGGTTGGAACCTTACCCTCTTGAGCGCCACAAGACTATATTAGCTGGCTGAGCTTAGGCATTAGTTCGGGGAGCTGACGCAAGTCTTCAGGTCCAACCCAGGTTGCCAGATCAGCACACATTTCAGGCCAGAGGTCTAGTATTGCTATTGTGCACAGTTATGTTACAGGGTGACCTGGGGTTGCTAAGTTGTGGACTAACCTGAGGGGGAGGCAGCCCACCGGCTCCAGGTGGGCAATCTGGCAACATGGTGGTCTTTTGAGGAGTGCTGCACTGGCAGTTAGGGGAAGGGTTGGCCATGCTCCAGTTTCCGTTGATGAAGATGTCGCTGATAGAGGGATCCACTTTGGGAGTGAACCACTTAGAATCATTCGGGACACATGGGAGATTTCTGCAGAAAAAAAGGGAAAAAACGACGATGATAATGATAATAATTATAATGCTGGCAATGATGATGATAACGATAATGATGATAATGATGATAACGATGATAATGAGCTAGGTGTCATAAGAAACCAGCATAATGCAATAAAGCATACATCAGAATAGGAACTATTGTGCTTCGGCAGAGGAATTCTCAGTAGTTATCCTCAGAAAGACATACCATTCTCATGTAATGCCTGTTCAGGTCTAGCTCTTTCCAAACATAGATAATAAATCAGGTCATCATTGCTACAGCATAGAAGTCTCCTTATCTAAAACATGGAGGTAATGTAGCATGTTTCAATAAGCAGCAAAATAATTACGGAAGCTTGATAAAGCATGTTGAACCTGATCAGGCTTGACAGAGAGGAGATGGAGCAGATATGGGATATCAGGGGTACTTGCTATTGTCAACATTATTCCAACCCCTAACCGTAAAACAAGGCTAATCTACACAAAGCAACAACATTCACCTCCGGGAACCCCAGAACAAATGAATGAATATAAAATAAATGGTGGTATATGAGTTAGAATTATGCCATGAATAATGTATTATTTTTATTAATGTATTATACGATACATTGTAAATGCCTTTAGTCGTATGCAATTAATATTTGAAGAATCTTATTCCAAGGTTGGATTAAGTCAATGATGTACTTTACCGCATAGATATTGTATTAGAACATGTAAGAATAAAACTGAACTTTGTCTCTCAAAGAATGATCCTCCATGAGATATTCAACTTCAGATTTGGTCAAAACATAATTTTTATAACAACATGCCAATGGGGCATATGTTTACCCAATTCCAAATCGACCAGCTTCAGCTTTATATTTGGTCAAAACAACATTTTTATTGGCTTATTGAGGTAAACGATGTCCCAATGGGGGAGATGTTTGCTCAATTCCATACTGACCCTTAGCCCCTACCCTAAATGCACTAGTGGAAATCTGAAAGAATAGCAGACAAGTAAATATTGTGGAAACATTTCCACCAAGCATATCAGAGTGTATCCAATCCTTTTGAATCCCAACAAATGCAGGGGGATATGGGCTAGCTAGAGGACAATTTGGGCCTAGGCGGCATACTCCAAGGAACTACTAACCACTTAATCAATTGCATATCAAATTTGATTACATTATTATGCTTTGCACCCTTCTCCACTAATCAAAATAACCAGGTACATTGGCTGTCTTAATTTGGGAGTAATTCCTGGACAATGTAGTTATTGTCATGCTGTTGCACGAATATTTGAAACAGGAGGAACACTGCAAACTAAACAAATGTAGTAATAATCTGTGGTTTGAGGGACGTGTGTGTTAAAATGGCCGCTGGTCATACTCACGGTATTGGGTTGTTGGCCATGCAGCGAGTCCCAAAGCCAGGATTATTCACCAAAGAGTCCGCCACCCGAGCAACCTCTGTGTTATTTGGCGGTCCATCATTGCTGTAAGGAAATTGTAAGTTAGGAAAGGAAATTGTAAGTTAGACTCCAACACTGTCCCTTACAGGAGTGCTAATTATCGACATAATCCAAGTCTAATCGTTTAATTGCCCACCATCTTGGATTTACACAACATCCCCAGTCCCAAAAATAACAAACAGACAAATATTCAGAGAATTGAGGAACAGAACATTTTGAAAGGTGCAAACTGCAATTTCTACATTCCTCCAACCATATCCTTTAGCTTGATAGGAAACACAGTGGTGGGGCTGCCATTGACTGAAAAACAAATTAAGCATGGCTTTAAGAGCTGAATGTTAGGCAGAAGTCCAGGCTCAAATCAGCTGGATCATGCCCTGACAAACTGTTTATCCTGGTGGAACTTTAGGAGTTTCAATTACTGGACCAGATACTGTAACCAGGGGTGATCAACCACGCCATAACATTGATTAGTTCACTGAGAGCTTGGCTCACGGAATCAATGAAGATGAAGAGGATGGGTATATTTTATCCATCTCTAGAGTTAATGAGACCAACAGGAGAGTGTTTTGTGCTTTTGGATTTAAAGTAGTGCATGATACCCAGCTAACATGCAACCAGGTTTAGTTTAATTAACGATGAAAGAAGAATCATTGTACGGTACTGGCATTTTGTTGAGAACATTATATTACCAAATGAAAACACATCACTGAGCACGTATGGATGAGAAAAGCTCTGGGCATTCTGACTGAATAGAGCACATGTCAACGTAACATAAACTCTGTGTGTGGATTTGATTGTATGTGCGCGTGCGTGCGTGCGTCTTGAGGAAAAACAGACTGTTTTCTACAATCAATGTATAAACAAACTCTGCTCTTGGTCTTGAGTGTACCTTGGCTCTGCGAACACAGCGTTTAATAAAGATCATGGCCAGGGTCCAGCTGTAGTCACTGCTGGCCAATGGGATTAATACAACGTTCAAAGGCTCATTTATCTCTCATGAAGGTCAACTTATCATTTCCGACGCCATAAGCGAGGAGATCAATCGAAGTGGCTGATTGTAAAAATGGATTTTGCTCAGCCATCTGTTTTAACATTAACAGTAGCTGGGCGTGCGTCCCAAATGGCACCCTATTCCCTATATAGTGTACTAGTTTTGACCAGAGTCTATAGGGCTGTCGTAAAAAGTTGTACACTATAAACGGAATAGGGTGCCATTTGGGACGTTGCCTTATTAAAAGTAACATGACTATTGGGGGGTCAAAATGAGCAGAGACACACTTGAACTAATCTTAGGTTACAAATGTCCTTGTTTATGAAAGAAAATGTTTTTTTTGTCCATTAAAATAACATCAAATTGATCAGAAATACAGTGTAGACATTGTTAATGTTGTAAATTACTATTGTAGCTGGAAACGGCAGATTTTTTATGGAATATCTACATAGGCACATAGAGGCCCATTATCAGCAACCATCACTCCTGTGCCATTGGAACACAGGAGTGATGGTTGCTGATAATGGGCCACTGTACGCCTATGTAGATATTCCATAAAAAATCAGCCGTTTCCAGCTACAATAGTCATTTACAACATTAATAATGTCTACACTATATTTCTGATCAATTTGATGTTATTTTAATGGACAAAAATGTGCTTTTCTTTCAAAAACAAGGACATTTCTAAGTGACCCCAAACTTTTGAACGGTAGTGTATATTCTTTCTCCCCAATATCGATCTTGTCTCAACGGGTTCGGGAGAGGCAAAGGTCGAGTCATGCGTCCTCCGAAACATGACCCGCCAAACAGCGCTTCTTAACACCTGCCTTCTTAACCCGGAAGCCAGCCGCACCAATGTGTCAGAGGAAACACCGTTCAACTAACGAGCAAAGTCAGCCTGCAGGCACCCGGCCAGCCACAATGAGTCGCTAGAGTGTGATGAGCCAAGTAAAGCCCCTCCGGTCATTGGGACTCCAGGTCACGGCCCGTTGTGATACAGCCTGGGATCAAACCCGGGTCTGTAGGGACGCCTCAAGCACTGCGATGCAGTGTCTTAGACCGCTGCACCACTCGTGAGGCCTAACCTGTATTTTAATCTGTATTTTTTGCAACATTTCCCAGGCACGTTTGGTTGACATTGACTAATTGAGCTTGTATGAATTATGCATACCTTCTCTGTCTCTATACAATCAGCCTGGTATGGCTTTTCCAGCTTAAGACTTCACAAAGGGAAGTGTCTTAAAATGATTTAGGGGAGAAGACAACGTGCAGTAATTGACCACAGAAAATGTCAGAGAAGAGAAAGAACTTCAGCTTGCTAATGATGTGACACGTAACAAGGCTAGATTCTGGTCGTTCTGATGAGTTCTGCATATTTAATATGGTGTAACAATTGCAGTTAAAACTCACTGCCTTTAGTCTAACAAGGTGAAGCTCTACCTGCGATTTCCATAGCAACATGCTAGACCCTGATAGGGTCTCTTTAAAGGTCCAGTGCAGTCAAAAATCTGTTTTTCCCATGTTTGTATCTGTCACGTGGTGTGTAAGAATGGACCAATGCACAGCGCTGTATAAGTTAGTCATACTTTATTAAGACTACTTGTGCTTGTGTGTAGGCACACAAGCACAAAACACAATAAAATCCCACAATGCAGGTGGGAAAGAGGACAACTTAAATAGGGTCCCCAATTAGAGACAAGGCATAGCAGCTGCCTCTAATTGGGGACCAAACACAAATCGATAGAACTCTATTGTTGTAAAATATGATACTGACAGTATCATATTTTACAACAGCTGATGAAACTAATATTGTAAAAGTGTGAACAAATTTGATCAGTGTTATTACGGAGAGTTGCTGGTTGAAAATATAAACTACACAGGACCTTCTAATCACCAGGTTTGCATGGGCGGGAGTTTGGGGTTTCCATGTTGACACCACCATGTGGAAAATTAGTTTAAAGACTAAATCTATTACAGTAATGTACTTAATTGTTACCCAGAAATGATTTGATATTGATATAAAAACGGCTGTATCGGGCCTTTAAACTATCGAACGGGATCAATCTATTACAATGTAACGATCTCCCCTGGACAAAACAAGCAAACCTCAGTAGAATATCAATGAGCAGGCGCAGGGAATCCAATAAGATCCATTGTCACTGCAGCGGTTGGATACATTAACAGAGATTCGGCAACTCTATGAAATATTCAACATGTTTTTCACATTATTTCTCAATTTTCCGTCATGTATTTTGAAAATGCAGAAGAAATTCTCAAAGGAAGCGTACAGACGGTGAACTTTCACAGAAGATATCTGTGTTACTGTAAGTTTAAAAATAGACATGTCGATATGTTATGTATAGAATGTATATGGTGTCCATAATAAAACAGCCTCAATCTCAGCAGAAAATAAAAATCCTGCTGAGATTGAGGCTGTCCTGATATGAGCAAGGTAAATGTGAAAGTCTTATTGGGCCACTTAAACAAAGAAGATAGCCAACATGGTTAAACCAGCTAGGCAAATGATTGTGCCTTATTATGTTCGTCTAGGAGCTCAGCTGCAGCTGGACTGTACAATGAATTATGTCTTGACATCTGGAATTTGACAAAGTGTAAACGGGAGTGATGGTATATCTTCTGTCCTTCAAATAAGCAGCTATATGTCTCGTTGTGAAATGAATAAAAATGGAACTTCATTATGTTGATGGTTTTGACAGATATGACATTATGCAAATTCTAGCTCCAACAAGGGATCCTGCCATACTTTGCCATGTCAAGAGTGAAGCCAGATTATTACCGTCAGATCGAACACACTGGGCTTTGTGAAGGGGCAACTGTACGCTGCTCCCTACTCTCCCACAGAGCTGTTCATTGACTACAGCTCAGCGTAAAACACCATAGTGCCCTCCAAGCTCATCACTAAGCTCAGGACTCTGGGACTGAACACTTGTCTCTGCAACTGGATACTGGACTTCCTGATGGGCCGCCCTAGGTGGTGAGGGTAGACAACAACACATCCACCTCGCTCACCATCAACATGGGGGCCCCTCAGGGGTGTGTGTTAAGTCCCTTCCTGTACTCCCTGTACACCCAAAACTGCATGGCCGCGCTCAACTACAACACCATCGTTTGCTGATGACACAACGGTGGTAGACCTGCTCACCAACGACGAGGTCAGGAGGTCAGATCAACCTCTCCCTCAACATCATCAAGACAAAGGACTACATGGACTGATCATGGACGACAGGAAACAGAGGGCTGAGCACGCCGCCATCCACATCGCCAGGGCTGTAGTGGGTTGAGATCTAGAAGCTCCTCTGTGTCCACGTCAATAAGGAATTAACATGGTCCACACACACCAACACAGTCATGAAGAAGGCACCACAATGTTTCTTCCCACTCAGGAGGCTGTAAAGATTTGGCATGGGCCCTCAGATCTTTAAAAAGTTATATGGCTGAACCATTGAGAGCATCTTGACTGGCTGCATCATCGCTTGGTATGGCAGCTGCTTGGCATCTGACCACAAGGTGCTACAGAGTGTAGTGTGTACAGCCCAGTACATCACTGGGGCCGAGCACCCTGCCATCCAGGACCTCTATACCAGGCGGTGTCAGAGGAAGGCCCTAAAAATTGTCAAAGACTCCAGCCACCCAAGTAATCAACTCTTCTCTCTGTTAACGCACGGCAAGTGGTACCGATGCACCAGGTCTGGAACCAACAGGACCCTGAAAAGCTTCTACCCCCAAACCATAAGACAACTAAATAGTTAACCAAATAGCTTTGGTTAACTATTTGTATCCGTGTCAATTTTTCTCTCTGCATTGTTGGGAAGGGCCCGTGAGTAAGCATTTCACTGTTACTTTACGAAGCATGTGACAAATAAAATGTGATTTGATTTGAGTTTAGAAAGACAGTGTGTACGTCCCAAATGGCACCCTATTCCCTATGTAGTGCAATACTTTTGACCACGGGCCTATAGACCAGGGCCTTTTCTGGTGAAAAGTAGTACCTTATATTGTGAATATGGTGCCTACTGGGGCACACATTAAGATGACCTATTTAGTATGCCATTGCAGACTCAACCAAGGATCCCTCTCTGAAAGGAAAGGGCTAGCCTGGTCCTAGACCAGACAATTTCTCTGACAATCATTGTCATGATGACATATGGGGTTGATATGATGGCTGGCATGACAACGATAGTCAGAAGAGTTGACTAAAGCACATACAGTTAGAGACCAGACTAGTAATTAATGGAGTGCCTGATTTAGGGGAAACTAACCAAAACAACTATTGTATGTGGTTTCTGCATTCACATTTTTCATAACAATACAGTAGAACAACTTTACATCTTTTAAGAATTAAATCTGTCCCGGTCAGGTTACCGCGCTACGTTAATACAAATTCAATACAAATATCAACATGTACACCTGCACTGAGAGGTGTAATTTTAAAGTCTGAGAGCATGACGTTTCAGTGACTCACCTATAGAATGTTGTTTGGGGCAGTCCGTACATCCAGGGTTGCAGCACCAGATTGGGGTACTCAGCAAAAGGGGGGACGATGACGGAGAAGATGAGAGACAGGCAGACGAAGACAGCAGGCAGAATCACCTGTGTGACATAGATATGATATCAAAATCAGCTCCAAAATGACGCTTCTTTAGCAATGCCTATTTCAGGTATCCTATCATGTCAAAACACTGTTGTAACACCGCAATAACACACGGTTGACACTATGCTTGTCATATCAGTTCATTACAATAAAGGACTGTCCACATAACTCTGTTAGGATCATAACAAAGTTGGATATTTTGCATGTTAAGACAGTGTCATCGCTGGTCTGTCATTCGTGTCGTCATGTGACAGACGCTGCATGTACGCGTTGTATACAGAATACTGTTATAGTACAGTATGTTCTGTTATAAAGTTAATCTAATCTAATGTAATAGTGGGATATCTAAAATAATAATGTGCGTTACGGTACCATTTTCACCAGCCAACCAGAAGAGGGATGCAGTTTCATGTGTACGACCGAGGCTCTCTCAGGGCGCATCAAAGTGTTATTGCACAATCCAATTAGCAAACGCTGGGAGCGATCGGGTGATCAAGATGATAATCTGTGCTTTCACAGAAATAGGAAATGTGTACAGTGCTGCACTTTATACGCATGATTCAAACGAAGTATCATTGCCACACATCTATTAATCGTGTGTGCATGTGGTGCATGTGTGCAAATCTGTGTCTTGTGTGGTGTGTGTGCGTCCGTGTCAGTGCCTGTGCGTGCTTGCATAGTTGTGGAAGAGGTGGGTGGGGAGGGTAATTTATAACATCTACCGCCACAGTAGTTACGTCATCCTACCCCATCATCGGACCCAACCCCCACCCAATCTCTGTTACACTCCACAATGAAAGTGATGCAAGCAATAAGACATGAGACCAAACCCTTTTGTCAATTATTATGCTCACCGTGAACTTGTTTTGGCTGCCATGCATGTGTAAGGAGTTTGATTAAACACTTTCAAACATCAATCGTCCCCCATTTTGCTTTATTCTCGGTTCCACCGTCGAAGCGCACCGCCACAATTTCCCCCCTTTCTTTTCCTCGTGTATATGTTCCCTTTTCATTTCCATTCTGACCAAAAAGTCAAAGCCAGAATGCACAATATCTCTTTAATCACTTGTACCGCTAGGTATTCCACTGAAGAGGGATGTTTGCTCAACTTGATTAATTGCATGCTGCAATTGCCAGAGCCCATTCAAACGGTACAATACATTTGAAAAATTATATATTTACCACAGAGTTCTATGTAAATGCGGGCACCGGAAAAGGAATAGTCAACTATGACTGAAAAGCAGCTGAATGAGACAATCCGTAAGATGGAGGACAACAGAACACACTCTCTGACTGTAATTGTGTGTGGCACCTGTTAGTAGATCTTCTTTAAATACCCGGCCTACAATAGAAGAAGGTTATTACGTTCATAATGTCAATGCACTCCATAGACTGAGTTCAGCAGCACATACTCAAGTTTGGTGAACAAGGAAGATCATCTTTCTAAATGGGTACAAACACCAAAACACAATTATGATGTTTTGTGATATTCTGTAAAATGGCATTCAATTTGAGGGCAGACTGGCTTGTTGGCATGTACATTTGTTTTTGTGTATCAATTAGCTTGTGAATGCACAGGTAATGTATGGTGTACATATTAGGACATACATACATACTGCATCAGACAGCCAACATGCTACTTGTAAGATGTCTGATGTGGCGTACATCTTAATATGTACACCGTCCTACATGTAAAACAGGCCATCAACCATAGAGATATTTAATATACTAACAACAGTGTTCTATTTAATTCTATGCCATCAACAGGGATTTTGATATATATCATAATCATGCCACCTTGGTCTCAATCCAGAACGGTGTGGAATCAACAGAGAACCACATAAATAATATGTATTGCACTCCCTATGAATTTCTTCCACATTCTGTATCTGACCCAGGTTGTCAAGGTGATGCTATATACTGTATGATGTTGGCCATTAAATTAAATTATAAACAAGGCTAATTGACATGAAATAACAATGACTAATAAATTAGACTAATTCACAACAGCTAATAACAGAGACTGCAATACACGGGCTAATTTGATAACTAATAAGAATAGATAAGCAATTGATGGAACATTTCAGAACACGAAGTTTAAGTATGTAACTTTGTTGCCATTGGTTACATATCTGAGAGGAAGTCAAAGAGCAGCTCAGCCCATCAATTAACTGACTAGTAAACCACTGGATAATAGCGAAACAGTAGAACAAAGAGACTGCAAGGTCAATGTCGTAGGAGTCTACAATAACCAGACTGTCCTTTAATTTCCATGTGAGTAGAGTACGATTCCCAGACATTAACATAATTCACTTTTCAATAAAACTGTCCAAGTAATATGAGCTTAAAATTACATAAGGAAGTAGAGAATTCTTTGCAACAAAATAGTTGCAAAGGGGATGCCAGAGCTACCCCTTCCGTGCTCCCGTGCTTCCATTGGCGGGAGGGTAATCTGCTGCTGTGGAGGCAGAGCACTTCCATTTTTAATCAAACACAATGCTTCCTCACAGGAGTAGCTCTGGCATCCCCTTTCCAAAAGGCATCGCAATCTATCCCAGGTATGCACGCCGAGCTCTGATTCAGTCAACTTCGCTCATACGGCACAACCAATGAGCTCGCCTTCCCACCACATCCTTAAGCGTCCATCCCCTAACTTTCGTCCCCATAAATCACTTCCTTTTGAGTCTCACACCATCATCTCTCTTGAATTCCCCACCGGCTCTGTTTGAAGATATGCTCTTCACAATCAGCTGACAATGGGAGGTGTTTACATGACGGTCAGGCCCTTTGTCAGTCCTGCAAGTGACATGAATGGGGAGAAAGAGAGGAGGAAGGAGGGAGGAGAGTACCCCTGAAACAGTCTGCATCCCAATATTCCCTAGTGCACTATATAGGGAATAGGGTGCATTTTGGGACTCACTAACACTCCACACACACACACACGTCCGGGATTGACAGTGACTAATGGTGGGATCAGTATTGTAGAGTTACAGGAGGAAATGTGTTCTATAACACGGCAGGTGGTAGGTTTATACACGGGCAAATGGAATGAGCGGAGAGGTGCACTTTACGATTATGGTGCCTTTGGAGTGTAATTAATTCAATGTCGTGGTATCATTCATCGCTGATGGGGTTACACCACGTCTATACACGTGTCATGAATATAGCTTTTCATCTATGTGATTGATAAAGGAGCAGAGCTCCCAAATAAAGGAGAAAGGAACAAAACATTCTGTGATTGTAAGTCAACAATTGTGTATCATCTCTGATGAAAGAGAAATTGAAGGTGTCATGTAAATAGATAACCGTGTATTGGTTCTGACTGGAAATTTAAATGACGCACAAAACGATAGAGACCCTCCCTTAATAGGCTAATAGCAACCTGTCAGCAAGCTAATTGTTATGATAATCTTATCTGATACATAACTCATTAAACCACATTATTAGCATACTCGCAAATTAGGAAAAAAACTAAACACAAATCAGACACCTCTCTTTGACTTTCAGGTTCCTATGAATTTAAAATGGAAACAGTTGTGCTGGCGAGACAAAGTTCACATAGCTGGTGGCTGGTGTGTGTGTGTGTGTGTGTGTGTGTGTTTGCGTGTTCTAAACAGATCGTTTACATTACAGAACATCTCTTAAATTTGTGACGACCTCCGTCTCCTTGGCAACAGCTAGAGACAGACAAAACTCTTCAGATGAGATCAAATCTCCACTGCCCTTAAGAAACTGATCCTGAAACGGATCGTACACTCTAGGTGTGCTGCATACACAGAGGAATAGATAAGGACTGAGCATTCAAATGTGTGGCGTCCCCTAAAACAAGTTCTCTCATTTCGTCATTTAATTTCTCCTCTACAGATTCAATGGTTGTTGTACTATCACATCCATTTATAAAACGAATTCCCTCCTACAGTGCAACCTCTTTTTTTTTTTTTTACAATGTAAAGTTTTTTTTAATCATGACAGTACTACACTAAATGGTATAACAGGGCATAGAGAACTATGGGGGTTGTGTGTGGTCATTACCTGAGCAATGAGGCCTTTGCGGCTCCTGCGTGCGTGGTGGAAGCGTTTGATGAAGAGGGCCAGGAACTGTCTCCGGATCAGTTCCCATCCCGTGATCACACTGGAGCCCTTTCCATTCACATTGGCCACTCTCTCCACATCTAAAATGGAGGGCATACAAAATGGCTGCATTACTACAGTGCATTTTCTGTAGAACAGGATTGTATTAAGGGAATTAAAAACCATCTGACAATCTGTTTGTAGAAAGTGAATACAAATGATTTAGCTTCTCTCATAGCATAAAAAGGAACAAAAAACAAGGTTATCTGTCTCTACCCAAAAGAGTAAAACAATCCCCACAAAATAAGCAATGTAACCTCTCATCGGTCTCAAATGTCCAACAAAAATATTTTAGACACAAAGCATATTAAAATGGTAAACCGGCGCGTGGTACTGAATTTGTTTCATACATGGTCTTGCTCAGGAAGAAATAGCAAAGGCAAGAGACATGTTCTGATACTATTCCATCAATTAAAACCTCCTGTTTGGAAAATTTATTCAAAGGGCTGTAGGATCATTTGGCTTTCCAAAATGGCTGCTATTGTGGAAAATCCACCAGTATTACAAATCAGCTCTCTTGGCAACCAAGGAGACAATGGAGCACGAATGGAGCACGAATTGAGCAGCAAATAATGAGGCTTTTTTTTTTTATTTTTTTTTTTTACATGAATGTGTGTGCTGCTCTAAGACGACAAGGCCTTGACTCGGTATACGTACCCTCCACTCTGCTAGTGAACTTCACTTTCACCCCGGCTTCAGTTGGATCGTAACAATAGACATAAAGGACATAAAGAAAGCAGAACATGACCACACATTGCACTTGAACATCACGTCTCTATTTCAGAATAGGCTTGTTTTTTTTTTTATAACACTTATCAAAAGGTAAGCGCATACCACTTTTCCCAGGCACTTCGTCTGAAGTGTTCCCGACATTGGTGAGGCTTTGCCGTTGTCGCTTTAATTCCCTTGAACTTCTTGTCTTGTCTCTTACCAAAGCTGCACTGTTAACTGAAAGAATGCACTTAAGATGAATTGTTTTGGCTTAATTCATTCATGAATACTATACAGAAAGAATAGCAACCTGTATTGTGGCCTATACTGTGTATTATTACTACTGTGGGCACTAATATCAATAATTTGATATATTGATATTGTCTGAACAAGGTTTATCATCGGTTTATTATTCCTGGTGGATGGATTTTGCCATTTGCATTCAAATGAGTTGGATAGGTTTAGGCTCCCACACCTGGCCCAATGGGCGATCAGCAAGTAGTTGTCTGGACTCTCTCGTTGAAGCCGTTGAAGTGAAAGGAAAAGTGAAAATTCACACAGTTGCAATGATTTTTAATAAAACCAATACAAATGTATATCTTATCGATATTCCATAGCGGTGCCTTTCACTACATACTACTGTATGTAAAAGCAGAAAACCCTAAAAGACCAGGGTTTTTAAGTAATTGTAAGATTTGAGGTAAAAAGCTAAGGTTGGCTGTAGGTTGAAAAGCAAAGTCCTTTGGGAATTGATCCAAATAAGGCGCATGCTGTTGAGTTAAACTAAACAAGTGCATAATCAATCAAAACACTAGTTCAATCAATGTCGTACAGAGAGTCATTGAAAATCAAAGCAGACAGAAGACTCAATGATGTGTGTGTGTGTGTGTGTGTGTGTGTGTGCGCGCACATGCTAGTGTTTGTTTCGATACTTCATATAATCAGTCCATATAATCAGTCCACGATTCAAATATTTTACAAACATTTTACAATGTAACCCCCAAATTTACAATCAACCGTCATTTTACCTGGTATTTCCACATCAACACCTGTGTCCTCCGCCACTTTGAGGAAAATCTGTGAGATGGAACACAGAATAATTAGCATGATATGAAATGGCTTTTTATCATCATTGAAGTGACCTCTGTGTGTGTCTTAAACAAATGATCGACACCACTCCTGTAATTACAAAAACAAGGACTATCTTCAATACACTGATAAATAGTCCTCCTTCCCTTCTCCTGTATCTCACACACACACACACACACACACACACACACACACACACACGCACACGCACACGCGCACAAGCACACACGATATGGAAAACACCACGGACTGACATCTAATCTCCCTTCCTTAAGTAAATATGTGCAGTAGGTACCACCTGAATAACCTTGTTGTGTCTGAATGTGTGATGTTGAAAAGGAATTATTCACACTGCCTGCAGGGCCTCTTCATCTGATATAATTGTCTGAGACTTTTTAGTTGTGTTTGACAACTCTCACAGTAGAGCGCAGTGTGTGTGTGTGTGTGTGTGTGTGTGTGTGTGTGTGTGTGTGTGTGTGTGTGTGTGTGTGTGTGTCTTGCCCGCCTCATACCTCCTCTAGTGTGGTATCTGAGATGCCGTAGTTGGTGACACCAATGTCGGCCATCTTCAGGTCCAGCTCTTTGAAGAGGAGGGCGAAGGTGCCATCTTTGGCCCCGCCGTAGGGAAGGATGTAGGTGATCTCCTGGCCGATGCTCTCCAGGAACACCGCCTCGGGAACATGCCGACGCACCAGCTTACTGACATCTATGAGCTCTACATGGTGAAGAGGAACAGGAAGGATGACATGGATGTATTGAAAAGGAATTACAGGAAGGATGACATGGATGTATTGAAACGGAATTACAGTATAATTTTTGTCCTTTATATTGACAATTTACAATAATAATAACCATACAAGTGAATACACTGCATTTAAAATAATTGAGGACAACACAAAATTCCACAGAGAGACTGGAATTGCCATATCTTGTTAGTTCCTCATCATCATGATATCCAAAGAGCAAATCTCAAAGTCAAACATATTGCACTTTATAGGGAATAGGGTGCATTTGGGAAACACCACCAAGAAAACACCACCTATTCCATTGGTCCCATAGATAATTACATCTGCTCAACCAAGCGAGGCTTTGGCTTTATGAGGAGGTTGGAAAGTGGATCGGCTTCACAGGCTTTAAACTTTTGCCTTAACAACCTCTTAAACCCTATTAGATTTTTTAAAATTCAAATTGCTACCTGGCTCAGAGACGAGACGCACCAAGCACGCTACATTACATTGTAAACAGATTTCATCGCTTTAAGCCACCCCTCCCCACTGCTATGTCAATCACCCCATCTGATGGTTCTACATCCACCACTCGACAAACGCCCCACTCCTCTTCAACCACCCCCACTGCAGGCCCTGGCACCACTCCCCTCTCTGCAAGTTCATCTGGAGGTGTGGGGGCAGGGAGGAGATCTAGGCCTCGACAGAGAAAAGGGAGAGGCAGTGGAAGCAGCACAACAGAGGGAGATGAAACTGAGGACAGATGGCATACGGTCCTTGAAGATGATGAGGAGCCAGAACAATTTAGGTTTAAACCCAAACGACCTGAAGGCCCACAGTTGGTTAGTGATGAAACATACACCCCTTTACAGCTGTTTCAGCTCTACTTTACCACCACTGTACTGGGAACACTAATTAGTAATACCAACATGTGTGGGGGAAGGGAGATGTCCTGGAAATCTGTCACCATGGGTGACATGCTCAGCTCAACTAAATTTCCTTGGTGATTTACATGGGACTGGTAATGGTATCAAGACTATTTGACAACTGGAGCAAGTTTCCACTCTATCGGTTCGAGATCCCCAACTCCATCATGAGTGAAAACCGACTCTTGGCCATTAACCGTACTCTTCACATGAGTGACCCACAAAAGGATCAGGAGAATGACCAGAAGAAGGGGACTGCAGGGTGTGATCGTCTTGCAAGAGTCAATCCCCTTTATCATGACATGGTGGAGGCATGCTCAAAATCTATCTATAGATGAGCGCATGGTTGCCTCCAAGGTTTGAATTGGCTTGAAGTAATATATGAAAAATAAGCCGACCAAATGGGGCTACAAGCTAGCCGATTCAGCCTCTGCCTACACGTGGATATATATATAAGACAAGGCGATCACACCCACTGCGAAGGGCCTTAGTTATGACTCATGCAGCTGATGGACTTCCAGCTCTTTGTGGACACTGGGAAGTCCACTTTTTATAGAAAATAGGGGCTTGTGGCACCATTCGTCCTAAGAGAATCGGTTTCCCCAAGACCAAGGTAAGCGACATGACAAAGACAGCGGAGAGGGATCAGGACTAACAAGCTGTTTTTAGTGAAATGGAAGGGAACTAGGGAAGTAACCATGCTCACCACAAAGCATAAGGCATTCAATAATGACCATGTCTCAAGGAGGGTGAAAATTGCCAATGGCGCATGGGTGAGTAAGAATGTCCCCATTCCTGTTCCTACAAAGGACTACAATGCCAGCAAGGGGGGTGTCGACCTATCTGATGCTCTGATAGGCTACTACCAGGTCCTCCACAACACCAGGAACTGGTATATTTTTTACCACTTTGTGGACATTGCTACAGTAAATGCTTTCATTATCCACAAGCAGATAGCCAAAGTTTGCTTTTTGTTTCCTAGCAGAGAGGGACTGCTTCAAAGACTATCACGACATGCAAACGCTATGGTGAAAGTGAAATCTAATCATCTACACCTAGGATGTAAAATGAACACGAACACCATTTGTAAATAGTTCAGCTTATTTATATTTTTGCACCTTTTTTAGTGAAGGACACGTGTGTAACCAAGTCATTTTTATAATCTGTTGCTTTTATATTGTTTTTGTAAACAGTTAATTTGTATGTGGGACCAATACATTGGATATGCCTAGGCTAAACGTTCAGGCACTTTGGAGTGGTTGAAAAAAAAACTTGGATATCCCCTGTATGTCCCCCGACACCAACCGTGTGGTGCCAACATCATCCTCAACGTAATCAAGACAAAGGAGATTTAAGCTTTAAGTTCCTTGGTGATTTCCAGAATGTCATGAAGAGTGATCAGATGAATTGCAATTAATTGCAAAGTCCCTCTTTGCCATGAAAAAGAACTTAATCCCCCAAAAACATTTCCACTGCATTTCAGCCCTGCCACAAAAGGACCAGCTGCCATCATGTCAGTGATTGTCTCGTTAACACAGGTGAGAGTGTTGACGAGGACAAGGCTGGAGATCACTCTGTCATGCTGATTGAGTCAGAATAACAGACTGGAAGCTTTAAAAGGAGGGTGTTGCTTGAAATCATTGTTCCATGGTTACCTGCAAGGAAACATGCCGTCGTCATTGCTATGCACAAAAAGGGCTTCACAGGCAAGGATATTGCTGCTGGTAAGATTGCACCTAAATCAACCATTTATCGGATCATCAAGAACTTCAAGGAGAGAGGTTAAATTGTTGTGAAGAAGGCGTCAGGGCACCCAAGAAAGTCCAGCAAGCGCCAGGACCGTCTCTTAAAGTTGATTCAGCTGCGGGATCGGGGCACCACCAGTGCAGAGCTTGCTCAGGAATGGCAGCAGGCAGGTGTGAGGCAAAGACTTTTGGAGGATGGCCTGGTGTCAAGAAGGGCAGCAAAGAGGCCACTTCTCTCCAGGAAAAATATCAGGGACAGACTGATAATTTGCAAAAGGGACAGGGATTGGACTGCTGAGGACTGGGGTAGAGTTATTTTCTCTGATGAATCCCCTTTCCGATTGTTTGGGCCATCCGGAAAACACCTTGTCTGGAGAAGACAAGGTGAGCGCTACCATCAGTCCTGTGTCATGCCAACAGTAAAGCATCCTCAGACCATTCATGTGTGGGGTTGCTTCTCAGCCAAGGGAGTGGGCTCACTCACAATTTTGCCTAAGAACACAGCCATGAATAAAGAATGGTACCAACACATCCTCCGAGAGCAACTTTTCTCAACCATCCAAGAACAGTTTGGTGACGACCAATGCCTTTTCCAGCATGATGGAGCACCTTGCCATAAGGCAAAAGTGATAACTAAGTGGCTCTGGGAACAAAACATCGACATTTTGGGTCCATGGCCAGGAAACTCCCCAGACCTTAATCCCATTGAGAACTCGTGGTCGATCCTCAAGAGGCGGGTGGACAAACAAAACCCACAACTTCTGACAAACTCCAAGCATTGATTATGCAAGAATGGCCTGCCATCAGTCAGGATGTGGCCCAGAAGTTAATTGACAGCATGCCAGGGTGGATTGCAGAGGTCTTGAAAAAGAAGGGTCAACACTGAAAATATTGACTCTTTTCAGTGTTGAACATGCACTATGTAATCATTTGACACTCGAATACTTGTAATTATACTTCAGTGTACTATAGTAACTACTGACATAAAGATCTAAGAACACTGAAGCAGCAAACTTTGTGGAGACCAATACTTGTGTCATTCTCAAAACTTTTTACCACGACTGTACATATTACCTAAATTAGCCTGACTAACCGGTGCCCCTGCACATTGACTCTGTACCGGTACCACCTGTATATACCACCTGTATATATGTACAGTAGTTATTTTTTTCTTTACTTATCTATTGTTTACATAATACTTATTTTCTACTTAAACTGCACTGTTGGTTAGGGCTTGTAAGTAAGCATTTCACTGTAAGGTCTACAACTGTTGTATTTGGTGCATGTGACAAACTTTGATTTGATTTGAATGTACCCTGGATACCCCATAACACCCCCACAATGTTTGAGTGAGGTTGATATTGTAGAAATGGTGTTTTTATACTGAACAAAAAGCATTTAGGGATTGCTAATATGTAATAACACTGGAATTATCTAATTTACAGACATATGCCACTTTGGAGAGGTTTAGGACACGTGACACCACTTACTAAAACAACTCCCCATTTCTAGTTGTTAGGTCTATCAATCACATTATTTTTCTGATATTGTTCACATGTTGTGGAAGCCATCTGATGTGTTTCCAGCTCTAGTCATCAATAATTCACTTATAGCTTGTCAAAGAAAGATGACTTTCAAAATAAAAAAATAAAAAATATTTAATTGCTAACTATCTTCTGATAATTTCCTCATAATCTCCCAGATGTCTTCTTTTCAAATATACCAAGTTTCTGCATGTCAGAATCATGTAATTACACATGAATAGCAGATACTTGTATGTCAATTTATGCAGAAATCTACATTTTGCCATTACATTTAACTACTTGTGTAGGATAGCTGTAATCAAATGATAGCTGTGTGATAAATGGGTCACATATATTTGTCATATACATACATATTTGTGGTTTTTAGGTAGAACATTGGCATACACAGACAGTTCTAGAAAAAGGATATGATTGAATATATCCTTGGATTACTGACTCTGGTCGGGAAATCAGACCCACAAGCCAGTGTCACAGATCTCAGACAGAGTCAGACAGAGACACACAGAGAGAGAGAGACACACAGAGAGAGAGAGAGACACAGAGAGAGAGAGAGAGACACAGAGAGAGAGACACAGAGAGAGAGAGAGAGAGAGAGAGAGAGAGAGAGACACAGAGAGAGAGACACAGAGAGAGAGACACAGAGAGAGAGAGAGAGAGACACAGAGAGAGAGAGAGAGAGAGAGAGAGAGAGAGACAGAGAGAGAGAGAGAGAGAGAGACACAGAGAGAGAGACACAGAGAGAGAGACACAGAGAGAGAGACACAGAGAGAGAGACACAGAGAGAGAGAGAGAGAGAGAGAGAGAGAGAGAGAGAGAGAGAGAGAGAGAGAGAGAGAGAGAGAGAGAGTACTTAGAGATGTCACTGTGACAAGAAACGTTGCGGACAAGCAACTGCTGACATGACATTCTACAGCCTGTCAGACTCTGGAACTTGTGAATGAAGCACAAGGGACAAACATGACACAGTTTGGATACATTATTAAGGGGGATCCTGTTGATAAATTGTATTTAGGTGGTGTTAGTCCTACCTGTGGATTCAGAGTTACTCCAGTTCTGGCTTGCGATCCCTTCATCCAGACTCGTTCTCCTCAATGACTCACCAGTCTCCTATTAGAGAGAAATTAAAAAGGCTGCATCATGGTAGAGCTCTCAGACTGATTATCACCTTCACAATTCTCTCCGAATATCTATTGAATCACCACTGTGGTCTAAGCAGGACTGCTGAGATTAAAAGTCCTACTGAGACTGTCATATATTATTAGCTCAACCATCGTATCATGAATTATTGGTAATGGTGAGAGGTTAGCATGTCATGGGGGTATGACCTTTGACCCACTGTAACTTTCTCACTCATCATAATACACTATTAATTCTGGATGATTCATAATCATGGTAGAATCCACATGAATGAGTGTTAGAAACAATAAAACGTTACTCCAAAATGACACAATACATTATATACCATTCCTTTTTATTGGGCAAAAATTTTTAAACTTGCTGTAGCCATTGCATTCTAAGAATATGGTACCAAATACTTTTGACTACTTTATACATTTGTTTACCCCTACCTTTTTGAGGGAAAAAAATATTACTTGCACTTAATGTATTTCTATGAGCAATTGTATTAGTATTAAAGAAGATAGTTTCCCAATTTCTCCGAGCATACAATATAGCTCAGTATTTTAATTATGTATTTACTACAGTCATTATTGCTCATATTTATCAAGGGTGTCAATAATTTTGGACCGCACTGTATATCCACGTAAAAGTAGTTAAAATTCATGACATTTTGATGACGGCAGGATGCTACAAGGTTTTAAAGAACCAAAATACCCCAAAACCAATAAGTAGATGTAATTTCACCCTGTGGTGCCTGGCCTTAACTTTACAGTCAATGGACAGAATGAGAAGTATGAGCTATTGTTTTTATGAGAACCACAGGTCCTTGGCACCGATGGGCTGAATTAGCAAGTCATTTTGGGGAGAGCATTAGATCTCTCTTCGCAAAATGTGTTTGTCTTTTTGTTAATTTATTTATTTATTTTTGAACAAATTACTTCACTCTCCACAAAGAACCTATAGACTAATCATAATTGCTGTAGCCTTGCTGGCATCAGTGAATCTTGTTCATTTGCTGCTATTGATTAAAACTAAGTGTGCAAGGCACTGCATGGAGCTAGATCAAGAATACCGCTCCCCCTCCCTCAAGACAATTAGAATCATCCAGTACAGAGATATATGTCAATTCTCATGCTGGGGGAGACTAAACATAGATCATTACATGGGAGGGGAACAAGTCAGAGGAACCGTGTCAATAATGGACTCCATGGCACATGTTGCTGATGTGTCTTAGAGATTACTATTGGAGTGATTCCCCCCAGATGCAAAAAGTCAAACAAATGATCATGCCCCTTTATCGGTGAACTATAGGTTGGTGTCATGATGTTGTTCAATGTGGGATCACACATCATGAATGGGCAATTGCAAATATGCACCAGAGTTGTATGTTTCATTTGGAAATACAGGTTTAGCTCACAGTTAGATAGGTAGCACATGCTTATCAGCCATTTTTGACACTGAAGTGTTTTGGATCTTGAACAATTTAAATTGTTAGCACAACTTTCAAAAATCATATCGATAAGTTATCAATACATAACATTTCATAGGGCCAAAACAGACATCAATGCAAAATGCAGCACACACCTTAAATAGTTTGCCTTGCTCCTGGGTGATGTTTCCCGTAGGTACAGATCTAGGATCAGCTTCCCCTCACCCAAATCATAACCATTGGTGGGGAAAATGAAAAACTGACCCGAGATCAGTGTCTAGGGGCAACTTCACTCTCCTCCATTTACCTCTTTCACCTGGCCCTGCTCGACTCCGGTGCACTGGTCTCTGGCCTTGATCAGAGTGAGGTAGTAACCACTGCCAAAGTATTTCTTCAAGAACAGGGAGGAGCCGTAGCAACACATCTTGCCGTGAGAGATAATGGCAATGCGGTCTCCCAAGATGTCCGCCTCATCCATGTGATGAGTAGAGAGGATGATTGTGCGACCTGCGGGGGAGAGATGGAGCAAACCAGTCTATTGATTTCACTCAATGGGCCCAATTTGGAGTGGTAGGGGGACGATGTGTGTATGTGTGTGAGTCAGTGCTCTCGGAGTAGTTTGTTTTGTCAACCATCTTGAGAAATAAATAAAGTTGCACCAAAAAAACAATAAAGGTAAAGGCTTTGAACTGAGCCAAGTTTCCACATAGTGTTTTTGTGCTTATGTCCTCATTGTCCATCCCTCTGTATCTAAAACTCATAATGTACTTCAAAGCAACAAGATTGTGTATGTGGGTGGGAATCTGGAACAAATGACAAATTCTGCAATACCAGTCTTCCTTCCAAATCAAGAGAGAAAACAACTACATACACTTCCACCTAAATAGAATACAATATAACCAAGATAAAACTATGCATAGGCCTGGTTAAATAAATCTACTAACGGTCCCTTTGTCGTGTTTCTGAACACACTTTCTTTTTTTTGTCAGCGGAAGTTATATTTGAGTGAAACCAAATGGCAACCGCAGAGAATCTATACACGACACCGGAGCCTGTTTATTCACAGGGGGAGGGGCGGATTACATTGTGAACCCTGAGCTAACGTATACTAATTAGCACATTCCCAGTCAATCAGGAAGCAAGCATGACATCTGTGATGAAGTCACAGCATGGTCATCTAGCTGATATCGTTAGCTCACAGCGTGCGTGGTGGCAGCATTAAAATGCATCTCTGTTATTGTTGATTGTGCCACATTTCAAAACAGCAATAACATCCCTTGTCTCCAATTTCTACTCTGAGATGCAAGGAAGTTTGGGATTTTAAAGGTTAGCATTGCAATGGCTTTATTGAAGTGTAACAGGATATTTACATTTTAAGAGGAAATAATGATGTAACAGGCTACATATTGCAAGACTGCTAAACGGATGTGAAATTAGACCTGAACACTACATGCAGCCATTGTGTAAAAGAACAATGGGAAAACTAGCAACCCCTATTACAGGATACTGACTAAAGTCAAAGTAATATGTAAGTGAAATACACTGTGCTGTTTTGTGGTATTGCCAAATGTATCCCCATAATATTGATGATGATGATATTGCAGTCCTTTACCAGGATAATTAACTCTATTGCAGTAATCTTAGACAGCTGAAACACTAACAGCCACAAGTAGAGGTGCATTGTACAGTCGGACATGATGCACACACTCTCTTGATTAGCTGACTGGCTGGATCCCCCCCCCCCCCCCCCCCATTTTTTCCCCCAGATTTGGGGTCATTATTGCAAAAGGTCAGGGCTATCTGCTGAGCATGTTGTTTTATTCCCTCTGAGCTAGTCAAAGTTGTATCCCCACAGGACGCATTACCTGGATAAGGACACACTCGGAGGTCGTTAGCCATAGCCTCACGCAGCAATGTGCTCTTTCGTTTGGAGAACTGTGGAACCCAACTATTTCTTCCTCCCACCCCTTGTGCCCTGTCACCCTCTGAGCTTCTAAATGTGTCTCTGCTGCAGAGTTCTCTGTGCAATGCTATAGCTCTTTACTACCATGGTCCAGATGCCCATTGAGTGTCTCACTGAAATCATATGACTCTGAAAGCATCGAAACAAGCATGTCACAAAAGTCAGAACTTAAAACATTAGTGGAGACACCTTATTAGTTAGAGGCACTACGGCATTACGTTTGCTAGCAAAGAGTGATGCATTACCTAACTAACTGTAAATAAGTCAATCACAATGGTAAAATGTAAACAACTGGAGAGACATCATTTTTGTAGACAAGTAATTGACATGGCAGCACTACTGTAACAAGCAAAATAGGGTAGAAATAATTGCTAACTAACTGCAAACAATTTTTGCTGGCTAGCTAATTACTTACCTTGGCTAACTGTGGAGCAAAACAATGCACTTATTTAACGTAAATTAGCCACTGCAAATCTCATTGCTAGCAAACAAGGTGCTGTGTCCAAAACTGTAAGGTGTCTCCAGTACTGTTTACGTCTACACTCCCCAAAGTAGCAAGATAGTTAACTAGTAACGCTGTCGTAAAAAATGCCTCCAGAATGATGTTGGGAGGTGGCTACAGCGTTGTTTATATTTGACCAAATGTGACGGAATGCACTTTCCATGCGTATTAAATGTATGGAAAAGAGCTGTTCTTTGAAGGGGGAGATTGGGAGGAATTCAGCAGGTAGTCCCATGTGATTCGGTACTACTGTCATGGCTCATTTTGCATGGCCGTTTGTGCTCGCTGTTGATTTTTCCAGAAATTGCCTTGGTTTACAGGAAATAATAAAAACACACTGGATGATGGGAGCTGGGAGAGAAATAAATGTGTTCGGTCGGTGTGCTGCCCACAAAGGTATACTGATTTATGGTGTGTTGTGATACGTTAGAGCACAAAGTGATAGATCAGAGTAGTGGGAAACACAGGTAGATCTCCTGTGTTGTGACTACATACAACATGGTACAGGTGAAAACCGGATATCTAAAATCCTGTTTTCCTTAAGGCCTACACTACATCAAATGGAGACTTTCATGCAGTTGCAAGATATTGTTAAATGCTAAGCAAAATAAGGTGTGTATACTTAGGCTAAAGTAAGCACATAGTACTGCTATGCCGAGGCAGGACCCTAATTGACCAAATCTAAACTTGTCAAGCAGGTGTCAATCACCTCTCCTCCTCAACCCCTCATCTAGTCAAGTCCAAACCCTGCACTAGTCAAGCATCAAACTTGACTAGGTGAAGGGTGGGGTCTGAGGAATGATAATATCACTATGCATTCCATACTAACTAGATCAATAACGTGGAAACTATTTACACCTGAACAGTACCTGAGCTTTACTTTTACAAGTGCTGCGTGTCAATACAGTTATCGTATTACAAACTACTAATTAAGCATAGATAGAGGAAGATAAGCGTTTCCAATGACATAATGTGCATTGTGTGATTTTGACCAACTGTGAGTAGGGATTTTCTACTAATTGGTTGTCATTGGAAACACTTATTTTTCTCTATATGTTTTACTACAAAACACAGAAACACATTTTTCACATACAGTATGTTGATTTTGGTGTGGTGCAGGAGATGATGAACATGACTTGCACTTATTTTTGGGGTTGTCTACACCTTTTACTTCAAACAGGCTGTATCTAAAGAGAGTGTTCTGTTTATGCCATCTACACAGAACATTTCAATTGAGAAAAGCAGGACGTTAATGACGATTTGGAAGGATAGGGTTTCTTATTGTTTTGTGAGTGTTGAGTTATATCACAATGGTGGAGGGTCTCACTTACCTCCACCCCAGTAAAACCCATCTCTCTCAGCTAAAAAACACAAGGAACTTTATATTTGTAAATGCATAAATATTTACAGTATTTACTGTGTATGCACATATTCCTATATACTGTACACTAGTGTATATACTGTATATACACACACACAAACATTTAATTTAGTATTTTATTTTTAACTACACTCTATTATACTCGTATTGTGTTTTCTTATTATATTTTATTAAAAAGTTATAGCTATTGCACTGTTTGCAAGGAGAGCATTTCATTGTACTGTGTTCACTATGCTGTTCCCTGTGCATATGACAAATAAACTTTGATAGGATTGGATGTGACTTGTACAGTGCCTTCAGAAAGTATTCATATCCCTTGACTTATTCCATATTTTGTTGTGTTACAGCCTGAATTCAACATGGATAAAAAGAAAGTACACACAATACCCTATAATGGCAAAGTGAAAACATGTTAAGTATTCACACCCCTGAGTCAATACATGCTACAATCACCTTTGGTATTGATTACATAGGTGAGTCTTTCTGGGTAAGGCTCTAAGAGCTTTGTAAACCTTGATTGTACAATATTTGCACATTGTTATTTTAAAAATTCTTCAAGTTCTGTCAAGTTGGTTGTTGATTGGTAGACAGCCATTTAAGTCTTGCCATAGATTTTCAAGCCGATTTAATTCAAAACTGTAACTAGGCCACTCAGGAACATTCAATGTCGTCTTGGTAAGCAACTCCAATGTATATTTGGCCTTGTTATTGTCCTGCTGAAAGGTGAATTTGTCTCCCATTGTATGTTGGAAAGCAGACTGAATTTTTGATTTTGCCTGTGCTTAGCTCTATTCGGTTTATTTTTATCATACAAAACTCCCTAGTCCCTGACGATGACAAGCATACCCATAACATGATGCAGCCACCACTATAATTGAAAATATGAAGAGTAGTACTCAGTGATGTGTTGTGTTGGATTTTCCCTAAACATAACACTTTGTATTCAGGACAAAAAGTTAATTTCTTTGCCACATTTGTTGCAGTTTTACTTTATTGCACACAGTATGTATGTTTTGGAATATATTCCATACAGGCTTCCTTCTTTTGACTCTGTCATTTTATGTTAGTATTGTAGAGTAACTACAATGTTGTTGTTCCATCCTCTTTATTATTTTAAAGTCACCATCGGCCTCATGGTGAAATCCCTGAGTTTTTTTCTTCCTCTCCAGCAATTGAGTTAGGAAGGATACCTGTATTTTTATAGTGACTAGGTGTATTGATAATTGTAATTAATAACTTCACCATGCTCAACAGGATATTCAATGTCTGTTTTCAGTTGAATCTGTGTTTGAAATTCACTGCTCGACTGAGGGAACTAACCGATAATTGAATGTGTTGGGTACAAAGATGATGTAGTCATTAAAAAAATCAAGTTAAAAACGATTATTGTACACAGAGTGAGTCCATGCAACTTAGTATGTGACTTGTTAAGCAAATGTGTACTGCTTAACTTATTTAGGCTTGCCATAACAAAGGGGTGGAATAATTATTGACTCATTTTTTATTTATTTGTAAAAATGTCTAAGAACATAATTCTACTTTGAGATTATGGGGTATTGTGTGCATGCCAGTGACACAAAATCTAATTTTAATCAATTTTACATGCCTGCTGTAACACAACAAAATGTGGAAAAAGTCAAGGGGTATGAATACTTTTTGAAGGAACTGTATGTCAACACCGACAGATCACTTACTGTACAAGCAAAGCTTGTTTACACTACTGCTCCAACGTTTGGAATGAATTTGTTCTGTTACTGTATTGAGTAATTTGTCAACAGGGGATTAATTTGTTCTTATACTGTATTACGTAATTTGTCAACAGGGGATTAATTTGTTCTGTTACTGTATTACGTAATTTGTCAACAAGGGATTCATTTGTTCTGATACTGTATTATGTAATTTGTCAACAGGGAAGCTGCTGTATGAAATTACAATCTTTATACATAATAGATTGAGCAGCTACAAAACAAATTGCTCATGGAATAACCTATGAATTGGTTTGCGGCTGGGATATCGGTGATAGTAGGATTCATTTGCAAGGCAATGTGGCATCACAGTGATTATTTCGTTTATTGAGTTGATTATAAAAAATGTGGCATTTAATTCAGACTGATTTAATGCCTCATTTCCTTAAAATGCCTTTTGTTTATGCTTTTTGATTTATGCTTAGAACATTTGTCTTATCTCAATGATTCATCACCTTAATTAAAAACACACTGCAGGCTATAGCATTATGTACGCACTAATCATTTTCTTGCATTCTCTAAATAGCATGAATGCTATTGTTTCCCCAAGTGATCAAATACAACTTAAACATAATCCACTATCCTTACCAAACCTTGTGTCAACTATATCCTCGTCTAAATATGAAAATAGATTTCACTGCTACAGCATTAAGCTTTAACCAAATGTATAATGTGTACGAGTAAACTGTAATGTGAATACATGCTATTTAATGTACTCCCGAGTTAAACTTTGAAGCACAGTAAACAACTTATCTGATAGAATCCACTTCAAATTAGTGGATTCAGCTATTTCAGCCAAACCCATTGCTGACAGGTGTATAAAATCGAGCACACGGCCATGCAATCTCCATAGACAAACATTAGCAATAGAATGGCCTTACTGAAGAGCTCAGTGACTTTCAACGTGGGACTGTCATAGGATGCAACCTTTCCAACAAGTCAGTTTGTCAAATGTCTGCCCTGCTAGAGCTGCCCCAGTCAACTGTAAGTGCTGTTATTGTGAAGTGGAAACAACAGCTCAGCCGCAAAGTGGTAGGCCAAACAAGGTCATAGAACTGGAACGTTGAGTGCTGGAGTGCATATTGTGTAAAAATCGTCTGTCCTCGGTTGCAACACTCACTACCGAGTTCCAAATTGCTTCTGGAAGCAACGTCAGCACAAGAACTGTTAGTCGGGAGCATCATGAAATGGCCGAGCAGCCGCACACAAGCCTAAGATCACCATGCGCAATGCCAAGCGGCGTCTAGAGTGGTGTAAAGCTTGCCGCCATTGGACTCTGGAGCAGTGGAAATGCGTCCTGCTTCACCATCTGGCAATCCGACGGAAGAGTCTGGGTTTGGCAGATGCCAGGAGAACACTACCTGCCCGAATGCATAGTGCCAAATGTAAGGTTTGGTGTAGGAGGAATAATGGTCTGGGGCTGTTTTTCATAGTTTGGGCTAGGCCCCTTAGTTCCAGTGAAGGGACATCTTATTGCTACCTTATACAATGATATCGTAGACGATTCTGTGCTTCCAACTTTGTGGCAACAGTTTGGGGAAGGCCCTTTCCTGTTTCAGCATGGCAATGCCCCAGTGCAAAAAGCCAGGTCTATACAGAAATGGTTTGTTGAGATCGGTGTGGAAGAACTTGACTGGCCTGCACAGAGCCCTGACCTCAACCCCATTGAACACCTTTGGGATGAATTGGAACAGCCACCATCAGTGTCCGACCCCACTAATGCTCTTGTGGCTGAATGGAAGCAAGTCCCCGCAGCAATGTTCAAACATCTAGTGGAAAGCCTTCCAAGAAGAGTGAAGGCTGTAATAGCAGCAAAGGAGGGGCCAACTCCATATTAATGCCCATGATTTTGGAATGAGATGTTCGACGAGAAGGTGTCCACATACTTTTGTTCATGCATTGTATCTAAGATTCATTCTGACTATTTTGAGGAAGTAATACTGTCTTTGTCCCTATGGTGTCTCTTTGGGGACAAACATCAGTAACTGCCACATCAAACCACACCCCTCCAAGACTGAAAAGCTTTCCTTAATTGGTGCATTTTGCTGCTCTTTAAGAACTCCTCCACGCTGTGATTACACTCTCTCCTACCCAACTATTTGACACATGCTTATGCATCTACAGTTCAAATTAGGGAATGTCAAGTGCTTTCAGCACATGAGTTTAATTGGAACGTATTAGATCCCCATACTTATGTTTTAGAAGTAAACTAGGAACATCATAGATCAGCAACCAAATGATCCATGCAGGTAATATCATCAAACATCTTCTACAGAGTGTAAGAGATCTTCAGAGGAATAAATGGAGGTGAAAATGTGATGTATTCCTATAAGGATGTCATTAATGTCTATCGAACACAGAACATAGAGTTTATGTTTTAATTAACTAGCTACAGTGCATACATGTTACACGTTTGGTTACTTCAGAGCTTCAACTATGCGAAAGGTGTCAGTTAGTTGCTATCAATAACACTGAGACTGACTAATGGAAACATTTGAGAATCAGATGATGCCATTTCCTGGAAAAACAATTAGCATAGCACTAGCATTGATGTCCTTCAAAATAATTTAAACAATCAAGATTTAAGGGCGTAATCTGAAACTTACGCAAACGTCTGAGTTACTCTTAAGTTTAAGACCCAAGCACTTAATCAAGGAAGTAAAACATGCAATGTATCACCTTGGCTTTGGTTTCAAACAAATATACTCTCAATGCAATTTGTTCCAGTGATAAACTTTAGCAACATTACGAACATTGTGGTGCCAATAAGATATGCTACACTATGACATTAACTAGTACGGATGTTAATGTTCTCATTAAACAAGAGTTCTCAAGCTCTGGATCGGACTTGATTAGGTAAAGAACACTGCTAATGACATAGCAAGGGTGAAATGCCACTCGATGCACATTAAACATTTAGACATCTTGGAAATGTGTTATTATAATGTCCACGTCTTGCCTTTCAGTCCTTGGGAAGCTTGGGCAAACAGGCAAAAGTGCATCCCAGAAAGTGACAAGCGATTGAATATGCCAACAATTAAAGAGCCTTTTAACTGTCCCATCAAATTGGATGAGTCTCCGATGCCTTATTATAGCTGTCATCTAGTCAACATTATCGGTCTCCATGACGATACTGTAGACTGGGAAGACAGCTGTGTCATTGCCGCCCCAAACAAAAGCATACCAGAAAAATTATTTTCAAAACTAAATCAATTAAATACTAATTAAAAAAAAGAGTTCACTAACTTGCAGGGGCCAAATTCACTAACTCTCCTACAGCCAAATTACTACCTTAATTTTTTATTTTTTGAATACAAAATCATGTAATTCTGGATGTGTTTAATGCATTTAACTATAAAGTGAAGTACCTTGGTCCATATCTGAGAAATGTGTCCATAGAGAAGACCCATAATAAATACTTCCTTCAAGTCGACTCACAGTCTATAGACTTTGGAGCTCAACAGAGTGGTTTGGTATTCAACTGACAGGTCCCATACCTTGTTTGTACTTCAACAGTAGTTCCCATATCCCCCTCCGGGCGTACGGGTCCACCCCTGCTGTGGGTTCATCCAGGATGACGATGTTGGACCCTCCCACGAATGCAATTGCCACTGACAATTTTCTCTGCATTCCCCCTGAGAAAGAGAGCACAGTTCACATCTGGTAGTTTTCTGCCCCTTCAAAGGACACACATCCCCAATTCCAAATCGACCCCTGGCCCCTACACCCAAGACACTTGATGAATAGGATAGGTATAGGTAAATAGGTACGATTAGAATAGGAGTCTTGTTGTGCCCTTGAGAGAACATACAGGCCCAATTCCAAATCAACCTCTGGCCCCTATCTTCTGGACTCTGTTTCTCTACCTTGCCCTCTCATAGGGTAGGTGGAATGATCCAATCATTTCAGATCTACGCAGTGGGGCCACAGTGTCTTCAGGTTTAATTTATTTACTTTAAAATGTGTCAGGTTCAGACCTGAAAACCAGTTGTGTGGACCTCCTAGCTAATCAATGACCTTATTTTTTACATAATACTTATTTTCTACTTAAACTGCACTGTTGGTTAAGGGCTTGTAAGTAAGCATTTCACAGTAAGGTCTACACCTGTTGTATTTGGCGCACGTGACAAATACACTTTGATTTGATTTGATCGATGCAGAGAAGAAATGAGAACCCACAGACAGAAATTAAAACTAGCATTTACAAAAAATAGGCCTGATCAATTTTGACGTTTCAAAGGCATATCTGTGTACATTCTGATCAATTTCTTTGAGTGTTGGTCTTGATATCAGTTACAGTTTGTCAGCTTTTTCCTTTCATAAAGGTTACGATTTTGGTTGACATCCAAACCACCAGGTGTCTTTCACAATCAGGATAGGAAAACACTGTCATAAAATGGCAAGGTATGTACTGTAGCTAATGGTCAGTTTGACATTTTGATATAGATAGAACGAGCACATGAACAATTATACTATTGATCGACAGTGTTAATGCCAGTGGGAATAGCACACCTTCCATGTATTGAAACACACACACACACACACAGACACACAATCTTGCACACACACACACACACACACACACACACACACACACACACACACACACACACACACACACACACTTTTAAACTCATCCTATGCTGCCTGCTGCTACTCTGTTCTCTATTTTACTCGTATTATTATCTATCCTGATGCCTAGTCACTTTACCCTGCCTTCATGTACATATCTACCTCAAATACCTTATTATTATCTATCCTGATGCCTAGTCACTTTACCCTGCCTTCATGTACATATCTACCTCAAATACCTTATTATTATCTATCCTGATGCCTAGTCACTTTACCCTGCCTTCATGTACATATCTACCTCAAATACCTTATTATTATCTATCCTGATGCCTACTCACTTTACCTTGCCTTCATGCACATATCTACCTCAAATACCTTATTATTATTATCTATCCTGATGCCTAGTCACTTTACCCTGCCTTCATGTACATATCTACCTCAAATACCTTATTATTATTAACGTCCTATATAGCACATTGATCTGGTACTTCCTGTATATAGCTCCACATTGATTTGGTACTCCCTGTATACAGCTCCACATTGATCTGGTACACGCTATATACAGCTCCACATTGATCTGGTACTCCCTGTATATAGCTCCACATTGATCTGGGACTGGTACTCGCTGTATATAGCTCCACATTGATCTGGTACTCCCTGTATATAGCTCCACATTGATTTGGTACTCCTTGTATATAGCTCCACATTGATCTGGTACTCCCTGTATATACAGTGGGGAGAACAAGTATTTGATACACTGCCGATTTTGCAGGTTTTCCCACTTACAAAGCATGTAGAAGTCTGTAATTTGTATCATAGGTACTCTTCAACTGTGAATGACGGAATCTAAAACAAAAATCGAGAAAAACACATTGTATGATTTTTAAGTAATTAATTTGCATTTTATTGCATGACATAAGTATTTGATACATCAGAAAAGCAGAACTTAACATTTGGTACAGAAACCTTTGTTTGCAATTACAGAGATCATACGTTTCCTGTAGTTTTTGACCAGGTTTGCACACACTGCAGCAGGGATTTTGGCCCACTCCTCCATACAGATCCTTCAGGTTTCGGGGCTTTCGCTGGGCAATACGGACTTTCAGCTCCCTCCAAAGATTTTCTATTGGGTTCAGGTCTGGAGACTGGCTAGGCCACTCCAGGACCTTGAGATGCTTCTTACGGAGCCACTCCTTAGTTGCCCTGGCTGTGTGTTTCGGGTCATTGTCATGCTGGAAGACCCAGCCACGACCCATCTTCAATGCTCTTACTGAGGGAAGGAGGTTGTTGGCCAAGATCTCGCGATACATGGCCCCATCCATCCTCCCCTCAATACGGTGCAGTCATCCTGTCCCCTTTGCAGAAAAGCATCCCCAAAGAATGATGTTTCCACCTCCATGCTTCGCGGTTGGGATGGTGTTCTTGGGGTTGTACTCATCCTTCTTCTTCCTCCAAACACGGCGAGTGGAGTTTAGACCAAAAAGCTCTATTTTTGTCTCATCAGACCACATGACCTTCTCCCATTCCTCCTCTGGATCATCCAGATGGTCATTGGCAAACTTCAGACGGGCCTGGACATGCGCTGGTTTGAGCAGGGGGACCTTGCGTGCGCTGCAGGATTTTAATCCATGACGGCGTAGTGTGTTACTAATGGTTTTCTTTGAGACTATGGTCCCAGCTCTCTTCAGGTCATTGACCAGGTCCTGCCGTGTAGTTCTGGGCTGATCCCTCACCTTCCTCATGATCATTGATGCCCCACGAGGTGAGATCTTGCATGGTGCCCCAGACCGATGGAGATTGACCGTCATCTTGAACTTCATCCATTTTCTAATAATTGCGCCAACAGTTGTTGCCTTCTTACCAAGCTGCTTGCCTATTGTCCTGTAGCCCATCCCAGCCTTGTGCAGGTCTACAATTTTATCCCTGATGTCCTTACACAGCTCTCTGGTCTTGGCCATTGTGGAGAAGTTGGAGTCTGTTTGATTGAGTGTGTGGACAGGTGTCTTTTATACAGGTAACGAGTTCAAACAGGTGCAGTTAATACAGGTAATGAGTGGAGAACAGGAGGGCTTCTTAAAGAAAAACTAACAGGTCTGTGAGAGCCGGAATTCTTACTGGTTGGTAGGTGATCAAATACTTATGTCATGCAATAAAATGCAAATTAATTATTTAAAATTCATACAATTAAATGTTTTGGATTTTTGTTTTAGATTCCGTCTCTCACAATTGAAGTGTACCTATGATAAACATTACAGACCTCTACATGCTTTGTAAGTGGGAAAACCTGCAAAATCGGCAGTGTATCAAATACTTGTTCTCCCCACTGTAGCTCCACATTGATCTGGTACTGGTACTCCCTGTATATAGCTCCACATTGATCTGGTACTGGTACTCCCTGTATATAGCTCCACATTGATCTGGTACTGGTACTCCCTGTAGGGCGGCAGGTAGCCTAGCGGTTAGAGCGTTGGGCCAGTAACTGAAAGGTCGCTGGTTCAAATACCCGACAAGGTGAAAAAACCTGTCTACGTGTCCTTGAGCAAGGCACTTAACCCTAATTTTCTCCAGGGGCTGACTCTGTAGTTAGGCAGTAATTGTAAATAAGAATTTGTTCTTAACTGACTTGCCTAGTTAAAAAAAGGTTAAATAAAAAAAATATATAATAAATAAATAAAATATAGCTCCAGTCTTTTATTGTATTTTATTTTATTCCTCTCGTTTTACTATTTTATCATCGTTGGGAAGCATTTCACTGTAAAGTATGATTTGATTTGATAACAAGCAGATACACAAATGGTGAAGAAACCTGGTTGTGTATCTGCATAATGACTTTCCATCAGGCCACCAGGCCTGTCGTGACGTTTTTATCTGACATGTACTTTCCTCGCATTAAAAAGGTTGGGTGGACGCCTGACACAGAACAGCACAGGCTGACACTTTGGGAGCTGTTGTAAATGTGTCCTGTGTTGTACTAATGTAGTGGAAATGTCAGACTAGATTAACCTTGAATGTCATATTTCAGTGATTTTGTTCACATGCAACCCATGACTGGAGCCAATTTATCAAGCATATTGTTTGCCCCCCAGACAATGGATTATACACCTGCATTTCCACAGGCACGCACGCTTGCACACACATTTTGACAAGTGGTGGCTACGGGACAGAGTTAGCTAATGAAAATGTTATATAAAGCTACATTTGTGCATGATAGTATTCCCTGGACACACACACGCACCTGACAGGTTCTTGGCAAGTTCCTTGCGTTTGTGTGGCAGCCCGACATCCTCAATCATTTGGTTCATCTCTGTTTTCACTTCCTCCTGGCTTCGTCCCTTTAATCTGGAGTAGAAGTAGATGTGCTCCTCCACCGTGAGGCTAAGAATCAGAAACAAAAAAGGTGGATCCAATGTACAAAAAGTGGATCCAATGTACAAAAAGTGGATCCAATGTACAAAAAGTGGATCCAATGTACAAAAAGTGGATCCAATGTACTGTCACGGTTGTGTGTGTGGAGAGACCAAAGCGCAGCGCAAGGATAGTAGTTCGACATGGTTTTTATTATACTATGTACCTAAGTTAACAAATACTATGTATATACAAAAAGGGAATGACGAACTAACGAACACAAAAAACAAAACACTAAGGAAAAACGTCACGTTAACAAAACACACTAATTAACGGACGTAACGAAAACACACTTACTTTCACCGTGACTGCGAATTATTACGACAACGACCCACACCAGAGTGAAGGACAGACTCAACATATATGGGATCCCTAATTAGAGACAATGCGGTGCAGCTGCCTCTAATTAGGGATCCAACCTAAACCCCACACAGAAACGACACTGTCAGACTCTGACCATAACTACATAGAGAAGCCTATTTGCTTCTCTTTGGCCAGAGCCTGACATGTACAAAAAGTGGATGCAGTATTTTCTGCATTTCCAGATTCAAATGACTACATTAATAAAAAAATGTTTGATTATATATTATTTGAAATATATATTATTTCATTGTAGGATAGTCTCTCTTGAACTAAGCTTCAAATGAACTTTAACTGCTCTAACAAGATCATATGGTCCTTCATGATTCATAGATTACTTATTAGCGTCTATAAGTACCCTCATCATCAACTCTCAACCTGTCATATTATTACAATCCACACAACTCTGACATCACTGAGTCCACTCCAGCCAGTCGACCCCATTCATAATATGTCACAAACTTTCGTGGAATCATCTTGACTGTCAAGCCGGCGGGCATATCTGTGCGTACGTTTAATTATAGACACTTCAGTTCTGTTGGGATAAATATTAATGGCCATAATTCGCCGGTACTCAGTCATAATCATGATGCAAGAGACGTGAGGTGTCGGATGTCGCAGGTGATCACTCAGCAGAGGGGAAAACGGAAGAGAATCCGGTTATGAGAGGGCATAGTGAACAAAGTCAGCCTGTGAGTCTGCATCATGGATAAGAATGACACTATTAGAGCGAAGAAAGTGGATGGAATGAATAAAGCTTAGTTTGAAGTAGGTGCGAGGATGGGTGAGAATATTGCAATGATTTTTGAGATGCTAGTTACTGTTGATATATAATTTGGAATACATCCAACATTAACTGTGACACAAAATTTGACATAACATTTTCATGAAAATGGTCTAATTGTAAACATGTTGAGAAGAGAAGAGGCCATATAACCAGATTACAACCAGCTGGTCTCTATTACACCAAGACGTATTTTTCATATCACATCATGGGGTCTATCATATTTTGGCTGTTATCTGGTCAGCCCTTATACAACCTGACCATGACATAGTGATGTCATTGCAACCAGTTTTGCCTGCTGGGATATTGAGAGGTGATTGAAGAGGTGATTGAGCAATATCGATCCACATGTTGAATGCCACTTACTCATTGAATAAGACATTGTGCTGAGGGCACATTCCCAGATGCTTCCTAATGGTGTCCATGTCGGTGCGAATATCATAGCCGTTTATTAGAGCGGTCCCCGACGTCGGAGCAAAGAGTCCTGTCAGGATCGACCTATAAAACAAAAGGAGAACAAGAAAATGTGCTGGAAAAGTGTGGCGTGATTATCACTTCCGTATCTACATAAACCGAATCGAAAACCTTCATAAAACACATTGTGTAGAAGTAAATTAGTCCACAATTATGAATACAATTTTGTATATCTTAAATGATCATTATATCATCTGGAAGTCCAGTCAAAAACAGAAAAAGTGAATACGAGGCGGAAATAGGCGTCACTTTCCCAGTATATAAGAACTAATCAACAGCATGTATCATGGTTGGCTAATAAATCAATGACATTGTGAGGATAGACATGGTAGAGTAATCTCATTGCAGCTGAATTAACTCTAAACAGCTCATCATAAAGTAAGAGCAAGATGTTTGAACTTTATTTGTAATTCATTATTTCTAGAAGAAATCAGAGTGAAATTAACTCTCTCTCCCCATCCCTCTCTCTCTCTCCATCTCTCTCTCCCTCTCCCTCTCTCTCTCCCTCTCTCTCTCCCTCTCTCTCTCTCTGCTCTCCCTCTCTCTCTGCTCTCCCTCTCTCTCTGCTCTCCCTCTCTCTCTGCTCTCCCTCTCTCTCTGCTCTCCCTCTCTCTCTGCTCTCCCTCTCTCTGCTCTCTCTGCTCTCTCATTTTGTGCCATCTTAACATTACTTAACCTCCTATAGTCCTTTTTCGGCCAGCAATGAAATAACTCCCCCTTCCCCATCCTGGCACTGCTGCTAACATACTACATTGTACTCTCAGAGTTCTAGCCTCAACCTGAGCTGTGGCCTTAGTGCTAACTCCATGAGCTGAGAGCCATGCCAAAGTTCTTCGATGTGAGGATTAAACTTCGAATGCAACAGAGCTGGAGTTTTGATATTGCTAGTGGCTGGGTTGTAGATAGGCAGAGTCTTTGTGTAAGCAGTGTTACGGCCCTGAAAAGCACTGTGTAATGTGCTACCATGGAGAGCTGCCAGTTTGTAAGTCCTCTCCTCACCTCTCCACTGTGATAGCTGATGTGTGTTCAACTTTCTGAGGCAAAATGGCTGCCGTGGCAACACCCAGGTGGGTGTTACACAATGGCAGTGGATGAGGGGAGTTGCATCCATACAATGTAAAGAGCTTAAAGGGAATTGAGGAAATGTTCCCTTTAAGTTATTAAAACATAGAAGAGCACTACATACATTCAGTCCATTTGTATTATTGCGTTACTTACATGGTGGTTGTTTTTCCGGCCCCATTGTGACCAAGGAAAGAGGTGATGTGATTCTCGTAGAAGTCCATAGTGAGTCCATCCACGGCGAGCTTTTTCCCCGTTTTATAGATCTTCACAAGGTTCCTGATTGAGACCCCTGCCTTCATATTGAGTGGTGGCTTTTCCAAATAATCTTTAAAATAAAATGCCCCCAAAAAACATAGATATACCTTATTATTACAAATTAATGAATGTGAGAATAGGTCATAAAACAAATACATGTATCTGTATTGCTCAGTTGGTAGAGCACGGTGCTTGCAACGCCAGGATTGTGGGTTCGATTCCTGGGGCCACCCATAAGTAAAATGTATGCATGCATGACTAGAAGTCGCTTAGGATAAAAGTGTCTGACATATATTATTTAAGTGATAATGTCAGAGAAGTTGGTGTTTGGAGGATATATTGGCACGGGTGTTGTTAGGCCCAGTCGTTCAGTCTTTTTGTCCATTCTTTTTGTTCTGTATCTATGGACGCGACCCAGTCGTTCGTTCTAAATATTCCATTCCCATACTGGCTGGCAACGTTCTTATCTCTTGCTTGCTAGCTAGCCAACTATGGCTAAGTTACAGTGACGTCAAACAGTGCAGCCAGAATAACAGCAAAGTAGCTTCATTTGCGTTTTTTCTAGATGTTTACTAGTGATGTTAATTTGGAAACATCCATAACAATGAGCTAATGAGGCGCGATTTCGCCTGGCGTAGAACATGTGCTCTCTAGTCAGGGCACTGTTGTTCAGAGGAGCTAGCCAACAACACCGCTAACACAATCACTTCAAACTGACGCTGGAAAGACAGCAAACTAGATGCATTTTGTTTGACCTGTTTCCTAGTGACATTTCTTTGTATATATCCATAAACATTATGATTGGGAGTCCCATATGCGGCACACTATTGGCCCAGCGTCGTCAGTTATAAATAAGAATTTGTTCTTCTCTGACTTGCCTAGTTAAATAAAGGTTAAAAAAATAAATATATATATATATATATATATATATAATAATAAAATATGAAATAACACAATCAGTTTTAGGAGCAGGTGTGATGCTCATTTAACACCTTCCATGCTTACTTAACACCTTCCATGCTCATTATACACAGGAAAACCATGTTTTTGACTGCACTGTGCCTTTAACAGTCATTTACTAATGGCTTTTAAAGCTCAACCTTGTTTTTCCCCTACCATCCTCTTTCTCCATTATTATCCAACACACAACCAAGGTGGTAACAATGAGGAGTCTAGAGGTCTAATTAACTAGACTTATTGAGATTGCACTCAGTCTGTGATGGTATTGACCTGTGTTAAACCAGACAAATAAATAAATGTTGCGTAATGCCCGATTGAATAGGTCCACCATGGGATTGAGTGTGTGTTTGTGTAAAGGTGTGTGTGTGAAAAGCACTGCCTACTATACCGGTGTATTCAATGGGGTCCTTGAACTGACAGGGGTCAGCGTTGGGAGCCGGTGACGTCCCGCACCAATAGGAGGCAGTGAAAGGGAAGTACCACGGCTTGGCTATTCCATATTGGCCTGTGATCAAGCATGAAGAAACATCATTCACATTTTAATAACATCTTGGCTTGAGGGATGACGCTTTGCAGTGCATATTTCCATCCAGCTAGACTGGCACAAATCCCCCTTTTATTTTAATTAGAGAAGATTAGATTAATATAGTACGGCAATCTGCTGGGATATTATATATTTTCTGATTATTGACCAAAGTTGTTTTGGCAAGAGAGGAGTGTATCAATTCTGTGTACCCTGCGGATTTCATAATTACAATATAACATACAGGTAACTGACAAAATAAAAGGAAACACCAGCAGAAAGTGTCTTAATAGGGTGTTGGGCCAACATGATCCAGAACAGCTTCAATGCACAAGTGTGTCAAGTGTCTGGAAGTGGAACTCTATTGGAGGGATGCGACACCATTCTTCCACGAGAAATTCTATAATTTTGTTGATGGTGGTGGAAAATGCTGTGTCAGGCGCCGCTCCAGAATCTCCCATAAGTGTTCAATTGGGTTTAGATCTGGTGACTGAGACGGCCATGTCATATGGTTTACATCGTTTTCATGCTCTTCAAACCATTCAGTGACCACTAGCGCCTTGTGGATGGGGGGCATTGTCATCCTATGGGGACATTGCCTTGGTAGCCAAAATAATGATTACAACCAATTTTTGCCCAATGGGAAGGGTGGAAACTGTTCCATTTATGTACATTGTGTTCATGTTAGTGGGACATACGTTACTAATCAACAACACTAACAGATGCCATTATGTACAGCACTCACAGTCCATACTACGACCATTAGGGAGAATGCTAAACTGACCCAGGGTCCCAGATTGGGACAGTCACATCTTTAGTTGTGTCAGATTCATTTGGAGTTGGAGAATCTTAACATGGACACCATACAGTGAGCAATACGGTGTACACTGTAGGGTGAAGTTGCCCCTAGACACTGATCTTGGGTCAGTTTAGCCTTTTCTCCACTAATGGTTAGGATTGGGGGAGGGTATCCTAGATCTGTACCTAGGATACACTTCACTCCGGGAGAGTGCATTACTGATGGCGTTCTCATGAATGAGTTACCTGGGAAGACGTTCTCGATGTACCACGTGAGCAGCCAGTAGATGAGGGCGTCGATGAGCATCATGATGATGGAGACGATGAAGCTATACCGGTCTCCGTCTTCAGGATTTTGTGAGATGTTACTCCACTGGATACCGATACCCTGCTCCTCGTACTTGGCGAAGTTCTCACAGCCATACCCGAAGGCCACACACGATAGCAAACTCTGGAAATGGATGCAGTTCAGATGTGATTGGTTATTATTTAAGAGTGGATGTCAGGATCATGTCATCATTATCCTCTTCAACATCAGTGTGGCAAAGCATGTCAGGAAGGCAACACAATTACTGTCATTGAGTTCTATAGTGTTTACAGATTTTCATTCTAGCCTTTGACTATGATCAGTGCCTGATCTAGCTTTGGGAAATTGTGGTCGTGTTCAATAGGGCAAAATGTAGGAAAAACATTTCGCAACATACAACACCAATCTGTGTTCTAATTGGACAAATTCCACTGATGTTTTTAAATCTTTCAAAGCGATTTCTCCTGCTTTCTCAACCCCTGGTGTATGGACACTAGTCTAGCTAATCAATGTCAATTATTGATCAATTATTTCCTTGAAGTACCAAGAAGTATAGAACATCAGCAGACACGACAGGAGCTTTTGGGGACTGGATTTGTGCAGCCCAAGAAGTTCCAGCTTGTCAAAGAAACAAATGTGTACGGCAAGTCATGTGGTACAAACGAAAATGGGTTACATCTTTCATACAGTAGGAAATAGCTAGGGAAATTGAAAATTAGGCTTTGCCCATGACACATCCTCTGGTACAGCCGATCACTCTGTGCTGCATGTTGCTTGCCAGCTGTTTGGCCATGCTTCATTTACCCCAAGCATTTAAGCCCAGCCAGATGCCACAAATACATAAAGGAAAATACCACTCAAAAAATATTTTGGTATTTTCTCCACTAGTCCACTGTTGATATATTCCCCAAATATTTATCATGTCAGTATTCAATGTTTTCAAGATATGGAACTTTCAAAATACATAAAGTGTCACAGTATGATGCATTTTGGACTAATGAAACAAATGTGACCAGTTTCAAGAAGCTAGGCGTATGTCACACGTCACTACTTCATACGAGAGGCATTTGAGCGTAATAAAACAAAATACATAAAAATGCCTTCTTGAACATGTGAGCTAGCTAGCTAACATTTAACCTAGCTTTTTTCTACCTGCAGATTCACACTTCAGCATTTCATGCAAAGTGGCTAGCTATGACAATCCATTTGTACTGTAGCTATGGGTTGGGATTATGGTTGATTTGAACTATTTACATAGTAAAAGATAGTTTGCAAGATAATGATTACATGAACTATCAAGTTAGCAATGTGTGTCTGGGGGTGATTATGGCCATCTTTTGTATTTCATGTGTACATGTCTAGACAATAGTGACCCATCCACTTAGCTAGATGTGACTGGGGGGTGGTTATAGCATCATCTAATAATTCTAAATTATGTATAAAAACATTTTTTCTGGACACTTTCAAAGTCAGATTAGGATATCGGACAAGTGCTACATAAAGTGTATTTTTACCTGGATTGTTTTCCTTATTGTAGGCTACTACTTTTACCACTTCTAGTCTTGAAATCAAATCTTTGTTTGTTTATTTCACTACCTTAATCACTCTGTTTAGCACATGGCCTCACATGTGAATCCTTAAAGAAATGGGTGGGGCTAACGCTTAAGAGTGGGTGAACGATGCTCCAGTAGGTGCACCAAAACATTCAATGGCCATTTTTTCAAAAGTGAGGTTACAAGTTTATCATCTTTCAAAGCAGAATAATTTTTCCATTGTTCCTCAACTGCAGTGTCTGACACACCATAGTGTAGCTCTGAGTCTCTACTTTTATCCAATGTAAAAAAAACAAAAAACATTTCAAATTTTGCTACATAAGACCGAATCGAGGCAGTTGGTCACAAATCCAAAATATAGTTTTGAGTGGTATTTTTCTTTAATAAAACCTTGGACAGCAACACATGATGTACAACAGAACAAAAACAAAAGTATCAATGTTCAATGTTCACCCTCTTCTGTCGCATCGTAACCCTCTAAAATTGTCAACTACCAAGTGACAATAGGGGCAGTTATGGCCCCACAGACACCAGAGGTCTGATCTGACCGCTGTCCGCAGTCTCTCCATGCACAGCCACTGGCATCCATTCAACGGTCCCCCTAAGCCCAAGGTCGGACACGTTCGCCTGCCAAACAATGAGCAGCCAACCACCGGACAAGGGGTGACAGCAGGGCAGCGAATGACCCCTCCATGACCTTTGAGTGACAGGCTGACGGAGCAACATCACGCCCAGTCTGACTTTGAGAAGGGCAGACACAGTAGAATCAAACACAAACAGACCACCCGCTATGAAAACAAGTCAACATGACAATATGGAGGCCAGAACACGAACCCAGCTGGCGGAAAGAAGGACAAAAATCTGCTAGCTCTCAGTTACAGCGCTCTCACAGACGACACACAACGCATTTACACCTGAAAGGAGGCGGATCCTTAGTTTGTTTGTGGAGGAGGTGAATCAAAGGAAGAAAATTAAAAAAACAGGATGCTGGAGAGATAATTGGATTTTGTATTTGTCCCATCTTATTGCTGTCCCTGTGACACACAGCCGAAACCTTTGCTTAGGAAAAATCCTCGAATCACAACACTGTCATTAAATATACATAATTTTTCATTATTCAAATGCTGTGGTATGAATATGATATCAAAGACAATACGCACGCGCAATACTGGGCAGTGTTTCTGTTTGTGTGCATGTGTGTGCCTGGGAACAGTGTACTTTCTTCTATGTTGGGAAGGAAAAAAACATCCCTACACTCTAATACATAAACGATAGGGATGGACTGTAAGTCAAAGTGGTCAGAGGAACACTGTTCATGCAAATGAAAGGAGTAGCCCATCCGTCTAAGCAGGTGAAGCAGAGGAAGAACATCTCAATGCCAAGGGCACAACTTGACAAAGGCACTTTGGTAGAGGAAGAGTGCACAGAATAAAATAGCTCAGTAAAGCAGGGTTTTTTTCTCCCCTCAAGACACAATATATATGACACACACTTACGCAGAAAAGTGGAGATGCCACGAGGAGGACTGGTAACTTTTCCACACAAGAACACAATAAATACCCTGACTAAGTAGCACACAAACTACTCAGAGAGGAGATCAATTTGTGCCGTCCTGTCGGCATTACTTTGAATGCTGGGTTTAAAGGAAGTAGTGTATACCGGCTTAAAAATATACACTATATATACAAAAGTATGTGGACACGCCTTCAAATTAGTGCATTCGGCTATTTCAGCCACACCCGTTGCTGACAGTTGTATCAAATCGAGCACACAGCCATGCAATCTCCATAGACAAACATTGGCAGTAGAATAGCCTTACTGACTTCGTAGGTTGCCACCTTCCAACAAGTCAGTTCGTCAAATGTCTGCCCTGCAAGAGCGGCCCCGGTCAACTGTAAGTGCTGTTATTGTGAAGTGGAAACGTCTAGGAGCAACAACAGCGCAGCCGACGGAAGAATCTGGGTTTGGTGGATGCCAGGAGAACGCTACCTTCCCAATGCATTGTGCCAACTGTAGTTTGGTGGAGAAGTAATAATGGTCTGGGGCTGTTTTTCATGGTTCAGGTTAGGCCCCTTAGTTCTAGGGAAGGGAAATCTTAATGTTACAGCTTATCATTACATTCTAGACGATTCTGTGCTTCCAAGTTTTTGGCAAAAGTTTGGGGAAGGCCCTTTCCTTTTTAAGTATGACAATGCCCCCGTGCACAAAGTGAGGTCCATACAGAAATGGTTTGTGGAGACCGGTGTGGAAGAACTTGACTGGCCTGCACAGAGCCCTGACCTCAACCTCATTGAATACCTTTGGGATGAATTGGAACGCCAACTGCGAGCCAGGCCTAATCGCCCAACATCAGTGGCCGACCTCACTAATGCTCTTGTGGCTAAATGGAAGCAAGTCCCTGCAGCAATGTTCCAACATCTAGTGGAAAGCCTTTCCAGAAGAATGACGGCTGTTATAGCAGCAAAGGAGGGACTAACTCCATATTAATGCCCATGATTTTGGAATGAGATGTTTGTCAAGCAGGTGTCCACATACCTTTGGTCATGTAGTGTAGAAAGCACACTAAGCATTGTCAGATGCCAAAGTAAGACATATTTTGAGGACGAGGCTTCATATTTCAATTTCGATAAACAAGGAAACATGGTTCTACTTGAAAGTCTCAAAAGATGTGTCTAGGCCCCACAGCAATGAAGATTAAGAATTGCTGCATCTTTGTGTCTGCAGAACGGACGGCTCCAGGACAAATGATCCTACACAGAACATAAAGGTAAATCAGAAACGCTACAATAAAAGTTGAGCATGTATATGCTATTCATCTTTTCATTCCAAAGGACAGAAAAACTACCCCATGAGTTTATTCAGTCGCACTTATCCACTTTCTCAAGTACATGCATCATAAAGTCTTGAGTTATATGACTGAGTGCTTGTACATTTGAAGTAAACTTTAAAAGCTCAATAACTGCACCTGTATAGGAAATGAAAAACACGATTCGATGTTATTAGAAAACCAGAAGTTCACGTTGTCAGAGGAAATTAACGTTTCCAACTTTGAGATCACAGAAAACAGACAGAAGTATTGCAAATTGCATCTTGTGTACGGGCTAAGGGCAATGGGAAACATTCCAAAACACATGAACCTAATGTGAAAAGGTGGGAGAGATCAATAAAAATGTGGATCAAACGGAACCGCAAATAGAACAACATTATTTGTAAGGTTAAGGTTATTAAAGTTAACAATTTATATTTATGTGTTTATTTCAGTAACTCACTGATACTTGTTTAGATTCACATTGGTCCTGGAGACCCACAGCGTGTGTAAGCTTTTGTTCTAACACAACTGAATTGATCGACTCACCAAGGGCTTGATGATCAGTTCATTTATTGAATCAGGTCTGCTATTTAAGCTGGGATTGTGCCTGGTATTTACTGTATGTTTCCAGGCTGAACCCCACAACTCTCTCTGTCAAAGTACAAACCATCTCTCTTCAATACCAAAAGAGAATCACTTACCAAGTCTTCAATACAGATCCAAACCCAAACAAAAACCCACTGGGTCTCTGCTGTCCATTATAGGCCTGTGGTGGAAGGTACAGTAGTTCCATAGGTCAACTCACCACAGCCATTTTGACCTGGAACCCCATGACGTCCCTCCAGGCATAGCAGAGAAGATGCGGCAGGTAGAGGACGAAGTAGATGAGGCCTCCGCACGCCGCCGCCAGGTTGGCCTTGGAGAAGAAGACGCTGATGAAGAAACACTCCATGATGGTGGCCACGCAGAAGACCAGCAGGAATACGAAGATCACTGAGGGGTCGCTGTACTGCAGCACCTTCCCATACTGCACCGGGAGAGGGCCGGAATGAAAGGGATGATAAAAGAGAGGGAACACAACACTGTGTTCTAAATGCTTCCTTCCTCGTTCTCCTGAGATAATCACAGATCTGTAAGTGATTAATCAAGTTGTTGATGAGCTAGTAGTTGCTAGGTAGATCCTTATTTCCCATTAAAATTCCAAACAACTGATTCACCATATTTTAGAACTACAGAACCATGACTAAGAAAACAATTATATCTCATGTAAAAATAATCCTACATTATCAGGGTTTTACTTTCACCAATCCAAACATTGTAGATCTGTGATTACTTCAAGGAAGGAAGAAAGGAAGGATGTATTTCTTTAAGTATTCGAACATGGCCATTGGTAGCCACAAAGCTACCTTAGTTCACACTTTGGGAGTATTGATTGCCAATGGATGTTTGAGCCATAACTATTTCTTGTGTCTAGCAGGCATCTTACAAAAAAACAGAACGATCATGACTGATTGTGGTGATTAAAGTATTATTTGTGAAGAGAGCACGAAGCAGAACAAAAATGAAGCTTTTGATTAAAATGACTCATTGTTGAGGATTTGATAAGCAGTAGGCAGAGTGACTCACCAGGTGTTGATAGCGTCTTATGAAGACTTCTCCTACAAATGTATCACTTGTTGTACTTCTAACATGCCGTAGCTTCAAAATATGATTTACTATCACGTTGACGTAATGGACTGCCAGCCCTTGCATCCATAACTCTCTCTATGGATTTTAAAGTGGTTACACTTCCCCGGCCGCATCCCAATAGCAATCCACTTGATGGAGCTGCCATTTTGTTGCTTTTCCTAATAAAGGAGTGAGCCTTTAATTGTTAGTTTTAATATAACCCCTATAGTGGTGTCACTCTGCTTATCTGCATTACAAGGAGACTCTTTCCCAGTCTTGGAGGTCTGTCCACCAGAGAAACTCAAGTATTTGATTACACTTCATTATAATGTTAATTGAACAAACCCAAACCCACTGAATACTGTCATTAGGAGTATTGATACACCACTGGTTTGTTACAAGCAGTGGTAGCCAAGCTAACAGCGTCATCTAAATTGATAAGAAATGTTGCAAGACTATGCCTAAGTCTGCTGTTTGTTATTACTTCTAATGAGTGTTTATTCATTGTTTATTACATGTTAATATTACAATACACCTTATCACTTCCCTCTAGTCCAGCCATTGACATTCTAAGCCTTGCAATGAGAATGAGTTGATGCCCATTGCCCACAGCCCTCCAAGAAGTGGTAAAAGGTCTCCCTGAATTAGAGTAGAATCAGTGGTGAATCACCTTGAGGATGAGGGTGAGGAGGAGCGCACTGACAGCCAGTGGCAGCACACTGGACACGGCCCAGCTCAGCCAGTAGGTGAAGCTCCTCAGACCCATCATCCTCACAGTCTCCTTCAGACGCGTCTCCTTCTCCATGACGATGCCCTTCACGATCATGGCCACCGAGTAGATCCAGGCCAGGGTCAGGTATAGGGGCAGAGAGCGCGCCAGCGAGCGGAGGAACCTAAGGGGGGAGGGGTTGGACGGGAGAGGACAGGGGCAGGGTGTACATGGCCCAGTCACATCTGGGTGCTGATTGAGATTTTCTACTGTGTTGTCGTGGCAAAATCCCAATGTGTGTATTATGTATCTACAACTTGATTTCCAGCAATAAACTTTTTGATATGACTTATCAATGGTGGTTGTGGTCATGACTGGTGGTGACAGCATTCAAGTGGGCTGAGATATGGATTTCCAATGTTTTGACCTCATTTTCTTCTGCAAAGTACTGTATCAACTTACAGTAGTTTTGAGGTGTACAAGCGCATGTGGCAGACTCTCAAAGAAAATATGAATGTTATCCACAAACGCTGAAACGACTTTCACCCACTGGACACAGACGTAAGTTCAAGTCTAGTTTTGATTTACATTTGGTTGTGTTGTCAACTAATGTGAATTCAATGTGAAATCAACAAAACATTTGACCATGCAATTGAGGTTAAAAGTTGGGTGAAAGAATTTGAAATTCCCTTACGATGATTCAATGTCATCACATAGATTCGTTTGGGTTTAAATTATGTAGAAACAACGTTGATTCAACCAGTTTTTGCCCAGTAAGTACATCATTTTTTTCATTTTTACCTTTATTTTACTAGGCAAGTCAGTTAAGAACAAATTCTTATTTTCAATGACGGCCTAGGAACAGTGGGTTAACTGCCTTGTTCAGGGGCAGAACGACAGATTTTTACCTTGTCAGCTCGGGGATTCGATTCAGCAACCTTTCGGTTACAGGCCCAACACTCTAACCACTGGGCTACCTGCCGCCCCATTATGAGGTCGTATAAGAGGTAGAGTATGTTGATCAAGGGAACATGATCTGTGAAGAACCAAACCGATCTGTTGATTTACCCAACGAATGCTTCATCTTGTTTTTGCCTTGAGTGGGAATCAAAGAAAGGCCACAGTGTTTGGGCCAACAATATTAATGAACTCAGATAAATGACTAGATAGGAGGGGAATTCGCATTTTGACATCCCCTGAAGTGGAATGGCAAGTGGAAAAGAACAGGGGGGACCCAGGTGTGGATGACAAAACTTGTGGCAGTCACACCTAATCCAGACACAGCAGTCAAATAATTGCCTTCTGATTCCCTGTTATACAAAATGGCCATGAAAATAGCTGGGCTCTATGATTTGAATACACATCATGTCCAGTGATTCCTCCAAGGCACCCAACTAACTCAATTTATTGTTATTAATGTTTACAAATTGTTGATGGCTGGCAAACAAATTACATTTTGCCCAGCTGTTCAAATATCAATTTTATTTACTAGGAGCATTTTCCAATTAAACTGCCAAAAATGTATTAGCTGATCTAAATTATACAGTGCCTTTTACTTTTTCCAAATTTTCTTTCGTTACAGCCTTATTCTAAAATGTATTTTAAAAAGTCTAATCAATCTACAGACAATATCCCATAATATCCCATAATGACAAAGCAAAACAGGTTTTTATAAGAAATAAAAAACTGAAATATCACCATTACATAAGTATTCAGACCCTTTACTCAATACTTTGTTGAAGCACCTTTGGCAGCAATTACAGAATCGAGTCTTCTTGGGTATGACGCTACAAGATTGGCACAGCTGTATTTGGGGAGTTTCTCCCATTATTCCATGCAGATCCTCACAAGCTCTGTCAGGTTGGATGGGGAGCGTTGTTGCACAGGTATTTTCAGGTCTCTCCAGAGATACTCGATAGGTTTCAAGTCCGGGCTCTGGCTGGGCCACTCAAGGACATTCAGAGACTTGTCCCGAGGCCACTCCTGCGTTGTCTTGGCTTTGTGCTTGTTTGAAGGTGAACCTTCGCCCCAGTCCCTGCCGCTGAAAAACATCCCCACAGCATGATGCTGCCACCACCATGCTTCACCATAGGGATGGTGCAAGGTTTCCTCCAGACGTGACGCTTGGTTTTCAGGCCAAAGAGTTCAATCTTGGTTTCATCAGACCAGAGAATCTTGTTTTTCATGGTCTGAGAGTCTTTAGGTGCCTTTTGGAAAAATCCAAGCGGGCTGTCAGGTGCCTTTTACTGAAGAGTGGCTTCCGTCTGGCCACTCTACCATAAAGGCTTGATTGGTAGAGTGCTGCAGAGATGGTTGTCCTTCTGGAAGGTTTTCCCATCTCCACAGAGGAACTCTGGAGCTCTGTCAGAGTGACCATCAGGTTCTTGGTCACCTCCCTGACCAAGGCCCTTCTCCGCCGATTGCTCACTTGGCCGGGCGGTCAGGTCTAGAAAGAGTCCTGGTGGTTCCAAACATCTTCCATTTAACAAGGATGGAGGCCACTGTGTTCTTGGGGACCTTCATGCTGTAGACATTTTTTGGTACCCTTCCCCAGACATGTGCCTCAACACAATCCTGTCTCAGGGCTCTACAGACAATTCCTTCGACCTCATGGCTTGGTTTTTGCTCTGACTTTCACTGTCAACTGTGGGACCTTATATAGACAGGTGTGTGCCTTTCCAAATCATGTCCAATCAATTAGTTGGACTCCAATCAAGTTGTAGAAACATCTCAAGTATTATCAATGGAAACAGGATGCTCCTGAGCTCAATTTTGAGTCTTATAGCAAAGGGGCTTGTATTTGTTTTTTTATTTTTTATACATTTGTCATTATGGGGTATTGTGTGTAGATTGTTGAGGACATTTTTTGATTTAATACATTTTAGAATAAGCCTGCAACGTATCAAAATGTGGAAAAAGTCAATGGGTCTGAATACTTTCCGAATGCACTGTATATCATCCATTTCTTTTTCATTTAACCATGCATATGAATTAGGAGGGTGAAAAGGGCACCATACCTTTAAGAGGAAGATATAAACAATGCAAACACATTTGTGGTGATGAGCAAACAAAATGGCCACCTCATTGTGATAATGGTTCTATAATTTAGCTTAGATGCACATTAGTCCATGGACAGGGGATCAATTTAACAGATAGGCCACTTAATTACACGCGGCAGGATCAATGACACAGAAGAGTGATGTACATTTAAAGCTACAGAGCAACAGCTCATGTGTCTCACATCAACAACAACAGCTTTAAGAGTGATGCCATTCAGTAATGTAATGTATGAAAGTTATCCAGAGGACATACTGTATGTATATGGCAGTGAACAGCACCATTATACAACATTGAACACATTGATATTCCGGTAAGCATCCAATATTGCTTGATTCTGTAAGTGGACAGGATAACAGATTTACATTTTTTTATATAGCTTCTCAAAATGGATCCATTCTCAATGACTGACATTTTATCCAAAGACTTGTCTCATACCCTGTCTCGTTGGTGGAATTCCCTTCCCTCTAGCCGCACCAGTATGACTCTCCGGAGTGTCACTAAAGACGTTGTGTCACATCGATGATAAACATCATTCAGTACATGCTTGAATAGCGTGCAAAGGAAGGTGATGCAATCACAGGAAATACAGGCAAATTATATACAACAGGGCTGGTTTTAATGGAGGGAAATTAAGATTTTAGCACCATGCTCAATCAATTAGCATGATACAGAGGAAATTGAGATAGGTCATGCCTGATTCGTTTTTTTATTGGTATTAGTTAGGAGCAAGAGCAACAAAGAACAAAGCACAACCACTTTAGAAATCAAATATCTTTAGATCCTGTATAACAAAATGTTGTGCACCTGTACGCTGTCCTAATATGGACAATTTCTCTGATTAATTTACATACTTCTCTTAAATAAAACAATGTTTTCTCGTTACTTAGATTTAAACAATATAGCGCTTCATACGGCACTGTACCTATAAGGCATTCACACCAACACAGATGTGTTTAGTTGACTCTTTAGGTAAAGTATCTAACTTTCCTGGTAATCTTCTTCTGTATTACTGTGCACACTTAGGACTATCAGGAAACAATATACTGTACAAGCTCAAGGATAGTCAATGATAGCTAACAACTGGTGGAATCTGCTACTCCACATCAGTTTAGTTTAGTAACCAAGTGATATTGTGCTTTGTTATTTGAAAGTCGTCATCATTCTCAGTACTGACCTTAACCATGACACTTATGAATGCGCATGGGATCATGAGTAAGACAAAGTTCTCGGTGAACCACGCAAACCAAATGGCACCGTTCTGAACTCCGACGGCCCGCTGAACCTCCTTGAGCCTGAGCTCCTTCTCCAGGACGAGGCCCTTGATGATCATGCAGACGGTATACATGAACGCCAGCACCAGGTACATGGGAAGCATGGTTCCGATACTCGCGAGGAAGCTGATGGGTGCAAAGGGAAGGCAAGGTCACTGCAAGCTAAGCCGGTGATATCGACATGCCCAGGCTTTGATAAGGGAAGGCAATGCAACCAGATGAGAGTTGATGCATTATTTTTTGATAATCTGTTGAATAAACCCCACTCCTTGTGTAAAGACAGAGCTCTCGCAATCAGGTTTTCAGAGGTGGGCTGAATGAGGCATGTTGCACAACTGACAAAAACTAAATAAATCTTTCAGAGCAATCTCGTCCACAGCACTTAGTTTAATGTACAAATATAGTCTTTCACACATGTCGTTCTGCTCTTGTCATACTATCATAGCTAAGCATAATAACGTACTGAACAGGGAGCCTTGGCAACCATTGTTCTATTGTTAAAATGGTCTCAGGTCATTTTGAGAAATTTCAACAGTTTTGGATAACACTGTCTGAACACTACTCATTTTTCATTCGTTGAACGGACCCTTGCCCCTTTGAAGAACACGAGAGAAAATAAGTTCTGTTGATGCAGTAAATGTCATAGTCCCAACGGATGATCCATTACGATAGACACACTCTGGGAGTTTTTAATCAAGGATCCAATACATTTATAGATTCAGCTCTATTATAAGGGGATTTTACATTGAGCTAGCCTTCATAAACGTTGTGCATCATCTCTATCTAACCATCTAGAACCGCCCGCCATACTCAGGATGATGGATCATTTGATGATGTTACAATAGAATCAGACAATATTAAAGCAGGTTGGTGGCATTTATTGGGATGACTCATGTATTGGAGGCAGCTCTTTAGGGTAGTCACTAGCTGGCACAGCCAAAAGTCTCAAAATCTGCTTTTAAACCTAACTCTTACCTTAAGCCTAACCTTAACCACAATGGAAACCCTAATGCCTAACCCTAACCTTAAATGAAGACCAAAAATGTAATTTCTTGTTTTCATGAAATTGTTACGATATATTGCCAATTTTGACTTTGCAGCTGGCCCATTTTGTTTAAATTGCTCAGCTCTGCCTCAAGGATAAGATTCATCCCAATAAAATTAAACCTGTGATATTAAGCACGCTTCATAATGCCACCAAAAGGCCATGTCAATATCTTGTATGGCGCCAATATAATAAAGTGCTGCCATTGCTCTATTAGACAGTGAAGAAGATATATCAAATGGATTGAGCCTTGACAAAGTAAAGATTTCACATATCAATTATGCTTACCGACCATCGAAGCACCAGTTTATCACAGTTAGGCAGCAGGACAAAGGAACTATATATGCCATAGTAGGCAGAACGATGTCCCTCTTTCAAGTCATTGAACATTAAGAATTAATGAAGGTACATTTCCGGTACATTTACATTGGGCTAATTTTTCAGCTAACTTTTAGGCGAGTGATTTGTTAAGGGGCTTTTGAAACTCAGCCAATTGAAAACGGGCCGGCACAAAAGCCTACTTCCCTTAATTGGTAATTCGCCCCTGACAATAAGGACCATTTTCACAAGGAACACAGGAGCAGACAGGTTTTTTCTCTCTCTCCAGCACCTAAAGATTTTCTCCAAATCTAGCTGAGTTAGCAGGGGCAGATGTGAGCATGGAAACATGGACAGTGGCTCCCCAGAGATGTTAAAAACACTATAAAGTTGATATGATATCACAGGCCAGTGTCTCAAATTAATTGCACATTACGGTGCTATCCTCTAGGATACTCCATTTATGAGATGAGAAGTAGCTTTTAGAAAGCCCTCACCTGACCCCTTCACTACCATATGCCAGAATACAAGCACCACAAAATAGACATTTCTATACATTTGTGGAGAGAATTTGGAGTTGTGCCTAGCTTTGAAAGACATCAACCAAATGCTGTCTCTCAGTAGTACCAATTAGGGAGTCAGAGGGGAATTACGATGTACCCTGTCCTCTTCTTCCCAATGTAGAGACAGCCCTTGTGCCCAATGTGACAGAGAAAATGCAGTAATGCGAGTGCTTGAATGGGAGCGACCTGGCTACGAGGTCACTTCCTGTTCTCTCGTGGGATGTATCATTTTCACAGGAAGCATTGTAAGCCACAAGATGGGTTCAAGTTAACACCACCAAGTTTCTAGGAGCAGCAAACAACACAGAAACAGAATAGGAGTGTCAAAGAAGTTGGGCTTTAAATGTGTGTTTGTGGATGTCAAATAAAATGTCTAATCTCAACACAGGTCTGCTTAAGAGCTTGAAGTAGTAAAAAATACAAAATATATATACTTTTTGTTTTTACTTTAATCATTGGTTTTTGTAACTAATACTAAAACTAGACTACATTAAATGATCTTATTATACTTTAATATAATAATGTCAGGTTTTGTGTCTTAATGGAGGACAGAAATATTGAATTTATGTGAAATAATTGTATTATTGTGGCAAAATATTTCATACACAAATGTTATTTCTTAAAAATTACCGCTCTGTTTATAATTTTTTGTAACATATTTAAAATTAGTTAAATCTAAAGCCCTGTCTTTAAAAAAAGGCACATTTTACATACAAAAAAATCACGTGTTCTAATAAACAGACTTGGCAACTTGAAAAAGCATAAATAAATAACAGAAAATTACATTTAAATAAATATAGGATACTCTGATCATTGATTAGACCACTTTGTGTCTTAGTTATATTTATTTTAATTTAAATTTCTGTTATTTATTCATGCTTTTTCTAGTTGCTCAGTCTGTTTATTAGAACACTTGATTTTTTTTAAAAATGTGCCTATTTTATTTTTTTATTTTTACAAACAAACTCAGCTAACAGTTGCATCAGATTGAATAGTAATCCCTTTAATTACCGAGTCTTTGTTATATTGTAATATTTCTTTAATGGGGCAATCTGGGATTCTAACAATATTGAAGTACCAATTCAGGATTGCCCCTTTAATGGTTGCCAGCCTACGACCGTTAACTCCTTGTCGACTTGTCACTATAGGGTAGATCAGTCATGCACACCACGTTTGACACTGACAACCTTGCCACCAGATGCTCCTGAATAATACATTGCTGATCGATTTGAAGATGCTTAAATAATATAATTCCTACTGGGTGCATGTTACAGGGCTCGAGTAACATCGCCACCATGACCTACATTTAGGAGAGTTGGGAGACTCTTGGTTCTTAGTAAATAAAGTGATATGGGGAGCAGAGAAACCCCAGAGTATAGTGGAATTATGTTAAATATGTTCTTGCCGCTGAGGGGTGGTGGTGGTAATCGTGGTGGTGAAATCACCCAAGTGTTAGTTGGTTGGTATGTTTTAGAGATCAATTTGACTGCAACTGCAAACATTTATGTGTGTAGACGTGGTGATTCTCACAAATCTAGCCGAAGTATCTACCGTTTAAAAGTACTTTTGGTCTCTTGATTGTTGTGCATATAGGCACAAAGGTGCAGTATTGTTGATGTAAATATGTCTCTCGTACTGCAGATAATACATCCTATAGTGAAGTCACAATACTAATGGGATCTATGGGTCTTTGTTCCATGAGATTCTTACTGGGTCAATAGGTCAACCTTTATCTAGTAATATATTATAGGAACACCGGAGGGAAAGAAAACCCATTGGGGAAAAGTGATTTGTCAATGACAGTACTGTGACGTGGAATCTAAATGTAAAATACAGAGAACTTGCAAAAATGTATTAACGTAAACGGTTTTTGGGATAATTTAGTGTAGTGATACCGATCTCACATAGGGAATTTTTGAGTGGGTGAATAATTTAATCTCATTGATCAACATTGGTCAACCAAATATTACTCAGTTGTCCACGTTGAAATGAAGTAGTGTGTCCAATCGGAATGTGCTCTTCTGATTATCCCTGAGAAAGCGCTGCAATGATTGAAGTGCATAGCTCGATGCTGGTCCTCTATAATATGGAAAATGGAACAGTGCATGATAAATTAAATAAATATTGAAAGTAATGTTCATAAAAGCACCTTTTGGCTGCTATCTGCATCTAAATATGCAGGTAAAGTGAAAGTGTGTTATTATCAACTCAAACAAGGGCATTACACAGACAAAGGCTTTAATAAAGCACTTTACATTACTGTGTCAAGCGTATATAAATTAGAACCTTAATCCACATATGTTATTTGTTTCACTCTGCCCAGGTAAAGTGCCCATCCTTTCAATTGTTAATAAGTTGTGTAAAAATATCTGAGAATTCTCAGCTTTTTAAATTGCATTTTAAAGTCAGATTAGGCATTTTTGTCTTTTCTAAACTGAAAAAGGATTCCAGCAGATTAAAAACAGGAATATCTGAATGCGCAATGCTCTTCTTCCCACTTTTGGCGGCAGCGACAGCGACCCATTTTGAGATGACAATAATTACCCCGAAAGGTCCTTTCTCTCATGCTTCCCTGCATCTTAGTGCATCTTCCTTTTTTTCTGCAATCCCACTCTCAATTATTTATGAATGAAATAACGGTTTTCAAGTGTTAATAATTTACGGAAAAGCCCACATGGCTAGGCAGGCGAAAGAGTAAATGGTGGAGAGACCAGGGGTTTTGTAGTGCTTTATGGCTCCCATTTATCTTCAGTGATTATTATTCCTTTGTTTCACAGAGGGAACCCAGGCAGGAGGGCGGCATTAGGAAATAAGCACTTTGATTGTCTCATTTGAGCTCGTTTCCAACATTCGCGGGCAAATAATGAACATAAAATGGATGGTTTTCATTGTGCCATGAGAGAGGGTGAGGGGACCATTCTTAAAAATACAGGCCTACAGCAAAATACAATGGATATGCAAGATGATGTTTCACCCTCTCACCAACATTCATCACAGGATAAAGCCAACTGAGTTTACTGTTGTGTGCTACCATAGTTTCTACGTGACCAACTCTGATTTGAATCCATGTCTTCGCAATAAGATTGTGTGTAGCCCTCTGAGCTACAACCAAGGTATCTCAGTCAAGATTACTCATCACACAAGTGTGGTTCGCCAAACCACCTCTGTAATATCTGTGTTTGTTGTTATGAGCTAATTCTCAGAAACCGTTAAGTGGGCTGCAATCATTTTTATATTCAGCAAGTAACGACTGTCATAAAGGCACCACAGGTAACAAGGCTGTTATGCATTTTTTAAACCTTTATTTCCAAGTATTCAGATAGATTAGATTTTTGCCAATAGCTAATACATTTACTATGTTGGTTGTACAGTATAATACCTTGTTCAAAGTATAGGCCTAGTAGGTCCCATATTTAATCCTTTTGTGAAGATTGTATGTGGTTTGTGCTACCAATCAAGAGCTATACAACTAAACAAGCTGATTATCGGCTAAAGAAAGATACGTTGTTCATAGAGATCCAATTGCTAGTCCAGATGTTGATGCCAAATCAATAAAGACATTACCGACTCTGCCAATGTGCTTGCTGTCTGACTAGCACTGATGTTGTCTTTAACCATATGTTTCCAAGGCAACCATATGGGGTAACTCACCATCATTAAAAATAACACATTTCTAACCAGACCTGGGTTCAAATAGTATTGGGTTTGAATACTTTGAGCTTGATTGAGCCTACCTGGAGTGCCAGATGGGTAGGATTCATACTTTTGAGACTATTCCAGGGGTTACATTGAATCAGGCAAGCTCGATAAAGCACAGATAAAGTATTAGAAATATATGTGCTCTAATCAATGTCACCAGCAACACTAGGCCTACTGCATCTAAACATTTACATTTCCTTTAGCTCTCAGGCTACCACGTGGACAGAGTTTGCACTTACGGGACTACTATATTAGTTCCATTGCTCCAGGCACGCTCAATCAATTGCAGGGAAAGTATCTGACAGAAAGCAAATACTATTTGAACCTAGGTCTGAATATCTGTGTCTATTTCCTGAAACATTGCGTCTGCGTTGAAAATGGCACCCTAGTCACTATTTAGTGCACTCCTTTTGATGGCACTATAGGGAATAGGGTGTCATTTGGGACACATACACTAAGTGTACAAAACATTAAGGACACCTGCTCTTTCCATGATATAGACTGACCAGGTGAATCCAGGTGAAAGCTATGATCCCTTATTGATGTCAATTGTTAAATCCACTTCAATTAGTGCAGATTAAGGGGAGGAGACAGGTTAAATAAGGATTGAGACAATTGAGAAAGGATCTGTACGATTCAGAGGGTAAATGGGCAAGACAAAATATTTAACTGCATTTGAACAAGGCATGGTATTAGGTGCCAGGCGCACCGGTTTGGGTCAAGAACTGCAACGCTGCTGGGTTTTTTACGCTCAACAGTTTCGTCCACCTCCCAAAGGACATCCAGCCAACTTGACACAACTGTGGGAAGCATTGGATTTAACATGGGCCAGCATCACTGTGGAACGCTTTCGACACCTTGTAGAGTCCATGCCCCGATTAATTGAGGCTGTTGTATTAGGAAGGTGTTCTTAATGTTTTGTACACTCAGTGTACTATGTTGTACAAGGGGACTTAGATCTCCTTTGTAATTATCTGTCCCCCAATGACATCACTGAGCTACATGATAAATCCATGTAGAGTAATTTCCTCTGAGGAAACCTTAGCTGCCTAAGATTGAGTGCTATAGTGCATCCTCTGTCTCGAAATACAGATATCTATTGTGATATAAAACAGTAACACTAATGAATGTCTGATTCACACAGAATAGAACGGTCCCTATCAATCTCTGCATATGACAGACTTTGTGTGCGGCATCATAAGGGAATCTCGAGGAGGAAAAGTAATATTGAATGAAAGGGAGGGACCATAAGAATGTAGACTGAATCATTTAGAGATACATCAAGCATTCAGGGCCCTGTTTCCCGATAGAAACGGAACTTAAGCTTATGCGTGTTTTAACGGAACTTAAGCTTACGGGTGTTTTAACTCGTTTCCCAAAACACCATGCAGAGAGAACGTTCGCTAAGTGCGTTCTTGAGGCATGTGTCGATACTGAGAGGATTGAAAGAAAGGCAGCACTGCTCTCGGATCAGCATTCTCCCTTTTAAATCTTACCTTAACATTAGAATTATTCCAAAATACTGAAAACGAATCAGCTCCTATGAAATATTATCACCTATGGCTACAAATATTGAGGCGCCTTGTTCTAATGCTTATTTGAGACATTGCACACATGTAGACTACACATGAAATGTACGGAGGCAGAAATGACACATCGTACAAATAGCTAAATAAAACTAAATTGACTGAACAATATATTTATTTAAATATATACAGTCATGTGAAAAAGTAAGTACACCCCCTGGAAAGTTTTTTGGACAGATGGATATGCAATCTTCACATCAACACTATTGACAGATAAACGTTACTCAATTTAACAAATAACAAAAAAAATAAAAAAAATAAACAACTTTTCCTGATGGGGAAAAAGTTAGTACACCCCTAGCTTTGTCATCACATAAAATGGCTAAAATTAGAATTAAGTGCACCAAAACAAGTGCAAATGACTAGAAAATATTAGAGAGAAACTTAGGAGGGTCCAGCCTTCCTTAAAGATAAGAAAATTGGTCTGGTTTGGTCTTAACCATATGGGTGTGTGGTAACACATCATAAAAAGATCAAAGACCTACCCGAGGCCCTCAGAAGAAAGATTATTGATGCCCATGAGACTGGTAGGGGTTACAAATCCATTTCCAAGCAATTCGAAGTACATCATTCCATTTCAAAGCAATTCGAAGTACATCATTCCACTGTCCAACGAAAATTCCAGACCACTGGCAAACTACCTAGGACAGGTCGTCCCACCAAAGTCAGCCCAAGAGCTGACCGAAAGATGCTCATAGAAGTCTCTAAGAACCCCAGGGTAACATCAAGGGATCTACAGGCCTCTCTTGGCACAATCAATGTCAAAGTGCATGGGTACACTGTCAGAAAGAGACTGCACAAATTTGGCCTACATGGGAGGTCAGGAAGGAAGAAGCCTCTGCTCTCAAAACATAATATCAAGACCCAACTGACTTCTGCCAGACAACACCTGGGTAAAGTCAGTTGTGTCTTGATATTCTTTTTTGTGTGATTTGTTAAATTGGGTAACCTTTATCTGTCAATAGTGTTGAAGTGAAGATTACATATCCATCTGTCCAAATATGTAAAAAAAAAAAGAGAGAGAACTTTCCAGGGGTGTACTTACTTTTTCACGACTGTAGGTATATTTAGCCTACTGTATTTATCTTCTAATACAGTCACCTCGTTTTTCATTTGAAGCATCTTATATCGCTTGTTTGTAACAATTGCAAAGAAATTGTATTTGTAATCTGAAGTTATTCTGAAGTTATCGGGGGTCACAGAAAGACAGATAAACATCTTGATTTCGTGTTTAGCTGAGATTTTATGTGTATAAAGTGACGCGGAACGGCAAAAATGCATCTAACGACACAAGTACAGTAGCTTTTCAACTGCAATTTTAGTAAAGATGGTTTTGGGAAACAGCTCTGAGATTTAACGATGCTCCTACAAAGGTTCTAACGAGGAACATAGCCTCAAGATGCTTTTGGGAAAACGGGCCAAGTCTATAATGCTCAAGTCTTGGGCTGCCTGTGGTCTGACTAAATCAATAGCTCAGTCTTCTTCTGCTCTGTCTTGTTGTCTCTCCGTCTTCCGACAAGTTAGTTTTTCCTCAGCTTAGCCACAACTCATAATTCATAACTCCTGACGGGCCTCAAACTTTCATGTTAGAATTTTTATGTTAAAATGTTTCTCCTCTGTTTTCCTGAGTTGTGGTTGTACCAGACAGCGGTAGCCAGCGACGGAAGACAAAAGAAGAAATACACTGTAGCTTCAAAAAAATTCCACAGGGAAATTTGTGCGGGCTTAGTGACTGATAAGCCCATTACTCAAGCCTGTGGTGGCGGTGAGTGGCAAGTCCCAGAGTGAGTAGATTTTTATTGCGGTAATGCCTTCTTCCCTCTCTAATCATGGGCCGGACAGATAAAAGCTTTTGTACTCACACATCGTCCACGTAGCAGGGATACGGCATTTGCTGGGCAAACACGCCAAGCGGCTGTGATTTGTTCGTGTGCGCCCGTATAATGCCGTGGTCCATCATGTCCTGCAGATAGGCGAAGCCTCCCCATATATAGCGCAGGTCGTTAAAGGAGTTGTCACGGGCCCCGGGAGACCATCCCCTTCAAATTGAAAGGACACACGTCACATGACTGTCAGTGTTAAAGAGACAGCAGGGGCTGAAAACAATGTATTTGAAAAAGTTAAATCTTACACCAAAATATATATATTTTTTGTAATGACATCTGTCCCATTCAATGTATTGGCACTGAATGCTTCAAATGAATCAGCTGAGATATAGCAGAGAAATTATGCAAGAAATTGTCTCTGCTTTAAATACTTTAATGGTAGAAGTTAGTTAGTTAAAAAACAAAAGGCTAAGCAACATCATGGCTTGTATTCAAGTGTGCTGATCTAAGAGAAATGGAACCTTTTAGGTCATATTGAATAACATTATTTGGACGGGCCCTGTTCTCATCAGCTCTAAAACAGAACAGGCTGATCGCAGAGAGTCTGTTCCTACCTACCTTTCTTTTCATAATTATTTATATTTATTTCACCCCCTTTTTCTCCCCAATTTCGATCTTGTCTCATCGCTGCAACTCCCCAATGGGCTCGAGAGGCAAAGGTCGAGTCATGCGTCCTCTGAAACATGACCCGCCACACTGCGTTTCTAAACACCCGCCAGCTTAACCCGGAAGCCAGCCGCACCAATGTGTCAGAGAAAACACCATTCAACTGATGACCGAGGTCAGCCTGCAGGCGCCCGGCCCACCACAAGGAGGCGCTAACGTGCAATGAATCAAGTAAAGCCAAACCCTCCCTTAACCCGGAGGACACTGGGCCAATTGTGCGCCTCCATATGGGACTCCTGATCACGGCCGGTTGTGATACAGCCTTGGATCGAACCAGGGTCTTTAGTGATGCAGTGCTTTAGACTGCTGCGCCACCTGGGAGGCCCGTGCCTACCTTTCTTTAATCTTATTGGTACTCTCCCCCTCATCGATGTCCATGCGGATCTTGTACTTGATGTAAGGAGGGGGGTGGCTGGCGGCAGGGTCGAGGTCTTCGAAAACTATACCAGCCCAGTACGTATCATTCTCTAGAAGCTCCAAGGCTCTAGCCACGAGATGTCCCTCACTGTCAGCAGCCTCAAACTTATCCAGGTCCAGGCACTGTAACATGGAAAGACAAGTTACACCAAGAAAGAGAGAAAACAAGTTGACTTATTTTAATTATTTACAAAAAGGGGTCTTAAACAAGATCATCAATTTAATATAAGATGAGAGATGAGAGTGCTGGAGAGTGCTTTAGGTATGCATTCATCTCAGGATACTGAAAATGTCACTTTTGGAACCCCAATTCCTTTAAAAGTTCCCACCCGTTGCCAACCAATTCTAGCCCTGGGTGTTTCATAGATATTACATAGAAGGAAAATGTCCAAAACCATTACGCCCACTCTCCGCATCTCCCATCTTTCCAACAACTCTGAAAGCTGGAGACTTCAAGGCCAGCTCTACTGCCCATCAAAGCCATTATTGTCCCGGTTGAAAGAGTTGAATCATATAATTTTAGCCATATGCTGTATAGTAGCACTACTGAACTCAATCCCACTACCTTTAGAAACTCATCTTAAAGGAAGACTCCACTCAAACCATCTTCTGGTATTTGTTTCATTGTTCCACTGTTCATACAGTCCCAAAATGTGTTGCATGTCAGCAGTCAAGTTTTCAAGATATTGTGCTTTCAAGAAGCAAAGTGTGACTTGCCACATCATGATGATGCACAATTTGACCTGCACTGTTGGAGCTAGAAGCATAAGAATTTCACTGTAACCTGCGATTACATCTGCGACCAAGTGCATGTGGCTAATAAACTCATCTAGTCTAATCTAATATAAATGTCCTTCAATCAACTCAACTCACTGCAGCTCACCATTGTTTATTATAGCAATAATAATGAACTACATTCAACATCAGAGTACATTGGTAGATTGTTATACACAATGTTTGAAATTACATGATTTGTAACTCTATATAAACCTAAGTTGAGCGTGCAGATCTCAAGTTCGGGCCTAAGTGCATTGTGCATACAAACTCATGTTATTTCTTATACACTATCATACACAGTCTTTTTCTCCTACACAGACAGTAAGATTTAGACATTTAGAAACTGAATGCTAATTGGCTGACAGCTGTGGTATATCAGACCGTATACCACGAGTATGACAAAACATCAATTTTTACTGCTCTAATTACGTTGGTAACCAGTTTATAATAGCAATAAGGCACCTCGGGGCTTTGTGGTATATCGGCCATATACCACACCCCCTCGGGCCTTATTGCTTAATTATACCATATTTGCCATAATGCTCCTTCGCTAAAAGACAATAATAAAATAAATAGCCTTTCTGCAAAACCACGGCCCAAAAAGAAGCTATGAACAGAAACCACACTATAAGACATGGCTGAGGAATGGTGCAGTAGTTGGTACTGACCCTGAAAACAATAGACTGGACAACAGCAGAGTTACAAACGATGCAGAGCTGCCAAGGGATATGTTATGGAGTACGGCTGAGGCATACTGAGATACAGATTTGGTACCTGGCTGGCACTTGCTTTACCCTTGTTTCCAATGGACTGTAATGAGCTGGCCATCTGGGGAGTGAGTCTGGCTTGACAGCTGTCCACACATACCTCCACCACACAGGCTTGTTATGGTACATTCTCTCAGTAAATAAGGTCCTTTACTATAGTCATAGACAGCATCTAATTGCATATGTTGTTATTGAGTGTCCCTGTTCAGCATGTCACATTTCTGGCTGTACGTTATTCAGTACATGACATTATATGATTCTTGGGCAGTTTGTGCCTACCCTGTATGTTTCGCATTTTGCTGTAGTGGGCTAAATTAGGGTCACACTGAGTGTTTCTTGGTAGTCTTAAACAAATCTACTTTTAAACAGGTATACACCTCACACACATGGTTATGGGCTTCTAAAAAAGAAGACACCTGTACCATGTCAGATATGAAATGTATTACATTTTGAGTTTGCATACCAATATTACAGTTTTTATACATCACAGAAGCCTGAAATATAACAATACTTTTTGAAATAGAAACACCGGATTTTCAGCGTTTAAAAAAAAAGTATGTTTATTAATTATGGAAAATGTTAATAACATTCCACTGATGAGGCCACTAGGTTATTTGACTGCAGGGAAGGGTTTTAATGCATTGGTTTACTCGCAATGCATTATGTAGGATTTTATATTGTGTAATCTTACCTGTAATGTATTAACCATGAGACAGTTTGTATACTGTATGACCAAACATGTGGCAGCATCTCTCAAACAAATACATGTTTTTCATTGTCATATACACTGAATATACAAAACATTAAGAACTGCTCATTCCATGACAGATTGACCAGGTGAATCCAGGTGAAAGCTATGATCCCTTACTTATGTCACTTGTTAAATCCACTTCAAATCAGTGTAGATGAAGGGAAGGAGGCAGGTTAAAAAAATAATTTGAAGCCTTGAGACAATTGAGACGTAGCTTGTCAAGCTGATGTTTCAATTGAGAACTGACATACTAGTCTAGATCCCACTTAGTTCATGATCTACATGACAATACTGCATTAAAAAGGTTGTCCTCTTAAGAGTTTGCATCTACGCTTGTAATCTGTAGTTATCCAATGAGAAAACAGGCTAAGCAGCCACTCAGCACAAGCCCACTGCCCTAAGTCAACTCATCAAAATCCTATTACATTTAAGTAATTTAGCAGACATGCTTATTCAGAGTAACTTAGATAGATAGATAGATAGATAGATAGATAGATAGATAGATAGATAGATAGATAGATAGATAGATAGATAGATAGATAGATAGATAGATAGATAGATAGATAGATAGATAGATAGATAGATAGATAGATAGATAGATAGATAGATAGATATAGATATCTATAAACGCTAACCAGATTAGCTCCGGGGTGAAGTTTACCATAGGTCCAGATCTAGAATCAGCATCTAACTCCCCAATTGTAACTTTAACCATTAGTGGGGAAAATGTGAATCTGATCCAAAATCAGCATCTAGAGGTAACTTCACCCTACTCCATCATATTAAGAGAAACAGGGAGTATGTCAAACACGTCATGCTTTTCCCCAACCACTGGCTATGGTGGTGTTGGATAGCAATGATCGGACTACGATCACGGTTGAGGAACTAACCTGTCTCTCGCTGCCCTTAATTAGACTCAGAAATGGCACCCTATTGCCTATATAGCGCACTACTTTGGACAAGAGCCTTATGGGCCCTGGTCAAAAGAAGTACACCATAAATAAAACAGGCTGGATCCTGTAGTAGCAGACACAGTGATATCATGGTTGTAGGGGTTACGCTGATAGATGCGGGATGAGATTAGCATGCACTGAGTGCACAAAACATTAAGGACACCTTCCTAATATTGAGACTGGACAAGTTTTTCTTGTCCATTCCCCCTCTGAATGGCAGACATACATAATTCATGAAAATCTTTCTTTAACCTGTCTCCTCCCCTTTGCCTACACTGATTTATGTGACATCCTTAATGAATCATAGCTTTCACCTGGATTCACCTGGTCAGTCTACAGCGCCTTCAGAAAGTATTTACACCCCTTTACTTTCCCAACATTTTGTTGTGTTACAGCCTGAATTTAAAGTTCAATACCCCATAATGTCAAAGTGGAATTTAGTTTTTTAAAATATGAAAAGCCTTCAACCCCTTTGTTATGGCAGGCCTAAATATGTTCAGGAGTACAAATGTGTTCAACAAATCACATAATATGTTTCACTGACTCATTCCGTGTTCAGTAACAGTGGTTACCATGATTTTTGGATGACTACACCAACTCTGTACCCCACACAATTATCTGTTGGGTCCCTCAGTCGAGCTGAGAATTTCAAAAATAGATTGAACCGCAAAGACCAGGGAGGTTTTCCAATGCAGAAATTGAATATCCCTTTGAGCATGGTGAAGTTATTAATTACACTTTGGGTGGTGTTCAATACACCCAGTGACTACAAAGATACATGCGTCCTTCCTAACTCAGTTGCCGGAGAGGAAGGAAATGGCTCAGGGATTTCACCATGAGGCCAATGGTGATTGGTTACACAGTTTAATGGTTGTGATAGGAGAAAACTGAGGATGGATCAACAACATTGTAGTTACTCCACAATACTAAACTAAATGACAGAATGAAAAGAATACAAATATTCCAAAACATGCATCCTGTTTGTACGGAATATAAAGGGAGTTTTTTAGGATAGAAAATAAATGGAATACAGCTATGTGCACAAGCAAAATCCTAGAGGAAAACCTCAGTTCAGTCTGCTTTCTAACAGACACTGAGAGATTAATTCAGCTTTTAGCAGAAACAATAGCCTAAAACACAACGCCAAATCTACAATGGAGTTGCTTACCAAGACAAGATTGAATGTTCCTGAGTGGCCTAATTAGAGTTTTAAATTAAATTGGCTTGAAAATCTATGGCAATCTACTGTATGTCTGTCTAGCAATGATCAACAATCAACTTGACAGAGCTGGAAGCATTTTAAACAGAATAATGGGCAAATATAGTACAATCCAGGTGTGGAAAGCTCTTAGAGACTTACCCAGAAAGACTCACAGCTGTAATCACTGCCAAAGGTGATTCTAGTATTGACTCAGGGGTGTGAATACTTGTGTAAATTAGATATTTCTGTATTTAATTTAGAATATATTTGCAATATTTTCTAAAAACATGTTTTCACTTTGTCATTATGGGCTATTGTTAGTAAATGGGTGAGAAAAAAATCTATTTAATCCATTTTGAATTCATACTATAACACAACCAAGTGGAAGTCAAGGTGTATGAAACCTTTGTGAAGGTACTGTACTTCATGGAAAGAGCAGCTGTTCACAATGTTTGTACACTATGTTGTATATGATAATGATATGTTTTTAGCCACGTGCCAGCATTTTTGATGAGGAGGACTAGCCGTCTGCATTATAGATGATAACAGAGTATAAATCTAATGTATCTACTCACTTAAGTTCATCTATCTATGGACCACTTCAGGAAATGGCTTATGAAGGCACCCAGTCAACATCTTTCACAACCAAACGTATTCGCTGGTTGATATCATCAACGATTTGCTACAATTTGTTTCAAGTGTATTTATAAAATTAATTGTCGATTAGTAAATTCTGTGCATGTAATGACTCCATCCAATTTGGCATTTAATTTTCAAAAAGTAAAAATAATCAATGTTGTATTACTAGTCATATGTCTTCTTGAATTTGAAGGACCTGAAAGACCAGAAATGTTGATTTATAGTTCAATTTTGCCATGTTTCCTCAACTTGACATGTATTGACAACATGAACCTTTGATTAATATACTGATTACGTTTTTTATACCATGAGAGAAATTAAAATGGGAGAGAGAGAGAGGAAGAACGAGAAAGACAGAGAGAGAGAGGGAGAGAGAGATGGGAGAAAGGGACAGAGCAAACATAAGAGCGAGCGAGGGAGAGAGAGAGAGAGAGAGAGAGAGAGGGGGAGAGAGAAAGAGGAAGAGAGAGAGGAAGAGAGGGAGAGAGAGAACATAAGAGAGCGGGGGAAAGAGAGCGGGGGTAAGAGAGCACATATCACATTTTCTCCTCCCTGTCCATGCTCAGCATGCGCTGAGCCTATGTGACAAGGAAAAGGTAAATGATTGACGAGTAAACATCATCCCGCCGTCCATTTTGAGATATGGAATTCCATCAGGAACAAAAATGGATTGCATTACTTTTGGAATTCTTTTGCCACATGTGGCTAAACCCCAGCAGGCTTAGATGTCATCTCCCAGGTATTAGCAATGAGGAAGATGATAAAATGTCTGTAGTGTGGCCACATAGCGACAGGGAAAGTAGTGTATCGCTGCAAACCACCTTACGGATCAATACGTCAATGTCCACCCTACTGTCTGCATGTTCCTATGTGTGACGATAGCTGTGTCTTGTGTTGTTATGTTAGCTGAAATATGTGTCCTTGGATGCTTATAACAATCCTTTTTATTACCACAGCAGTACACATTGTTAGGCATTTGTCTGAATGTTGTCAAGGTTGTCAACTGATATGGACTTCTGTATATACTGTAACAATTGGCAAACTTGCTTTGTATTCACCCAATCAAACGACAGCTTGTGCTGTTAGGGGTGAAGAGAGTAACTGTTATATTTGTGAACACACAGTGTTGAAAGTTCTTTGTCATCTAGTAGAGCTAGCCCACTGGGCAGACAACATTGTTTCCACCTCATTTCAATGGAATTACGTTGAACCAAGGTGGGATAGATGTTGAATTGACATCTGTGCCCAGTGGGAGGATACATACACACACTCCAAAATGTCAGTGTATTTTGTAAAGGGGGAAAAAGGTCTCAAATAACTTTTGACAACGTGAATAGAGATTTAACAAACCCCAATGAACTTCTTCAGGAGGTCCAGGATTTGGCTGGTGGCGTTGAACACGTTGCGCCAGTCATTTGGCGGCATGCCCGCGGGGCGGTCCTCGGGGGGCCTGTTGTACAGGAAGTTGGCGAGCAGTTCTTGCGTCCATCTTGTGCCTTTAAACTGTTGGTTGAGGGCAGCTTCATACACCGGGTTATCCAAGAAGGCCTGATTTGAAAACCATAGAAAAGGGCTTGTGTGGGTAATTTATACTCAGATTATAAAACAATCAATGCACTGAGAAATGAATGCAGTGGAAGCTAATTGGAGACCTGCATCAGATCCTTAGGACTTAGTTTGTCCTCTGTGAGAGAATTAATTAGAAACATTAAGCTAGATGGCACTGTTGTACTGCATGCTTGGGAATTTATACCCACCTTTTTCATGACCATGCACATTCACATATGTAGAGTCGCAGGCACATACGCAGACGCACTCAGGCACGTGCACACACGCGCGCGCAAGCGTACATTCCCACAAACACACACACACACACGCACACACACTGTGTGATTCCATTGACTGTCTCCTTCCGCCTTCCACCCCCTTCCCCCAGCCCTCACCCCAGTGTGATAAGGACCAGGCGTCTTAACTGTCAGCTCGGCTTAAGCCTCATGCCATGATCCGTGTTTTCACCCGGCACTCAAAGAGTTAATGAAGAGATATGCTAATCTAAATGCAAATGGTGTTGCTGTTACAGCCTCCCTATGTGTGCAGTTTCAAATATTAATGACCACCCATCCCTGTGGTGTAGAACAATGGGTGCCTTGCATAATAGCTTCCTACTCAGGTTCTGTACGTTCTCTGGTACAGGTTTGGTTAAAATACATTGTCTGCGTCCCAAATGGCACCATATTCCTTATATAGTGCACTACTTTTGACCTGATCCCTATGGGCCCAGATCAAAAGTACTGGGATAGGATGCCATTTGGGATGCACATTTTCCATCTGTCTGGGACTGGTCCCCTCAGTGTGATCTGTACGATGCATGCAGTATGCTGGCAACCATGAAATTGCAACCGTGTATTAACACAATAATAGTGGTCTTGTGTTGCATAACTGAACATGGTCTGCTGATAATGTATTGTGTGTCAAAAAAGGCTGAAATCTCTCTCTCTCTCTCTCTCTCTCTTTCTCTCTCTCTCAAACATTCTGACCAATGTGTTCAGTGGCATTTGTAGGTAAACACTTTGGGATGTTTAACATGGGGTCAAAGTGTCAAACCTCTATGCTGCTCCTGACCTTTTAGAGACATCGGTTTAACCATCTATCTGTGATAGTAAGAGTGGAATAATACATTTTGTTTCGAGATGTACACACAGAATATTTGTAAGGGGTCACTGAAATTCAATTGATTATACAGAATGCCAATGTGTCTGTGGCTAAACATGGTATGTTCTACTACTCCTAACGTTCAGTTGGGTCAATGTGTCAAATTACATCATCCGACATGAGAAAGTCCAAGCGAAAAAATACCATATTTTTTAAAAAGGGTAAAAATGGTCGGCTCCTCTGCGGCAAACGGCCAATGAAAACTCAAACCAGCCCTCTTACCATTTTCCAACATAGGGTCATTCTAATAATAATTCCTGCTTTACATTTTCGTAGATGGTCAATGGTTTGGCATCTAGTAAATAACAACCAACTGTTAATTATCAGTCACTCTTTTATAGAATGTTATATGAATAGATGTACACCCATAGGGTTACATGTTGGCGGCACTAGTCATTATTTTTACACAGAGTAGTGTTTGAGAATACTGCTTTCTGGATCCTTCAAGCCATTCCATAAATTTAGCAGAGATCTGAGAAGATTGAATGGGTATAAGGAAAATGGTAGTAAATCCATCTTGCCTTCTGAAAGTCAAGGTGGAACATAGAGCTAGTTAGAGGACTCTTCTTTGTATGTGTCCCGTTAAGGCATCTGTGAGCGCACAGGCAGCGCCATAAAGGCCATCTCCATTTTGAAGTAGTCAATTTTCTTCTTGTACAACTTCTATGAGTTGGTAAACAAACTGAAAGGGTGCACACTGTGTTGTTTGAACAGGTGTAAAGTCAAGGTGCTAACTGCCACTTGCAGTTATGGAATGTTTGCTCACAAGTATAATTTATTGGCTTATCCCTCCTGATAACCTGGATTGATGAACTGATCCTTCGTTAACCCATAGGAAGTCACACCCAGATGACTACTTCAAAATGCAGGTTGGCATTTATTGTCATTAATCTTGCCCTGGAGGCAGCTCTGCAGAGTGAGCACTAGATGGCACATCCACAAAGTCATACAATCTGATTTTATACCTAACCCTAACGTTAAACCTAACAACACTGCTAACCTTAATGCCTAAACTTACATTAAATCACTTTTTATAATGTTGCCAAATTTCACCTTGCAGCTGGCCCATTTGGTGCAACCGGCCGTGATTGGGAGTCCCATAGGGCAGCGCACAATTGGCCCAGTGTCGTCCGAGTTAGGCCGGTGTAGGCCGTCATTGTAATTTAGAATTTGTTCTTAACTGACTTGCCTAGTTAATTAAAGGTTAAATAAAACATTTGCGTAAATTGCTCAGATTCATGACAATAAAATGGGACAAGTTCTCAGTGGCACTAACCATGCTAAAATGGCTTTTGGGCAATACAGTTGTCTATCTATGTCTATGAGGTGGAATTGTCACCATATCGCTTATACTTATCCAATCCTCCTAGATCCTTTCAGTGGGGGCTAGGGGTTTATTTGGGATTTAAGAGATTTCTCTCTTCAGCTCGGCTGATAACTCAAATGTGCTGTAATGTAGAAAGTTGCTAAAACCTTGAGAGACCTCTGGAGAAGATGACACCACGGGAACTACCAGTTCTGAGGCCTGCTGCTCGGAGGGAGAAAATGAAGACAAAGGAGAATTGCCGGCCCATTTGTGTAAAGGTTAGGGCTAGGGTGAAGGTTAGGGCTAGGGTAAAGGTTAGGGCTAGGGTAAAGGTTAGGGCTAGGGTAAAGGTTAGGGCCAGGGTAAAGGTTAGGGCTAGGGTAAAGGTTAGGGCTAGGGTAAAGGAGAATTGCTGTGCCCATTTGTGTAAAGGTTAGGGCTAGGGTAATGAATAACCTGGCTACATGGAGTGCTCGGCTACGCTCTTCCCTAGCTGCCCATAAGCTCATTTCAGGTGACACAGGAGTAATGTCAGCTTCAAGGGAAGGGGAAGGGGAGGCGGGGGTTTCTGGGAAGGGAAAGGTGTGTGGGCTCTCCATCTCTTCATTCCAGCTAATCCCCTTCCCTGACTGCCGGGGTGAAAATTATCCAGCACTTACCCATAATTACTTCATTTTTTCCATATCGATAAACCTGATATGTAGCTATATTTTTCAGCTGAATTTGTGCTAAAAATTGTAGATATATTATGGTGGGAGGAAGTGTAGGACTCTACTTTGGAGAGATATGAAGTGATAAAAGTTGCTTTCAAAGGTTGGTAAATATGCCTAATGGAATGGCTTGTGTATGTCATTCAAAATTCTAATAGACAAGGATAATTACGACTGATGTACAGTGCATTCGGAAAGTATTCAGACCCCGTCCCTTTATCCACATTTTGTTACGTTACAGCCTTATTCTAAAATTGATTAAATACATTTAATTCCTCATCAATCTGCACACAATACCCCATAATGACAAAGCGAAAACAGGTTTTTTGATTGTTTTGCAAATGGATTACAAATAAAAAACATTTAATTTACATAAGTATTCAGACCCTTTGCTATGAGACTCGAAATTGAGCCATGAGGTAAAAGGAATTGAGACAGGATTGTGTCGAGGCACAGATCTGGGGAAGGGTGAAAAAAAATTTCGGCCGCATTGAAGGTCCCCAAGAACACAGTGGACTCCATTGTTATTAATTGGAAGAAGTTTGGAACCTCCAAGACTCTTCCTAGAGCTGGCCGGCTGGTCAAACTGAGCAATCGGGGGAGAAGAGCCTTGGTCAGTGAGGTGACCAAGAACCCAATAATCACTTTGACAGAGCTCCAGAGTTCCTCTGTGGATATGGGAGAACCTTCCAGAAGGACAACAATCTCTGCTGCACTCCACCAATCAGGCCTTTATGGTAGAATGGCCAGAAGGAAGCCACTCCTCAGTAAAAGGCACATGACAGCCCACTTGGAGATAGCTAAAAGGCAACTAAAGGACTCTCAGACCATTAGAAACAAGATTATCTGGTCTGATGAAACCAAGATTGAACTCTTTTGCCTGAATGCCAAGCATCAAGTCTGGAGGAAACCTGGCACCATCCCTACGGTTAAGCATGGTGGTGGCAGCATCATGCTGTGGGGATGTTTTTCAGTGGCATTGACTGGGAGACTAGTCAGGATCGAGGAAAAGATGAACGGAGCAAGGTTCACCTTCCAACATGACAATGACCCTAAGCACTGTCATGGAATTTCTAATCAATAATGAGGAGAGACAAAGTCAATCACCAATCAGGATATGACTATGTTCAAAACGTATTAAAAAGGCAGCAGGTTGCCCCACACACACACGTGAACAGAGTGAGTGCTCTGCAATAATGAGGCTGACACACAAAGAATGCAAAGATATTTTATAGCTAAGATACCCCCTCCTAGTCTACATAACAAAACAACAGATGTGTAGAATGAGCCAAAAGATGAGATTTGATATACGAGAAAGGAGTATCCCCCAGCCCCTAACTTCCTCTCATCCTTATCCATACCCGAGCCATCTCTCCCTGGTACCTTCCATTACACAAACACCAACTCATTCTATAAAATGCATGCTGTAGGTTTTATCACCAAACCACTCATAAATCAATTGTCAGCTCCAGATACCTCAGAGACTCCTCTCAGAAGAACAGACAGAGAATACATTCTAATATGAAGTAATATGAATAATAATTTTTTCTACCATATCACACAGCCAATACAATGCAGGAGTGACTTCAGGACAAGTCTTGGAATGTCCTTAGGGGCCCAGCCAGAGTCCGAACCCGATCAAGCATCTCTAGAGAGACCTGAACATAGCTGTGCAGCGACGCTCCCCATCCAACCTGACAGAGCTTGAGAAGATCTGCAGAGAAGAATGGGAGAAACTCTTCTGCAGAGAAGAATGTAGCATCATACCCTAGAAGACTCAAGGATGTAATCGCTGCCGATGGTGCTTCAACAAAGTAGTGAGTAAAGAGCTGAATACTTATGTAAATGTGATATTTCATTTTCATTTTAAAACAGTTTGCTTTGTCATTATGGGGTATTGTGTGTAGATTGGTGAGGAAAATCAATTTTAGAAGAAGGTTGTAACGTAACAAAATATGGAAAAAGTCAAGCGGTCTGAATACCTTCCGAAATCCACTGTATATCAGTGGCGGTTAGTGCAGTTTAAGATGGAGGACAATTTTATTTTTTATGCATGAGCATGGCCTTACTTCTATTACAGCATATTGGATGACTTTCATTCATATTCCATTCACCCAGCTCAATGTAACATCGACATCACATTTTCCCTATACCCATCATTAAGTTGCTACAACCTAGCTTATGAAGGAAAGTTTACAACGTAGGGGCACAGGTCGAGATAAATATGAGTAATCAATTGACAAACCTCCTAACCTTACTGCATTTTTGCACTACATTTTGCACTCTGTATATAGATTTTTCTATTGTGTTTTTGACTGTTTGTTTAATGTGTAACTCTGTGTTGTTATTTGTCGCACTGCTTTGCTTTGTCTTGGCCAGGTCGCAGTTGCAAATGAGAACTTGTTCTCAACTGACCTACCTGGTTAAATAAAGGTGAAATAAATAAAAAAAATAAAAAAAATAAAACATTGACACATTCAATACCACCTTGCACGCTCTTACCTGCATCTAGCTGATTTAGGGCGTAATCATTAGTCCAACAATTGCAAACAAGAGTTTGGACTATTGGACAAATTCAGGTATGTTTATCTTCGTTTGCTCCATTTGCTTGCGTTTAAGAAACATTTTTTAACAGAATCAGCAGAATGAGTACACCCCTGATCACATGCAAACACAGTTCACTTTCATAGCAGCCACATAAAACTCCATGATCCCATTGATCTTTGTATAATTTTTCTTGCATCTTTTTTTTTAACTAGTCCAGTCAGTTAAGAACAAATTCTTATTTACAATGACTGCCTACCAAAAAGGCAAAAGGCTTCCTGCGGTGACAGGGGATTAAAAATAAATAACTATTTTATCTACTCGCTCTCCTCCTCTCACCTTTTCCCCTTCACAGTGCACAACACATCAGCTGTCTGTGACCAGGTGAAAAAAACGTTTCCCAGCCAAACCTTCATATCATAATTGCTAAACACAGCCTACATCATTGTCACCATATTAGCTAACGTCATAGTCAACATAGCTACTAGGACTAACGTGTTAGTAAACCCGTTACAATCGTGCAGTACAATGTACAGTCAGCAAGTAGTTTAGCAGTTACACCGGCGGGCCCCGGTGGCAATATATTAATAAAACCAAATGCTTACCTTGACTTGGAAGAGTTCCAGTGTTGGATAGCCATAGCCAGCTTGCTAACATAGCATCTCTCTGTTTGAGCCGGGTGTTTGAGTAGGCTAAACATCCACTAGTTAAGTACTCACATGTTATGCACTGCAATTCTAGCAAGTTGTAGCTTATGCTTTCAGTATTAGATCCATTCTCTGATCCTTTGATCGGGTGGACAAAATGTCAAGTCACTCTGCAAGAGCTCTGATAGGTTGGAGGACGTCCTCCGGAAGTTGTCATAATTACTGTGTAAGTCTATGGAAGGTGAGAACCACAAGCCTTCTCAGTTTTGTATTGAATATGTACCCAGAGGAGGATGGAAACTAGCTGTCCTCCGGCTATACCCTAGTGCTAACCTACAGAGTGCTGTTGAGGCTACTGTGGCCCTTCATTGCAAAACAGTGGTTTAACCAATTATTTAGTGACTTGAATATATTTATAATAGTTTTATCTACAAAGGATAACTTTTAATGTTTCACTATTTTATGAAATTCACTGAGGAGGACGGTCCTCCGCTTCTTCTTGTGAGGAGCCTCGACTGATGTACAGTCGTGGTCAAAAGTTTTGAGAATGACACAAGTATTGGTCTCCACAAAGTTTGCTGCCTCAGTGTTGATGATGGCAATTTGCATATACTCCAGAATGTCATGAAGAGTTATCAGATGAATTGCAATTAATTGCAAAGTCCCTCTTTGCCATGAAAATGAACAATCTCAAAAAAACATTTCCACTGCATTTTCAGCCCTGCCACAAAAGGACCAGCTGCCATCATGTCAGTGATGGGGCGGCAGGGGGCGGCAGGTAGCCTAGCGGTTAGAGTGTTAGGCCCGTAACTGGAAGGTTGTAGAATCGAATCCCCGAGCTGACAAGGTAAAAATCTGTCGTTCTGCCCCTGAACAAGGCAGTTAACCCACTGTTCCTAGGCCGTCATTGAAAATAAGAATTTGTTCTTAACTGACTTGCCTAGTAAAATAAAGGTTAAATAAAAAAAATAAAAAAAAGTGATTGTCTCATTAACACAGGTGAGAGTGTTGACGAGGACAAGGCTGGAGATCACTCTGTCATGCTGATTGAGTCAGAATAACAGACTGGAAGCTTTAAAAGGAGGGTGTTGCTTGAAATCATTGTTCTTCCTCTGTCAACCATGGTTAACTGCAAGGAAACATGTGCCGTCATCATTGCTTTGCACAAAAAGGGCTTCACAGGCAAGGATATTGCTGCTGGTAAGATTGCACCTAAATCAACCATTTATCGGATCATCAAGAACCGATAAGAAGGCGTCAGGGCACCTAAGAAAGTCCAGCAAGCGCCACGACCGTCTCCTAAAGTTGATTCAGCTGCGGGATCGGGGCACCACCAGTGCAGAGCTTGCTCAGGAATGGCAGCAGGCAGGTGTGAGTGCATCTGCACGTGCAGTGAGGCGAAGACTTTTGGAGGATGGCCTGGTGTCAAGAAGGGCAGCAAAGAGGCCACTTCTCTCCAGGAAAAACATCAGGGACAGACTGATATTCTGCAAAAGGGACAGGGATTGGACTGCTGAGGACTGGGGTAGAGTCATTTTCTCTGATGAATCCCCTTTCCGATTGTTTGGGCCATCCGGAAAACACCTTTTCCGGAGAAGACTAGGTGAGCGCTACCATCCGTCCTGTGTCATGCCAACAGTAAAGCATCCTGAGACCATTCATGTGTGGGGTTGCTTCTCAGCCAAGGGAGAGGGCTCACTCACAATTTTGCCTAGGAACACAGCCATGAATAAAGAATGGTACCAACACATCCTCCGAAAGCAACTCAGCATGACGGAGCACCTTGCCATCGACATTTTGGGTCCATGGCAAGGAAACTCCGCAGACCTTAATCCCATTGAGAACCTGTGGTCGATCCTCAAGAGGCAGGTGGACAAACAAAACAACACAACTTCTGACAAACTCCAAGCATTGATTATGCAAGAATGGCCTGCCATCAGTCAGGATGTGGACCAGAAGATAATTGACAGCATGCCAGGGCGGATTGCAGAGGTCTTGAAAAAGAAGGGTCAACACTGCAAATATTGACTCTTTGCATAAACTGAATGTCATTGTCAATGAAAGCCTTTGACACTTATGGAATACTTGTAATTATACTTCAGTGTTACCATAGTAACTACTGACATAAAGATCTAAGAACACTGAAGCAGCAAACCTTGTGGAGACCAATACTTGTGTCATTCTCAAAACTTTTGACCACGACTGTACAATGACATTAAAGCTCTTTTCATCTGGATTTGACAGATAAAACCAACTGTTATTTGAATTTTTTCACTTACATTGACATTAGATAAGAGACCGTAGATAAGACAGTGATACACATGTACGACATGTCGCTCAACCTTGTCTAACATCTGGCACATGTAAACCAGCTCTCCGGTGTAGTACATCAGGTTTCCATGTTTCTGTTGAAGGAGTCATAAATCTTACCCGCAGTGCACTGACTTGGGGGCCATTTTGAAAGTAGTCCCAAACACGTGGTTCAAAATACTCCCAAGCTTCCACCAGCTCTTTCAACATGGCCAATGCGTTGAATGTGCTGTTTGCCTGAAACAAGATAGAGTTGCACAGTGTGGTGATTAATACATGGAAAATGCCATCTCTACCCCTCCTCAATTTGAAGGCATTCCCATGGTGCTATCAAATTAAATTTTGCAGCCAATCTGACCTTGAGAACACACTGCTTCTTCGTGTTTTCACCTATCCCCCGGGGAGACTGATCCCATTCCTACCCCCATTGTGACTAATGTAAACAGGATTTTTTACACCCAAGCACTGAGATGTAAACAATTTGGCTGCAAGGGGTGTGAAGACGGGCCCCTATGGCAAGACCGAGCCACTCGCTGTGAAGTCGGTGGATCCACTCAGCCATTATCTTACTAGATAGTCTTCACATCCAATTCCCTACAGTTTCTTGTTTATGCAGTTTTCAAAATGATGTTAATATCGGGAGAAACGTCATGAAAAATAGATAATCTCCCCTGAGTGTGTTTTCCATTTCCTGTCCATGGCTCTTTCTTTGCAGTTTCTGGAGAGGGGTTCATAGCGTGTATCATCACATTTTTATTTACCAGCTATTCTAAATTCCTCGTCTTGGTATGATTCGTGGAGTGAAAACATGCAATTAGATACAATCGCAAACATTTTAATTATTCAAGCTATTTACATGTGTTTACACTGTTATGAGTGCTGTGGACGCAGAGTCCACAGTCTTGCAGACATCCATTTTCTTTCAGTCTACTTACATTTAAATTGACACCAACCCTTGGAGATGTAATGATGTACATACAATATGAATTTCTCCTTTGCTTTACCTCTTTCACCATTAGTCTAGTTGCAGGTGTGTCAGGGGTGTAGAGGACCTTCCCTTGGATGAGAGGCCGAAGCGTACTCCAAATAATACGTAGGCCAGGAGTTCCCTGAAGAGTGTCAATCAGCACCTTGCAGAAGGCACCTGGTGAGAGAGAAAAATATATTGTTAACTAAACACACCTGTTAGCAACAAATCAGACATCTGTCTGAATGAGTACATGGACCAAACTACAAAATATAACATAAGATAAATGATGATAACAGGCCTCTTCTTTTTATATATATATATATATATATATATATATATATATATGTTGGAATCACATCTTCAGACCACATTTTATCCATCTGTTACCATCAAAGTTACCATCAAAATGCAAGATTTATTCATCTGTTGTGTTTCAGGGTTAGAAACATAAGACATAGGCTGCATCCCAAATGGCACCCTATTCCCTATAGTGGACTACTTTTGACCAGAGCACTATGGGTACAATTACCGTACATAGATTCTCAGAAATCCGCTGGCAAACCCGCACACCACTGCTGAGATAATAAACGGTAGTCTTCATATGCTTAATAATGGAAGTAGCAGGCGATATGACAACCGGTCAAGTTTATACTTTCACTATGTGGAGGATTTATTGCAAATACGACACTTCAAAAACTCAATTATTTTGTGCCAAACGACTCCATTAATGTGAAGCTAATAACACAATGGCTGGGGAGAGAGGAAGGAAGGGAGCAAGACATTTATACAGCAGTCCAGCACAGCTGTATACATACAGTAGGAGTTGGGAGCCAGGAGTGCTCAACACAGAGGGAGAAAACAAGTCAATATGCTCAGCTGCAGCAGTATCATTATTAATTATTAATTGGACCATAGCCCTGAGGGAACAGCACGATGAAAGGTGCTGCAACCTTCACTTGTTTGTGTTTCTCTAGGGCTATGAGTATATGTCTGTCTGTCCTGTCCAGCGTCTCTGTTTATCGGTATGCCCGTCTGCTTGCCTGCCTGTCTGCCTATATTTGTCTGTCTGCCTGTCAACATGTCTCGGTGTCTGTCTGCCTCTATGTGTCGCTGTGTCTTCATCTAACTGTCTCTATGTTTTTTTTTTATTTTTTATTTCACCTTTATTTAACCAGGTAGGTCAGTTGAGAACAAGTTCTCATTTGCAACTGCGACCTGGCCAAGACAAAGCAAAGCAGTGCGACAAAAACAACACAGAGTTACACAGTAAACAAACATGGTCAAAAACACAATGGAAAGTCTATATACAGAGTGCAAAATGTAGTGCAAAATGCAGTAAGGTTAAGAGGTAGGACAATAAATAGACCATAGTGGTTTTAATGTCTGTCCGGGCACAGGTGCGTAGGTCTATACTTGGCTCGTCATCTCGACCCAAAAGCCTCCACCTCTTCTATCACAGTGTTCCCTTAACCACTGGCTACTTATCCCCCGTCAGAGATTTGTGGCCATTTTGAGTGCAGGATGTGGGTTAAACATTAGCCTTGTGCCTTGCGGCTATCCCTTCTCAAGTGCTCACTCCGGCCAGCTGTTTCACCTGACTACATGTCATTTCCTATAATCATCGCTTAGACAGGAAGTACATAACATCACATGGCTTAGAGCTCTCAATTCAATAAATAGCCCCTCATCTAACCTGGTGAATGTAATACATTTGGGTTCCGCACAGCGCAGAAACAAGACTCGCTCACACACACACATGCACTTTATTCTGGACACATACACACACAGTCACACACCTACCTAACGTGGCACGCATCACTCACTCAGACTGCACCGCTTCCAACATCCAAATAGAACCCTTCAGAATGTCATTCAAACAGGAATTTAATTTTGCTTTCTAAAACGAAAGACATACAATATTCCTTTTGTCAATGCTCTACTGCAACTTCTACATCCAACTAAGGTCAATCAATGTTTTACAATCATGTCAGTTCACATATAAAAAGCCTCCAGAAAAGACTCATAATGTACTGTATGCTATAGACCAGAGCCCGGTTTCGTATGGTTCTAACGATTAACTTATCCTTAAGATGCTTTTGGGAAACCGGGCCCAGGACTCTCCAACCCTGATCCTGGAGAGCTACCATCCTGAAGATATTTAGCTTTAAAAACAATCAATCCAAAGGGCTAATCTAATTTCTTCTTTGTCGGAAGCCATCTTTTGAAAGAAAAAAAAAGTGTTTACAGCCACGGACAGTGGTTTACTACCTTGTTATTTTCTTTAATGATGCTGTTGGATGGTGCCTAATGCCAACATAAATACATTTGGGAGGGGTACATTTTTTGGGGTATTTACAACTTTTATAGCCTTTATTGTTGCTATTTTATTATTCCTCAGAGTACACAGTCTTGCAAAGGAGAAGTACTAGATATTGGTTATTGTTAAGAGACATGTGCATTCCCATACTCATGTGCTGTACAGAAGACTAAAAAGAAGCAAGTAAAGCTATTAGCATGCAGACAGAGGTGTTGGCACTCATTTCAAATGGCTGCTGCAGTGTTTTACTAATTTGTAGTGGCACCAGCACACAAATCCACTTTAGGGTGTATACTTTATTCCCGAGAAAAGCGTATTAAAATCAAAAAAAAAAATCTCAAACAAACAGGCAATTAATGGAACAGGATGGAGTGGCCCCTAATTAGTAGAATCTAAAAGACATTACACTTGAGAAATTGTGCTCGGTGGTAAGTGGAGGGACAAACACATTTGTGTAATGAGGAACTCAGCACTGTAAATAAATAGGTTGACTTGACAGGTCAGACCCCTAGTAAGGTTTTAGATTCTCTTGTTTTTTTTTTGTTTGGCATCTCCTGGCCTCAGAAAACTTTTCCACTCTGAATAAAATCGATGAATATCTTAGCACCCAACTATTTGTCAAGCTGAACAGACAAGGGCTAGGCTGGATTTTAAAACATTACCCTTTGTTGAAAAACAGAGACAAAAAAAAACCGAGCTACATATTCATTAAATGTCATTGGGAATAGTAACCGCATGTGTATGCCTAGCAGGTAACTGTTATACTAAATGGATTTGTTGTCATTGGAGGAATCCTATTGAAGCCCATTTCTCAGAATAATACTTCAGTGACCAGAGGAATCATACATACATGACAAGTGTGACCTTTGAAGCATTCATGAATGTCATTTCTAAACATGGTAGAGTACCATGTCTGAGCTGTGTATACATCACCCAACATTGCTGTTTGACAGCTAAACGGATCCAAGACCGCAAGGCTTGATATTCTTAAAAAATCGATGAATCTATCAGTATTTCAAATATTCGAAAACAGCTATAAATATCATAATAATTGTCATACGTGTTTCTACATGAAGTGTCAAAAGAAAAGATGCAAGCTCTCCGGTGAAGAAAACATTCAGGGAAACTGAGGCCTTCTCTAAAGAGCTCAACGAGGCCATTTTGCAGGCCTCTTCTTTTTAAATTTTAAATTTAACCTTTATTTAACTAGGCAAGTCAGTTAAGAACAAATTCTTATTTACAATGACGGCCTACCCCGGCCAAACCTGGACGGCGCTGGGCCAATTGTGCGCCGCCCTATGGGACTCCCAATCACAGCCGGATGTGATTCAGCCTGGATTCAAACCAGGTACTGTAGTGACACCTCTTGCACTGAGATGCAGTGCCTTAGACCGCACCAATAGGAACAACATCGCAGCCTGGATGCTATTATTACCTCAGCCGTGGAAAAGGCTGTGGACAACATTCTGACACCAAAGATTGCAGCATTGCAGGTCCAGGTGACTAAAGTCAACGATTCAGTCAATATCTTGGCCGTGGAAGGCTTGCGCAAGTCTCTTAAACAGACAGAGGGGAAATAAGACCAGCTTCAACTGAAATTGGTGGGATTTGTCACCTCCGGGGAAGGATCAGACTCCGTTGGTTCCTAAAAAGAAACCTGCCAATTTGGAGCCCTTCATTGGTAAGCCAGGATATTCGCATTGAGAGGGCTCACCGCGTATTAAGCAAAAACCTTGGGCCTGAGCGGCCCCCGCAGACTGATCTTTAAACTGCTGGATTACACTGACCACAAGGCTATCCTGCAAGGAGCAAAGGCCATTTTCCCATCAAGCACAAACACCAACATCTGCAGTTCTTTCCAGATTGTGCAGAGACCACAAGAAGAGAACTGCATTCACTATGGGATAAAGAAGTAGATGATGGCGCTTGGTCTACAGCCATTTCTGCAATATCCTGCACTCATTAAGCTAACGCATGGAGGCACTAGGCTTATCTTCAACTCACCCAGGATGGAACCTTGTGTTGCGGCTGACTAGCTTGCTAGCTAGCTAGGTCCTTGAATTGTTTGGCTATTGTTATAACCTTTGCTACCGCTCTGTGCTTCACAGAACCGAGTTCACAAAGTAATTGGCGTGGTTTTGTTGTGGGTACTTTACTGAACCATATGGATAAATAGTGTTTCTTCCGAACTGAAAGAATACGGCCTACTGTATATACATACACTTTTTTTTATACATTTTTGTTATAAAGGCAAGCAACTCGTCTGTTACTGTTAGTAGTAGGGGCAGTAGTTGGATGGCTAGCTAGCTAAACTATCAAGAAACACAACAATAGTTCAGGAGGAAGACTGCAAAAACATGCATGGATGATTACAACCCAGTCTCCTGTTGGATAATTAACGTAGCTATTGGACTGAAATATGTATCCACTGTTGTCTTTAACGTTACTGCATGTACCACGCACTCTCAAGGTAAATGCTGTCTTTATTGTTTGCCTTGGTGGATAGAAAACTCCAGATCTCTGTCGAGCTCTTAGGGAATGATTATTGTGGGTGATTTGTTTACGTAATGGTGACTGTGAATCATGCAAAACTTATTTTACGACCCAAATGAATATGACAACAAGTTCTTGGTTTCCATCAGTGATTCTTTGCTACGGTTCCATGACGGTCATCTTATTGTAGGGGGAGATTTTAATGCAACAATTAGTCAGGATTCTCTTCCTGCATCTTCCCTGAACATTTATTGCTGAACTGACTTTAATAGACGTATGGCGGATTCGTAATGACCAGGTGAAAGCTTACTCGTTTTATTCTGCTCTACATAAATATAGTAAATTCTAGAATATGATCTTCGTCACATCTTCATTGATCGAAAGTACAGTATATCAACATTGGAGATATTGCCCATTTTGATATCTCTCCTGTGATGTGCACAACAACACCTTATAATAAGTACCCTCGAGTTCGTAGATGGCGTTTCAATGATTCTCTGTTGTTGAACCCAGGATTTACTACGCATATTAATCAACAGCTGTTGGTAATCAATAGGGAGCAGTGTGAGAGTCCTCAGACATTATGGGAAGCAGCTAAATGTTTTATCAGAGGCAATTGTATAGCATTTTCCTCTACATTAAACTCATTAAACTGCCAAAAATAAGTGAAAAACAGAGATTGAGGCGGAGGTTGACTCATTGGAGAGAGAGCAGAAGGATGGATGCATTCTCAGAGGAGAGGTCAATTAAACTCCTACCATTGAGAACGGAATTCAATGCACCCTCATTGCACAAAGCTGAATTTATTATGCACCAAACCCCATAAAAATAACAGAAGTATTATTTTTATGGGGCCAGACCTAGTAGATTGCTTGCTCTGCGGCTGAAGCAGAATGAGTGCAAGGCATCAATTAATGCTATACGCTCAAGTGATGGGCAAAAAGCAATAAATTAAATGTTTTAATATTTGTATAATGCCCTTTACTCATCAGAAGCTACGCTTGATATGCAAAGGCATTTGGCTTTACCTTAATGGGATTTATTAGACAGAGCTGCTTTAACAAAAACCTTAGAAGAGGTAAGGGATGCGACCAGGTCTCTACGAAAAGAGAAATCTAATTGACATTTAACAGACACTCTGATACAGAGCGATTTACAGTTAATTAGTGCATACATGTTCCTACGTTTTTCATACTGGTCCCCCATGGGAATCGAACCCACAACCCTGGCATCGCATGCGCCATGCTCTACCATCTGAGCTACATGGGACTGCTTGATGGTATCCCCCCCCTGAACTATATCTGGTTCTATGGAATATAGCTGGCCTCCTGATTTTGTACTCCATTAATTATGCTATTGAGACTGGGTCTCTCCATAGGGACCAGAACATTGCATTAATTACTCTGTTACTGAAGATGGGAAAAGACCCGCTCCAATGTTCTAGTTACCGTCCCGTCTCCCTGATTGGTGGGGATGCAAAGTTATATGCAAAAGTGTTGGCCATGTGATCTCCTAGTGTGTACGTTAATACACCGTGACCAAACTGGCTTTGTTAAAGGGAGATTGGCTGCAGATAATGTACAGTACGCAGGTTACTGCATTTTACTGTTTTGTCACTTGATGCTGAAAAGGCACTCAACCGGTTAGAATGGGGATATGTATGGATGGTTTTGAGTTTGATCCTAAGTTCATCTCTACGATAAACACATTATATAACAGCCCTACTGCTTCAGTGACAACTGGCACCTGTCAATCGTCTCCATTTACATAACAACGCGGATCTAAACAAGACTGTCCCCACTGCTTTTTGCTCTGTCACTAGAGCCCCTTGCACAGGCTGTCAGAGAAAGTATGACTATATCTCCAATTGCAATTCATGGGGGGGGGGGGGGGGGGGGGGGTTTGGGTGAGGCCTAGGAGCGCTGTGTTACTTCCTCTGAAATGAAGCAGCTAAGAATGCTCAGGTTAAAATACATCCTACTTTGCAGAAAATTGTTAGAGACAACTTCTGTGGCCTGTTTGCAGAGGTGGTCTAATCTAACTATTATTACAGGCCAGAGTTACCTCAGTGAAAATGAATATCTTGCCCCGGGTTAACTTTTTATTCATTCATTATCTCTGACTTTATATGAAGTGGAGCACAGGCTAGGATCAAACTCACTACTTTGCAGCATGCTAAATGCACAGGAGGATTAGCTGTCCTGAATCTCAATTTCTATTATTGGACTTTTCAAATAAAAGCATACCGAGTGTGGATGGACCGTCAATCAGTTGTACCTTGGAGAGCTATTGAGTCTGATCTGGTTAAACCGCATCAACTAGAAGAGTTCATATTTGCTGGGGTTGCTAGAAAACATCTTAGTTTCAGGTTTGGTAGCATAGTTCTGAACTCCTTGAATATATGAAAGAGGGTGGAAAAGGTCATAGGTCATCAAACTAATTCCATCAGTAATCTCCAATAAGGAACAATTTCCATTTATTGACAGGTGGACTTCCTTTCACACAGGCCTCTTGGTCGTCAAAGGGTGTTTATGTTTTGAAGGATCAAATTGATTTATAAAGCCCTTTTTAGATCAGCAGATGTCACAAAGTGCTTATACAGAAACCCAGCCTAAAACCCCGTACAGCAAGCAATGTATTTATAGCTAGCTTGGCTTTCGCAGATTTCAGGATATTAAAGACGACTATTCCCTGCCAGGATCCTCATACTATCTGAATCTGAAGTTAAGGTCAGCAATGAAGGCTTATGGTGTACCCTGGAATTTGCACTTGCCACCGGGTGGCAAGCTGGATAGGTCCAGATATGAGTTTTAGAGGCCTAGTAGCAGATATATATATACGACACACTTAGAGGGAAGACTTATTTATAAGAAATTCCCCATGGAGGTTGTATGGGAGACAGAGTTGGAGAGGATGGGATTAACCACTGATTGGAATAGGATATGATAAAATCTGAGCGAGGCATCTAAGAATCTTAGCCATCAGCTAATTCACTTCAAATTGATTCACAGAGCATATGCAACTCCATATAAACATTTTCTGATAAAAATAATAACAAATCCAAACTGCACACTCTGTACAAACAATGCTGTAGGTACTGTTTTGCATATGTTCCGGGATCGTCCAGTTATACACACATTTTGGAGTGGCATATGCTCGGTGCTGTCAAGATTGATCAGGATAAACCTTATCTCAGATCCTTGCCTGTGCCTGCTGAATGATGATTAATCTTTGACACTTATTCAACATAGAATTCTACTAGCTGGATTTACAGCAGCAAAGAAAACTATTGTGCACTTATGGTGGATTCAGGGCTGGCTCTTGAAATGTACTAGATGTTTTTCAGAATATTGTTAATTTGGAATGCACAACAGCAAAACTTAATAGAGAGAGGCCGTCCACAGTGCAGGCATAGGCAGGGATATCCTCTGCCATAAGGGACCAACTGGTAGGCTGACTTGCCTCTCTTTTATTCACCTTTTTTTGTTTCTTTTTTGACTATCTCTACTATCTGAGAAGTTTGCTACGGCTTTTGGTGGGAGATGGGTGGGAGGCTTGACCAGATTTGTACATTAAATTGTATTTTACTTGTGTGATTTTTCATGGGCTGGAGCTGCATGTACAACTCCCAGTATTTTTTTTATCAAGGCCAAGGTAGGAGTATTGTATTCATTATTTTGTTATCCTTGAATTGGCTTAGTGTTTATTCTTTGAGGTGGGGAAAAGATCATGCATTACTAGGTGCTGTCAGCAGACTAGTCCCCGATGTTTTGGAATTTCTATTTAGGGGAGGGTTTTAATGCTCGCGCAGGGGGTTCTTTTTTTTCTCCCTCAGGGGGGTGATGGGTACTCCATGTTTAACATTTTATTTTTCTATAAATTATTTGTTGTTGTTGTTGTTGTTCTTCTTCTTCTTCTTGTTGTTGTGTGAACTCAAACATTTAATCACAAAAAAAAGTACATTGAGGGAATTTTCTGTTCACCCTGATAAAAATATTGTATGCAGTGTGAATTACGGGGTGGCGAGGGGTTCTCAGCCCCCTCGAATGAGACATGAGCTCCACTAAATGCAACAAAAGTCAAACTTTGGGTTTCTCTAATTTAACCATTCACCTATTTGTTTAAAATGCAATTTTGGACAGATACATTGGTAAATATGAAAATAAAAGCTTCAACAATTGAAGTCAGTATTTTGATAGGTCAAGGCAGAGTGCACTGTAAACAATACTTACTGGAATTGTTGCTCCTGACGCTGTCCGGTGTCTCGTTATTTTCTGTGTCATTCCTCATCGCTCCAAAAGTAGGGAAATGCATGGTGGTCTTTGTGGAAGTGGAGTTTGGTGCTTTACCACAAAGTAGAATGTTCAGACTACCAAAAGCGTCTGCTCTGAAATCCAGCATTTCAGCGGCCTTTAACAACATTGAGTTCTGCAACTTGTTCATCTGTATTGGTGGCGGTGTCATTGGGGAAGATCCATAACAAAATATCAGAACATGACAGTGTAGTACTTAAAATATTTATTAAGACGACAAATTGATATGATACAACCCAATATCATGTCATTTCTCAATAGACATATCTTTATATTTCCATTATTGTTATTGATTACAATGAGTCATACAAGCCCGGGTTACTGGGCGACACAGGTGTTCTCGACAGAAACTAATACTGAATGTTATTGCATTTCCATGTAGGCCCACTATCCTTTCAGATGGTAAATAACTACCACACTAACCTCATCAATCACAGGTAAGGCATCCTCTGTAGTTTTTCTAAATAATCCAAATGTCTCGGACGTATTCAAATGCAAAGCCGAAGGTAGCTAAATGAGGGAATAAGAAGTTAATTTAGCAAACATTGTTGATTTATATCCAATATATTATATGCATTTGTTTGTAACAGGCTCAGTGTTTTAAAGGGTAAGTTCTGTATTTTACAACTTAATGTTAGATGGTTCTTCAATCTGAATAGCACTGTTGCCCCAATCACGCCCATTGATTTTTAGCTAGCGTTGGCTAAAGATCGCTCATGTTTGTAGTGGATATTTAAAGAAAACCAAACCATGGAAAAACTAAACCATGGATTACAGTTTATTCTAGCCCACAGACTACTTTCACAGTGAGCAACCTTCTAAGATTAAATTGTAAAATACTGAACTTCCCCTTTAAGCTAACACCTCAGATGTTATCTTAAACACCTCAGGTACTTGCAACAAAAAACTGTCCGACAGAGAGTAGTTAAAAACAATGGTTTCTTGAGGATATACAGCACCGTATAACGTACAGTTACTGTAACAATGGAAAAATCAGCCTGGACTCTGCATTTTTTCCAAAATGATTCAGTGGTAAGTTTTAGTCCAAGCAATGTCAAAACCAATATCTTCTCCAACAACGTTTTAAGTGGATGTATTTTAATAAAACGCCAGGAATATAATTCATATCCATACCACATATCTGATGGCTAGAACACGATGGCCCAAGGCAGCCCGGCCGCTCCACATGTTCTTTAAAACACTAGGATTTCCATGTGTCAGGAGTATGCTAACACGAGTCCCTGTTGACCTTCACTGAGAAAAACATATAGCTCAAATCCATAGCTAGAGAGAGCGCTAAAGAGAGAAAATGAAGCCTAAATCCCCCAGTTGTATTTATGAAAAGTATAAGCCACAGAGCATTTACAAATTCAAGGAGGTATCACTCAAAACCCCCGCAGCCCTTTTTGAGTTCTGAGTACATTCATTTTACCCTTGGCAGAAATACACAAGAAAGCCGAGGCAGGCTGATTGGAAAAGCATGGGCATCTTACTCAGGAAATTTGAGGTGAAACATCTTATAGTCACAGCTAAGTAGTCAATGGGCAGAAAGAGAGGTCTTGGGCTGTATCATATTAATGGCTAGATAAGTAGACTCATGGCACAAGGCAATCACTCAGAGCCATTCGGTAAACTATTTGATGTTTCACTCTTTTTTCTCAGCATTATCTGTCATTTCTCAGCAGTGTTTCCAAGGGAGGCTTGAGCATGGAATGGTGTTACAAAAATAGAATACTAATTTCATTGTGGACCACAAAGGTTACCAAGACAGTGACCTTACTAGATGTAATGGGAACTGTAATGGGTTCTGTAACTTCAGAAGGAATGCCCCCAAAATAACCTCCTCAGATGTTTGTTGTTTCAGAGTTCATAACATCCAAGCCGCCCATTATGTTACTGAAAAGGAGTCAGGGACAAAAACGAAGGTTACTTTGACCTTAAGTAATAGCTCTGTAATTGATGGTACTTGCACAACATAATAAGACTGGTTATTACTATACATTTACCAAGTGATAATTTCAAAATGTGTAGTTGATTCTGTTGATGCTATTGACGTCATACAGTGCATTCGGAAAGTATTTAGACCCCTTGACGTTTCACACATTTTGTTACGTGACAGCCTTACTCTAAAATGGATTAAATAAAACATTTTCCTAATCAATCTACACACAATATCAGATAATGACAAAGCAAAAACAGGTTTTTAGACATTTTTTCAAATGTATTAAATACAATAAACTGAAATATCACATTTACATAAGTATTCAGACCCTTTACTCAGTACTTTGTTGAAGCACCCTTGGCAGCGATTACAGCTTTGAGTCTTCTTGGGTATGACACTACAAGCTTGGCACACCTCTATTTGGAGAGGTTCTCCCATTCTTCTCTGCAGATACTCTATAAAGCTCTATCAGGATGGATGGGGAGTGTCGCTGCACAGCTATTTTTAGGTCTCTCCAGGAATGTTCGATTGGGTTCGAGTCCGGGCTCTGGCTGGGCCACTCTAGATCATTCAGAGACTTGTCCCGAAGCCAATCCTGCGTTGTCTTGGCTGTGTGCTTAGGGCTGTTGTCCTATTGGAAGGTGAACCTTCGCCCCAGTCTGAGCACTCTGGAGAAGATTTTCATCAAGGGTTTCTCTTTACTTTGCTCCTGTCACGCCTGCTCCCACTCTCCTTCCCTGGCGCTCGAGGGCGCCAGGCTGCCCTGCACTAAGCACTCCTGCCACCATCGTTACGCACACCTGCTTTCCTCGTCACGCGCATCAGAGATTCATTCGGACTCACCTGGACTCAATCACCTGTTTTATTACCTCCCCTATATCTGTCTGTTTCTCAGCTCTGTTCCCCGCTTCAGCATTAATTGTCCTATATCGTCTTGTTACCCGGTTCTGACGCTGTTCCTGACCTGTGTCATGTCTGTGCAAAATGTTCCCTCCCCGTACCTGCTTCTCTACTCCAGCGTCGGTTCTTACAGCTCTGTTCATCTTTCCCTCAATCTTGACTAGTCTCCCAGTCCCTGCTACTGTTAAACCTCCCCACAGCATGACGCTGCCACCACCATCATGGTGAGTCTTCATACCCAAGACCTGAGGCTGTAATCGCTAAATTTGCTAAAATTTCAAAACAACTGTTTTTGCTTTGTCATTATGGGGTATTATGTGTAAATAATGAAAAAAATCATTTAATACATTTTAGAATAAGTCTAACGTAACAAAATGTGTACAGAATGTGCACTGTATATTGCATGGGTCCACCAACCATCAGTACTATCAGGACTTTGTCTTCTTATGTATGCCTGTGTGTCTGTATTGTCCCTATAGCTATGCGTCCAATGCTGGGGGCAAATCCAATTTCAATTACTTTTAATAAACTATATTCTTCTACTTTTAAAACACACTATCCAACCACCTTGTTTTCCTAAAATATCCACATTGCAAAAGTCATATCTCCAAGCTACTGTAATGTGCACCTGGACCCTTGTATGACAAGAAGACTTTCTGTCCAACGTTCCCTATAACCTCACTATATTGTGCTGTGTGTTACCTTAAAAAATATATATTAATATATATCAACACAACTAAATCACCCACTACCACTCAATGCTGTCTCGATAAACCCAGACTACATTTTTTTCTTCCTAAAGTCCCTTTCTTTATGTATTTGTTATCACCACTTTTCTCCAACTCCAAGCTCTCAGAGTGTGAAAGAGTATTTTTTCCCCTCCATTTTGCTCAGGGGGGCCAGATGACTTTTTTTTTTGCCATATCTTGTCTGGCATTTTCTTCGATGACTGAAAATGCCTCCAAGCTTAAGTTGTTCAAATGGCTTTTTTTTCCCCTCCATGAACTTCTTACCTCATCACTTATTCATTGCTTTTGCTGTCCCATACATTTTCTCTCAAAGATAAACTGGGAAGGAAAGTGCACTCTTTTGTTGCCTCTACAGGAAGTAAGCTTTCAATGAAATCCAGCAAATATCAATGCTAAATAAATCTAATTGTTTTTATTTTAAAACGGTCAGTGGAGACCAAGAGAGGAGAAGCATAGAGAACAAACTTCAATTAATGAGGTTGTACAGACATTTTGCCTCTGGTGCTCTTGAGCCAAAAGGGGTCCCCTAAATGGACAGAAATATTGTCCAGAAATGCCTAATTTGACTAAAAGGGATACATCTCCCCACGCCCATTCGCAAAAGCATATTTGGTTCCTTGAGTTAAGTGACTAAACATCCATAAAGCATCTTTAATGAAGCACCAATCTCAGCTTCTCAGGCTTAGGAAAAATATCTCTCACCTTGGGTTTTATTCACACATACTTTGCCCCCACAGCCATCCAAACCGTTGTATCATCATGCATCATAAAATACAGTACCAGTCAAAAGTTTGGACACACCTATTCATTCAAGGATTTTTCTTTATTTTTACTATTTTCTACATTGTATAATAATAGTGAAGACATCAAAACACACATATGGAATCATGTACTAACCAAAAAAGTGTTAAACAAATATTGTATTTGAGATTCTTCAAAGTAGCCACCATTTCTCACAGTACTCAACCAGCTTCATGAGGTAGTCACCTGGAATACATTTCAATTAACAGGTGTGCCTGGTTAAAAGTTAGTTTGTGGAATTTCTTCCCTTCTTAATGCGTTTGAGCCAATCAGTTTTGTTGTGACAAGGTAGGGGTGGTATACAGAAGATGGTATTTTACCAAATAGGTCTAAGTCCATATTATGGCAAGATCAGCTCAAATAAGCAAAGCAAAACGACAGTCCATCATTACTTTAAGACATGAAGGTCAGTCAGTCTAGAAAATATCAAGAACTTTGAAAGTTTGTTCAAGTGCAGTCGAAAAAACCATCAAGCGCTATGATGAAAATGGCTCTCATGAGGACCGAAACAGGAATGGAAGACCCAGAGTTACCTCTGCTGCAGAGGATAAGTTCATTAGAGTTACCAGTCTCAGGAATTGCAGCCCAAATAAATGCTTTACAGAGTTCAAGTAACAGACACATCTCAACATCAACTGTTCAGAGGAGACTGCGTGAATTAGGCCTTCATTTTATTTATAGATTTTTTTATTTATTGAACCTTTATTTATATAGGCAAGTCAGTTAAGAACAATTTCTTATTTACAATGACGGCCTACACCGGCCAAACTTGGACGACACTGGGCCCTATGGGACTCCCAATCACAGCCGGTTGTGATAGGGCCTGGAATCAAACCAGGGTGTCTGTAGTGACGCGTCTAGCACTGAGATGCAGTGCCTTAGAACACTCGGGAGCAATTCAAAGTCGAATTGCTGCAAAATAAACACTACTAAAGGACACCAATAAGAAGAGACTTGCTCAAGAAACACGAGCAATGGACATTAGACTGGTGGAAATCTGTCCTTTGGTCTTATGAGTCCAAATTTGAGATTTTTGGTTCCAACTTCTGTGTCTTTGTGAGATGCAGAGTAGGTGAACGGATGATCTCTGCATGTGTGGTTCCCACCGTGAAGCATAGAGGAGGTGTGATGGTGTGGGTGGGTGCTTTGTTGGTGACACTGTCTGGTATTTATTTAGAATTCAAGGCACACTTAACCAGCATGGCTACCACAGCATTCTGCAGCAATACGCCATCACACCTGGTTTTTGCTTAGTGGGACTATCATTTGTTTTTCAACAGGACAGTGACCCAACACACCTCCAGGCTGTGTAACGGTTATTTGACCAAGAAGGAGAGTGATGGAGTGCTGCATCAGATGACCTGGCCTCCACAATCACCCGACCTCAACCCAATTGAGATGTTTTGGGATGATTTAGGAAAAGGAAGGAAAAGCAGCCAACAAGTGCTCAGCATATGTGGGAACTCCTTCAAGACTGTTGGAAAAGCATTCCAGGTGAAGCTGGTTGAGAGAATGCCAAGAGTGTGCAAAGCCGTCATCAAGGCAAAGAGTGGTTACTTGTAAGATTTTTGTAACCTTTTTATGGTTGCTACATGATTCCATATGTGTTATTTCATAGTTTTGATGTCTTTACTATTATTCTACAATGTAGAAAATAGTACAAATAAAGAAAAACCCTTGAATGAGTAGTTGTGTCCAAACTTTTGAGTGGTACATTATGTGTCTCTAATTTAGTCAGAAATCCGTTTTCATTGCAAGTTAAAGCGTACTGTTAGCTAGCTAGCTAACTTTAGCTGGCTAGCTAACTTTAGCTGGCTGGCTCGTTAGCTGAAATTATGTGTATGATCTGTGTAGTAATATCTCAGAAAGTAATTTGCATTGCTAGTTATAGCCTAATGTTAGCTAGCTAACTAACATTGAACATAGTTGGTTAGCTATAGCTGGCTATGACAATCTGTTTGTAGTGCTACTACTCTGTGGATTGGGATTATGGTTCATTGTTTAGCTAGCTACATGTCTAAACAAAAGACTCCAAGTTAAAGCGTACTGTTAGCTAGCTATCTAATGTTAGCTGGCTGGCTCACTAGCTAATATTATTGAGACACTCACATATTTCTAAGGTAAAATTAACAAAGCAGGTTAAAATGGCGAGTGCCTTTGACAGTTCGACCTCAGGATGCTCTGTTTGATGCAACTGAAGTGAACTCATGCATTGGAGACATTGAGCTACAAGATACAAGATTCAGTAAGGAAAGTACTCCGGAGAGCGTTATCTAGAATGTAAACCAAAATATTTTTTTTACTATTATATTATTGTAAACTAAAACAAATAAAAACAAATAGATTTTGTTTAACAAGTGATATTTTTTTCTCTCAAAAAGATAGGGGTCAAAATGATTGGCAACCCTCTTTTCAATATCTCACCTTGCGAGGATAAGGGCACTAAGCCTTTTTGCTAAAATGTTTTATGAGATTGGAGAACACATTGGGATCTTAGAACATTCATAGACATACAGAATCTTTCCAGATCCTTGATATCCTTTGTTCGCGCTTATGGACTGCCCTCTTCCATTAGAAACTATTAGGTTCAAGTCCAGAGAATGATATGACCATTGCAAAATGTTGATTTTTGTGATCAATTATCCTTTTCTATGTGGATTTTGATGTGTCCCTGGGTTTATTGTCTTGCTATAATATCCACTTGGCGCTGGGTAAAATGCATGATGACATTGACCTAAACAAGGGCACCAGGACCAGTGGAAGACAAATAGCCAAATAACATTAAAGATCCACCACCATATTTTACAGTAGGCATTGGGTTATTTTCTGCATATGATTCCTCTTTTCGATGCCAAACCCACCACTGGTGTTCATGTCACCTGACTATACAGGACCAAGCACCAATGCCGTTTAAAAAACTCTATGCGTTTACATTTTTTGGATGACATACAAATAGAGCTCTTTTAGCAGTAGCTAACATAGATTTAAAACAATTAAGAGCCACAGAGGGTAAATTAAAAAGCAAGTAAAATACATAATTACATCTTTATGTCAGAGCGAAGTAAACAGTACAATCAAGTTTAATTTACATCATTGAGTGGTAGACCTAATTCTAATTACTTACATTGGTGAGCATCTTTCTTGTATCAAGGTTTTGTAGGAAAACTTCCCTGGTTTGTCTCAACTGTTGTGCTGTGAGGGAGCAGCTGACATTCTGAAAGGCCTCCTTGTCAGAAGTGCTGGTGAATTCCACGTATCTATCAAGAGTTGTTCCATTGCAAAGGGTGGTCCTCAGGTCGTCTTGCCTTGAAATGCCTATCATCTGGTGAAAGGATACGATGAGTGGTAGAAGTAAAACAGAAACTGATTCAGTTTTCTAGCTGGAGTTTTATTTGTGTACGTGACACACACAAGCACTCACACCTCACAACCTTGTCATTGAGGAGCGTGTAGCCTGGCACACATAATTATCTTATTTTGTTGGAACATGGCAGGGTATCGATGGGGAACATATGAAGGGGCCACTCATAGATCACACTTATCGCTATAACAGCTGCCTTTCACACAAACGAAATTATGTTCTTGCAATACATTATGTTCAATCATATGGGAAGGTAGGTAGCCTAGAGGTTGGAGAGGCAGACGTGAAGCCAGAAGGTTGTCAGTTTGAATCTAGTGATATGCATTAAAAGAAGTCAGGGGATGCTAGACTCTAATCCCAACTACAATCTCCAACCATTGCGCCATCGAACAAAGCATTTCAAAACTAGCTCTAGCCCCACTGCACTGCGACTCCAAAGTGTGTTTGTGTCTTGTGTGGGAGAGGGGGTTGACAGAAGAGCAGAAGATACATTTAGGATGTAATAGTTGTATTGTGTTTGTTACAGATACACTACGCAGAAATTGCCCTGCTATTTCCTGGTTGTTCAAATTCTAATAGTTCACCTAATTTCAGTTTATGTGACAAAACAAGCAAGTATAGTGTAGAGAATCATTGAACCATCTAAACCGTTGTGAAATACATTTTCCATGACCACAAATACTGTATTTTCAGCTGTTTGAAAATGGGAAGCATAGAAATAGCACACATAGAACAGATCTACAGTTTCTTAGACCTGCTTTCAATGAGAATGACATATCTATAACACACATTTCTATGTGAATTTGTTCGGGTCACCCAAAAAGTTACATATTGCGGATTTAAGAGTGCATTGTTGTTTCCAAACCACTCTGCAGTACTATGATGTGGAACAAAAATATTGTGTGGTATTATTGCTGACTCACCTCATTCAGGCGAATATTTGAGGTAATCAGACTGTCGACTACCGTCGATGGCACGGTCAAATTCTCCCTCAGATATGTGGTGAACATTTCATTGTCATTCAGGATACTTCTCAGAGGAATGGGCTGACCTTAAACATGTAAGGGAAGAACAAGTAATGTGATTTCACTCGGGAAGAATTAGAATGGATCTGGGAGGAAAACTATTTTTGAGGGAGCTGTATCAGTTTGTTTTGATAGAAAGCATGTAATATAGTATACTCCAAAGACATGGAAAACATCAAAGACAGGGTGGAAAAATGTGATGTTCCTTACTCATTTGATGTTGACAGAATCCATCTGATTTATTTAAGTGTAGCATTTCCCAAAGCTTTGCTTTGCTTTTTGTGTTTAAATCATCACTTTGGGAGGCATTTGATCGGAAAGTACTGATGAATCAGAGTTGAAATTGTATTGTATTCCACAGGTGAATGTTGCAATAAAATGTGGATAAGAGCGAGGGAGGGTCGACAGTGGAATTGTTTCAGTGGGAGCTGGCACATCGTTGCTAAACATGCATCAGTCAGTTAAGCAGTCATTTTGTACTGATTAGATACCAACTGATAGTATTGGTCGAAATGACAACATCAAAACCAATCGACTGTTAAATGTAATCCTCCCCGCTTAGACTGGTGAGAATGTCTGGGTGCAGATCACAAGCCAAAGACAACCCATTACTACTTCACTCCACAATGTTTATCTCTTAGGCTACATGGTTCGTTGAGTATTCTCAAAAAATCTGCTTTAGAAACCAACTCATGAGTATCAATATTAGAGAATATGCTGAGAACATTTTGATTTAAGCCACGTACATGGCATTGTGATACGGTAGGAAATGTATTACCGTATCTACCTATGACATTTAACTCATGCTTATAGGAATTCAAGGTAGAGATACTTATCCTGTCACTATACTCTTACTAAAACTACTACTTACCACCGTCATGATCATTATCAACACCATCAATAAGGTAGGACAACGTGACGCTTACAGGTAGAAAGAAAAACATGGGCTCTGTCTGAACTTGGTTACCGGGCGGGATTTTAATCATCTCCTGTGAGAAGCACAACACAATCACCTTTGCCATTTATATCACTTTGATATCCCTCTTCCTCTCCCTTGTGTTATATGACCTTTCGCCATGTCGCCTCAAGACAGCGTATCCCATTAATTAAGCCATGCCTTAGATCTCTGATGGATTTAATCTTGTATATTACAAGCCTGTGACCCCAAAATGCAAATACGGTTTTGGGTGCGATGTTTGTGCGAGCCTCAATAATGGCTTGGGCCCCTTTTGCCTATTTGCAAATTAGGTGCCTTGTGAAAATCTGAATATCATCAGGCTAAATGAGCCTAATGCAAAGTAGCAACTTATGAAGATAAACGATCTGCCACTCCACACGGCAAATTAGATCATAAATAATCAGTTGTCATTGTTTTTCGAGTGATCTCAGAGAATAACAAATCCTCCAAACTGTCACCCTCGTGAATGGGCTACTCTAGTTGATAGAGGACCGTGGTCAAATCCATGGCAAAGTGATTGTCAGTCTGGTAAAGTATTATACTGTTCCAATTACTGCTGAGCCATTAGTCAGTGGCTGTAAAAGCTTTATTATTCATGAGATATTCAGGGTTTGGCTTAGAACTTAGTTTATTAATATGGTCCTCAGTGTATTGAACAGTGAGTACAGGATAGGTTGAATTCACGTGATGAAGTAGATAATCACTGCAATGGGCTCATGATGTTGGCTCCCAAGTGGCGCAGTGGTCTAAGACACGCTAGAGGCGTCACTACAGACAACCTGATTCGAATTCAGACTGTATCACAACCGGCCGTGTTTGGGAGTCCCACAGGGCGGCGCCCGAGTTTAGACGGTGTAGGCTGTCATTGTAAATAAGAATTTGTTCTTAACTGACTTGCCTAGTTATAAAAAATTATAATTCTAGGGCCCTAAAAAACTATTTGAAAATGGTTTAAATACTGTACCTTTTTCATGGTTAGATGTCTGTAGAATCAAAACCCACCGGTCCAAATCATCTGAAAGCATCTGGACCTTGGTTATGATGGATCTGTTTGCCAGAAGTGACTGTAACTCGATCAACATCCCAGCAATTCTGGTTGGAAGAATGAAAAAAAGTCTTAGACAATGCATGGCTAAATGAAAGATAGCTATAGACCTACTTAAAATGTGATATAACTCACTTTCTAAAAGAACATCAATGGCCAACTGACTACCATAACCTACCATTATCAAGGTGAAATAATGTAACTCAAACTAGGATCAATTACAGTAAATTTGGAAATGGCCACTGTAGGTAATTGGCTTGAAAAAGGTTGCCCTTCTACATACATGGAATTGTTGAAGTTGTTGACTTGTCCTGGTGCTTCTCCTGGCGTGGAATGGTTTACACATGGGTTGTCTATGTTACACATCATGCCTTGAAGCCAAGGCAGCACCCCGGCAGAAGGCATGGCTTTATTTGGATAATGACCTAGAAACAAAAAAATAAGCTAGAATTTCCTTCCATTCATGAGCACCTTAAAGTCCTCATCCTCCACCCTCAAGTGTAAGTAAAAACAAATGTAAATAAGTTAGAAATTGTGCTACTAATGCACATGACGGCACAAACACGTCTCGTAAAAGTAATGATGTTTTTGTTTGGTTAGCTTTTGGAAAATCTTGAAATGAAACATTTTCCTTCTTCAGAAGTTCCAGCTATGAAGGCTAACGTTAGTTAACTAATTAATGTGCTCGCTATCATACAGTAGGCGTATATTAAAAATTATATAGTTAATGTAAGCAGACATGCAATCATAATTGACTGTAGCGCATATAAAGCACCAACAAGCTACCGGTGGCTGAAAACACAATCATCGTGGGATGAACGAGTGACGAATTTCCAGGGAAGGGTGGTCCATTTAAAAATCATTCCTTCCTCCCTCGCCCCTTGCCCTGCAAGTGTATGTTCATCAGGCGTCATGATACTTCATCAGAAGTGTCCACTTAATTTGAGGGCTGAGGGGATAGAGTGTGTCTTTTAAGTGTTTGGAATGCAGCCCTGGTGTGTGTTCATGTTGTGTGTCAACTGACTTTTGTGTCAGTGTCAGCTGACTCAGCGGTCCATCTTGCATACACACTCAGACACTTTAATAGGGTTTTGACTAGATTGTATACAGCTATGATCAGAAGTTACTTTTCGTAGCCGGTTAGGAGAATTAGGTTAAGGTTAGGAAAAGGGTTAGGCTCAGCTAAAATGCCAAAATTGTCCCAGACGCAACTCAAGCATGATATTTTGATGTCACTTTAACGTCAGCTTTATTCCATGTAGCCATTACCCTTCAATAGTTGGATTTGACATTTTAGGTGAATTTACAACAAGTATGTTGTATATTTTAGGACATCCATACCACACATGATCAAATGTCCCTACTTCCTACTCATACTTTATGTCAAAGTGAGTAGGGTTGTCCGAAAATGTACAGTGGCAAGAGAAAGTATGTGAACCCTTTGGAATTACCTGGAGTTCTGCATAAATTGGTCTTAACATTTGATCTGAACAATAGACAAACACAGTCTACTTAAACTAATAACACACAAATTAAACATGAAAAGAAAGGGATAGATATCAGACTTCTTTTTAAAGAAGCACAAACAGGCAGATCAGGTGCAAACAGACCCCAGCCCTTGCATCACCACCGGACCCCAGAGCAGCTCCCTACCTGAGGCTAGTCAGAGTCAGTGTGGTCAGACTTCCCAAGGACCCAGTCTACCACCACCAGGTCAGAGCATCTACCAGGCAGTCAGTCACAAGGACCCAGTTCAGAATATAAGTTTAGATTCAGCTTGTAATAGATGATTTTGTCAGATTAAGCCTCACTTTAAAATGTTGGTTGTTGATTCATGTGTGTTCTTGTTTTGATGGCTGTGGCATTTTTATTGTGATTATACACTAATGGTTCTTGTGTTATTTTAATGAAATAGATGTATCAAGGGATGACACAGAGACCTCTGGCTCTGAGCAAGACAGTGAGCCAGAGCTGCCAGGAGATGTCATCGAGCCCCTCCTAACTTCCAAAAGGACCAATGGTAGGCCAGGCCTATACTTTAAACTACACATTTTAGTTAGCAGCTGTTAGTATCTAATCTTGTGGATCCCTTAATTATACATTTCCATAGAGATATGACACATTATTTAACGTGTATTTCAGATATTTCAAGATCCAGAGAAGAGGGTCCTGTACAGCCGTGTTTGAAAACATTTCCCAGAACTCAGCATGGTACTAGGAAAAGGGCTTCAACAGCTCCTGGTATAAGGACAATTCATGGCTTGAATATTCTCTAAGTCAAGATTCAATTTATTGTTTCGACTGTAGGGATTTTTCTCTGCCCAATACACATGAATCTGCCTTCACATCACAGTCAGGTTTTTGTAACTGGAAAAAGGCGCTTTTTAACGATTCTGGGTTTAAGCTCCATTTGAAGGCAGAGCATCATATCAATGCTATGTATGCAAGGAATTAGCATAAAAGGGCTATTGACAGCAACTCATCAATGTTAGATATCATAAATGAGGACTGGTAAAAGAAAGTGGAGGAAAACTGTACTTACATTAAAACAATTGCAGATCTGCTCCTATTAACTGCCACTCAAAATACAGCGCAAGAGGTCATCGAGAGTCTGATGACTCTCACAAGATTTTCTCACAAGATTTTCTATTGTGTTTCTGACTGTTTGTTTAATGTGTAACTCTGTGTTGTTTTTTTTGTCGCACTGCTTTGCTTTGTCTTGGCCAGGTCGCAGTTGCAAATGAGAACTTGTTCTCAACTGACCTACCTGGTTAAATAAAGGTGAAATAAAATAAATAAAAAACAAGATGGGTAATTTTTGGACAATCTTAGAAGTAGCAGCAAAGCATGACCCTCTCATAGAGAAAATGATGAATGCATGTGGCAATGCTAAGTACACAAGCCGCCAAATCCAGAACAAAGTTCTTGAGGGCTTAGCTGAAATGGTACAAAGTGAAATAATAACAGAAGTAAAAGAAAGTGAAGTTTTTAGTGTAATTGCAGATGAAACCAAAGATTGAAAGAAAAAATAACAAATGTCTTTAGTTGTGAGGTACTATTACATCCACGAAAACTTTATACACTTTCAGTCAGCTGAAAGCTTAGATGCAGCAGGTCTCACAAAAATGATAATTGATTGCCTTGGAAAAACATGGTCTGGAATACAGAAATAATCTTGTGGGGCAAGGCTATAACGGTGCATCCGTCATGAGCGGAAAGCATTCTGGTGTGTCTGCACGGATTAAAAATATTTTATGAGCACTGTAATGCACATTGTTTGAATTTGGTTCTTGTCGATGTGATGTTAGCATGTTCCAGAGATTTCTGTAAGTGTTTTTTATAGGGCAGGGCAGCTCTAACCAACATCTCCAATCTCGTCTCATTAATTGGACTCCAGGTTAGCTGAATACTTTTTCCAACTTACACTGTGAATGTTTAAATGATGCATTCAATATAGACAAGAAAAATACAATCATTTGTGTGTTATTAGTTTAAGCCAAATGTGTTTGTCTATTGTTGTGACTTAGATGAAGATCAGATCAAATGTTATGACTAATTTATGCAGAAATCCAGGTAATTCCAAAGGGTTGACATACTTTTTCTTGCCACTGTACATTATACTAATGAGAGTTTGTAGGAAGACTGATACTGAACAGAGTGTTAAAGTCGTAGGTACGACATTTGCTGGGACACGGTGACATTGCTACTTTTATCAGGTGACAACCTATAGTTTATTTATGAAGCATCTATTTAACTTGTAACTACTTTATAAAGGCTCTATAAGTTATAGTTTGCATAATGTGGGACTTCTACTTACATTGGCCCTGATAAATGGGTTGGGTGGTTGATCTCACCCAGACCAGGATGAAGAACAGAAAGAGAGGCCACAACAACTCCACCACCAGACGCACCTGTATTGGAAATGAAGTAGACAGATTACCTCATGTTATATCATATTACAGTACATTACCTCATGAATCCCATTCTAGTCTCTGTTTGTGTTGGTAATCCCTGTGTTCTAGCCCTAAATGTTAGGGGTTCAACTCTGACACTTTTTTGTTAGATAAAGCCAGTGTTGCTGAAGAGGAGTTGTACAGCGGTCACCTTGTTCGTCGTCACAATAAAATATATTGTATAATGAAATCGGCATGCCAAACGTATAGACTTCTGCAACAAATTACATACAATCTAATGTGAATAACATGTCATGCATGCCATGTTATGACATTTACTGTCCACAAAAAAAATTAATATCTCAATCGCCTACAAGCATTTCTTGGAACCGTGTTTATTTTTAGCAAACTAACAATGATCAAATGCTTAAATACATTTGCAGAATGGCTGATAATTTCCTTGCATTTGTACACAATTGTCATCCATGGATACAACATTCACTGTAAAGTCTTTAGTTCACAGAATATCAACACGTAGTTTTCATCAGAAGAGAAAAGGTTGTTTCCAGCTACCAGTAAATACCACTACACAAAATGGTAAATGGCTTTAATAGTAGAACACCAGGTACAATACAGGGAAAGATCTAGTCAACATGAACTGGCAAATTGCAGACATGAAGAGATGCTGAAAATACGAGTTACTTCTAAGTCCTCCAACATTCTTTATATAGCTTTAATTTAGTGTGGATTAAGGCCTAAACATTCATATCAGTGTATATTTTTGTTGGGGAATGTTTTTCTGCTTGCAGATGGAACGTCCAAGCATATGTACAGTCTTGAATACAGACAGTGCATCTTTTGAGAGGTGTGTTTTTTGATCATCATGATTTAGTGACTGCAAAGAAAACATTTTGATCACTGGGATTTTTTAAATGACAGAATATCTTTGTTTTGTCAGCTTAGACTCAAGATCAAATAAAATAAAATGTTATTGGTCACATACACATATTTAGCCAATGTTATTGCGGGTGTAGCGGTTTATGTTCCTAGCTCCAACAGTGCAGTAGTATCTAATAATTCACAACAATACACACAATACAAACAAATGTAAAAGTACAAAAATGGAATTAAGAAATATATAAATATTTGGATGAGCAATGTCTGAGTGGCATTGACTAAAATACAGTAGAATAGAATACAGTATATACATATGAGATGAGTAAAGCAGTGTGTAAACATTATTTAAGTGACTAGTGTTCCATTATTAAAGCGACCAGTGATTCCAAGTCTATGTATAAAGGTCAGCAGCCTCTAAGGTGCAGGGTTGAGTAACTTGGTGGTAGCCAGCTAGTAATGGCTATTTAACAGTCTGATGGCCTTGAGATAGAAGCTGTTTTTTAGTCTCTCGGTCACAGCTTTGATGCACCTGTACTGACCTCGCCTTCTGGATGACAGCGGGGTGAACAGGCTGTGACTCGGGTGGTTGATGTCCTTGATGATCTTTTGGGCCTTCCTGTGACATCGGGTGCTGTAGGTGTCCTGGAGGGCAGGCAGTGTGCCCCTGGTGATGCGTTGGACAGACCGCAACACCCTCTGGTGAGCCCTGTTGTTGCGGGCGGTGCAGTTGCCGTACCAGGTGGTAATACAGCCTGACAGGATGCTCTCAATTGTGCATCTGTAAAAGTTTCTGAGGGTCTTAGGGGCCAAGCCAAATTTCTTCAGCCTCCTCAGGTTGAAGAGGCGCTGTTGCCCCTTATTCACCACACGGTGGACCATTTCAGATTGTCAGTGATGTGTAGCCGAGGAACTTGAAGCTTTCCACCTTCCCCACTGCGGTCCCGTCGATGTGGATAAGGGCGTGCTTTCTCTGCTGTTGACTGAAGTCCACGATCAGCTCCTTGAGGGAGAGGTTATTTTCCTGGCAACACTCCACCAGGGCCCTCACCTCCTCCCTGTAGGCTGTCTCGCCATTGTTGGTAATCAAGCCTACTACTCATCTCACATGTATATATTGTATTGTACAAACTCTGGTACTGTATCTTAGTCTATGACGCTCTGACATTGCTCGTCCATATATTTATGTATTATTAATGCCATTCCTTTACTTAGATTTGTGTGTGTTGGGTATATGTTGTGAAATTGTTAGATATTACTTGTTAGATGTTACTGCACTGTCGGAGCTAGAAACACAAGCATTTCGCTACACCCACAATAACATCTGCTAAACACTTGTATTTGACCAATAACATTTTATTTGATTTTGATTTGATTTACTGTTGTGTCGTCTACGAACTGGATGATTGAGTTGGAGGCGTGAGCAGGGAGTACAGGAGGGGGCTGAGCACGCACCGTTGTGAGGATCAGCGAATTGGAGGTGTTGTTTCCTACCTACACCACCTGGGGGCAGCCCGTCAGGAATTCCAGGACCCCGAGCTTAATGATGAGCTTGGAGGGTACTATGGTGTTGAAGACTGAGCTATAGTCAATGAAGAGCATTCTTACGTAGGCATTCCTCTTGTCCAGATGGGATAGGGCAGTGGACGGTAAGCAAATTGAAGTGGGTCTAGGGTGGCAGGTAAGGTAGAGGTGATATGATCCTTAACTAGCTTCTCAAAGCACTTCATGATGACAGAAGTGAGTGCTACAGGGCAATAGTCATTTAGTTCAGTTACCTTTCTTGGGTACAGGAACAATGGTGGACATCTTGAAGCAAGTGGGGACAGCAGACTGGGATAGGCAGCTTTGCTAGGGTTAACACGCTTAAATGTCTTACTCACGTCAGCCACGGAGAACGAGAGCCCACAGTCCTTGGTTCAACTTTTTCTCTGTACTGACGCTTTGCCTGTTTGTGTTAATCTTTTTGCAGACAGTCGTATTCTTTTGAGGAATATATTAGCAATTGTGACGTTATCGTATCGTTTTGGTTAATGTATTTATGTTTTGAGAAGGCAACTACATTTTGAAAATGCATTTACTGTTTTTCAGAAGGCCACAGAGTTCCGTGTCTTGAGAACACCGTTTTAAAAATCAACAGCATTGATTTAACACTGCTTTTACGCAATTGAGAAAAACTGTAAAGGTCCTGATGATTCCAGGACATTTGAAACAAAAACTATAGCAACCCATCTATGATTCCCAAACATGCAGCTCTCTCACAGAGTCAGAGGTTTCAGTAAATTGCATCACTTCTGAAAAATCACCTGTTATGTACAAAGGTGATTTTTTCTAACCATTGGGTATGGTTCAGTGACGTGAATGAGGGTTCACAGGAGCGTGTGTGTGTGTGTGTGTGTGTGTGTGTGTGTGTGTGTGTGTGTGTGTATGCCTATAGGCACCTGTGTGTGTGTTTGTGTGTGTCAAAGCATAGTCATTGCAGTCGGGTCGGTTGGCTTCTACATCCCATATCTTTGAGCTTTTACAGAGGATGAGACTGCAAGCTCCACTGACTCCTCCGCTCCTCCACTCCTCTGCCCGGACAAAGCTAACTAACCTCAGCATACGCGGTCTACATCCGAAATGGCACCATATTCCCTATTTTGGGCTGCCCAATAAGACTCTGGTCAAAAGTAGTGCACTATATAGGGAATAGGCTGTCATTTGGGACGTAGCCACTGTCCATCCTGCTATAAATGGAACCTAAACCTGGAACCCTGGGTCCCTTCCCTTCGTTAATATGTCCACCTCACCACCCGCCTGCATCCCTTCCTACCACATCAAAGACCTCAGCCTTTTATTCCAAATAACCCTGGGGATTGAAGGGGGAGAAAAAAACAATGGACGAAGGCTTGAAGTGTTCTCTTTTAGTTTTTATCTTAGTCTATCTCTTCATTTGCCCTTTGCAGAGACGGCTAGTAACACTGTGAGCATGGGAGGGAGGAGATGGGAGGCTTTTCACCGCTTCTAGCTAATCAGAAATTCAATGGGACTCTTGCCCTATGCTATCTCACTTAAATGCATCAACTGGCCACACACTCTTAGAAAAAAGGGTTCCAAAAGGGTTCTTCGGCTGTCCCCATAGGATAACCCTTTTTGGTTCCATGTAGAACTTTTGTGGAAAGGGTCCTCATGGAACCCAAAAGGGTTCTACTTGGAACCAAAGGGTTCTACCTGGAACCCAAAAAGTTTTCAGAGTGCAGTCGGCAAGCTAGCTAATGTTGAACCAACTCCTATATGCAGCCTGGCAATACTTCTGCCATGGCAACTTGTGTAGCTAAGGGACAAGGTTGGAGTACCTACGTTCCCTACTTGACTAGAGTTCCCTTTGAGAGGGAAATTCAGAACAACAGTCAAAGTGCTCGAACAGCGGGAGCTGTCTGCAGGCTTCGCAGGGAGCCAACTAGGGAGAAAGATATTACGATGCTACATCTCACCTCAACTCTTCACCTCCCTTCCTCATCTAGGCTTTTACGCATCCCTCGGCACCTTCCCTCTCTCTCCCTCCACCTCCACCAACCTTGTCTAGCAGCATTTTCATCTCCCCATCATCTCCAGTGGAGTGACCTAGCTGCTTAGAGGAATCAGAGGCAGCCCTAGCCTGGATGGCAGTGCGGCTCTCGCTAGAGTCCATAGCCTTAAAAATCACTACTGCTCTTCTACTGACTGGTCTGTTGTTGTCAATCCTGTCAAAAGTTAATCACTATGGCATGTGTCATGCCATTATTATGTCATACAGCCCAACGGCGTTGTGAGACAGTCCTCTGCCAATACAGTAGTTGTACAGGTTGTCAAAGCACATTACTGTATATAGGTGTTTTTTTGTTGTTACTCAGTGTTGTAGCTTCTCCAGTGATCCACAATCCATCATAAAATAACTTAAATGAGCCACACCAAGTGGTTGACACATTACATAATCACCCAGCTATTTCTTGCTCCACAATATTGTACTGTATGTATCCAAAAGTCAAAGCACGTTATCAATACGAAACCCCCATTTTTCGGATGTCTTAGGTCATTTCACATATCTTCCATTTTCCTCAGCCTTACATGTGTCTTGGAAATTGTGGTACCACTGAGAATGTGATTTATTGTAATGTATTCCAGAGTCCCAGAGGAAAGAGAAGGATCATGGGGACTCTCTCAATACAGGGCTCTCGAGGCATTGGCCATTGGACACTGCGGTCTTTGTGAATAGATAATCCCTCCCTATGAAATGTTGTGAAATGCTGAACCATACAATCAGTTTCATGCCTTTTATAAAATCCCCAAAACACTTGGTCAGAGATTAATTGAATTGGTCATTAACCTCTAGAAGACCCTTTCTCCTTGTTAACTGCCACCCAGTTTCCACTAGTCAATATCCCATGTGTTTCTTTCCCCTAAAATGTTTTAATATGTGCAAAATGTTGTCTTCAACGAGCCCTTCATGATTGCCATGACATATCATCTTTGTCATCTTGTTTACTCAATTATAAGAGAATGCTTCAGCTACAAAACGAGATTTGTCAGATCTCAAATTACATGTTGTCTGTATCAAGTATAAAGTCAAAACTTTAATAAAAAGCTAGCATGAAAACTTTCCACAGTCTTCTGTTCTATGCTGGAATGAGGCGCACCCTACTGTGCTTTATCCATTGACCGAAAGAGATAAGGGCCTTATTGTATCTACTTTATAACAAACAATGACATTCCCTGGAGGCAGTATAGTTTCAATAACAAGCTCTGACATATCTGTTGTGGCAGCATCTCCCTTTAGTCAGTATAGTCTGTGACCGTATGGCTGTTTGGTGACATCACAGACTATTATATGGCCCATACGCCATTAGCTGCAGATCTGTGCCTCAACACAATCCTAACTGGGAGCTCTAAGAACAATTCCTTCCACCTCATGGCTTGGCTTTTGCGAATGCACTGTATGTGGTTGTTTTGGGGGGTAAAGGTACAGTCTAGCTTATTAACAAAACTTTTACCAGTCACTCCCAATGCCCCATATGTTCCCATCAGGCTGACTTTGTAAAAGCTAAAACACAGGCGTCAAGTGACATAACATTTGGAAGGTGACACTTCCAACTTGTGTGGGTCTGGGTAAAAATCTGGAAATAAGGCAGCAGTTCACATTAATATGAACCAGATTTAGGACAACCCTCTACTTTTCCCTTATCAAAATACATTAGATGTCTAATTGTCCATTGTAGCACAACCGTATATCCTTCAATACCCCGTATGTGGCCGATCTTAGCAGATGTAGATTGATTTTATACTGAGGGTGTGCAGTTACCTTTTGTCTCTTCCGAAGAGTGAAGTTCTTCCACAGGAGCAGACCGAGTTGTGTCAGGAGAGCCATTATGCCTTATCCAGGCAATATCCTGCCAACGCGTTGTTATGGCAACCCTCCACCTAATAGATCCTAAATGTAATAAAAGCAAGGGTTTGGTTTTACTACAGAGAACAAGCACATCATAGGGTATGCCACTAATCACCAACTTATTTTTTAATGTTTAACGTAGAAATGCTACCAAAACTTATTTACAGAAACTTGTTACAAATGGAGCCATCAATGATTCACCAAACCATATTTTGTAAATGGAAGCAAAGTACTTAAGCAAATGTTTTTTGTTTCAGTCTCCTCCATCTCCACTAACTGAAGTTAATTGGAAGTATTTAAAAATATATATTAATAGTGTAAAATGAACAGCTGTACAGAAAGACTCATGTGAAGGGTTAGGGTTAACCACTCCTATAAAGATGGTAGACTATCATATACTCAGCAAGAAGGTCTGATTTAACTATTACTGAAACAGGACCCAGGTGGTAAATATAAATATCCAGTCCAGCTTAAAAACTGGAGGTCCTGTACAATTCAGTGTTATGATGCAAAGATTCTAGCAAAAATACATAGGGCATTGAATTTAAAAAAGGTATTGTCAGATATTAGTAATTCAAATTAGACAGGTTTTCTACATGGATGATACATTGGAGATAATTTAAGAAACAATAGAACATTATGAAAAATCTGGGAAACCAGGCATGATATTAATAGCTGATTTTGAAAAGTCTTATAAAGTATGACTAGAATTTGTATGTAAATACCTGGACTATTTTAATTAAGGATAATCTCTTATAGGCCTAGAATGGGTCAAAGTTATGTATACTGTAGTAACCCCAGGTGTAAAATAGTCAATACTTCTCAGAAAGTATTAAACTGGCAAGAGCAGTGAAACAAGGTTGTCCACTATTGGCATATCTATTGATTATGGCTATCGAAGTGGTATCTATTAAAATTAGATCCAACAATAATATCAAGGGCTAGAAATCCAGGGCTTAAAAACAAAGGTATCATTGTACACCGACGAATCCACAATTTGTATCCCAGCAATGCCTCATAGAAGATCTAGATAACTCCTCTAACCTTTCAGGATTACAACAAACTATGATAAATGTACCATATTATGTATTGGATCGCTACTTTTACATTATTGTGTAGTTTACCAATAAAGTGGTCAGATAGATAGATAGATAGATAGATAGATAGATAGATAGATAGATAGATAGATAGATAGATAGATAGATAGATAGATAGATAGATAGATAGATAGATAGATAGATAGATAGATAGATAGATAGATAGATAGATAGATAGATAGATACTTTATTGATCCCCGGGGGGGACATTTCTTTGTCAAGCAGCTACAACAAAACACAGAGCAGGTGCAAAATGCCACAACGAAAGTACACAAAAGACAGATACACGGTACATGATACATAGAGCGGCAGTATGAAAAAGTATAGAAATACAAGATATCTGGAGTGCAAAAAAAACTGGACGGGCCTGGACATGCGCTGGCTTGAGCAGGGGGACCTTGCGTGCGCTGCAGGATTTTAATCCATGACGGCGTAGTGTGTTACTAATGGTTTTCTTTGAGACTGTGGTCCCAGCTCTCTTCAGGTCATTGACCAGGTCCTGCCGTGTAGTTCTGGGCTGATCCCTCACCTTCCTCATGATCATTGATGCCCCACGAGGTGAGATCTTGCATGGTGCCACAGACCGAGGGAGATTGACCGTCATCTTGAACTTCTTCCATTTTCTAATAATTGCGGCAACAGTTGTTGCCTTCTCCCCAAGCTGCTTGCCTATTGTCCTGTAGCCCATCCCAGCCTTGTGCAGGTCTACAATTTTATCCCTGATGTCCTTACACAGCTCTCTGGTCTTGGCCATTGTGGAGAGGTTGGAGTCTGTTTGATTGAGTATGTGGACAGGTGTCTTTTATACAGGTAACGAGTTCAAACAGGTGCAGTTAATACAGGTAATGAGTGGAGAACAGGAGGGCTTCTTAAAGAAAAACTAACAGGTCTGTGAGAGACGGAATTCTTACTGGTTGGTAGGTGATCAAATACTTATGTCATGCAATAAAATGCAAATTAATTATTTAAAAATCATACAATGTGATTTTCTGGATTTTTGTTTTAGATTCCGTCACTCACAGTTGAAGTGTACCTATGATAAAAATTACAGACCTCTACATGCTTTGTAAGTAGGAAAACCTGCAAAATCGGCAGTGTATCAAATACTTGTTCTCCCCACTGTATTTATTTATGGCCCTGCCGACACCAAGTGACTTGTTTTTTAAATTATATGAGCAACAAATATTCCACTTTATTTTGAACGGCAAGCCAGACAAAATTAAACAGACTTATTTATATAATGAATATGAATTCGGAGTGCTGAAACTATAAAAAAAAAGTATTGAACCTCTCACTAAAGGCTTCAGTCACACAAAAGTTGTACCTAAATCCAAACTGGTTTTCTAGAAGTTTAGTAATGGCTCACCCCGTGTTCAAAAATGTCCTTTATTCAGATGACAACCTCTCACTTTTCGGTTATTTGAAAAGAAAATAATCTCCAAAATATCGCTATTTTTAAAACAAGCCATAGAAAGCTAGTTGCAATTTGAATTTAATCCACCAGAAAAGACTAAACTAAAATATATAGCTGTATGGTTTTCAGAGATAGAAGGGAGGGGTTGAGGATAGCTGAAGGAAGGGAATAAAAACAAACAAAAAAACAAAAATACTGTGTCCTTAAAATATATATAGTATGTATTAGCTGGAAGTAGACACCTAAGTATTGTTGTCAATTAGTTTACTCCAATTAGGGGAGGGTTGGTAGGGTTAGGGGAAAATAATAAAGAAGGAAAATATATGTACACAAAAAATATATAGGGATCGGAAATGATGCAGACAACTACATTGATATAACCCAGAATCTGTCTGCAATATTAAAGCCTAATTGTGACAACCCAGTGATGCATTATCATAGATGGACATACTCTAAACATGTATTATTAGATTTTGATAGGGATACTGCACATTATTCAACATGTTGTGTGCCGGATTGCATTGTTACTCTTTACTGGATTCAAGATTCAGCTAACACCTGTTCTAGACTTGAATATTTCAACTATCTATGTCTGCATATATTTAAGCAACATAGATCACAGTTGAAGTCAATGCCAGATTTGTGCAAACAAAAGGTCACTTGTGATAAAAAATTTAAAAAATGGACAAAATATGCATAGACCCATTGTAATCTGGGATTGGTAAAGAGCTGAGGGATTGGGGTTGATAAATGCTACCACTCTCATAGACAGAGCTATGGGTGCAAGGACAGACCATATTGTACATGATGTCAATGATTGTAGTTTTAGCCATGTTTTGAAGCTAGAGTGTTTGTTTAGAATAGCATTGCTATAAACAGTGGAATACAACTTGCTTATATTTTGGGTTCTGATGGGGTAACATGCTGACCAGACCGTTCGCGTGTGCCATCGCATGCAAGTTGATTTTGTCCACCCACACCAGACGCGATCAGGGCACGCAGGTTGAAATATCGAAACAAACTGTGAACCAATTATATTAATTTGGGGACAGGTCGAAAAGCATTAAACATTTATGGAAATTTTGCTAGGTAGCTTGCTGTTGCTAGCTAATTTGTCCTATTTAGCTAGCTAGCTTTCTGTTGCTAGCTAATTTGTCCTATTTATCTAGCTAGCTTGCTGTTGCTAGCTAATTTGTCCTGGGATATAAACATTGGGTTGTTATTTTACCTGAAATGCACAAGGTCCTCTACTCTGACAGTTAATCCACAGATAAAATGAGTTCAACAGAGTTAATTTCTAGTAATCTCTCCAACTTTAAGGTGCATTACCACAACCAACTGGACTGGAGTGTGAACCTCAGTTCATCTTTCAATCACCCACGTGGGTATATGCTCCTAAAAAACAATGAGGAGATGGCACGTGGGTATATGCTTCTAAAAACCAACGAGGAGATGGGAGAGACAGGACATTCAGCGCGTCGAGCGTCACAAATAGAACCATAACATGTATGTGTACATTTATTTTGCAACGCTCGCACACGCAATGTGAGCGGTGTGGTCAGCATGTAAGACAGTTGAACTTAGCTCTTGAGGGACGTATTCCTCATTAATCAACACCTATAGGCTATAATTGATTTAAAATGCAAAAAATGAACATAGCAATCGCAGATGTTGCCTATATCAAAAATGTACCGTTACAATATTTGAAATCTAGGTACAAACCAGTTATATGGTAATTGATGACTAACAAATCAACGTAGATATACATATAATTTTTCGATTTCAGGCGATTTCAGGATTTACAACACATTTTAGTGGACTTGGCAAACTGATTAAACAGATAAACAGATATTGATATACAATGACCTTTTACACTCTCACCATGACCTTTATTAAAAACTCAATAATTGCACAACAGAAAGACCCTTATCCATCACTGACATACTGTCACCTAGTCCTGAATTCTATTACAGTTACATTAGACGTCACCACTGCTTTTCTAAACCAAATACTACATTTAACCTGCTGATGTACCATCTTTGTGACATGGTGAGGTTGGACCCAGAAGCAGAGAAGAGACCAGCCGAGGAATCAGTGGATAAACATAAATACTTTACTGAGAAACGGTAAACGAAGGATGACAGTTTCAAGGGGAAAACAACAAACACTAAGTCTGGAAAACTCACTCAGGAGACAACCGCACACGGCAAACAATCCAAGCTTCTGCAAAAGAAACCAGAAAACACACCTCTTAACAGGGAAATCATAATGAGTAATATGACACACCTGAGTGTCGTTAATGTCTCTAGAACAGTCTCTGCCGCCCTCTGGTGACAGGTGGAACCATGACAATCTTAATAACATACCTAATCAACACTCACTTTATTTTGGTAGTACTACCACTACAGTACACTAGCTCTGGTCCAGGGCATTGATGCACGTGAAGGAAGGCGCACTAACGCCCTCGACCAGAGCTAACACTACATCAGACACTGTATTTGTAAATCACAGGCCTTATAGATGGACGTTAAGCTAGGATAGCTACAGTACGTGTATAGCTGTTTAAAGCTACTTTAAAAAAATACTGTAACTTTGTGTACTGCATAAAGACTTGTAGGACTTTAGGAGCAAAAGGTTAGAATAGAGGATTTGCTTTTTAGCCTGAGGCAAAGCCCCGGACAAATTAACATTCCATTTCCTCTCCATTCCATTTTCACCCTTTGTGTTTACATTATTTACCGCTAGGCCTACTTCATAGATGTTTTATTTACTGTCATGGGGAAGGTGAGGTTATTGTACATCCAGGTCGGCAAATCCATTAGCGAAAACTGCTGTAAACTCGTAAGTAACAGACAAAAGACCAAACCTGTAAACTCCTGAGACTCCAACTTGACAAAATGTCAGTCTTGTTGGGTCTATGGATTTGATCTGGAAAAGTACTATTAACTCTGTCCTACATTTTTCCAATACTCATACTGTACATGCAGAAAGGAGGAAATGCATACATACAGCTTATACCATACTATATGCAGGAGAGATGGTTGCAATACAGGATTACATGGGGCATCAACAGCTATATCTGGAAGTGGCTCACTGAGGTGAATAAATCTTTTGAAATATTTTTTTTTTCGTACCCCAAGAAAAATGTCAAAACACACAAAACAAAAAGCCAGAGTCAGACAAACACAACACCAGGCTCTTGTGAGAGCATAGCCACACACTACAGTCTCCCGGGTTTTCCATAAAAACATTTTCTCCCAGTGACAGAGGGAACACTTCTGAATAATTGAAATATGTTGCTGTGCCACAAGACATCTCAATGGTGTCATTAGTTCCAAAGATCCAAGAACAGAGCGCTGCAGAGGGAAGAGGAAAAGAAATAGAGGGAAAAGAGAAAAGAGAGGGGAGGTAAAGAAAATAACAGGCATGTAGTATGAGATAAAAGTGCTGATGCATGCCTGGCATTTGGGGACTTACTAAATCAGAGTGCATTATTTCAACCCCGGCATTGATGGAACGTGTAAACAGATACTTTGTCATCCGATCGGAGGGCAGAGGATGTTCCTTCCACCCCTTCCAAAGAGCAAATGTTCTACTCTCTCTCGGCCCTCCATCTATCTCTGTTTCTCTGTATCCCTCTCTCTATTACACGCTCTCTTTACATGTGGGAATCATCAACGTCTCTGAGGCAGGTTCAAGGGGATGGCTTATGGCAAAGTTCATTTTAATTAGTAACTAAGGGGAAAGATGAATTGCTGGGTCACGCAAATATACTATATCATTGCCAGCTTTTACCAAGAAAATCACTCTCTGGTAGACACGTCAGTATCCAACACTCTCTGAATATTGTTGTATTTGAGTTGACATTGATGCAGTCTTCATACATTAGGTTATAGGGGAGGACGGCTCATAGTAATGTCTGGAACGAAGCAAATGTAATGGCATCAAACACATTGAAACCATGCATTTGATAACATTACCATTACCACTTCCTGAATCTGTCTCCCCCTTCTTATACACTGATTGAAGTGGATTTAACAAGTCACACCAATAAGGGATCATACTGTAGCTTTCACCTGGATTCACCTGGTCAGTCTATGTCATGGAAAGAGGTGTCCTTAATGTTTTGTACACTCAGTGTATCAGATTAAAACAAGAAAACAAGAAATCATCTAACCAAATGTAAACAAATGAGTCCAGAGGAAACTTGAACATCAAGTCCTGCCTATGACTGAAGTATTTGTTTCGCCCAGTATGTTTGCATAATGAAAAAAGTCATATGTGTCACGACAGGGCGCATACACAGCCCAAGGTCTGTCACGGTTGGGTGCATGGAGCGACCAAGACACAGCGCAGGGATTGTAGTTCGACATTTTATTTACTGAAATATTCAACAAAAAGACGAACTACCAAAACAAACAAACAAACACGATATACAAACATAACGTAGCACACTTACTTTTCACCGTGACTGGAGAATTAATGACCCACACCCCGGTGTGGAACATACAAACCTATGTAGGATCCCTAATTAGAGACAATGCACTGCAGCTGCCTCTAATTAGGGATCCAACACAACCCACCACCAGAAACAGAAAGAATAGACCTGTCAGACTCTGACCATGGCTACATAGAGAAGCAATAGGCTTCTCTATGGACAGAGCCTGACAATATGACAGTAGCTACACAAACAAAAACATATACAGTAACAACAATAAGTGTTACCTGGTTTACTGTAGACAACCAACACATTTAAGATATATTTTCTGCGCCAACCAAGGAGGTGAACTCTGCACAATAACACATCACATTCCAGAAGCACAGTCAATAACACTAACCCCAAAAAGCCAAGGCATTTGGGTCTGGGGCGATAGTACCTCAGGTCTCAGAAAAATACTAGCAATGCTAACTTAGCCACCGACTGCATAGTAAAAACCTAAAAAGCTATCAACCTAAAAGTGGCCCTAAACCTGCATTATCACAGACAGTTTGGTAAGTAAAGCTTTACAAAGCCAAAGCAGATTATACCACCAACAGTGCATTACAGGAGGGCCAAGGGCCTTCTGCTCACTCCTTGATGCTACTTCCCTCCAGAATAACTCTTAAACACCCAAAACTAATTCCCCAGAACATCTGTGCTTTAAAACGTGGCCATGGAATGGTCCCTTCAAGGTATTGTCGTCACTCTTTTGGCCAAGCTATTCCTGTGTAAGTTGTTTTCGTGTTAATGTATCCCTTGTTTTACCAGGTGAGTTGCAGTGGTGTAAAGTACTTAAGTAAAAATACATGAAAGTACTATTTAAGTAGTTTTGTGAGGTATCTGTACTTTATTGTACTATTTATATTTTTGACAACTTTTACTTTTACTTCACTACATTCCTAAAGAAAAGAATGTACTTTTTACTCCAGACATTTTCCCTGACACCTAAAAGTACTCGTTACATTTTGAATGCTTAGCAGTACAGGAATATGGTCAAACGTATGCACTTATCGAGAGAACGTCCCTGGTCATCCTACTCCCTCTGACATGGCAGACTCACTAAACACACATGCTTTGTTTGTAAATTATGTCTGAGTGTTGGAGTGGGCCCCTGGCTATCCCCCCCCCCCACACACAAAAAAAAGAAAGAAAATGGTGCCGTTTGGTTTGCTTAATATAGGGAATTTGAAATCATTAATACTTTTACTTTTGATACTTAAGTTTGTTTTAGCAATTCCATTTACTTTTGATACTTAAGTATATTTAAAAGCAAATACTTTTAGACATTTACTCAAGTAGTATTTTACTGGGTGACTTTAACTTTTACTTGAGTCATTTTCTATTAAGGTATCTTTACTTTTACTCAAGCACAATTGGGTACTTTTTCCACCCCTGGTGAGTTGACTGAGAACATTGTTACTAACAGCAACTTAAATGCTGTTCAATATCTACATTTAAATGATTAAAGGATGTAGCTACTGTATAACAAAGACAGCATATTGTGTGGCCCTCACGATGTACAATGTGTGTGGTTTGTATAAATACATTTAGCTCAAGCTCCTGACATTCACAGCCTTCAGACACTCAGTGTACCCTAGGTAGTGTACTTGTCTCTGCCGAGTGGCGAAGTGGTCTAAGGCAATGCGTCTCAGTGCTAGAGGAGTCACTGCCGACCCTGGTTTGATACCTGGCTGTATCACAACCGGCCATGATCGGGAGTCCCATAGGGCTGCACACAATTGGCCCAGCGTCGTCCGGGTTAGGGGAGGGTTTGGCCGTCATTGTAAATAAGAATTAGTTCTCAACTGACTTGCCTAGTTAAATAAATAAATAAAAATACTTGAATATTTCATTACACTCTCCACAGACAACATCATTGGGTAAAAAAAGCCCTGCCATCACCGGAAACATACGTTATAAAAAATGCAAAAGGTAATTTCCTATTTATAAATGCACGCTCAAGATGGGGCCTCGAATGTTAGTCTTGAAAGGGTTTGCCTCTGCATCGGAGCAGTTATGGCATAGCGTGTTTGATTTTTCTATGTAGAAACAATTACATGCAATTTGGCTCAACGGAATGTTATTTGCTCGCAGCTGAAGAGGCTTGACCCTGTAAATTGTAGTGTTTTACGGTAAGAATACTAAAGTATGTAGTGTTGCATTTTCACATATTCAGCTAAAGAGAATTTTATAAGAGAAAATGTATGTCGACACTCACTAATATTAAATTACAAAATTAGATTGGTTTCCTTCCACTTGGAGACAGTGGCCAGGTAAACAAAACCAAATATGGATTTATGTCTAACCATGAGCATAGACTGATTTCAGGGTAAGGAAATCAGTATGCCATTAATGCAATTTGGGTGAACTATCCCTTTAGTTCAATCAACTTTGTGTACACTCCAGCTATACACTACCTGGTCTACCATGGCCTTCATTCTCTGAGTGGGGACATATTTAGTGTGTGACTTTTTTGGTTTTGAATGAGTTAACGTTACACAACTTTTTTATAAGACCAGTATGACCTTGAAGTCAAAAAATTGAAGCCATAAATAGTGTCATAATGATGTCATTACAACCAGTTTTATACTTCCTCCACTGATGATGTACAATGGTTATAATTCAACATGTTTTACTGAATTCGGAAACATTGAAGCAACTGCATTAAAGCCATTGTGCTATGTGTGTTAAAGAGGCAATATGGAATTGGCACATCCATGTTTGGACTTGGAATTGAATGATATATAGGCCATTGATTCTTGAAGAATATAACTTGTATCCCATCACAACCTAAATATAAGCTTGTTTTACTTAATTCTTAGTAAAAAATTATAATATTGTAAACAAACTCTGTATAGCTTCAAAACATGAATACAACTAACATTTGAATGTCATGGATTGCCAGTTCTTGCATCCATATGTATGAACTAAGGCTATTTAGATGTTCAAAGAAGCATGTTATTAGCGTCCATCAACTAACTACAGTAAAGTAATTTTAATCTGGTGCCTATTACACAGTTGGTTGCTGCTAATTAGCCACAATAGCAGCAACTTGTATTATGTATGCATGTTTACCGAAATTAGAGAAGACATTAAGCTAATACATGTCAATCAAGCCGACTTTTGCTTCTAAATGTTTGTGTTCTTGACTTATTACCACTTTTGCTGAAGGTAAGCATTAGGGAGACAACCGGCTTGTCCAAAAGCAAATAGATGTGGTATCGCCAAACGTAGGTGCTTATATATTGTCCTGACCTTTACCCCAACAGAATACTCACTCTTGAACTCTTCCTGTCTCGTCACGGGTAAACACATGACATGAGACTGTCATTTCATTACATCTTTATCAAGGGATCTTATCGCCTTTATCTCCACACCAGCAATACAACAGGGTTATAAATCATTTTGTTGAGCGTTATATGACACTACTACGTAAAAGGCCGAAGTCCAATCTGATCGCTATGGTCTTTTTTTTCACTATCTACCTCACCACCAATTAAAGTCACACTACATAAATTGTGTATGCTACTCAAAAAGTGTACACAATAGATCCCATGACAAGGAAATTACTGAAATAATTACTAAGAAATGACCGATAACTAATTTAAAGTCACACGAAACTGCTGGTTGTCTCCCTAATGCTTACCTTCAGCAAAAGTGGTAATAAGTGAAGAACACAAACATTTAGAAGCAAAAGCCGGCTTGATTGACATGTATTAGCTTATGATGATCATTGCATTATGTAGTTGACCAGCCATGGAAAACATGATAATACAATGACTCAGCTAAAATACAAGGCTCTTTGTGTACTGTTCTGACCCAGCCATAGCCCCAGGAGGAAACTAGCTAGCATCTAGCTAGCAACTATAACAACAACCCAGGGCATCGCATGATACCTTGCTATGTAACATGTAGATAAAAACACACAAAAACATTGGTAAATGGTACCAAATTATATCAGCGGTACATGTTTTTATGAATCCCAAAGACAAGCATGTTATAGGATATTTCTGTGTAACTACATACTTATCATGTACTTTCTATGTAAGTAGGCTACCTGTTCCTTTCTGTATCGTAAAGTGTTACCAAAAATACATTTATGAGCAACTTACCTCCTAGATTTTTAGAATGTAATTATTCTCAGCACATATTTAGGAGTCCCCAGATGAAATTGAGCAAGTGTAAACTCCAAACTTAGCAGGCTCAGAGGAAAGAGGGTGACTCTATCTCTTTCTATCCCTTCTCTCCTTCCCTCTCTGTCTCCTATTTTATCTAGCACTATAAAGTATGCAAATGACCTCTACAGGGACTGCCATGGCAACAGTGCTCAGGTAATAGACCCAGGTGATGAGGTACAGTAGTGTGCAGATATACCTTACACAACGTACTCCCTTAAGCTCAACTCGGGAGCACGTGTTGACTCTAGTCTTATCTTAATTGGCTGAGGTAAAAATCAAGGGGGAGGGATGCTATGGCCTTGAGAAGATCATACATTCTCATAACTCAAGTCTTAACAATGCATTGTAACTGCATCGTAACACATTATGCCTGTAGGTTTTAGGTCAAGCGTTACCGAATATCTTTTATTCAGTCTAAGCTACAGAGAGAAACAGATCATTTGACTTATGTTTCTGAGGGTTGATTACTAGGTGTGGAAATAAAGTTTGTTGATGTGTCACTACAGAATGGTCCTGGTATTCCCAGTCTATAATCTGATTCATTATGATGTCAAAGGCTAAACTGATCTTGTATTAGCATTCCTACACTGAGACGCTTGATGCAGACGGACCCTGGACTTCAAAACCGATCTTGTGTCAGCGTTCCTACTCTGAGACGCTTGATGCAGACGGCCCCTGGACTTCAAAAGTATTCTCTTACAAGACTAGCTGCAAACTGAATTACATCCTGTGGTCACCAGTTGACAGATCTTCAATGAGAAATTCAACCCAAAAATGTATCATTCAAATATTATTTTACAAGGGAACAGATGGGGACAAGCAGAGCATATTTAGAAACAGCCAAGTTGTTGATATTGATGATGCTGTTGATGATTAACTTGTGGATGCAACACAGGGGGCCGGTTAAGTGCATTTGCTGTTGAGTTTTATGGGAACTATATAATTTAGTAACAACGTGATGAGGGTTTACTGCTTTCAGCGATAAACTATAATTCCACGGGTGCGTTGGCGGGATATATTTATGCATATCAGGAGGATGTTTACTATGGGAGCAGCCAGGAAACAAACAGGAAACGCACCATAGCAGCCAAATGAGAATGTTTAGTATTCGATAAGTATGGCCTAATGGCCGACCAGCCACTGAGACTTTTTACCAGTGTTTGGCTGGTAGTCTGGTGCTTATTTCAGACCCTGCATTAAGTTTTATGTTGATTCTACGTAATCTTATCTACAATTTAAGTAGATTTTTAAATGTTTGTTTTACACATAATGTATTAGGTGCTTCAGTTCCGCTCCTTACACCAATCTCAATACATTCCTAAATGTTCATCTAATCATATGTAATCAAATTTCAAAAGCACCCATACGTTGGATATCTATAATTGAATAATTTTTGAATATTTAATGGATAACGTAAAGAGGGGGATATTCATGACAGAAGACCAACTCCATTACTAAACTATAAATGAGGGAAAGTGACCTTGGTCAAGTAAGTTTATCGACTCTGCGCTCTCTTGAGCGCACTCCAAAACGTTTCTATTCCATATGCTAGCTCAAGGGGTTGCAGAGGCTAGTCCTAGTGGTGTTGGAGCACAGTCTCAATCAAAAATATGCACACCTATACCGCCCAGGTGAGACCTCCGCTGCCCAAAGTAATTGCTTCAATTAATTAAGTGTTGGGGCTCACAGGCAACCAGCAGACACTGGGGCCCAGCCGATCCCAAGCCAGTTAACCCAGTGTTAAACTGGAAATGCGTCCTAAATGGGACCCTATTTTCTTTATAGTGCACTACTTTTGGGTCAAACATAGAGCACTATATAGGGATTAGGGTGCCATTTGGGACATAGCCTGGGTATTAGGTAAAATGCTAATGCATCAAGTTCACGTTGGCCAGATTATAGATAATTTGGAAAAACTAGATGATTACTTCTATGATTACTTTTAAATTCAGAAATTCTTTTGACACCTTTCTGTTTTCTCAATGACATTCAAGTCAGCATTGATAAAAGGTGCAAGTTTAAGTTTGTTCCACCTGAGCGAGTCTGACCGAGACCACTATGATGACCCACCAAATGCGTTTGATGGACTGCGAGACGAGCTGTAATACAGTTCAAGCAATGTCTTCCAACGATGGGGCTGCTGTAGGCATCCAAAGACTATCCAACTTGAATAAACGCTTGGAGGTAAGGACCACAGCAGTGATGTAGCCTACTGGCGATCGGGATACCACAGGTATGACAAAACATGTATTTTTACTGCTCTAATTATATTGATAACCAGTTTATAAAAGCAATAAGGCACCTCTGGGGTTTGTGGAATATGGCCAATATACCACGGCTAAAGTGCTGTATCCAGGCACTCCGCGTTGTCGTGCCTAAGAACAGCCATTAGCGGTGGTACATGGGCCATATACCACACTCCCTAGTGCCTTATTGCTTAAATATAATTAATGCTGATTCCCCCCAAAGCTCCATAGGCCTAACGGACACATGCTCAAACTCTCGCACCTAATATGAATAGACCAAAGCTGAAACCACACAGACACTGGCGTCAAAATGTGCGTGCGAGAGTAGAGAGCGTAAATTCACAGACACTGCGTAGCATGTGCTAACTTAGTTGTCATGAGAATCCATAATAAAAAGTTGTATTTGTTATGTTAGCTATGTAGCCTTTGTGAATTATTGTTGTGTGTTCCTTTTGACTCACCTCATATGTCCTACTGGAGCCAAAGTATCTGCCTCCTGTTATGTTGGCTCAATAACAAGAGGAGAGTTGTAGCTAATACACACCCCAGCAGTTTATTAAGTTCTTTCTACATAACAGTATTTTATCTTGAACGGAGTTCCTCGAGTATCCCAGCCAGTTATTGTTTTCTCAAATATGTATTATTGACACTGGCATTTTAACTACACAATTCCAGATATAACAATGCACAAAGAGTCAATTTTCTGGCAATTTATCCGCTCAATTTACCAGCATTGCTTCGTGTAGATGCAAGAAAAATATACTTGCTTTTTAATTTGAAGTGCTCAACAGGATCGTGTCCCGTCCTCGGGACGCTTGAGCTAACGTGCGCTAATGTGATTAGCATGACGTTGTAAGTACCAAGAACATTTCCCAGGACATAGACATATCTTATATGGGCAGAAAGCTTAAATTCTTGTTAATCTAACTGCACTGTCCAATTTACAGTAGCTATTACAGTGAAAGAATACCATGCTATTGTTTGAGGAGAGTGCAGAGTTTTGTACTTGAAAATGTATCAATAAACCAATAGGCAGATTTGGGCACACTTGATACAACATTTTGAACAGTAATGCAATGGTTCATTGGCTATGTCTAAAACTTTGCACATACACTGCTGCCATCTAGTGGCAAAAATCTAAATTTTCTCCTGGACTCCTAAGTAATATTATGTCCTTTCTCTTGCATTTCAAAGATGATTAAACAAAGATGATGCTTTTTTCTTTGTATTATCTTTTACCAGATCTAATGTATTATATTCTCCTACATTAATTTCACATTTCCACAAACTTCAAAGTGTTTCCTTTCAAATGGTATCAAAATATGCATATCCTTGCTTCAGGTCCTGAGCTACAGGCAGATTTGCGTATGTCATTTTAGGCGAAAATTGAAAAAAAGTGTCTGATCCTTAATTAAGCCATCGATACTCACGGCCCACTCTAATATTAGTGTGTACATGCTCGTTCATGCATGTAAAGTAGTAGATAATGGGAAAGCTATGGTTTGGAAGAAGCCAACATAACCAACCCATAAAGTAAAATGCAACATCCATTTATGGCCAGCTATGTAAACTCTAACATTGATTTATCCTGCAATAGTTGTTGTTCAATTGGCTATATTTATGTTTCTTCTTCTAGGAAAGTAATCTAAAAGTAATTTGGGTAATCCCAAAAAATTGTTACTGATTACAAGTTTGGGCATGTAACTAGCAACTGTAACTCATTACACCTACCCAACCCTGATGGCCAGTTGCACAGTTAGACGTAGGATCTTAATTTGATCATTCTGTTGCAGGAGAACTTTAAAAGTATAGTGTATTTGAAGTTTGTCATTTCCACTTTGAAATTTCAGACTTAATTTTCCCTTAATCTACAAAAATGTAAATTGATTATAATCCACATCATAATTCACATTTCCTGTTGCTGCAGGATTATTTCCCAGCTGTAGCAAACTGGCTCAAATTAAGATCCTATGTCTGTATTTATTGCACTTTGACCCTGTAAATGACCTCCCCTTAACTCTTCAATGGAGATGGGAGCGGGGCTGGGAGAGCATAGATACTCAGCAGAGTCCTAGAAACCAACTGGCTAACTAGGTAATGAAGTCTCGCCTGCCGCTACACTGTAGGACACACAATTAACTGGAGATCCAGACAGCACCTATAAGTTTGGTTCCCTCTACCTCAATCACAGAAAGGTATACTAAATTAGTCATACAAGGTGGAATTTTGTGACAGAATTGGTAATGCATCGTCTAATATTCTTTCTCTTGTTTAATAGAATGGAATTGTTAGAATTCACCCTCACACCTACCACGGGACCACCATTACACTAATAACACTGCAGTGGTAAAACAGTACAGTCTAATGCCTGATTCATACCTTCTGCTTCAATCGAGTTTAGGTCACACGTCATTCTAGAAACATGCAGACTATACATGATACACTCTGTAAGTTCCAAGACTGCATTCCCCCTCACCCTCAAAGGTCAAACTGTCAGTGCCCACACCTAGCAAAACTCATGTCCTAATAACCAGCAGGGAACAACTCCTTCCTCCAGGCAAGCCCACCTGCAGTATATGCAATGTGAGAGAGGAGCCTGGAATTAACCAACATGCAGGAGTGAAGAGTGAGAAGTGTCAAAAGAAGCCATAGCCGCCAATCAGGATAAGGAGCGCTAGGATGGAAAGCCTGAGGGACCTGACCTTGGGAGTCAAAGCCAGGCTGTCTCTCTCTACCCCTCTCTCCCTCTCTCCCTCTCTCCTTCCTTCCTTCCTTCCTTCCTTCCTTCCTTCCTTCCTTCCTTCCTTCCTTCCTTCCTTCCTTCCTTCCTTCCTTCCTTCCTTCCTTCCTTCCTTCCTTCACTTTCTGTGTTGATGGAGTGAGGAGCTTTCACACAGGTGCTTGTTAGCAGCACTCAACTACAAGAGGAGTGTGGACAATTGATGGACACTCTGCAGGACATACATTGGGAGTGCAGTAGGCTTTGGGTTTCCGCCTCACCTTTCAGTACTTGTTATGTCTTTCTCCCAGGATGAGAAACAAAGGCAGAATAGAAAAGTTGAAGACAAGATAGCTTGCCAATAGTTGCAGTGCTTTTCTTGACTGCTGAACAGCGGTACAATGTTATTTGTCTGACCTTTGGAAGATGTTCTCTGCCACAGCAGTGGTGAACCTGATACTGTGTGAGGAGAGAGCAGACTTTTTCTTATCGGATTATATTGTGTTGCATTTCTCTGCAGCACGGTTGCACACTATGGGAGTAGACGGGTATTGTATTCATAATAAAAGGTAAGAAAGGTAAAAAAGCCAGTGAAGTCTCCAAACGTTCTTCCATTGAATCGTCAAACAGTGATCTATAAATTATAAGAATGTCTGTAGATAGTCTATAGAAACAAACTATACCTCTACCAGAAATGCACACATGCAAGTCCACTCAACAAACCAACAATTATGATCACACTCTGAAACGCATTTGCACAGACCCACGCGCACACACACACACACGACATACTGCCCAGGTGGATAACTGTACACAAGGGCATGAGCCAGGAGTGACAGCTGCTGATAGACTGGCATGGGAAGCACCCGGAACATGAAAGCCAAGTCCAGCATTGTCCAGGATATCAACAGGGCCAACGTCACTGTAGCACTTGTACCATCTGTAGTCAGTGGAGCAGCTCCAGGAGCCTGGCTGATCAGAAAACACCCTCTTTGATATGAGGTGTGGGGGGGGGGGGTATCAAATGCTATAGAGTGGAAAAATCTGGGTGAATTATTGAGAGCAGTATTAGTTTTAGTTTAGGGTAAATCAGGAAAGATGTGCCAGGCAGACCTTATTCATGTGCTGTCTTCATTCAAACCCCCACTCTGTAATGAGGACCTGAAAGAAGTTGAGATAGGTCTATTCATTAGAGATAGGTCTATTCATTATTTAATGAGTGCATTTTTCTCTAGATAATTTTGTCTTAGTCTATAGCTAAAGGTTGACATAAATACATAAATATTTCTACAAAACACAGCTGCTCCGTGAAGCCTGTCAGAAAACAGTGGAAAGACTTTACTTCCCACAAAGAAACATGTTTTTGTCCTAAAAGAAACAGGGGGAATTTTTTTTCTTTTTTAAAGCTTTAACAAGAGCAGTGTATTTTGTTACATTTCTACAAAACACAACTGCTCCGTGAAAACTGTGGCAAAACTTAACTTCTCACAAAGAAACATGCTATTGTCCGAAAAAAATATATATAATAGAAAAAGGAATTCTAAAATCTTTAACAAGAACAATCTGTTTTGTTTAATTTCTACAAACACAGCTACTCCGTGAAGTCGGGAATGCATGTTGTTGTTTTATTACTTCTACTCAGAAAAGAAAGCTGTGGTTCATAGCCAGTGGTCGGCTAATAGGGCAGAGGCATATGCATGCATGCTCCTGATAACGGCAAGACTAAATTAAACAAAATAGACTAAGCTATACAATCAGTCCAAGACACAGCTTCAAAGTCCAAGAGTAAGTATCTACCCTAAAGTGCGGTATCACGCTGCTCGCAATCCTCCCTTTCAAAGCACAATGTCGTCCACCATCTGTTTCCTTGATAAAAGGCCCAAAGAGTTGCCTTCACTTTTCATATAAGTAGCTAACCAATTTACGGAAAATGTAGTTGAGTGACTGCAAGAGATGAGCAACTGTAAGATACAGGGGACATGATATTTAAACTGCCTTGCTTACTCTAGAAAGACTAAAAGAAACCCTTGAAGAGCTGTGGCGCTAAGTAGTGTATGTAACAAGGTATATCACTGTCTTGGTGGACCTGAGACTGCATTCTTGGCATAGCCATTAGCCCAACAAAACCAATGCACTTCAGGACTCACAAATGTGACATCACTGTGTGATGTTAAATTAGCCATATTTCTACATCTAGATCATTTGCATTTTTTTTAACATTTAATTGTGATAGTCTAATGACCAACAAGTCTTTATCATTATTTTTGAAAAACAGATTGTCTACCTGTCTCTCAACCTTAGTACCATTTGAATACAAACATCAAGCTGTACCGGTCACTGGGAGACCGTGTGTTTAAGGTGTCCGTATTAGGACAGCCACCATCCCCCTGCAGAGACCAAGTATGTCCTTATATGGACACCATACTGTATGTATTTACCAAATGACCAGTACATCATATGCCCAACTGTACACCAACTGGCCTACACAGCAGCTCAATGTGCTTTTTGCTCATGCACTTAACACTATGTCTTGTAGGCGCTGTCCAAGGTTCTGAATTCTCTTGGAAAATCATATCCAGTCTCTCCCCCACTGAGCTGTCTACTCACAGCAGGTAAAATCTAATAGGCCCATACTAGACGACAAAGAGAGATGGTGCTAGACATATCTGGGTCTGCATAAAATAATCATGATGACACATTGTCCATGCAGTTTTAAAGATATCATTTAACAACCCCCTCACTCACTTAAATTTAGTTGCCTAATTACCTCAAATTCACTTCCCCGCTGCTTATTTCCCAATTGCTGCCCATCAAAGTGTGATCAACACTTGACGGAACCCAACAGACTAAGTTGAAATTGATTAATTTATAATGTGTTTACAAGTATAATAAATGTTTATGTTTTTATCAGTGAGTCCTTTTGCTGTCACATCCTCGTCCTCTTGGAAGCTGTGTGTGTGCGTGTTTAATAGAATAAAGGATTGAAATATATTTTTGATAAACAACCCAAAACATTAGAACCATCATACTGAGCTAGTGTTTATTTGTATAATCATGGATGCAATCCAACGCATTATAAACACATTGGTATTATGAACCTAAAACGGGGTAGGCTATGGTTAACATTTGCAACACTGCTTAGCCACAAAACTGCACGTGGGGAGGGGAGCAATAATTTGTCACTAATAGCCCCATATATTTGAGCCTCACTGAAAGAAAGCCTTGAGTAATAACCAGGCCAGGTGTCTCACTCTGATCAACGAGCACATCTCCCAAATAAATCCCATGGACCATCAAGAGGAAACCGGACAATGGGAAACACATCATCATGGGTCACCTAAGGTGAGTTGGGGGAGATGGATGCTGACTAAAGGAGCAAAATGTCACCTTCAAAATTGCAAATCTATATCTAGTGTTCACATTAGGAGACGGAATCAGATAATGGAATCTCACTCTTCTGTTGGTGAGGGACACGCCACAAATCGAGTCGTTCAGGTTTTTTCTCTTTCAATTCTTTATCTTATTTTCTCCCTTCTATTTTGGTGTGAGTGCCATGGCTCAATATCTAATTATGGTACCTACACTGATAAAAGAGAGGAGTGGACTTGGCATTGAAGACTTGAGAGATGATTGAAGTTGAAACAAAAGCATTGTACTTTCTGATCCCATATCATATCAAATATTTAAGGAATTGTATTTACAAATCCATACACCCTTTCCTAATTAATGCAAATTATTCTGTTTGCAATCACAGACCTTGTACAATGAAACCTTGAAATGGATCCCCCTCCCCAAAATAAAACATTAAACAAAATGTGGTTCATCTAGCAATGTTACTTGGAAACGCTCCTTTGACGTCCTTACATTTGAGTGCATTAGATGAGAAAATACATCAAGTGGCTTAATTTCATGCACTGTAAGTATTCTCCCAATATACAGTACAATGCATGGTTTTATCGTACAGTAAAGCTATCAGGTTGAGTTAGGGATATAATTTGGTGAGTACTGTACTGTGCTCTTTGTTTATGGTACACATCAAAGGAAATGGCAGCGTGTTAATGGAGGGTGCATGTGTTCTCAACGTTGGCACTCAATGAGCTCAGACACAAATGGACGTGGATTAATGTCAATTAGAATAATTGTTTAATCAATTGTTAACCCACGTCGTCACACTTTTCGAAGGCGAGTGCTCATTAGATGGTGATTTGATGGTGTCCTTGATTAATTCAATCGTTTTGTTTTATTTAAAGGAGAACAGTTCATTTTTCAGAGAAATATCAAATGTCATTAAGAGTGAATGTGTCTGAAAAAGAGAAATGCAGAACTTGAGGAAAGATCAAAGCAGGTGCATTGCTTGTAGTGAATATGCTACACATTTCGACCAATCAGTCTTCCTCAGGCAAAACCTACAGTAAACCTTGACCTGTGAACACTACCATATCTTGCAGATGAACACTATTTGTCCTAAACTCAGGTATATTGTCTTTCCAAAGCCAATGATACACTATAATAATTTTGTACTAGCCAAATGAGAAAGACATGAGATTAACCTCATACCCTGGTCTGGAGCCCCCGGGAGTCAAACTTTATTTTATTATGTTTTTAAACTAAGATTCAAGTAAGTCAGCTGAACCAATAAGAGTGATAAGGTAGGCCTGTCATTTCCTCTGCAAAAGCTAAAACAACAATGCATGTCCAAAGCTAAGTTACATGACTATTGTCAAGAACATGACAATAATTCAAATGCAACACCCTGTATTTTAAAAAGAAAAAACACCCTCTAACCTCCTGACTTGTTATGATACGTTCCTTGGAAGGGTTAAAGGTCAGCTAAACCAAATCAAATCTATAGGGTGCACTGTAACACTTCCCATGAATAACCTCTTAGTAATGCATTATAATGCATTATAAGCACACTCTCAATGCCTTATGAGCTATACATAAAGTACTATAAAGCACAACATGCCCTACTAGCTGCTCATAAACAGCTATAACTACATGCATGAAGCATTATGAGCAGGCAGCATAATGCCTTCTGAAGCAAAGTGTTATAATGCATAATACTCTATGAAGAGAGTATTCATAAGAAGTTTCACTGATGCAGCAGACGTTTTGAGGCTGAACAGGACACACAGAGGCAGAGGAGAGGTGAAAACACAAGGATATCCTGTTGTTCCATTTTGAATAAACTTAAGCAAAACAGCTGAAAGGCTAAACAAAGTACAGCTATTACTGTGCTACCTAAATAGCTCTTCACTCTTCTGTGAAACAAAGGATGATGTACGTTCAACGCTATGAGAACAGAGCTATAATTCTAATAGAACATCCCAACCATTGTCAAACAATCAACCTTAATCACCAGTGCTTTATACAACGGGTGGGTCTAATCCTGAATGCTGATTGGTTAAAACCGCATTCCAGCCGGTGTCCATTCCACAAGTTAACACCAGCTAAATCTATGACGTTAAAATGCCTATTTACTCTGTTCCATCTGACTGCGCCATCCACTGTATCATCAAACCAGTCAGGCACATTATGAACTTGATCTCCACTATAAAAAGCATCTAGACATAATAATAATTATTTTATTCAACCTTTATTTAACTAGACAGGTCAGTTAAGAACAAATTCTTATTTACAATGACGGCCTACACCGGCCAAACTCAGACGACGCTAGGCCAATTGTGCGCTGCCCTATGGGACTCCAGCCTGGATTCGAACCAGGGTGTATGTAGTGACGCCTCTAGCACTGAGATGCGGTGCTTTAGACCGCTGCGCCACTTGGGAGCCCCCTATGTCACATTTATTTTAAACTAACATTTTGTTTTCAACAGCGGAGATTTGTATAAACCTTGCTGTCTATCTCTCCGACATTTGCAACATTGTTTCAATATTCAAATTCAATCTCCTGCTGTCCCATAGTATTGAACGTGTCGGGAGTCGAGAGGAGACAGAAAAGCAGGGAGCATTTCTCAGCCGGTCAAAGGCATGAATCAGCTGGCATCATTTAAAAAAATAATGCGTCTCTAGCAACCATAGATTTGTGTCAGGACTATATCTTGTGGAAGGATGAAATAGTACAAATGACGTTTTTAATTAAAATATATCAATCATTATTTGAATATGTTGGTAACCCGCACATATTGGCCAATAAATATCCAACAAACACCTTCTTGGTTATTATCACTTAAATATCTGATCACCTGACCTGATTATTCATTCGCTGGAAGGGTAAAACGAGGGCAGCTAAACCAAATCTGGCTTAGTGGTTAAGAATAGATGAATTGCTGAGATTTCTCCTGACAACTGTTTGTTTCTTAAGAACAAAGGTTAGGTTTATGCAATGACTAATCCATGTACATATTGCTCTATCCACTCTCTCTTCACAATGGCCTGTATTGGAAAAGTATTGGACAGTAGTCACTCTTCCACATATAATGAACAATAGAAGCAGTATGAGATAGATACAGAGCTATGCTTATACAGAGCTAGGATTAAATAATTCTCCTTCTTAGCTCACTCAATAGAACAGTCCAATACTCAAATGCAAATCCAAATTCAATCCAAATCAGAGTACTTTGAGAGTACGGTGTCCATATTAAGACAGCCTCAGTGTCACAAGGATTTAGTGAGTAACTAGCACAAAAAGACAAGGGCAGTCGACCAACTCTGGGTATTAACTCTCTTTGTCTCCCTCCGGGGGGACTTGTCTTAAGTCCTGGTCCCTGTTACTTCCCGAGCGTGACATTGTGAGGACGCTGGACTTGGCTGCTCATGTTCATTCCCATCAACCTGATGATGTCGGGCCACAAGCCATGGAGATCATCACCCTGGAGACCAACACTGTCTTTCTTCAGCCAGAGAGAAAACACAAACACAGACACATTTAGCATCAGTAGTTTTGTGAGGGACGAAGAGAGGCCCTTCTCAAAAGTTTAGCTTTTCACTCAGACATCTCTGTAGACGACACAGGCTGATACAAATTGCTCTAGATTTAAAGTGTGATTGACATTTCAAAAACAGTCTATCGATTTGCCCAGGCAATTTCCTCTAGCATGACGCACTCTCTGACCCGTTTTTCCCAGCAGGTAGTCGACCCATGCTACAGCGTAATGGCTGAAAGCCAGGACCCAGTAGAACCATGTTCAAAGAATACCAACACACACGCACACACACACAAAGAATCCCACTGCACATCTGAGAGTTACATAAAACATTGATAGCACCAACAGAACATTGTGAATGCACAGTGAACAGCTTGTAAGTATTCAGTTGTTGGACAGTATTTGTTTGCCTTGTTTCCTGGCGATGTGCATACAACCATTGACAATGAAAACTCAAATCAAGGATAAAAAACCCTAAAGCACATTATCTCATTCATTTAAATGAATGATTAGCATGAATGTCTAACATAAGGTGCCAAGGTGGCTAACATGTCTACCACCTTCACAATATTACTACTTGAGTCAAGCTGGCTGTCTCTTGTCTAGTTATTTTGTCTTAAAGGAGGTTAAATAGAATCCTTGATTGATAGTGCCTCTATTTGTGCTGTATTATATACACAGGAGGATCCCACAGTGAGTAATGACAGTGCGATATCTTCCCATACCAGAGAATCACAGCTCTGCTTTAGCCACAAAGCCTCAGGTCTACAGTCTGAGCAGCACCGGTACACTGTCACGATCAGACAGAGAGATGTAGAAAAGGTTAGGTATGCATGAAGAAGCCTCATGAATAAAGTGGTGGGATATGCTTTCAGGCCTACCAGGCTTTTGTTAGAATGTGTCACATCCGTATATCAAAGTGCCTCACAAGCTAAAATCGGTCAAGTATAAGGGCAGACAACCTGCCACTGGCAAGGTCTTGTGCATGAATTTTGAGTTACACATTTTATGATATTTTGTATTGGGTCGTTCCATGAAAAGAGGGCCTTTTGCTTCCTTTTGATATTTTAAGTAGATATTGTGCATCAATATTACATATTACATTTCAAAAGCCTGTTGTATTAAATGAAGTGCCCTTTAATATAGACCACATGGATAATTCAGTAAATCTGATTTTTTAAATGAATAAAGGCTTTCTAATGTGACAAAATTCAGCAATTCAGCCCTGTATCACTTCTAGGGAGATTTCAACCCACTTAATACAAGCGTTTTATCATTGAAAGGCCCTGGTTATTTTGTTGCTTTGTCTTAGTCAATTCTGATTATCATATGTTTCCTGTGATAATTGATTAATTTATATCTGTCCCTCATTTTAACATCAACACTTTTACGTGAGCTAACTCTCGCTTTATTATGGTGAAACTATTATTTATTTTTCATGTAGTTGTTTTCCCCCAAAAGAAACATTGAACATCTAATAGTCAAATCATAGTGTAAAAGCAGGTGAGCTGGTTCTAATCTTTTTGGCAATTTTCTGGTGGTGGAAAACTGAGTGGGTCAAGCATAAAGCATCAACTGGGTTACCCATATATACAGTGCATTCAGAAAGTATTCAGACCCCCAAGATGTATTTCCAAGCGGTCTAACAAGCCAAACACCTTATCAACGGTCTTGACTAGCCTACTTGATTACATTGGGCAGGACAAAAAGAAAAACAGCCTTCATTGAGAGGAGGGGATGCTTGGTTTTTAATCAAGTAAAACTAAACGGGGAAAAAAACATTTGTTTTATATTTCTAAATACAAGTATGCAGGCACCAAAAGCACATCTTGTTCCATGCGCACATTGGCAGTGTGTCACGGTTGGATAGGCTGCATTTCCACCTTCAAAATTCAACTGCTTTAGCGCTAAAACCAGCTTTTGGTTGGTTTTAAATATCCCTATCAGCGCTGCCTGAAATTTGCACTTTGGATCATATTTTTAAGGACACACCTCAAATGTTTCCATCGCCCATCTGAGCACTAGTGAGCTGATATAAGACAGGTGATTTTGTGAACCTGCCATTAGGGAGTGAACCAGTTTTTGCATGACAAAATTGCTAAATAACGTGTGTTTGACACTAGCGCCGCCTTAACCTCAGCTGAAAATAGAGCCACTGGTAGGCCGTCATTGAATTTGTTCTTTATTGACATGCCTAGTTAAATGTTGAATAAAAAAATCTATAATTGTCATTCATCTCTAAGCTGCACCCTCTATACAGTGGGGAGAACAAGAATTTGATACACTGCTGATTTTGCAGGTTTTCCTACTTACAAAGCATGTAGAGGTCTGTAATTTTTATCATAGGTACACTTCAACCGTGCGAGACGGAATCTAAATAAAAAATCCAGAAAATAACATTGTATGATTTTTTAAGTACTTAATTTGCATTTTATTGCATGACATAAATATTTGATCACCTACCAACCAGTAAGAATTCCGGCTCTCACAGCCCTGTTAGTTTTTCTTTAAGAAGCCCTCCTGTTCTCCACTCATTACCTGTATTAACTGCACCTGTTTGAACTCGTTACCTGTATAAAAGACACCTGTCCACACACTCAATCAAACAGACTCCAACCTCTCCACAATGTCCAAGACCAGAGAGCTGTGTAATGACATCAGGGATAAAATTGTAGACCTGCACAAGGTTGGGATGGGCTACAGGACAATAGGCAAGCAGCTTGGTGAGAAAGCAACAACTGTTGGCGCAATTATTCGAAAATGGAAGAAGTTCAAGATGACGGTCAATCTCCCTCGGTCTGGGGCACCATGCAAGATCTCACCTCGTGGGGCATCAATGATCATGAGGAAGGTGAGGGATCAGCCCAGAACTACACGGCAGGACCTGGTCAATGACCTGAAGAGAGCTGGGACCACAGTCTCAAAGAAAACCATTAGTAACACACTACGCCGTCATGGATTAAAATCCTGCAGCGCACGCAAGGTCCCCCTGCTCAAGCCAGCGCATGTCCAGGCCCGTCTGAAGTTTGCCAATGACCATCTGGATGATCCAGAGGAGGAATGGGAGAAGGTCATGTGGTCTGATGAGACAAAAATAGAGCTTTTTGGTCTAAACTCCACTCGCCGTGTTTGGAGGAAGAAGAAGGATGAGTACAACCCCAAGAACACCATCCCAACCGTGAAGCATGGAGGTGGAAACATCATTCATTGGGGATGCTTTTCTGCAAAGGGGACAGGACGACTGCACCGTATTGAGGGGAGGATGGATGGGGCCATGTATCGCAAGATCTTGGCCAACAACCTCCTTCCCTTGACGATGGGTCGTGGCTGGGTCTTCCAGCATGACAACGACCCGAAACACACAGCCAGGGCAACTAAGGAGTGGCTCCGTAAGAAGCATCTCAAGGTCCTGGAGTGGCCTAGCCAGTCTCCAGACCTGAACCCAATAGAAAATCTTTGGAGGGAGCTGAAAGTCTGTATTGCCCAGCGACAGCCCCGAAACCTGAAGGATCTGGAGAAGGTCTGTATGGAGGAGTGGGCCAAAATCCCTGCTGCAGTGTGTGCAAACCTGGTCAAGAACTACAGGAAACGTATGATCTCTGTAATTGCAAACAAAGGTTTCTGTACCAAATATTAAGTTCTGCTTTTCTGATGTATCAAATACTTATGTCATGCAATAAAATGCACATTAATTACTTAAAAATCATACAATGTGATTTTCTGGATTTTTGTTTTATATTCCGTCACTCACAGTTGAAGAGTACCTATGATAAAAATTACAGACTTCTACATGCTTTGTAAGTGGGAAAACCTGCAAAATCGGCAGTGTATCAAATACTTGTTCTCCCCACTGTATATACTTATAATACAGAGTGAATGACCCCCCCCACCACCACCACCCCAGAAAAAACTAGTTTTACCTATAGTCAGGCTCCAAAAATTGCTGTGTTCAAATCCTGCCTCAAATTAACCCTTCATCTACCTCGCTTCACAGTAAAGCTGCTGGCCTGACAAAAATATTTAGCCCTGCCACTCTTCCGATATTGGATATTTCACCCTCTATTGCTTGTGCCATGGGCCAATGTCAAACTCATTTTGCCCATGGTTATTTTCAGTACATGGATGAAGCTGTTCATGAGAGGAATACTGAGAGGGGTAAATATATGGTGGCCTGAAAGCGTGTGTTTAAGATTAAGAAAATACAATCTGGCCCCAGAGAATAAGAGCCACTATGTCCATCTTCAGTAAAGGACTTTCTGTGACAAATAAGTATTTGTGTATTAGCAATTTTGCTGTCCAACATGAACTTATCCTGCCTGCCTTTTGCACGTTTTCACTATCCTATTTATTGCACACTGTCTCTCATGTTCTTGTCTATGTATTATCTCTGTGTCCATTTGTTGGATGTCTGAAGCACTCCTACTTGCCCCAAGAGGATAAACAAAATAGTTTTAATGTAATTGAATTTCTTTATGGCATTAAGAATGTAATATTACATACAGTACATTACATGCATTTTTACCAAACTGACACTGCAAGAATTGCACCACAGGGATAGCCTTCTCAGAGAGCTGCCATTTGTAGGACTATTCAAGCAGAGTTGGGTTGAAGAATTAGGTTGGTAGGAGATGACAAACTGAATTGGTTTTATGGAGGACTGGCTTGACTTATGAGGATGACCAAACCATTTATATTCATCATGAGCAAAAGCTTTTGGTTTTCTAACTATAGTTACAACAAAAAAGTGATCCTTTAATAAAAACAAGAGACCAACAAAATTGTGAAAAAAACCTTCACACTAATTTATGGTGGAAAATGCATAAAACTGAAATGGTTAATTTATCTGAACGGGGGGAAAAATTCACTGAGATTACATTTCATAGTATGTTGAAACAATACTCCAAGCTTCATACTACATTTCAAACATAGTGAACTGATACAGTATACTCGCCGTTAAACTGGGTTTGGGGTGGGATTTGGGGGTCCGTGGGTGTCTTCTGACCATTTATTTGGATAATTGTTAAGAGGTTTTGTCCAATTTGGATGTTGGGTACGATATTTATTGAAAATTACATTAATCCTGTAAATTGCCAAATTGGGTGCAATCATTAATTTCTAAGAGTTCACATTATCTTCCAACAAAATAATGTTTCAGGAATTGTCACGACTGGGTGTTAAAGCAGACCAAGGTGCAGCGCAGGGATAGTAGTTCGACATTCTTTTATTATTTTATACTATGTATAATCATGAATCTTATACTGTGTATAAAACAAAACCCAAACTACTACATAAACAATCCAACATGAATGAACAAACGTAATGGGAATGTACACCAATCAAAACGAAACACACTACCTTACCCGTGACTGGAGGAATAACGACCCACACAAAAGTGAAGGACATACAAACTATATATAGGATCCCTAATTAGAGACAATGCGGTGCAGCTGCCTCTAATTAGGGATCCAGCCCAAAACCCACACAGAAACAGAAAGAATGGACACTGTCAGACTCTGACCCTAGCTACATAGAGAAGCAAATAGGCTTCTCTATGGCCAGAGCCTGACAGGAATGCTAATCTTATCTGTTTCTAACTACAGAAACTGTTTCAGAACAAGCTGAGATGGTGGGTGTCAAAATACTCTTTCTTGTGCTTTTCGAGGTGGAACTATTCTTGGTTTTCCTAGGACACTATCATTTGACTCCAAGTATTTTAGGGATCTGACACATCTGTGCAGAATCTGTGTATCTGTAAATGTCCAACTTAAGCTGAATGTTTTTTGATGCTCGAAACCCATTTGATTCTCAGTATTGGGTTTCTGATGATTCTGATAAATCCAGGAGCACATGTACACAGCACAATATCTGATAGATTCAACCCCACCCATCTGAGCGCTAGCAGGCTGATATAAGACAGGTGATTTGTTGTTTAACTTTGTTTTGAGAATTTAACAAAATAATTGCATTTCAAAAGATTACCAAGCATGTACCCTAAGGTTTGGCATATCAAAGGGCCAAGTAAGTCCTTGTTTTTCCGTTCCATTTCCTTCCTTTATTTTCTCCAAAGGACAAGATAAATTGTTGAACTACATTTGTTTGAATCCTTAAGGTTACTTGTGTGCCCTTCTCTGTGCACTTGTATTTATTCATGCCATGCTTGTAAATGTTCTTTCCTGTTTTGATTGCTATCAAAACAATACATTTCCAACCTAGAATATATTTGTTCCATTCGCACATATACAGTGCCTTCAAAAAGTATTCATAAACCTTGACTTATTCAACATTTTGTTGTGTTACAACCTGATGTTTTTCTCACCCATCTACACACAATAGCCCAATAATGACAAGGTGAAAACTTATTTTTTTTCATGTTTGCTAATTTATTGAAAATGAAAAACAGAAATATATAATTTACATAAGTATTCCCACCACTGAGTCAATACATGTTAGAATTTCAGTTGGGAGTCTTGCTGGGTGCGTTTTTAAGAGCTTTGCACAACTGGATTGTACAATATTTGCACATTATTCTTTTTACAATTCTTCAACTCTGTCATGTTGGTTGTTGATCATTGCTAGACAGATATTTGTATGTCTTGCCATAGATTTTCAAGTGATATTAAGTCAAAACTGGAACCAGGCCACTCAAGGAAACTAATGCAACTCCAGTGTATATTTGGCCTGTTTTAGGTTATTGTCCTGCTGAAAGGTGAATTTGTCTCCCAGTGTCTGTTGGAAAGCAGACTGAACCAGGCTTCCTCTAGTATTTTGCCTAGATCTATTCCATTTCTTTTTATCCTAAAAAACTCCATAGTTCTTGCTGATGACAAGCATACCCATAACATGATGCAGCCACCACCATGCTTGAAAATAGGAAAAGTGGTACTTATTGATGTGTTGGATTTGCCCCAAACATAACACTTTGTATTCAGGACATAAAGTTAATTTCCTTGCCACATTTTTTGCAGTATTACCTTGTTGCAAACAGGATGCATGCTTTGGAATATCTTTATTCTTTACAGACATCCTTCTTTTTACTTTTTACTGTCATTTAGGTTAGTATTGTGGAGTAAGCACATTGTTGATCCATCCTAAATTTTCTCCTACCACAGCCATTAAACTCTGTAACGGTTTTAAAGAAGTCAACATTGGCATCATGGTGAAATCCCTGAGTGGTTTTCTTTCTCTCCGGCAACTGAGTTAGGATGAACGCCTGTATCTTTGTAGTGATTGAATGTATTGACACACCATCCAAAGTGTAGTTAATAACTTCACCATGCTCAAAGGGATATTTTTTTTTTAACCTATCTACCAATAAGTGCCCTTCATTGCGAGGCATTTGGAAACCTCCCTGGTCTTTGTGGTTGAATTTGTGTTTGAAATTCACTGCTCAACTGAGTCCATGCAACTTATTATGTGACTTGTAAAGCACATTTAGGCTTGCCATAACAAAGGGGTTGAATACTTATTGACTCAAGACATTTCAGCTTTTCATTTTTTATTAGTTAGTAAACATTTCTAAAAACATAATTTCACTTTGACGTTATGGGGTATTATTGTGTGTGCCAGTGACACAACATCTCAATTGAACCAATTTTAAATTCAGGCTGTAACACAACAACATTTGGAAAAAAATACTTTCTGAAGGCATTGTGTATAATGTCCAAAGGAATGAGTCTTGGCACCTACCAGCTATAAGCTACAGCACATTGTGGTCACATGGTCAGGATAACCCCAGCTCCCTAATGTGGATCTTTCATAAAGCCTCCACAGTCAATATACACATTCAACACCCACGCTTTACTGACCATTATCACAGCAATGTATGCCTAACCTTAGCGTTTTACCAGTGTTTATCAATTCATTACTGAGGCACACGCAAGGTGGGCACAGTTTTACTCTAGCCCAGTACTAACATTACCTGGTTCAACAAATAAATATATCCCAAATCCCCTGATGAGCGGAATCAGGTGTTTTAGTGCTGGGTTAGTGCAAAAAGGAATTAATTGATACAGTGAAAACCCCATCTGGAGATCAACCAGTCCATTTGATATACAGTGCCTTCGGAAAATATTCAGACCTATTGACTTTTCCCACGTTTTGTTACATTACAGGCTTATTCAAAAATTGATATAATCGATTCAATCTACACACAATAACCCATAAAGCAAATGTATTAAAAATAAAAAATATAATTACCTTATTTACATAAGTATTCAGACCCTTTGCTATGAGACTCGAAATTGAGCTCAGGTGCATCCTGTTTCCATTGATCATCCTTGAGATGTTTATACAACTTGATTGGAGTCCACCTGTGGGAAATTCAATTGATTTGACATGATTTGGAAAAGCACACACCTGTCTATATAAGGTCCCACAGTTGACAGTGCATGTCAGAGCAAAAACCAAGCCATGGGGTCGAAGGAATTGTCCGTAGAGCTCCGAGACAGGATTGTGTCGAGGCACAGATCTGGGGAAGGGTACCAAAACATATCTGTAGCATTGAAGGTCCCTACGGCCTCCATCATTCTTAAATGGAAGAAGTTTGGAACCACCAAGACTCTTCCTAGAGCTGGTCGCCCGAGAAGGGCATTGGTCAGTGACCAAGAACCCAATGGTCACTCTGACAGAGCTCTAGAGTTCCTCTGTGGAGATGGGAGAACCTTCCAGAAGGACAACAATCTCTGCAGCACTCCACCGATCAAGCCTTTATGGTAGAGTGGCCAGGCGGAAGCCACTCCTCAGTAAGAGGCACATGACAGCCCGCTTGGAGTTTGCCAGAAGGCACCAAAGACTCTAACCATGAGAAACAAGATTCTCTGGTCTGATGAAACCAAGATTGAACTCTTTGGCCTGAATACCAAGTGTCACGTCTGGAGGAAACCTGGCACCATCCCTACAGTGAAGCATGGTAGTGGCAGCATCATACTGTGGGGATGTTTTTCTTCAGCAGGGACTGGGAGACTAGTCAGAATCGAGGTAAAGATGAACGGAGCAAAGTACAGAGAGATCCTTGATGAAAACCTGCTCCGGAGCGCTCAGGACCTCAGACCGATCTAACATCTTTGGAGAGACCTGAAAATAGCTGTGCAGCAACGCTACCCCATCCAACCTGACAGAGCTTGAGAGGATCTGCAGAGAAGAATGGGAGAAACTCCCTAAATACTTGTGTGCCAAGCTTGTAGCGTCATACACAAGAAAGATCGAAGCTGTAATCGCTGCCAAAGGTTCTTCAAAAAAGTACTGAGGAAAGGGCCTGAGTACTTTCCCGAGGGCACTGTATTAGTTCTTTCATTTCTCTTCACGGTAGAAGTTCTAATCAGAGGTCGTTGTCATCCGGTATATAACAATAATTAATTCACTGCTGCTGTGTTTTGGGTAATTTGTCGTTAAGTTAGTCCGGGAGTTCCGAAGAAAGAGACTGAAACGCAAGCATGCAGCCATTAAAAGTGAAGCCGTATTGAACCCCAATTTGTCATTTCTCCGCCAAATGTGGCCATTAGAAGAAATGGATAGCTATTTAATTGTCTGGCCGTGGCTATCCTTCACTGAGCCAGCTGACAGGAGTGTCAGTATTAGCTGAAGCCTTGTTGGATTGCCTCCTCTCCAGGTTATTTCGGTTTGACACAAAATGTAATTCCTCAGGTTTGTCAAGCTCTCTCTCTATCTAACTCTTAGGATTATATTTAGAAAGCTATAAATCATGTGAGAAGCATAATAGCCTGTCTAAGGACACCCGTCTCTCTGGCTGACTAAAACATTTCAGCAGTTTGATGTGGGCCTGCATGTTTGTTTTCTTTCGTGGACATGATAGGACGTCCCTATTTCTCTAATGACTCTACTTGCCAATCAAATATTCAAATAATATTCAATTGGAAACAGCAGAGAAGAATGTAATGTATAATCATGTATTATTTAAATGTATGCATTGTATTGACGATGTTATGTCTTATCTGTTTTCACCCGCCCAGGGACCACAGATGTAAATAGTATACCTCACATTTGCGTTGATGTGTAAATTGGCATGTTGGATCATTTGCACTGTATCTGTCAAGTAAATTGCATGAATAAACAAAACAGACAAGAAAGGAAAGTGTGAATGGCAAACGCATAGACTAACAAGTCTCATGTATGGTGTTATAAGAACAAAACTATAATGATATTGAATATAATATCTAATTGGAATGTTCTACCAGGTAGAACTCATGTCTTTCTGGAGCTATGAATGCAATCATGACAAATCAGCATGCTCTTAATTATTAAAAAGCACATATTCTTTATTGGCCCAAATAATTCTTGCTGCTATACACCCTCGCAGGGTGGTTCTCGCTCCAACACATTGAACCAATGAGCAGTTCATCATGCGGCCCGATCTGGACAAGGAAATAGCAGCTTGATTAACGGGGTCGATATGGCGCTAACGGGGGGTACTAAAACATGTCATTTTAATCATGGCAATCGCTTGTGGGAGAGATGGTGGAAATTATTTCATTACCATTCAAACAATCTAGCCGCACTGCGTATAACGTCTCAAGCCCTACAGCTATGCTGTAGACAGACCTCCCAATGCATAGATGCCACAGAAAGGAGAATGTGTTGATAGAGAGAGAGAGAGAGAGAGAGAGAGAGAGAGAGAGAGAGAGAGAGAGAGAGAGAGAGAGAGAGAGAGAGAGAGAGAGAGAGAGAGAGAGAGAGAGAGAGCTCAAATTAATACAACAATATACAGTATGTCATCTCAGAGGTGTGTTATGTTAAACTGTATTTCCAACACATAGTTGGGTCAAGGCCTGTTAACTATGAATGTTTTGGGGGAGTTAGAGGTGCCAATTGTGTGTGCGTATGTGTGTGTGAACATCTAGTGAGTTGATCAGGTGAGGTCATGGATAATATACCTGCACAGGCCGCACCGCATAAAATGCTACCTGTCTAAGCACTGTTGTATTTGTCGCAAGTAATTCATTTCTGTACCATAAAAATGTTTGCCGGTGTGATGGAAAAGGTAGGTTCATTAACCCTCTAGCCCAGGCTTTCAAGGCACGTAACAGTGTAATGGTAGATGGCCCCTCAACCACTGTAAGCAGAGTATGCGCCAGAATGAAACAGTTTCCTTTGAGATGACTGCATCACCAGGGGGATAAGCTTGGACAAAAAAAAAAAAAAGGGGAAAATAAGTGTTTGCCTGCTAGGGTCTGGAGACACGTGTGTGAACAGCCTCTTTTCCCTCTCCTCCCCCCATTCCCTCATCTGCTCATACCTATCCCCTCCCCTTTTATACAACAACTCAACGCCACTATTTCCTATCAGCCATCTCACCCGTGATACGAATCGGTATTTAACGTCCACCCATGTCTGAGAACATCGGGAGATTATGTGGAAACTGGCAGCTAGGGGCAACAGTGAGCTCTGTTACCTTTAAATAGGCTTCTGCTTACAGGTTGCAAGTTCAAATACAGCGATAGAAAGTTGTTTTTGATATTTTGGTTTTAAGGTTATCCCAAACCGTAACCCTTACCTTAACCATTCGGTGTTAATGCCTAACCTTAACTTAACTTTAAACACTTTGAAATTTGATCTTTGGAACAACTTACAAATTTGACGTTTGAGAAATATGGATGAACGTCTAATTCTGACATGAGACCGTGAGAGCTGGTAGTTCCCATAGCGGGGAATTCGATATATTACTTTTTTTTCTCCACAGTTTACAGATGTAGGATCTTAATTTGAGCCAGTTTGCTACAGCAGGAAAATAATCCTAATGCAACAGGAAATGTTGATTATTATGTGGATTATAATCAATGGTCATTTTTGTAGGGGTTGAAAGTCAAGTCTGAAATTTTAAAGTGGAAATTACAAACTTCAGAATACTTTTTAATCCTCAAATACAATACAAGTTTCACATTTCTGCAACAGGGTGATCAAATTAAGATACTACATCTGTATTTCAAATTGAAATTTCATAGACAATCATCTTCTAGGGAACAATGGCGCATTCCATCACACGGATAGATATGAGAAGCCCAGCCCTAGCGAATGGAAGTGAGAGAACAAATTAAATAAATACATTTAATATCTGAAAGTGACACTGAATACTGATGATATAGGAGCTACTGCAGCAAGCCTCTCTCTCTCTCCCTCTCTCGGCGGGGTAATTGTCAGTCACTGTTCCTCCAGACCCATGGCTCTAGACTGTCCCTGCATTCAGGGACATTATTCACAAAGTGGATGTAGCTCTTAAAAGGAAAAGGCCTCTGGATTTCTTGCTCTGATTGACAGGTGTGTGTGCGTAAGTGTGCAGCAGCCTGGGTACCATTTACCCCCCACTGTGTGTCGTGTGTGGTTCGATCCGCTTTGAAGTGCAGCCAGACTACGGCTAGCTCCATAAGGGAGACATCAACGCCCTTTCCTCATGAGCAATTAGTTACACAAAAGGACTTGAACTCCAGTCTCTTCACAAGTCATGGTGCAGCCCTAGGCACCACCAGGGAGTGCTTCGAACGCGTCTCCCGCTTCCTAAGCTCTACTGAAGGGCAGCACAGCCAACCCCTGTGATCTATGGTTACCCATGACAACCTTTATTGTTGTTATTATCAATCACCAGATGTGTACAATTAGCACCTCAGTGACTAAGAAGAGATATTCATTAGTTATTATTTGACTGGCAGATAACTGGTTGTTGTTCAGTCACACTGTTGACAACTTATGATGTGCTCATTCTACTAGAATTCATGAAATGTTAATTATCACGTTTATCAATTATTTTACTTCGTGAAATGTTAGTTGTATAGCTTTACACCTGTTACCTGTAGCTTTTATTTGTAGAAATATTGTTCACCCTACTCGCTTTGTTATGCCTGTTGTCAAGGGAACTAAGTGAATAGTTAAGAGAATAGTGGCAGCAGGAAGCCTAATGGTTAAGACTGTTGGGCCAGTAGCCGAAATGTTGTTGATTCGAACCCCCGAGCCAACTAGGTGAATAATCTGCTAATGTGCCCTTGAGCTAAGGCACTTAACCATAATTGCTCTGGATAAGAGCGTCTGCAGATATTTTTTTTAAAAGACTAAGTTAAATAAATAAAAAAGTACCTCCTTCGGACAGGCTGTTAATTTCTTCCAGGGTTAAAGTCTTGTACTTTGACAGGCTGGTTCATTTTATAATGTTGTCCAGCAATGAGCAATCTGTATAATCTGTCTCTGATGTTTTTTTCAGGAAAACAAAACATGACCTTAACAACCTGCTCCTTTGACTGTTTTGCATCATAGCATCAGCAAGAAAACACAAGTTGACTTCACTTGGCCTCAGCCATGCTATCTCTTTGCTAGAAGATGAGTAAAACTGGTGGAAATAAAATCGGTCCTTGATTTTGATCTTCTGAGGGTTCGATTTTGAAAGTTTCATGATGGAATATAAAGAGTTTGTTTTAAACACCCTGATCCTACATTTCAGAGAGAGAATCTAAGAGTTTGCTTTTAACACCCTGATCCTACATTTCAGAGTGGGAATCTAAGAGTTAGTTTTTAACACCCTGATCCTACATTTCAGAGTGGGAATCTAAGAGTTTGTTTTTAACACCCTGATCCTACATTTCAGAGTAAGAATCTAAGAGTTTGCTTTTAACACCCTGATCCTACATTTCAGAGTGGGAATCTAAGAGTTAGTTTTTAACACCCTGATCCTACATTTCAGAGTTAGAATCTAAGAGTTTGCTTTTAACACCCTGATCCTACATTTCAGAGTGGGAATCTAAGAGTTTGTTTTTAACACCCTGATCCTACATTTCAGAGTAAGAATCTAAGAGTTTGCTTTTAACACCCTGATCCTACATTTCAGAGTGGGAATCTAAGAGTTAGTTTTTAACACCCTGATCCTACATTTCAGAGTTAGAATCTAAGAGTTCGCTTTTAACACCCTGATCCTACATTTCAGAGTTGGAATCTAAGAGTTCGTTTTTAACACCCTGATCCTACATTTCAGAGTGGGAATCTAAGAGTTTGTTTTTAACACCCTGATCCTACATTTCAGAGTGGGAATCTAAGAGTTAGTTTTTAACACCCTGATCCTACATTTCAGAGTTAGAATCTAAGAGTTTGCTTTTAACACCCTGATCCTACATTTCAGAGTGGGAATCTAAGAGTTTGTTTTTAACACCCTGATCCTACATTTCAGAGTGGGAATCTAAGAGTTTGCTTTTAACACCCTGATCCTACATTTCAGAGTGGGAATCTAAGCAGATGCAGATTACATCCTACAAAGTAGCACTTTGAACCCTATTTCTGATAATTTTGTTCATAATGTTTCTAGCTGGGGGTAACCCACATTGTCACTTAAATATAGAGTCATTAATTGAAACAATAACAAAGTGGTCTCCCCTGACCTGTTTTGCTAAAAAGCTAAGGGATGGGGCGGGAGAAATGTAACCAGTCTCAAATTCATAGACAGAGCTATGGATGCAAGGACTGACCATCCATGATATCAAATGTATAATTTTAACTATGTTTTGAGTGCTATACAGTGTTTATTTACATTTACGTTGTTTACAAACATTGGAGTAAAACACACTTGGGGCGATACTTGCGAACATAAACATGCATTGCAAGTTAAAAAGGTTGTCACGCACAAAACGCATATCAGCCAATGAAAAGCGTTGATTTACTTGCACATGACAGAACGCTAAATTGTAGCTGGTTCCATCAGATACTGTATCTACCTCAATTACTTCGTACCCCTGCACATCAACTCAGTACTGGTACCCCATGTATATAGCCAAGTTATCGTTACTCATTGTGGATTTATTCCTCGTCGTACTATTTTTTAAATGTTTCTACTATTTCTCCTGTTTTCTATCTCTGTATTGTTGGGAGGGGCCAGTAAGTAAGCTATTTACTGTTAGTCTACATCGGTTGTTTACCAAGCATGTGACCAATAACATTAGATTTGATCTGATTTGAGTGTGACCACTCTGGTGCGCTCAAGCTAACAGCTAGCAGTTACATGATGAGATTATTATTGACAAAGGAGCCAGATTTTAGCCAAGCATCGATGATCATGTCACCAGAATAAGACCCTCAATATTTATTGAAAGGAGCATCAACCTCATCACCGTGTACTTTCACCGCCCTGTGAAGTTAATCTCAACTTATTTCATCTGTAGCCTAATAAACTGCATGTCATCGCGTGACTTCAAGTTTACTTCGATATGACGGTTATCATATCAATATGTGCGCATGAAAGCGTTTCCACCCGGTCTGTCATTACATGTTTTATCCAACATGTACTTTATTTGCATAAAAAGGTTGGATGGAAACCTGGTCACTGATGGGAATTGTTTCCCTATTATGTTCCTCAACTTCAGATCCTGGTGGGCAAGGAATCATGGAGGTTTCACCAAGTGGCCCTTAAAGAAATTCAAAGAAGAATGTGACTGCTCAGGGTCTTCAATTTGGTCTTTCTTTTAATGCTATAATATACAAAGCCATACATGGTTTGAATCCTTAACTAGCCAGCTTTCATTTTCAAGGTGATGAATGCTTTCCTTATCCTGAAACATGGCAATGCTGAGACATGTGAATGACCACCCTTGAGATTTAGCGTTGTTGTCAACATTGTTTTCAGCAAAATAAATAACTATTCTATCGGTGATAACCTCAAATGTCAGTATGTAGAACTTTGCTAGTGTTCAAGGCAGTTGGACTGCCAATCCATACATATTTCCACCTTTGGTCATCCACTAAAATCAATACCAAGGCAGATGAGGCTGTGGAAGTGACCGTGTACAGTAGCTTGCTCCCAAGCAAGATGTCAGCCATATCAAGACTGTCTGAATGGATCAAATTGTTTTGATTTCACTGTTTCAATTATGATATTTGAGGAGTTTTATTGATATGCAGTATGAGGTAGCTATATTAGTGGAGTTTACTTTTCATCCAGACTTTCCTTCACATACCATCTAACTGGTTAATCATACCACAATAATCAATTGTGCACAACACAGTAATAAGCAGTCTGGCTTCAAGGGGTCTGCAATAATACTGTACCTTCTTGGCATATTAGTGGATAACATCACTGAGAGTGAAGTAGGTGTGAGATTTGAACATACAGTATTAGTCTCTGAGCATTGAACGGCGGCGGCTGAAGCTTGGCCAGACTACTAGCCATTAATCTTCTCCTATCACTCTGAGTCTTCTCAGGGGATTCAGAGAGAGAGAGAGAGAGAGAGAGAGAGAGCAATGCCTCAGGAAGGAAGGTATGCTACCATTATCTGAGTCAGTAATGAATCACCTCAACGGCAGACATGTCACTGTCAATGTTTGGCTCTGACATTTCCTGTAAAGTTCTCCTCCCCTGTGAAAGATCATATTGAGACGGGTATGGTGACTGTTGTTTTGGTTGTCACTTACTGTGTTGGCCACAGCTTTTTGTTTTGCACAACATCAATGCTATTTTAGCTCTATTTCCTTTCTAATCTAATCTAATAATTATATTTTTTATTTGACCTTCATTTAACTAGGCAAGTCAGTTAAGAACAAATTCTGATTTACAATGACGGCCTACCCCGGGCTCCCCTAACCCGGACAACGCTAGGCCAATTACGTGTCACCCTATGGGACTCCTGATCACGGCCGGTTGTCATACAGCCCGGGATCGAACCAGGGTATGCAGTGATGCCTCTAGCACTGCGCCTTAGACCGCTGCAACACTCTGCATGTAGAGATTGAAACTATAGGTGGTAATGAAAAAGAAGAAAAATAACATTTTATTTGTAGTTTTATTTGGTTGTATAAGGATGTTATTGATTTGTATTTTCTGCACACATTCATTCACGCACGCACGCACGCACAGACACACACGCAGGTTGGAGCAGCTAACCTCTATATTAGTCTACCTACCATCTACAATGGGTGCAGACCTACACCCGTACTCTGTAGTTGGCTGGACAAACAACTATACTGTCGGTATGGTACGGGACGGCTTGGATAGATACTATCTGGCAACTGAGAGGAAAGGGATTATATTTATCTGCTTGGAAAATGGATCTATGCCTTATCATCGTCTCAAATGCATGATCACAACAATGTATTCTCATGTTGTTTTAAAAGCATTCTGTCCATAGTGGTTGGGTTGTGTTCTGTGATTTCTTGGCTCAGGCATATCATTGCATCATTTTGTTGCCAGAAAATATCCCAGAGTTTTAAGGAAAGAAAATAATCTTGTAGATTTAAATCAGTGCTAATCCTCATCCTAGTGTTCACATCATTCCCCATGATGGTTCTTCTTCATTATAGAAATTGTCATAGAAATGAATCTCTGCAAACGGTCCACGAAACACCAGGGTTTAGGAGCGACTTAAACTGGGTCGTGTTCATTAGGAGAAGCAAAAAGACAAATTGAAAACATTTTGCAACAGAACATGAGAATTTCTCATTAGACAAGTCCAGGTAGTCCATCCCTTTTTAAATCACTTTTCTTCCATTTGGTGCCTAATAAACATGTCTGGCTCAGCCTAATGTCAGAGAGAGTTTGTAATGGTCTCAGCTGAACCATGCACAGTAAGTGACTGGACAGCATCTAAACTAGACAGCTGCAAACTGTAAGTATTCTTCCCTAATGTGATTCCCTGTGTCTAATGTGCATTTTAATGTTATGTGAAACAGAAATTTATTTAAATTAGTAAATGAGACCCTGTTGAATTACATAAGCAAGGAAAGGATTAGCGTTTTCATCAACGTCCAAGACAAAGGGATCGCAAATATGCGGCACACATGAACAGTCTAAATAACAATGGAATATGTAGGTGTGGAAGACTACCTTTGAACTTGATCACCAGTGACTAATGAAGGTTTAGTATGCCTGCCTTAACCATTAATTCAGTGTTAGCCTAATAGCATAAAATCACAATAAGCTTAGATCCATTACTAATGACAAAACAAGTATGTGGATGATTATAAACATTTCAAAACACTTCTATGTTACTCATACTGTATAAGTACACATATTTCTATATCATACACCTTCAAGCTGCTCACCAAAGGAAAAAAGGAAGAATGATTTCCTGCTAATAGCCAAAGGATTCATTATTATTTTTCCATCGGCTCAGCTTGGCATTAAACAGCTTTGATTTATAAGTGTATCTACTGTAGCAATCTGGACCCAGTTCAAGGATACCAAATCGAGGGCGATAAAGAGCTTCATCTTTCTCAAACCATACCTGAGATGTGGACTAGCTGGCTCTACAATCTAAACGTCCCAGAAAAAAAATCACCAGGCTACTTCTTTCTATCGCAGTGTGATATGAGGCAGGATTTAGAGGTTGGGTTCGAATGAATTCATCATGTTGACACTGATTCAGTGGGAATCTGACTCAGATAAACCTCATGCTCGGAACAGCATGACGGGTGAGAGAAGAAAACTAGAACTACCTCTAGCTAGTAACACGCTAATGTGATGCTCCATTAGCCATTATAGGATAGGTATTGTTTGGAACATTTTAAAAGATACATGTTTGTCTGATTCGAGATTGAAGATAGTATTGTTAGGTTGATCTAAAATTATCTGTGCTACGCCAAACAGTACCTATCCTGTAACGGCTAATGGTGCATGCACCCAACATTTTTCGAAATGGACACTAATGGCTAAATATGTTATTTTGTAGCCTCCAAATGGACGACATTTAGTGCAATTTCAGTCTCACTGGGCATGATGCCTCAGGCCTCTGTCACTACACATTCACATACAAACCAATGAATCATTGGACAGATCACTCTAATGCTATCTTCCTGCATTTCAAAAAAAAAAAATCACGGTGCTAGAGTATATGTTCCCGTTTTAAAGCTGATCGTGGTCTTCAGGAGACAACAGAGAGAGCGAGCTCCTATTCACATCGACAGAACCGCAGTGGAGAAGGTGAAAAGCTTCAAGGTCCTCGGCGTACACATCACTCACAATCTGAAATGGTCCACACACACAGACAGTGTGGTGAAGAAGGTGCAAGAAATTTGTCTTGGCCCCTAAGACCCTCAAACTTTTACATATGTATAATTGAGAGCCCGGTTACTCAACCCTGCACCTTAGAGGCTGCTTCCCTATGTACATAGAATTGGAATCAATGGCCACTTTAAATGGAACACTAGTCACTTTAATAATGTTTACATACAGTTTTACTCATTTCATATATATATACTGTATTTTAGTCAATGCTACTCAGACATTGCTCTTCCTAATATTTACACTACCATTCAAAAGTTTGGGGTCACTTGTCCTTGTTTTCCATGAAAACATACATGAAATTAGTTGCAAAATGAATAAGAAATATAGTCAAGATGTTGACAAGGTTATAAATAATGATTTTGAATTGAAATAATATTTGTGTCCTTCAAACTTTGGTTTCGTCAAAGAATCCTCAATTTGCAGCAATTACAGCCTTGAGACCTTTGGCATTCTACCCTGTACAAATATCCCACTTTACCACCCCCAAAGCACTACACTGTATTTCTGATCAATTTGATGTTATTTTAATGGACAAAAAATGTGCTTTTCTTTCAAAAACAATGACATTTCTAAGTGACCCCAAATTTTGAACGGTAGTGTATATATTTCTTCATTCCATTATTTTACTTTTAGATTTGAGTGTATTGTTAGATATTACTGCACTGTTGGAACTATGAACACAAGCATTTCGCTACACCCGCAATAACATCTGCTAAATATGTGTATGTGACCAATACAATTTGATTTGATTAGATTTTTTGCCATGGGCCGGGTAATTATTGTTGGTTGTTTTGTAGCTCATCTCATGCTTTTGTTCACTTTGCGAATAAGAGAAAATGTTGCTGTTTTAACGCAAATATTCTGCTATTCACATTTTGTTATGCTATCTGGGTCAGGGGGCCTCAAAAATAAATAATGGGGTAAGACCCATGGGTGACTCACATGTGTGTTCTAGCCTTAGCACTAACACACCTGATTTCCCACCAAGTCCTTGATAACAGTAGTTGATTCAGATGTGTTAGTGCTTGGCTAAAACAAAAATGTGCAGCCCTTAGAAGCCCCCCCATGAATGAATTGAGAAAAAGTTGTTAAGGGCTATTTTATGTAGAATATCATTGCCCACAAAAAACACTATACTCTACATGGACTATCATTAGCATAATATTGACAACATCCTCGCTCCAGAGCATTCGAGAGTCTGAATGAATAAGTAAGCAAACCAATATTATAAAGTTATATTTTTCCAACTTCCTCAGTGTGCATCCAGACTACACTGATATGCGACAGAGCTGGATGCCAAAGCAAAAAAATAGGTTATATTTTTAGTTGCCAGTTTATGAAAGAAATCCTACATTAAAGCAAATCCACAATAATTGAATTACCTTTTAGGTGGTCTATGGAGAGCGCCATTTAATTGAAGATGTTAGAGTATGAATACTAAAAAAGGTGGCATAAATTGCCATTAAAGGAATAGTTCACCTAAATTGTAAGCAGTCTATGTACAAGGTATGAAAGCAATCCAAACTTTGGTTTATTTCCGTGGCAGTGGCTGGCACTGTTTCTAATTGCTAACATTTGTGGCACAAATCTAATTCAAGTCATGGGACTGATATTAGAATTTTTTGCGCAGCATGTTCAAATCATCAATAAGTCACTTTGGTGAGCTTCACAATACATTTTAGATACTTTTGATTGATTTGGACATGATGCAAAAAAAATATATATATTGGTCCAATGACTTGAATGGGATTATTACCACAAATGCTAAAATGTTATCATTTGGAAACCAATATATCATTTTGTAATTTGAGTGAACTATCCCTTTAAAACAAACTTAGTGGGACATGCATAATTATAGACAAAATAGACACAGATGATCTAGATGATACGATAGCAGCAGAGGACTGTACAGTACAGTACATGTACATCCTACTATGGGTTAATGGAGACAGATTTCTGACATCAAACAGATAAAAGGCCCTGCGTCACAGAATCTGATTGTGGATGTGCTTCAAAAGGTTGCTATAGGTTGAAAACATCAGATTCAATTTCCTTCTAAATGGATGGATTGCATACGTAATGTTCTTGATGTGAATATATTTTCTAAGTGAGAATCCTGAACTAAAAGTCATCGTTTCCTCTGATGTCTGTGTTCTGTCTTTGTTTTGCAAGGTTACCTTTCCGAGAGATGTTGATTTCCCGTCCGTTGGACGATTTGTTGCATTGAATTAGTACCATGGCAAGCCATTTTGGTTCAGCCATGTATGAAGTCACAGAAATGGGATGTTGTCAAAGGCTCGAAAACTTGTCTTGGTTAGTATAGTCTGGAATGAGAAGAGCACATCAATCTGGGAAATCGGTTATAAATGAATACAAGGTATGTTGAATTGTAAAAAATGGCTCCCTGTGAGCTTCAGTGCCATCACTTCAGGTTAAAGTGGAGAAAGACTTTGACTGGGAACTATACCTCATGTGTATACTTTCAGACAACACCGGCAGAGGGATGAAACCAATAATGTGGAGAAGAGTGAAAGGTATTGCACTGCAATGATGGAGAGTCCATGGGGTTTTCATAGCCTAGATAGGGTGAACCAATACACCATGGATCCCTATTAAATCAAACTCAGAAACAGGGTTTCAATGATAAACCAAAACATCTATTCTCCTGCACTGCACAAATGCATGTTTGGATCCACATACTCAACAAGATGTGTATAGTGTGAAACAAACTAAACAGGTTATGTCTCCTGAAGGCCTCGTAGCTAAATTGGTACTTTATTCCTCTCGACAACCCAGCCACAAGAGAGTAACAATTGTAAAATCAATGTTTGCCGGTCCATACTCTGTGCGTGAACACACCAAGTTCTTCAAATGAAGCACTTTGGTGTTCTATAGGTGGTGTGGTTCTGTGTCTTTAAGAGAAATAGTACTGCAATAGATAAAAAGCTTTCAGGAGACTCATCTCACAGTATATTATGTGTCTATTATATTAGGGTTAAAGTCTTTTTTTTTCTCACTTTCGATAACAGGCAGTAGACTGACCAGGTGAATGCTATGATCCTTTATTGATGTCACCTGTTATATCCACTTCAATCAGTGTAGAGGAAGGGGAGGAAACAGGTTAAATAATAATTAATAATAACAATTTGAGACTTGGATCGTGTATTTCAAACAAAAGGGGGTGCAACTCAATATTGTTCCTAATGTTTTGTACACTCAGGGTACATGTCAATTGTATTGATGATACACTTCTTATCATGTTAGGTAAGGCTGTATTACTAACAGGTTTAATGGCTGGGGAACTCGTTAAGGGATTTGCACACATAGTGCTCATTTAGGTAATGTTTCCTGTTTGAAATTCATAATAGTATATTATTTGGCCAATCAGTGTTCAGGACTACTGTACATGTATTGAAGTCTTAAGCAAACCTAAGTTCTAAAGCCTGATGATAACAACAATTATTTTAACTACCAAATATTAAAGATACTAAAGGTTATAGTCAACACTCATATTCAGTATAACTCAATAGCGGTGCAAAAGGTAAAACCAATGGGGAAGCCAAACCAGAAAAAAAAAAAAAAGAAAAAAAGATTACAACCTATCAGGAAGATGAACTAAGCTCTACATTTATGATCATTTGATAATTTCTGACTATTTGATCAATCGACGAATTCGGAGTCTTTTAATCTCCGGATTGCTACACACCTGTTTTCCTTTTGATATTGAATATAGGGGATATTTTAAGAGTTTATTTCCAAAATGCTATATCCACCATTTTAGTTTTTTTTCATCATAAATGATTGCTTATGGATATGTGTGTGTAAAATATTACTGTTCTCAGATTTTGAATGAATAGATGTGTGGTTTTGCAATATATCCATTGTTTGGCAGGAACTGAAGGACAATTCCCATGCTATTTAATTCAAGGTTATGGGCAGCAGCAATGTCATGCTCTTTTTAACCAGACAGCATCAGAAAGCTGGGCTACAAATACTGAAACAGTAATGCTTTCCCTGATGAGATACAGTACATTCAGCCACATGCGAATTGAAGGATAATTATGAAACAATGAGGTGAAATATCAACTATAGTATTATTATTATTATTATGTTGTTGTTTTTTTTTATTCGGGAAGCCTGGCTTCCCTTGGCATTCATGAATATACTGGTATAATTGCTGTTACAATTGACTTTTGTGCAAGTTGATACGTTGTGAATAAAATCAACTATATAACAGGGTGATTTTCAGAATTTTTACTCTGTGATGCTATCTCCTATAAACATTGGTTGTAGAGTGTTATATTAAAGGTGAACAAATTAAGATAAATATGTAGTACTGCTAGGTTTTACAGTCAAATGTACAAATAACTACATTTTGTTTTATAAAGAAATGTATAAATGATACATTTGTGACATCAATATCATTATTATTTGTATATAATTAAATACAGTAATATGAGATATGTATGTAAAACATTTACATTTTAGTCATTATAGCAGATGCTCTTATCCAAAGTGACAGTAAGTGCCTTCATCTTAAGATAGCTAGGTCAGACAACCACATATCACAGTCAAATATACAGGATATAAACATTCCATTCCTGCCAAACAATGGATATATAGCATTTTGCAAAACCACACATTTTGATACACATCGAAAATCTATTAATAAAAAATCTGAGAACAGTAATATTTTACATACACATGAAGGCATCCATAATCAATCATTTATGAAGAATAAAAACAAAAATGGGTAAAATTGGTGGACATAGCATTTTGGTAATCAAATGTATTTGTAAAGCCCTTTTTACATCAGCAGATGACACAAAGTGCTTATACAGAAACCCAGCCTAAAACCCCAAACAGCAAGCAATGCAGATGTAGAAGCACAAGGCTAGGAAAAACCCCCTAGAAAGGCAAAAAACCTAGGAAGAAACCTAGAGAGGAACCAGGGTCTGAGGAGTGTTCAGTCATCTTATGGCTGTGCTTTGGTGGAGATTATCAGAGTACATGGCCATTAAGGCCAGATTGTTCTTCAACATGTTCAAACATTCATAGATAATAATAGGTCAGTACCTCAAGAGTAAATGTCAGTTGAGCATTCAGAGGTCGAAACAGCAGTTGCGGTATAGAGGGAGAGAGACAGAGAGAGAGAGAGAGAGAGAGAGAGAGAGGGAGAGAGACAGAGAGAGAGAGAGAGAGAGAGAGAGAGAGAGAGAGAGACAGAGACAGAGACAGAGAGAGAGAGAGATAGACAGAGACAGACAGAGAGACAGAGAGAGAGAGAGAGAGAGAGAGAGAGAGCGAAAGAGGAAGAGTCGAAAACAGCAGGTCCGGGACAAGGTAGCACATCCGTTAAAGAGGTCAGGGTTCCATAGCCGCAGGCAGAACAGTTGAAACTGGAGCAGCAGCACGACCAGTCATCGGGCCAGGTAGTCCTGAGACATAGTCCTAGGGCTCAGGTCCTCTGGGAGAGGAGAGAGAGAGAGGGAGAGAGAGAGAATATTAGAGAGAGTATACTTAAGATCACACAGGACACCAGGTAAGACAGGAGAATAACACCAAATGTAACAGACTGGCACTAGCTCCACGGCACATAGACTATGGCAGTATAGATACTGGAGGCTGAGACAGGGGGGGGTCGGGAGACACTGTTGCCCCTGGATAGGGCCAACCAGGCAGGATATAACCCCATCACATCACTAGAGGGAAATCAACAGACCACCAACTTACTACCCTGAGACAAGGTTGAGTATAGCCAACGAAGATCTCCTTCAATGCTTCACCATATTTCATTGAAATGTACACCTGTGTGTCGTCCGCATTGTATCAAAAGTTGACATTGTGTTTCCGAATGACATCACCAAGAGATAGAATATAAAGTGAAAATAATAGGGGTCCTAAAACGGAACCTTGAGGAACACCAATACTTACAATTGATTTGTCAGAGGACAAACCATCCACAGAGATGAACTGATATCTCTCTTATAGATGAGATCTAAACCAGGCAAGATCTTGTCCATGTTGACCAATTAGGGTTTCCAATCTCTCCAAAAGTATGTGGTGATCGATGGTGTCAAAAGCGGCACTAGTCAAAGAGCACGAGAACAGATGCAGAGCCTTGGTCTGACGCCATTAAAAGGTAATTTACCACCTTCACAAGTGCAGTCTCAGTACTATGATGGGGTCTAAAACCAGACTGAAGCGTTTTGTATACTTTATTTGTCTTCAGAAAGGCATTGAGTTGCTGCAGCTTTTTCTAACATTTTTGAGAGGAATGGGAGATTCAATATACTGTAGGGAGATAGTTTTTTTTAACATTTTCCGGGTAAGGGTTTGGCTTTCTCAGGAGAGGCTTTATTACTGCCACTTTTAGTGAGTTTGGTACTCATCCGGAAGATAGGGAGCCGTTTATTATGTTCAACATAAGAGGGCCAAGCACAGGAAGTACCTCTTTCAGTAGTTTAGTTGGAATAGGGTCCAGTAGGCAGCTGGAAGGTTTAGAGGCCATGATTATTTGAGAAAACTTGAGTGTCTCCATTGATCCTAGGTCCTAGCAGTTCTGAGGAGACTCAGGACAACTGAGCTTTGGAGATACAGTGGGGAGAACAAGTATTTGATACACTGCCAATTTTGCAGGTTTTCCTACTTACAAAGCATGTAGAGGTCTGTAATTTTTATCATAGGTACTCTTCAACTGTGAGAGACTGAAACTAAAACAAAAATGCAGAAAATAACATTGTATGATTTTTAAATAATTAATTTTCATTTTATTGCATGACATAAGTATTTAATCACCTACCAACAAGTAAGAATTCCGGCTCTCACAGACCTGTTAGTTTTTCTTTAAGAAGCCCTCCTGTTCTCCACTCATTACCTGTATTAACTGCACCTGTTTGAACTCGTTACCTGTATAAAAGACACCTGTCCACACACTCAATCAAACAGACTCCAACCTCTCCACAATGGCCAAGACCAGAGAGCTGTGTAAGGACTTCAGGGATAAAATTGTAGACCTGCACAAGGCTGGGATGGGCTACAGGACAATAGGCAAGCAGCTTAGTGAGAAGGCAACAACTGTTGGCGCAATTATTAGAAAATGGAAGAAGTTCAAGATGACGGTCAATCTCCCTCGGCCTGGGGCACCATGCAAGATCTCACCTTGTGGGGCATCAATGATCATGAGGAAGGTGAGGGATCAGCCCAGAACTACACGGCAGGACCTGGTCAATGACCTGAAGAGAGCTGGGACCACAGTCTCAAAGAAAACCATTAGTAACACACTACGCCGTCATTGATTAAAATCCTGCAGCGCACGCAAGGTCCCCCTGCTCAAGCCAGCGCATGTCCAGGCTCGTCTGAAGTTTGCCAATGACCATCTGGATGATCCAGAGGAGGAATGGGAGAAGGTCATGTGGTCTGATGAGACAAAAATAGAGCTTTTTGGTCTAAAGGATGAGGACAACCCCAAGAAGGATGAGTACAACCCCAAGAACACCATCCCAACCGTGAAGCATGGAGGTGGAAACATCATTCTTTGGGGATGCTTTTCTGCAAAGGGGACAGGACGACTGCACCGTATTGAGGGGAGGATGGATGGGGCCATGTATCGCGAGATCTTGGCCAACAACCTCCTTCCCTCAGTAAGAGCATTGAAGATGGGTCGTGGCTGGGTCTTCCAGCATGACAACGACCTGAAACACACAGCCAGGGCAACTAAGGAGTGGCTCCGTAAGAATCTCAAGGTCCTGGAGTGGCCTAGCCAGTCTCCAGACCTGAACCCAATAGAAAATCTTTGGAGGGAGCTGAAAGTCCGTATTGCCCAGCGACAGCCCCGAAACCTGAAGAATCTGTATACAAATACTTGTTCTCCCCACTGTATATGCAAATTCAAAGAGGAATCTGTAATTTTCTTTCTAATGATGATGATCTTTTCATCAAAGAAGTTCGAACAATAAATAAATGTTGGATTGTTCTTATTCTTATCAATTAGGTTGGAAAAGTAGGCTGATCAAGCAGAAGTGGGGGCTTTTCGATATTGCACAGTACTGTCTTTCCAAGCTAGTCGGAAGACTTCCAGTTTAGTGGAACACCATTTCAGTTCCAATTTTCTGGAAGCTTGCTTCAGGGCTCGGGTATTTTCTGAATACCAGGGAGCTAATTTCTTGTGACAAATGTTTTTTTAGGGGTGCAACTACATCTAGGGTATTACGCAACGTTAAATGTAAATCCTCAGTTAGGTGGTTAACTGATTTTGGGTAAGTGGAGGGAGTCTAGGAATCTTTGGGTTGTCTGAGAATTTATAGCTCGGCTTTTGATAAACCTTGGTTGGGGTCTGAGCAGATTATTTGTTGCGATTGCAAACGTAATAAGATGGTGGTCTGATAGTCCAGGATTATGAGGAAAAACATTTAGATCCACAATATTTATTTCACTGGATAAAACTATATCCAAGGTATGACTCTGGCAATGCGTAGGACAAAACTGACTGAGTTGATGATGGCTCCGAAAGCCTTTTGGAATGGGTCTGTGGACTTTTCAATGTGAATATTGAAGTCATTATCTGCCATGACTACAAGGTCTGATAGGAATTAAGGGAACTCAGTGAGGAACGCTGAATAAGGCCCAGGATGCCTGAAAATAGTAGCTATAAAAAGTGATTGAGTAGGCTGCATGACTAGAAGCTCAAAAGACAAAAAGTATTTTTAGTTACATTTTTTTGCTGTCTTAAATTAGAAAATTCATCAGGCTTGAGCCATGTTTCAGTCAGGCCAATCACATCAAGGTTATGATCAGGAATGGAGGTCTTTGCCGCTGAAGTACACTTTGACTGCTTTCTGAGTCATTCAGCTTGAATGACTGACTCCCAGATTACATTTTGATGCACAAGCAGGAGAACCAGGGAAGTTACAGATAAACAGATGATCAATCTGTTGTTGTTTTCCTAGACAAATGTCTAGCTTCAGGGCAATCTGTTCTCTGAAGTTTTCTTCTCAAATATCTCTCTTTGGTGGTTCAACTTCAATAAACTGTGACTGAGAGTGTCAAATGAATGTATATATCTCTTTAATATGCACTTTGTATTGATCTATAATAGATATTGTAATGGTTGTAGATTACGCTGTCAGGCATCATATATTCTTACGTTTCACTTGATTGACACTTAATGATAGGTAAAGATCTTTAGGTATGTAAAGGTTAATTAACAATTATAATTTGTTGTTGGATAAAATTATGTATGCAGAATTAATCTGATAATTTACAAAATGTACCAGTCTCCATCATTAAAAAAAAAAGTGATTCGTATTATATCATATACAGTATGTGTAAACCATACAGCCAACGTTCAATCCAAAATGTGCCATAAACAATTAGCAACTAAGTGTTCATAGTGTACATTTAATGAAATAAACAAATGTTGCATGCGGTTATATTTTACACTACCCACATTGCATTAGGTCAAGGTGCAATAACACCACACAGAAATGTGTGCAGTGGCAGTACACAAGCATGAGGAGCATCAGTTAATTTAGTTTTAGCCTTAGTTCTACTTTCTCCCAAGTTGAAGAGACAATAATGGCTTCTTATTTATTGGAGACATGGCCTGCCTCTTTCACACAGAGAGCTGTTATTGAACAGATCCTGGTTGTCAGGGAGGGCCAAAACCCTCTTCTGTGCACCAGCTCACTGTCACTGTGAGGTGATTACTGATGAGCTGCAGGAAGTGTGTCCCTTTGTGTCGGGTTGTGTGGTGCTTCAACGGGTAGTCGGGTACAAACCCAGTGGCTTTTCAGTCGAACAGAATTCAAAAGAAACTGCTTGCTTTTCCAGTCTATGACATTATGTGTCAAGGAGCAAGACTGTGTCACAGTAAGCCTAGCTTTTAGATCAATGGAAAAATGCTTTTCACACAGTCAATATGAATGTTGCAGTGTTTCCTTAAGAATTCCTTTTGAAGTTCCAACTAGTGGCACTTTCTTGACCTTTTTCCTAAAAGTGTGTGCGTGTGTGTGTCCATTTGTTAATTAGGCATATCCATGTTGACAGGTTGCATAATGAATGTGTAGGAGTCAGATAGTTACAGCAGTGTTTGCCTCAGTTTATGGTTTATATGCAAGTTAAATACGTTTGATTTCACCACATTATCACATCTAGTCACAGATGCCAAGCATAAGTAATTGCATTATAAAAAAATAAGTCAATTAAAAATAAGAAGCTACTGAGTGGGAATCCTTCAATAACTGGATATTATGTTAAAACTAATTAGAAACTGAAAGATGATTGGCTGACAACCGTGGTATATAAGACTGTATACCACAGGTATGACAAAACATTTATTTTTATTGCTCTAATTACATTGGTAAACAGTTTATAATAGCAATACGGCATCTCTGGTGTTTGTGGTATATTGACAAGGGGGCCATGGGCATTATTGATTAAATATACACCTCTTTGCATAAACAGAGTTTCTCCCTTATGAATTGGTTCTTCTCCTTAAACTAATAGAAGACCTACTTTGTTAACATCCGAATAACTTCAAGGACACACTCCTATCTTTGACCACTCTGTTGGCTTGAAGAACACCTTGATATTGATAGTTAAATGTGTGATGATTTGTATTATGTAAAGTAACAGAGCATTGCCTAGCTTTTTCACATTTTGGCGTGCTGCATGTTTTCCATTTGCATTTCAACAAGGATTTGAGGAAACTAGAGAGCTAGAAAGAGATTTGGAAAAAGAAAGAATGATTCATTGTCTTCTATATGTCAAGGGTCTGAATAAAACAACCTGTCTCAAATTGACCAGGCTATATAACCTTACAGAAAAGTTATTCACCTAAACCTTCAGTGTAGAGCATAAGAATTAAAGAAAGAGTAGGCTTTCCCCTTTCTCTATTTTCTTTCTTCTTCTACAAGCAAACCTACAGTCTCATGTTTTCACATTCATTAATAATGAATAATTCACACCGTACTCTAATATAAGTCAATTCATGGATACATTTTCAACATTTCCAATTGAAATGAATACAATTAAGGAGAAAATTACAAGGACATGTTATCAATTAATAATTTAACTGCATTGTTCAAACGTTGATATTTCGGCTCCTTGCAGATTACTCATTCCGCAAAACCCTGAACTGAAACAAATGGCACAATTAATATTCTAACGTACAGGGCACATCTTATTTGAACGCCCTTCATTGAACGTTGAATGGCATTGAAAGTTTGACAAAATTCCACATTGTTTGCCATTTGCTATCCATTGTGGATTCAGATGAAAATCCCCCAGTGCCTTAGTGATGATTAGATGAAAATGAAAAATAATCACAGTATGACAAATCAATGCCATACGATCTAATTTTATTTAACATTATGCAAAACTATGCATTCTGCCCTGGATATTAAAGGAGATTATCAAACATTTTGAGAGGGCACCGTTCATTTCGGTACAATATCCGATTGAGACGTCAAATATTTTGACAGGAGGAAATGCGAGTTTGCGGTCCCGGGGGATATTATGCAACTTGTGCCTCAGATTTCCCAGAGTGCAACTCTCCTCCTCTCCAAGAGGAAAATTAAATCCAGATTTAAGCAGGCTGCTGAGTGATCCAATTATAAGACATGGCACTGTATGACTTCATCCTCTGTAATAGACTGTGCAGCATGCTAACATTGGCATCCAGGCATCTCCAGCCCCTGTCATGAAAACAGATGTACACATATTAGCATTAGCAATAGACATTTTTACGTTTTAATTTACATTTAATCATTTAGAGGACACCCTTGTCCAGAGCGACTTACAGGAGCAGTTAGCGTAAAGTGCCTTGCTCAAGGACACAGATAGATGTTTCACGTAGTTTGCTAGGGAAATCAAAACAGCAACATTTTAGCAATAGTGATCCCTTCAGGAGATCTCATTAAGTCCTGGGATCGCAGGGGTCGACTATCAACAGAGTTCCATTAAATGTACAATCTTTGTCATCAGTCTATTTGTGTGTGTTTGGAGTAAATATTAACATTTGTTGACATGTGTTGTGGCACATGGGTGGTATCCATGTTGTTTATGACAGAGGGATATCTTTGCTGTTGGGGTACACTGTTAGGGAAAAAAGGTGCTATCTAGAACCAAAAAGGGTTATTTGGCTGTCCCCTTAGGAGAACCTTTTGAAGAATCCCTTCGGGTTCAAGGTAAAAAAAAAACGTTTGGTTCCTGGTAGAACCCTTTCGACAGAGGCTTATTCTATAGGGACAGCCGCAGAACCTTTTTGGAACCTTTTTTTCTACAAGTGTAGGGGGAAGCTTACTTGGTAAGCTTTGCTCAGGTGATTTAAGAATTACTCACCATTTGGTGAGGATGCTTGGATACTTGATTGGACTGGAAGAGGCAATATATCTTGAGGGAAAATTGTACCAATATGGTGAAAAGCAACTCTTTGGAGTGTCAAAGACAATATGGTAGAGCCGTTGGCCTGTGAAATAGAGATTGGGTCTCTGGTGACCACGCTGGTTCACAACCTGTTGTTTGAAAGGACGGAGAGATATTGGAGGTAAGTGGAGTTGAATACAATTCAACTGGAGTTTAGTTCAACAACATAAAAATGCTGGTTACATACTATAACCGTGTGTTAACTCACAACGTGTGGTTAACTCAGTCAATTTAACCCTAATGATGCCTACACACAGCTTGCGTCATCACATTGCCATACATAACATTTTAGCAGCTGTTGCAATCCATGCTCCATATTGTCACAGTCGAGATCACACAAAAACATGGAGGAGAGCTTTATTTTGTCCGTGTCTGTCATTACCCCATAATGACAAAGCAAAAACAGGTTTTTAGAAATGTTTGCAAATGTATAAAAATAAAAAAAGGAAATATCACATTTACATGCTTGGCACATTCTTCTCTGCAGATCCTCTCAAGCTCTGTCAGGTTGGATGGGGAGCGTCACTGTACAGCCATTTTCAGGTCTCTCCAGAGATTTTCGATCGGGTTCAAGTCCGGGCTCTGGCTGGGCCACTTTAGGACATTCAGAGAGTTCAGAGTCCCGAAGCCACTCCTGCGTTGTCTTGGCTGTGGGCTTAATGTCCTGTTGGAAGGTTAACCTTCATCAAGGATCTCTCTGTACAGTGCCACCACCATGCTTCACTGCAGGGATGGAGCCAGGTTTCCTACTGACGTGACGCTTGGCATTCAGGCCGAAGAGTTCAATCTTGTTTCTCATGGTCTGAGAGTCTTTGGGTGCCTTTTGGCAAACTCCAAGCGGGCTGTGATGTGCCTCTTACTGAGAGGTGGCTTCCGTCTGGGCACTCTACCATAAAGACCTGATTGGTGGAGTGCTGCAGAGATGACTGTCCTCCTGGAAGGTGCTCCCATCTCCACAGAGGAACTCTGGAGCGCTGTCAGAGTGACCACCGGGTTCTTGGTCACCTCCCTGACCAATGCCATTCTCCCCTGATTGCTCAGTTTGTCCGGGCAGACAGCTTTAGGAATAGTATTGGTGGTTCCAAACTTATTCCATTTAAGAATGATGGAGACCACTGTGTTTTTGGGGACCTTGAATGCTGCACACGTGTTTTGGTACCCTTCCGCAGATCTGTGCCTTGACACAATCCTGTCTCAGAGCTCTACAGACAATTCCTTCGACCTTATGGCTTGGTTTTTGCTCGGAAATGCACTGTCAACTGTGGGACCTTATATAGACAGGTGTGTGCCTTTCCAAACCATGTCCAATCATCTTAAGGATGATAAACGGAAACAGGATGCACCTGAGCTCAATTTCGAGTCTCATAGCAAACAGTCTGAATACTTATGTAAATAAGCAGTTTATTTAATGTTTTTATACATTTGCTTTGTCGTTATGGGGTAGATTGATGAGGATTTTTTAAAAACGTTATCATTTTAGAAAAAGGCTGTAACGTAACAAAACGTGAAAAAAGGTGTCTGAATACTTTCCGAATTCTTTGTATACCGTGACCAGAATTCCAAAAATGCAGCATGGAAATTTGTTTCAGAACACGTTAAGATGGCAGGTTGGTTAATAGGCTATACAACTAAAAAATACCATATTTCCATCTAGCTAACGTTAACTTGCCACGTTGCCAAGTCACGAGCTATGTTGTGTATAGGCTAATTATCTTCTATCCGTGTGTGTGTGTCTGAGTGTGTGTGTGTGTGTGTGTGTGTGTGTGTGTGTGTGTGTGTGTGTGTGTGTGTGTGTGTGTGTGTGTGTGTGTGTGTGTGTGTGTGTGTGTGTGTGTGTGTGTGTGTGTGTGTGTGTGTGTGTGTGTGTGAGAAAATGCATAAGGTAATTTGTTTTTCAGGTCACTTTGTAGAAGAAAGAAAATATAGAAACCTGAGATCCATAAAGGAGAAAAGGACAGAAAAGGAAAGAAACAGGAGTGGGTCGGCAGCCAGCAACCATCTCCTTGACGTTTCATCCCAATCATGTCATTCATTGACCCATTTGTAAAATCACGTCCCACAAGTGAAAATATAACAGACGGGGACAGCCAGGTGCAGATAACAAGCAGATAACCAGGTCACTCCACTAACAGCACACCAACAGCTCCACTTACTGCAGTTGACAAAGATTAGCTTTTTGCCCAAAGCATTGTACCTTCACTAAAAAGGCTGTCACTCCAAAAGAAGGCCATTGCCAAACTTCATATTCACCATCTGCACTATGATGCAGCATTTACTTGTAAGTTTTATACATTGACACGAATATCATTATTAATTTCAACTTTCCTTAATGACTCAAATGTAAAGTGAGTGTGTGTGTACAGTATATGCTGTATATCAATAAACAGAGGGGGACTGCATGATGATCAGGGACTGCATGATGATCGGGGACTGCATGATGATCAGGACCAGCAAGATGATCAGGGCCAGCATGATGATCAGGGCCAGCATGATGATCAGGGCCAGCATGTTCTCCACGTTTCTCTCCCTCTAACAGGATATTAGACCTGGCCTCACCTGGGGTAATCTGGTGTGCAACCTGGAAGGACACACATGCACACTCACTCACCGGGCCAATCCCAAATTGCCTACTCAACCCTATGCACTTGTGGAGATCTGAGAGCATTTGATTGGTATAAGCAATATGGTGTAACTTCTATCTAGGGGGGGCATATTGCTTAGACCTGTCAAATCATCTCAGATCTCCACAGGTTAATAGGGCGTAGGGTTTAGGGGATTATTTAGGATTGTAACATTCTTAAACATACACTGATATCCTCTTACTTTTTCTCTGAGAAGGCATCAGGATGTTTGTTTACCTGGCTCTACTTCTCTGAGACACCACACTCCAACTGCTATAGAATACCACGGTATGAGTCATAATACCACCCATAAAACCTAGCTGTCAAACAGGGAAATGGTTCCAATTGTTTTTCCACCATACCTTTCTCCCATAGTTTTTTTTAGAAACACAAAATAAGGTCTGTTGTTTTTTGTGTAGGCTTACCCTGGCATGACGTTTTGATAACTGTAACTTTCTCTCTAGGACAAGGTGACTTTTATCAATATATTCGCCTGTATTTACAACCCAAAAATGAAATGCTAATTAGCTGCTGATTTGGCTATCATAAAGAACTACAAATTCCATGATGATCTGGACAACACTGCTGAATTGAGGCAAAGGTAAGAATCTCTGGATTAACTATCTAATGTTTGCCAATATATTGTGGCGAGCTCAGCTAGAAGAAGATGGCAAGAGACAGAGATTGATTTAACAGAGAGTTCCTGTGCCCTATACACCACACGACTCCAGGAACGTCACACTTTATTGTCTCCTTCAGTTTCTGGCAACGAACCTAACCTCCGGCCATGCAAGGCTTGGTTACGGTAGGCACTCTAACATTCCCCCTGCCCCCATAAGCCTGGGGCTCGCAGAAGACGCACTTGGCGGAGAGTCACCCGGATCCGTGCACCGGGAATGGCCATCGCCCTCCCGCACAGCAACCAGCGATGCGAGGGGGCGGTAGGGCGACAGTTTGTCCCAGTGCAGTACCACCGTGCGCCCTCGGCCAGGCATGCGCACCCTGTACACCACCTCGGACAGCCGGCCCAAGATCTTCCCAGGCCCCTGCCAATGGCTGCGGAGCTTGGGAGAAACACCCTTTTTACAGACGGGGCAGTAGACCCAGACTTTGTCCCCCGGCATGAGTGCCTTTTCCCCGGCCCGGGTGTCGTAGGCCCGCTTCTGCCGCGCTACGGAGTTGGCCTGGGCCCCACGAGTGTAGTTGTGGACTACCTGTATGCGATCCCTCAGTCGACGGTAATAGTCCATCTCCGTCCCTCCAGCAATCTCAGGCTCCGGCGGGGCCACGAACACCAAGTCCACTGGGGTCCGGAGTTCCCGCCCGAACATGAGGGCAGCGGGTGTGCACTGGCTGGACTCCTGGACAGCGGTCCGGGCCACTTTGTGAAGTAGTACATGGCCACGAGAACGTAGCGGTTGCCGGAGTCAGTGAAATGGTCCAAGAATGTCCACCCCTACCCGCTCCATTGGGGCCCCCACTAAGTACTTCTGCAGTGGGGCGTGAGAACGCTGCGCCGGCCCCTTCTGGGCAGTGCAGGAGTCACAGCAGTACACGTGTAGCTCCACGTCTTGTCGACAGCCGGGCCAGTAGAACCGCCTCCTGAGGCAGTGGAGGGTCTTTGCGTTGCCACAACCTGGAGGACCTGGGAACGCAGCACGCGGGGCACCAGCAACTGCAGGAGGTCATGTCCTCTCCCGGGGGCTTGCCACCTCCGGTATGCCAACCAGTCATGGAGCTCCAAGTTGCCCCATTGAGAGTAGTAAGCCTTTACCTCAGGCCCCATTGCTGACACCCTTGTCCACTCTGGGCGCTGCCGCGTCACCAACCAGCCTCTCACCAACGTCAGGATCTCGTCTGTTTCCTGCTGTTGCTCCAATTGCTGAGGGCTCAAAGGGAGCCACCCCTCCTCACCGCTGGCAGCCTGGACCACCGCCACTATCGACGTTGACTGGTTCTGTTCCTCTTGCCGCTGGCAGTAACGTCACTCCACATCCATGCAGGGCCGATGGGAGAGTGCGTCGGCATTGCCATGATGTCGCCCTGCCCGATGCTGGATATCAAAGTGATGGTCAGACGATGTTGGTCAGACGATGGAGGGGACTTGCGATCGTGGCAAAGTCTCTGATGAAGCGCCGGTAGTATGGAAACTCTTCAGCTCGCTGGTGTTTGCAGGAGTCGGCCAGTCTTGCACTGCCGTCACCTTAGCTGGATCGGTGGCTACCCACGGGCACTGACCACATGACCCAGAAATGTTGTCTCCCTCGCCAGCAATCGGCACTTAGCGGGATTCAGCCGCAACCCTGCACGGCAGATGGCGGTGAAGACCTCTCGCAGGTTAGACAGGGCTCCGTTGAAGTCATTGGCGTGCACCAGCAAATCGTCGAGGTACAGGACACAGCGGCTCTGGGGGACGTCGGCTAACACCTTTTCCATCAGCCGTTCGAACGTAGCCGGCGCGTTACAGAGTCCGAATGGCATGACACGAAACTGCCACAGCCCACAGCCCTCGCCCGATGGTGAAGGCGGTCTTCGGTCTTGCATCGGTGGCCAGCTCCACCTGCCAGTAACCGCTGCGTAGATTGAGGGAGCTGAACCAGCTGGACCCCCGATGCAGTCAAGGGCTTCGTCAATTCGCGGGAGAGGGTACGAGTCTTTCTTGGTTATGTTGTTCAGACGTTGATAGTCCACACAGAACCGCCAGCTGCCGTCCTCCTTCTTCACCAAGACGGCCGGGGCCGCCCACGGGCTGTCAGAGGGCTCAATCACTCCAGCAGCAGCCATCTCACAAACCTTGTCCTCTGCCGTCTGCTGTTTACTGAGGGCCAGACGATGGGGCGCAGACGGATGGGCTGGGCGGGCCCAGTCTCGATGGAATGTTGAGCCAACCCTGTCTGTGTGCAGTCTTCATCTCTGGCTGCAAACATGTCTGCATATTCGCGGAGGAGACACTTCACTTTGTGTTGCTGCTGTGGGTCGAGGCCCTCGCTGCTACGTTGCCCTAGGTCGCATATGGCTTTGGTCGTCTCGGCGGAGGGGAGGACAGCAGGTACAGTGGTAAGTGTAGGTATAGTCCTTTGGTGTGGCCGAGGCGTCCGACCACAGTGCATCGGCCCTGGAGGGGGGATGGAGATCGGAGTGGTGAACCCCTCATTAGACCACTCCTCTGTCGTTTCCCCCAAATGGAGTAGCTTGCAAAGTAGCTCAAAAGTAGTAAGTAGTTGCAAAGTAGCTAATTAGCGAAAATGCAAAAGTTATCCAGGATGAGATTGGAACACTCAAGCTTTAGGTTGCTAGATGTCCGTGTTATATGGTTATCAAAACTTCACACCAGGGTAAGCCTTCACAAAACATAGCCCTTATTTTTAAGTGATTCTAAAATCCCCTATGGGTAAAATGAATGATGGAAAAAACGATTGGAGCCATTTCCTTGTTCGACCGCTTGGTTTTATGGGTAGTATGACACCTCCACTATGGGGCTCTATTGTTATTTAGATTCTCTACTCTATTAAAACTTTCAAACTGATGATTTTCTGTCATTTGTTATGAATGTCATCACTAACCGTCAATGGTTTGTTGGTTTTTGCTTGTAAGGTGATTAACAAGGTCAGCACTCAGGCATTTCCAGTGAAATCGTAACTCTGTTTATTCTCAAATTAAAACACTGTATAGATGGTGCTACAACATAATTAGGGTGCAGCCATAACAGTTGATTAATACATTATGTGTAATGAAGTGCTTCTATGGAAATTGTATAACATATCATATTGGTGTAGGATTTCATACCCTGCCTCTCTTATACACCTTTTTCAGTGTAGTAACACTTCAACGACAGGAAATATAGCCTCTAGCAGTGCTTCCAAACCCTCTTGGGGGATCACCAGGCGCTTCACATATTTGTTTCAGCCCTAAAGTGGCACACCTGATTCAATTAGTCAACTATTGCCAAGCTTTTGACTAATTGAATCAGGTGTGCCAGTTCAGGGCTACAACAAATATGTGATAACGTCTGGTGGTCCCCCAGGAGAGGCCCTACAGTGTGATGTCTACTGTATTTCCTTTCATTGCACTGTTTTTGTAAGTCATTACATTATGTGGTGAATAATTTTTACTATGTAAATAAATCTATGCACACACATAGTGTATGGTATAGTGTATTGTAGGTATAGCAGGGAAAAGCTATAACAATTTATGTTTTAGAATTAAGTGCACTATTCATGCAAAGGATGAATAACTGACACAATATTTTGTGATACCTGTGGATAGCTCTTAAAAGAGCCTTTTGGGTGGCACTGTGGAGAAGGAAGAGGAAGGTTATGGATGGATCACACCACCGCGTACTGTCATGGGACTGACTGCACCAGCTGGAGAAAAGAGGTAGATGGTCAGGGTATCCCTCACTTGACTCACTTCACTGGTGACAATCCGCCGCTTGGAACGCCCACCTCCGTACGTGTAGACAGCCGGGACCCCTGGGAAGTTCTGAGGAAGTTGTGGAGGACGCAGGTAGCCTTCACACAGACTTTTGGGGGCCCTAAGCTAGATTTGGTTTAGTGTCCCCCCTCTTGTCGACAGAGAAAAAAATGTAAGTTATAAAGTACATTTCATGCAATTCTACACATTTTGCCATGGGGCGTAGAGGAAAATGTTGCAGTTTTAAAGCACGTGTGTGTAGTAATCATTGCCGAATACACACACACACACACACACACACACACACACACACACATAAATATATATATATACACACAATGTAAACTTTCTTCTGTGTTTTATCTACTTCAGTTTCTTAGACTGCGTGGCAAAGCATAGTACAAGTTTGAAAATACAACGCATGTGACACACTAGTCCGGCAGATGTCCCTCATACGAGTTGCAGCGGTGCGGATTGTACAGTGTCCCATTGAAATGAATGGACTTCCGCCGAAACACATACAGTTTGATGCAAGCTGTGTGCACACGGCATAACCCTAAACTTAACAGTACATTTGGAGAAAAGTGTGCTGTGCAGGAGTGATACATAAAATGCCACCTGGCTACAGTTGTGACCTATATTCTCAATATTCATTTATATTTAAACGCTGATCATAATCAAAGAAGGTCAGCAGATGAATTGATCAGTTAAATGTTTTGTCTTAGTTACAACGTTCTTATTAAACTGTGTGCTTCCATTTTCTAGGTTATCATTTGCTCTTTGATAAACACAACACAAAGAGAACAACCTTTTCCAAACATCTGTCAGATCATCAACAAAATGTGGCCAGTCTGCACGTTGTACATTAGAAGACTTAAAGGACATGGATGAGAGACAGACGGTCCATGTTTCAAGGTTTTAGAAAGCTGGTTGGCGTGGTGTCTGGACCCATCGCACCTAGCCCACTGTGACACAATCTACCGATTCAATCTACAATATGCTGATTCTAACATAATAAAGAAAATTGGCTAAATCCCTGGGGGTTAAGATTCTAATAGAAAATAACTCTGCCCTATCCCTGGGGGTTAAGATTCTAATAGAAAATAACTCTGCCCTTGAAACACCCCGGGCTGTCTTTTGATTAGATGATGCTATCTTTGTTTAGACTTCAACATCTAGGGCAGTGCCATATGTGCTCATATATTTAATTAAAATACCATTGCCCGGTGCAAGACCCAACAAAGGCTATTTATCTTTTGTCAGCGCTCCCTTTTTTCTTTAATTCAAAGATTATCAGTGTTGATTGGCACTTTAAACGGAGTGAGGTGGAACCAAAACCAGTGCCGTAATGTGAAGAATATATCCGCTTGTCAAAGCTCAGGTGTTCCGGGACATATTATTTTTCTATTACCTTGACTTAAGGCCGACACTGGCAGAATACCGTCAGGCTAAACATCACTCGCCATATCACTCTACTCTTCTTCTCATCGCACTGGACCAGACAAAATAACATACATGGGTAACACTTTACAATAAGGTACCCTTTAACACTACAATAACGTACCCTTTAACACTTTACAATAAAGTGTTGATCATCAATATACACTATTTTGTGACCATCACAACCTACGGTATATCTTATCTACTCGTCTAAAATGAACACAATCCCCACCAGTATAGCTTTGATGTTAAATACAATCAGAGATCTATCTGTATAATGACGAGACGCTAACACTGGGCGGGAAGGCAGGCGACAAGCTTAGCTCCAAAATAAGCCCATAGAAACACATTGGACTTATTTTGGCCTCTTCCTCTGATACAATATATGCCTAATATAACGATGTTCACGCCCGCACGGCAATTCGGTGACGTCGACACATTTGATTAAATAAAACCCTATGTGTTTACGCTAGAGATTATAGTTTTGCTCATGGGCTGTGCCGCAATCCACTGAATCCGCCAGTGTTGGCTATTCGCCTATGTGGTAGACAGGCGCTTCCCAAAGTCTGTATAAGACGAGAGGATGCAAGGAAAGTTACTTATCACGAAAACGTCTGTCAAGTCCAAACAGTTAGAGCTAGAAACTATTGGTCCCCACTATCCCACCACTGAAAGCCGAGACTCCCATGAACACGGACGTCAGCTGTTTTGCTCTATAACCCCCACAAGCTTCACAAGACTTGTCTGAAAGTAACCCGGTACTGGGCCGTAAACATTAAGTGAATCAGCATTTTCACACCTCATCGTTCCTAGACCCGGGCTAGCCTAGCCTTTAGTAGTCCCCAACTTGACGACGGAGAGTAACATTTTAGTTTTTCAAAGGTATTCGACCATGATTACTACAAGTTTAGATAGCTGGCTAGACTAACTACCAATAAAAAAGTATACATGGCTAATTGTTAGCTAATTGAGTGACTGACATAACAAGATAAAGACTGCTGATGCTCAACCACATAAAAAAATTGCACCTAGTGTATTCTACTATTCTTACTCTCAATTCTTAAATAAAGATCGACTGAGTTTGATTTGTCTGCTGGGGGGGAAGAAGCCCCAGCTCCGCTAAAACCATTGACAACTGTGTGCCGTTTTCAAGGGATTGTTAAATAAATGTTAACTATTTGGTTGTAATATCATCACATCTTGAAGAGCATAGTCAGAACTACACATTTCAGATTATTCCATGCAAAACAATTGCACACATTTAGCTCTATCAGTTATACAGCAAGTAACCGCATGCTTTTCATGATCAGTAAACATCAATTGATGATGTAATTTCAGATATGTGAGGGTAGTGTCGTGACGTGACTAACTTTAATCTGAAGACTTATCTCTAATTGTCTAACTATGTTTCACTGTTACCCGATTAATTGAATCATGTAACAATTAACATGTTAGGATCTGAGGCACCACAAGGGCGGTTCTTTAAAGAGTTACCATCTCCCTTCTGCGGGTGAGAGGGGGTCTGGTTTAAGTTATTGCTAACCTGATCTGACCTATTTGGATCCTCACAGGACAGTCATGACAGTAGCCTCACGATATCTCTCAATAATGGCCACCATTAATTGGATATTTGAGTGATATAAAATACAAGTTAACAATACCTGACAAGTATGAGTGATTTAGGTTAATTTCCCATCCTTTGTGAGCTCTGCCTGTCAAGCAGCAGAAGGGCGCATCTGCCGATGTACTGTTAGCTGATAATGTTTACATGCAAGCTACCGGTAGAAACTTTGTACAGTTGGCTAAACATAGTGGTAAGTAGAGCTAATGTACTTTTTTTCTACAACCAACCTAGCCTACCTAGCAAAGTTGGCTAACATGATCCTCTTTTCAACATTTTTAAGTGTTTCATCACAATTGCTGCTGACAGACGGATGATAGTTTACATGAATTGATGAACCTTGTCAAATTGGCCAGCTAGCTAATAACAGATCACAGGAATATGGCTAGTTAACAAGCTAACTGGAAGCTTTCATGGGATAAACTAGATGGCTATATTTGCTTGCCATCTTTTGTGGTGACTAACAATTTCACCAGAATGAGGACATGTCGATGTCCAAAAACCTAATCAAAGAGTTTCTAAACACAGAGGCGCAACATAGCGAGATTTCCGGGAATACTTGCGAAACAGACTAAACAGACCAGGCCGGGATTTGAGAAGTCAATGAGAAAAGTTTTTTTTATTTGTTTTATTTCACCTTTATTTGACTTGTTTCTGCGCATGAGCTTAGCTAGCCAATGTCGCCATGACATCGCCTACATGCATGATGAGGGGTTTCTATTGGAGAAGCAGTTTATGCCTATCTTCATACTATACTGTCTTTGGCCTAATCTCTGATGAAGCAACCTAAATAACACAATGTTTGCTTAACTAGCAAGCTAGCTACATGCTAAATGGATAGGCTACCCTCACATATCTGAAAGTCAAAATCAAATCAAATCAAATATTATTGGTCGCATACACGTGGTTAGCAGATGTTATTGCGGGTATAGCAAAATGCTTGTGCTTCTAGCTCCGACAGTGCAGTAATATCTAACAAGTAATATCTAACAGTTTCACAACATATACCCAAATACACATAAAACTAAGTAGGGAATGGATTGAGAATATATACATCAATGTCAGGGCGGCATTGGACTAAGATAATGGCATAGAGGTTGGTGATGCAGTATATAAACAAGATTAAGTGACTACGATACTGAAGAATGGTATAGTGTACAGTTTAAACATATGAGATGAGTAGTGCAAGATACGGAAGTGACTAGTGTTTAATTTCCTTAAAGTGGCCGGTGATTTCTAAACTATGTCTATAGGCAGCAGTCGGTGGCGTAGTATAGAGTACAATACAGTGTTGCGCCTTCTTCACCATACTGTCAGTGTGGGTGTACTATTTTAGTTTGTCGGTGATGTGTACGCAGAGGAACTTGAAGCTTTCCACCTTCTCCACTGCGGTCACATCGATGTGGATCGAGGGGAGCATCCTCTGCTGTTTCCTGAAGTCCACAATCATCTCCTTAGTTTTGTTGATGTTGAGTGAGGTTATTTTCCTGGCACCAAACTCCCAGAGCCCTCACTCCTCCCTGTATACTGTCTCATCGTTGTTGGTAATCAAGCCTACTACTGTTGTGTCGTCTGCAAACTTGATGATTGAGTTGGAGGCGTGCTTGGCCACGCAGTCATGGGTGAACACGGAGTACAGGAGGGGGCTGAGCACACCCCCTTGTGGGGCCCCAGTGTTGAGGATCAGCGGGGAGGAGGTGTTGTTTCCTACCTTCACCACCTGGTGGCAACCCGTCAGGAAGTCCAGGATCCAGTTGCACAGGGCGGTGTTCAGACCCAGGTCCTCGATCTTGGTGATGAGCTTGGAGGGAACTATGATGTTGAATGCTGAGCTATAGTCAATGAACAGCATTCTTAGCCTCTTATCCAGATGGGACAGGGCAGTGTGTAATGTGGTGGAGATTGCACCATCTGTGGATCTATTGGTACAGTAAACAAATTGAAGGGGGTCTAGGGTGGCAGGTAAGGTGGAGGTAATATGATCATTGACTAGTCTCTCAAAGCACTTCATGATGACAGAGGTGCTATTGGGCGATAGTCATTTAGTTCAGTTACCTTTGCTTTCTTAGGTACAGGGACAATGGTGGCCATCTTGAAGCATGTGGGGACAAGACGTCGGTGTCCGCGATGTGACTGGTGTTCCTTTTATAATCTGTGATTGTCTGTAGACCCTGCCACATGCATCTCGTGTCTGAGCCATTGAACTGTGAGTACCTCAGTTCAATGGTTCTAACTATGCCCTTCAAGAGGTGTTCTAACTATGCCCTTCAAGAGGTGACAATATTATTATCACAGCACTGGCAAACCATGGTTGACCAACTCCCTGACCAACATAAGAATGGTAATGTCTAATTCTATGGTAAAATTTGCCAATAATTAAGAGGACGAATATGGGTCTGATTCTGTATACAGGAGGACATGTTTGTCATTGCACAAGTGGGATCTTGTCATATGCAGGTAATATTGTGCTGTGAACTAACAGTATGTTCTGCAAATCCCTGAACAGTCATTACCGGGTTGCTGGCTAGATGGACTGCTGGTCTGTATCTATTGTGGGCTGTACACAGTAAGGATTATTTTTCAAATGAACTGGCTGTGGCTTAATGCGAATGTCAGACGACCCGTTTGCTTGTGGCATCTGGAGCAACCCAACTCCAAAGTGACTTAGTGCCTCGATACGGGCATATATTTAAGGGTCCGTTATGATAAGGCATATTTGACATCCTAAGGCATATTTATGAGTGAGATATGTTTTGGGGTGGCTTGGAGTATAGTTTAAGCTACAGGATGATGCATGAGACACAGAGGGACTTGCCGATATGTATGGAAGAGTTTCTGAATGTTTGATATGAACATGCAGAGCTATATAGTAGGTGTTTGATAGACTTTCAAAATTCAAAACAGTTTATTGTAACATAGCTGACTACAGTAGGGGAGAGTGGGGTAAGTTGAGAAATATTATACTTTCAGCATCACTCTGTCAAGGGAAATATAGTACTATTTCTAACAAAGATATCTACATATATCTAATTATCTAAATAACCAGAATTAATGTAAACACTACAGTTTCGAAAATAGCTTGTTCCAAAAAAGAGTGGTCCCTTTGAACAACTTACCCCGGGTATGGGGTAAATTAAGCCACGGGACAGGGTAAGTTAAGCTGCCTACAAATTCCTTAACTGAATGAAATATTACCATCTTTATTAACAAAACACAATAGCTTTTTTGTCTTTTAGTCATATTTTAACACAGGCTTCACAGCTAACAAACACCTTATACTTTTTAAAACACTTTTTACATAGGCCAGACCCTGTTGTTCGTTCATATCCCAGCGATAATGTCTTGCATTACGCCTGTGAAGAAAACACTTACATTTGCGCAACTTGCCATCGGCTCAACTTACCCCAAGGCAAACATTTTGACTATACGATCCCACACAGCTACAAGAATGCACTTTCACACTAGGTTTAAGACATCATATTGAAGCTTATAGAGACCCCAACTGATGTCTAGGCCAATAGATGTATAGATCATTTAACATTATGTACTTTGGTTTAGATACAAGCATCATGAAACCTCTAACATACATTTTTTTGACTTGGTGAAAATCTGTTTTTTTTTTACCTAACTTGCTTACCACTTTCTCCATGTGTTTTTTTCTTTCCCAGACTGTGAAAGGAATCTTCCCATTTTGTGTATTCTTCCTAGAAACAAGGGTGGCGCAACTTACCCCTTTGGCTCAATTTACCCCTTTGGCTCAACTTACCCCTTTTGGCTCAACTTACCCCTATCTCCCCTACAGTGACAGTACCTAGTGGCAGCTGAATTGAACACATAGGATAGCTCTTGCTCTCCATAAAAGGTCCAAAGAGCTTTGTAGCAGTAGACTTTCCCTTTCTATCTATACTAACCACTGGTAAGGCACAGGTGTGAACTTTAAATATGTTTTTAGGTTCACACTTTTTTCCTCAATCACCCTCACAACGTTGTTTATCAGCAGCTCTCCTCAAAATCGGCAACTTTTGAAAGCTCTCCAAGATAAACCACAGCTTTGGCCATTGCCTTTTACACAATGGACCCCAGGGTAGCAAACAATCCCCTCTATCTTAAATCAATGTTATCTCAACAGAAAAGGGTAGGGAGGCAGTTTCTTTTATTTGCAAGGACTGTCAGGTCATCCCAGTACACAAAGCCTTGAGATGACATTGATTCACCTTTCATTTGGAATTCTGCGGGGCATTCACCCATTGATTTTACAGGGAGAGCCAGATATGAAATGAGCCATTTTATAGAAGTCCTATCTGACCTACTCTTTCACTAGTATTCATACATTCAATACAAATGTTCCTGGACATATACACGTACAAGCACGTACACACACGCACAAACACGTACAAGCACGTACACACACGCAAAAGGCGGTTTTCCAATTCAAAACATTGTCTCATCATTCACTATAAATAGCTTTACAGCCATATTAACAACGACCCACTGGCCACAGATGTCATTTTAACATCTAGTTTTGATTTACATTTGGTTGAGTTAGTTCTCAACTAACGTGAATTCAACACGAAATCAACAAAGATTCACCATGTGTCAATGGATTTAGGTTAAAAGTTGGTTAAAAAGAAGAAGAAGCAATGCCCTTACATTGATGACTTTTTGCAAATCCAATCGGTTTTCCACATTGATTCAATGTCATCACATTATATTTTTGGGTTGAAATGAGGTGGAAGCAACATTGATTCAACCAGTTTTTGCCCAGTGGGAAGACCCACCAGAAAGATTAAATGGTATATTGAAAAACACATCTTCCTTTCAAGCCGCAAATTGCAATTGCATTTGCATTGTACAATAACAAAAAGTGGTCCCGAAAAAATGTGTCTCAATTACTGACAGAGCTGTCAGACCTTCTGTTGTTCATTTTGTCCCAGAATGCTTTGTGAACGTTTACAACCAAACATGCAATATGACATTACAAAAAGAGAAAGTCAAATCTTTGATTTTGAGATGTAAGGATTTAAAGTTCTTGTTCTTAATTTTAAAGTTGAGAGTTTATTTTCTCATAGCCGTCAGGATGGATGGCATGGACAGGGAGTGGAGGTGGAGAGGAAGGGGGTCGGAGAGGATAGACAATGTCCTTCCCTGTCAGAACCAAGGACAACTCCCGTTGCACGGTATGAATGGGGGATGGGATGTGTTGTCAGAAAATATTTTCTTGGGGGATTTGAAAGTTTGAAATGAATAATTGTGTATGTATGCTCTGTGTACCCGTCTGGGGGAAAGAGGCTTCATTTGATACACAGGGACAGTTGTGATGCACTGCCTTTTCCTAAGATTGAAATGACTTTTTCTGATAATTAAGTTGAATATGTCAGTTGTTGGTGCATGACTGGTATACTTTTGTTTGCATAGATCATTATGTTAGGGGAATCTGTACACGTTTCAATGTACAGTGTGTGCTAAAAAGACAGATGTATCAAAATATAAATAAATTGATTATTTCTTTAAAACGTCATGTGACATGTTCCATAGATAGCATAGTAGGCGCACAACATCGATTACAATGAGTAAAGACGAAGAGAAAACACATACCAGTTTGGTTTGTCAACCCTGCAGTCTAAATTTAAGCCTACTAACATAATCAATACCTTTACGCAGTTGTTTATAGCCTAGGAAACCATTCAAAACAACTTTTGAATGTATGATTTATGGATCATGTATTATCGTTATTGTATTCATAAAACTGCATAATACGTGAAGTAAAGAGAAACAGAACTATTCATCTGATCGCCCGATGGATAAAAGGGAAGTTGTTTTGCCTTTTCCCATGAGGCCCATGGGAAAAAGCATAGTCTAAACATACAGTTGAAGTCGGACGTTTACATACACTTAGGTTGAAGTCATTAAAACTCATTTTTCAACCGCTCCATAGATTTCATGTTAACAAACTATAGTTTTGGCAAGTATGTTAGGACAACTACATTTTTTAAAATATATTTGGACAGATGGATATGCAATCTTAACTTCAACACTATTGACAGATAAAGTTTACCCAATTTAACAAATCACACACAAAAAAAAATGTTGAAAATGTTATGCAATTAAAATAAACAAAAATGCCTTTTCCTTATGCGGAAAATGTTACCAAAACAAGTGCAAATGACTAGAAAACATTAGAGAGAAACTTCCTCCAGCCTTCCATAAAGATAAGAAAATAGGTCTGGTTTGGCCTTAATCATATGGGTGTGTATTAACACATCATTCAAAGATCAAAAGACCTACCTGAGGCCCTCAGAAGAAAGATTATTGATGCCCATGAGTCTGGGAGGGGTTACAAATCCATTTCCAAGCAATTCGAAGTACATCATTCCACTGTCCAACAAAAATTCCAGACCACCTGTCCTATGACCTAGGACAGGTCGTCCCACCATAGTCAGCCCAAGAGCTGACTGAAAAACGCTCATAGAAGTCTCTAAGAACCCCAGGTTAACATCAAGGGATCTACAGACCTCTCTTGCCACAATCTATGTCGAATTGCATGGGTACACTGTCAGAAAGAGACTGCACAAACTAGGCATCCATGGGAGGTCAGGAAGGAAGAAGCCTCTGCTATCAAAAAATAATATCTAGACACAACTGACTTCACCCAGGTGTTGTCTGGCAAAAGTCAGTTGTGTCTTGATATTATTTTTTGAGAACAGAGGCTTCTTCTTCAGTGAAGTTTGTGCAGTAATTTGCACTTGTTTCGTACACCTAATTCTAATTTTAGCCATTTTATGTGATAGTAAAGTTAGGGGTGTACTAACTTTTTCCTCATAAGGAAACTTTTTTGTTTATTGTAAATGCATGACATTTTCAACGTTTTTTATTTTTTTGTGTGATTTGTTAAATTAGGTCAACTTTATCTGTCAATAGTGTTGAAGTGAAGATTACATATCCATCTGTCCATATATATATATATATAAAAAAAAGAGAACTTTCCAGGGGGTGTATTTACTTTTTCACATGACCGTACTTTGTGCATGACAAGTAATTCTTCCAACAATTGTTTACAGACAGATAATTTTACTTATAATTCACTATATCACAATTCCAGTGGGTCAGAAGTTTACATACGCTAAGTTGACTGTGCATTTAAACAGCTTGGAAAATTCCAGAAAATGATGTAATGGCTTTAGAAGCTTCTGATAGGCTAATTGACATCATTTGAGTCAATTGGAGGTGTACCTGTGGATGTATTTCAAGGCCTACCTTCAAACTCAGTGCCTCTTCGCTTGACATCATGGTAAAATCAAAAGAAATCAGCAAAGACCTCAGAAAAAAAATTGTAGACCTCCGCAAGTCTGGATCATCCTTGGGAGCAATTTCCAAACACCTGAAGGTACCACATTCATCTGTACAAACAATAGTATGCAAGTATAAACGCCATGGGAAAAGTGCAAATCAATCCCAGAACAACAGCAAAGGACCTCGTGAAGATGCTGGATAAAACAGGTACAAAAGTATCTATATCCACAGTAAAACAAGTCCTATATCGACATAACCTGAATGGCCGCTCAGCAAGGAAGAAGCCACTGCACCAAAACCGCCATAAAAAAGCCATACTACGGTTTGCAACTGCACATGGGGACAAAGATTGTCCTTTTTGGAGAAATGTCCTCTGGCCTGATTAAACAAAAATAGAACTGTTTGGCCATAATGACCATTGTTATATTTGGAGGAAAAAAGGTGAAGCTTGCAAGCCGAAGAACACCACCCCAACCGTGAATCACGGGGATGGCAGCATCATGTTGTGGGGATGCTTTGCTGCAGGAGGGACTGGTGCACTTAGCAAAATAGATGGCATCATGAGCAAGGAAAATTATGTGGATATATTGAAGAAACATTTCAAGACATCAGTCAGGAAGTTAAAGCTTGGTCGCAAATGGGTCTTCCAAATGGACAATGACCCCAAGCATACTTCCAAAGTTGTGGCAAAATGGCTTAAGGACAACAAAGTCAAGGTATTGGAGTGGCCATCACCATGCCCTGACCTCAATCCTATAGAACATTTTTGGGCAGAACTGATAAAGCGTGTGTGAGCAAGGAGGCCTACAAACCTGACTCAGTTACACCAGTTCTGTCAGGAGGAATGGGCCAAAATTCACCCAAATTATTGTGGGAAGCTTGTGGAAGGCTACCCGAAACGTTTGACCAAAGTTAAACAATTTATAGGCAATGATACCAAATACTAATTGAGTGTATGTAAACTTCTGACCCACTGGGAATGTGATGAAAGAAATAAAAGCTGAAATAGGTAATTCTCTCTGACATTTCACAATCTTAAAATAAAGTATTGATCCTAACTGACCTAAGACAGGGGATTTTTACTATGATTAAATGTCAGGAATTGTGAAAAACTGAGTTTAAATGTATTTGGCTAAGGTGTATGTAAACTTCCGACTTCAACTGTATATAAAGCCTTACCCTCACAGAACTAACACGCATCTACAGATGAATACTAATTTGAAATTTTCTCACATTTCCAGTGAATGTGATTGATCTGCCGGCCAGAAAAAGTAAGTGAAACCATACTTCACACGAGCAAACTAGCACATATCATGTACCACACACACCAGGCTCAGCGGTTGAGTAGTTGTGTTAATTCCAGACCTGTGTTTACTCCTGACAGGCCATTTTGTGTCGCGTCAGCATGTACACGGAAACACCACAGAGGCGAGGGCCCGTGGAGCTGCTTATGAGCTAGCGTAATGACTCATTAATAAAGAGGAAGGAGGTCAGAGTCACTTTTTCAGCACATTTTATTAACTCGCCCGCTTTGCAAACGCCAGTCAAACTGACACGCGGCGAGGGCCATAGCTCTTCACTGCTACCGGCGAGAGATCAAAGAGGAGATCCAGCCTCATGCATATCCATGGGGGAGGAAGGAAGCATCGGGCCCGGCCACCCTTTAGACGAGCCTCACATCCCCTTGTAATTTTTCACTAGGACTCGGCCATCAATCACAACTGCGACTACATGAATATGGGATTGGAGAAGGACATTTTAATTTTCCTACTGCTTTGTATGCATAATATGCAAACCCATTAAGGAAAGGTGCTGAATTTCAGGAACTGTACATTTGATTGGGGGAAATGTTAATGCTATCATATGAATTATGTCAAATGAAACAATACACAACATGGACAATATTTTATGTACAGTGCAACACTGGCATAACAATAATTGTCAAATCAAACGGCACTTCACTATAAGCATCTTGACATAGCTACAAGTTGAACAACATGATATGACGCTTCACCCACATTTTGACATGTTGGTTTCCTTACCGTATAAGACGTATGGACAAGGTAAGACTGAAATCTATGCTCTGGCCACTAACTGCAGCAGTCTCCATACCCACTCAGTTGAGAAAGTCAATAATCTGATAAAACACGGTCATGACAGATCTGTAAGTAAAAATAAAGGCAGATATTTTAACCAATCAGCACCCAGGATTAGACCCACCCATTGTATAAAGGCCAATGTTCATATGACATTATTTACCCACCTTTCTTCATAGTGTATGTCAGGGTAAATTGATGTGCAGTCACTCAATTGTTATCCCACATATACAGAGTACATACCAGCAGTGATACATTGTAATTTATTGTGTTCATTAAATAGCTGAATCTATTGAGATATTTTCTAAACAGAGCTCATACAACACTATATTTACAAGGAAGGCCTTGCTTGGCCTTTTGGAGTAATAGCAATGTAAATCCCACAAAAAACACAACATCTTTGCGATAATTACGTGGTAAATCTTAATCAGTAATTTATTTGTTGGCAAACAAGTTCCACTGTTACAACAAATATTAGTTATGAGGTCATTCAATTTGGAAGCCAATACAAAAATGAATAAATAAAAATCCATAATCATACCCATAATAAAAACTACTCTGTGCTGCTAAATTCTTTACCTCCATTTATCACTTTATTTTGTCGTTTGAACAAATAAATAAATATATTTTCCCGCAACACATTTCCAGTAGTTTTTCTTCACTCGAAAAGTTCTGTTTTGTAGTGCCTAGTTGCTTATTGACATTCAATTTGTTCTCTTTCTCTCTGAGATGCACCTGTCTCTTAACTGACGAGGAAAGAAATAGCTTTCTCTCTGCAGGCCAACTCTTGGCTAACTTTTCGGACACTTGTGATTTCGTCCCCTTCTATGGTTGGTAAACCAGAATTCTCTTTCTATCTACACAGTGAAGGAATAATCAAACTGGAAAACAAAAATGGTTTGGAAAGCATTGGTGGTTACATCGCTAGAGAAGAAAATTATGTACGCTAATAAGTGTTTTGTGATTTTTTTGGGGGGTGATATTAATTTTGTTGCTTTGTTTGTTGTTTCTTGGAAAAAATGTAAAGGCAAAATAATGCTCAGCACAACAGAAAGGAACCATACCAGCACAACAGAAAGGAAATGCTCCGAACCAACTACATTTACAGAGACAAAGGTTTGGGTGGAACAAAAATCATTCTATTATGTGCAATGCTAGTATCTGTACATTTACATAGAAATATCTCATAATTCTCTTATTAGTTTTTTAAATCTTTTTCAACAATTATTATTGTTACAGCAAAAGAAAAAAGAAAAGGAAAAAAAATATGCTAAAAAAAGCACGTGATTTAAAGTCCTTCATTGTTCAAAATCAGTTTAGTCGAACTTGCAGGGACACTTCAGCACAAAATGTGCTGCAATATCACCATAGAGGAAGAACCCCCCTTAAAAAGCCAGAATGGATACAGGAGTATAATAAAATAGTCTTATTCTTGATTTGTTCTGATTTTAACTCTACACATCAACTAGTAGCAGAACGTTTTTTGGGTCCGTTTGTAGTTCCTTTGGACTGTCAAAATGCATTTCAGAGCCCGAGATCCCGCTGTCCCGAGTGTTCATCTCCCCTCCCACTAAGAGAAAACACATCAATCCATACAAGGTTCGGCATCTCGTAAAAAAAGTGAAATGCACATCAATAGATTTCTCCAATATCTAACCGAGTTGAGTCGTATTATCCACAAAACATAACAGTTTCAATATTCTGTTTGTGGTCAGTATTGAGACTGGCATCAGTTTCGCTTTTCAACTTCAGGACACAGAGTAAACAAAAAAACTGGGAACGCGTAGTGTGAAGGGGAGGCAGAAGAAAGGGAGAACCACGGCAATAAGGGATTGGGGAGAATGGGTCAGGGGGGTTGGGTCTGTAGGCCTATAGGCTGGTGACCAGGTGTGAGGGCTCCTCTGGGGCCTCTTCAGGGGACAGATCCTCCTTGTTGGGGGAAACGATGAACCCGTCGCTGCTGCCCCTCCCCAGCTGGTAGTAGGAGTGCAGCTGGTTACGTGAGCCCAGGTTGGGCATGCTCTTGTAGTAGACATCGTCCTGGCTTGCCTCTGGGCTCTTGCCCCCTGCCGGGTGGCCCTCTCCGGCATCTTTATCAGCGAGGGGGGCAGTGGTGGTGCCGGTGGCTGTGGTATCCGGTAGACCTGCCAGCACAGGCATGCTGGTGTAAATGGAGTCCCTGTGGTGGTGCAGGTGGTGGGGGTGGGGGCTGGGCGAAGTGGGCTCCACGTCTTGGGTGTTCTCGTTGGTGAGCAGGGGGAAGAAGCTCTCACTGTTTTCCTGCGGGATCCGCCGGCGGGACGAGGATGAGGTGGTGGTGGCCGAGGAGAAGGCTGGGTGGTGGTGGTGGGGGAGCGGAGGCTGATGCAGCGGGCCCTGGTTGTGGAGGTGGTTGTGGTGGAGGTTGTCCACGGGCGGCAGCAAAGGGGGTCTCTGGGGCAGAAGGGGGGCGTTGGACTCTTCCCGAATCAACTCCAGGCCCAGACCCTCATCGTGGAGGTGCGGGGGGAAGGAAGATTGATCGTCCAAGCCCAGCACCACATTCATCCCCATGCCCCCCATCCCTACACCCATCCCCATGCCCCCCATTCCTACACCCATCCCCAGACCCCCCAGACCAACATCCTTGCCTCCGTTGCTCACATTGTTCACCAGCTTGTTCATCAGGTTGCGGTTTTGCTCGTGATTGTTCAGGTAGGAGGGGATGTAATTGGAGGTCAGCTCTTTAAGGATCTTCTTCTCCAGCGTGGTCTCCTTGTGGTTGTAGCCCCGGTCGATGATCTGGACACAGTCGCTCATGTACTCAGCGCTGGCGATGCTGTAGCTGTTGCCGTGGTTACCATTCAGTGGTAGAGTATCCATGACACTTGTATCCCGGGCATTGTTCAGGATTCCCTCTGGGGGACAAAGAGGAATAGAGGATAGAAGCTCATATGAGAGGGGCGGAAGTAGCGGTCGCTCATTAGAATGGCTAAATGTCAGCCACTTGGACGTGTTCATGCACACATTAGGCTATCTCCTTTCTTTTAACGTGCCGTGCAACCTTCTGGCTGGCTCACAGATTGTGATATTGTGATATCTAGTTCAACATTTTTCACTTGAATTTTGTGTTGTGTATATATGGAATGTTCACAAACTGCAATATTGTCTAAATGCTTTAACATAGTCAGTCAATACTAGATACACGTACCTTTACTCACGCAACACACATTGAGTAAAATGATATACTCAAATTGTACTTGTAATGCAATCTACATTTCTAGCATGATCCTCTCTGTTTGGCTTGTGTTGTGATGTAGTTGGGAATTACTTTGTCCCAACATGAGAACATTTATATATGTGTGACAATCGACAACATGTAAAGCTTTAGGACATACACTCAACAACAACAAACCACAGCCATGCATTTCGTGTTAAGAGTGAGATACCTACAGCTCTGTCTATACATTTTGACCCCAGTCATATTATCCCCTATTTAAAAAAGGTACACTCAGCAAAATGACATATTCATACACTGGGGTGGGGAAAATAGGGAAGAGCCAATAGTCGCAGTATTGGCAGATTTTAATTGTGTTTTTTTTTTTTTATGTCTGTTAGCATGATGATATGATGTCATACTGCTGAGTCTACCTTTAAGAAACTTAATCTTTAAATGGAGTTGGCTATTAGACTAAAATAGAAAGTAAGTTCATGGTAAACTTACTGACTCTGCAATGATAAATATAGGCCATAGAGGATATGGTGATGAGGGGTCAACTTTACAGTTATACATTAGGAAATGACTTTCTGTTCTCTCATGCAGAGAAAGTGTGGATTTTTAATAGTAAAATGTCCACAATGTCTTATAGAGATAGATAAATGCAAATTTGGGAAATGTCAACATTCAGCCTCGCATAAGGTCATCAGGCTAGTTAAAATGGGGTTGAAAGGTCATCAGGTTAGTTAAAATGGGGTTGAAAGAGGAACGTCTAAAGTTAAGCCTCACATAAGGTCATCAGGCTAGTTAAAATTGGGTTGAAAGAGGAACGTCTAAAGTTAAGCCTCACATAAGGTCATCAGGCTAGTTAAAATGGGGTTGAAAGAGGAACGTCTAAAGTTAAGCCTCACATAAGGTCATCAGGCTAGTTAAAATGGGGTTGAAAGGCCATCAGGTTAGTTAAAATGGGGTTGAAAGGCCATCAGGTTAGTTAAAATGGGGTTGAAAGAGGAACGTCTAAAGTTAAGCCTCACATAAGGTCATCAGGCTATTTAAAATGGGGTTGAAAGGCCATCAGGTTAGTTAAAATGGGGTTGAAAAAGGAACGTCTAAAGTTAAGCCTTTCCCCTCCTCTTGTTGCAGAAACTGTATGTAGGTTTGACCTTTGTTGTCTCCAAATTGCAGTTAAACTTGTATTAATGTAAAACAGTAACATATACTGGTGGTGACGAAGTTCCAAGATTGGCATTGGATTTTGATTGGCCAACATTTGAGATTAATCCGATCTCTTAGGACCAGGAGCATGCTGGCTACTTTGGCCAATTTAATCTTACATTATGGATATCAATGATTTCAGCTATACGTGATAATGATATCATATCAGAGGAGGCTGGTGGGAGGGGATATAGGAGGAAATTCTCATTGTAATGGCTGGAATGGAATAAATGGAACTGTATTAAACACATCAAATGTATGGAAACCACATTTGACTCTGTTCCATTAATTCCATTCCAGCCATTACAATGAGCCTGTCCTCCTAGGGCTCCTCCCACCAGCCTCCTCTGGATCTTATTATATCAAATGGATGCTCCTTGGGGCTGATCGATTTGCAGAATATATTAAGTTCTTTCAAGGCATCTTCTATGTGAATATATTTGATTCTCTAGAAGTAGTTTATTGAACAATAGCATTCATACTTTTCTAACATGTCTATTAGTCAGAGGAAGACCTGTGCTTTACGAAATTGAATTTCTAATTCCAAATAAGATGACTGTTTTCTCATTCCCTCTGTCAGCATAGAGTGAAAAGGAAGTAAAGCTAAGGTCAATTACATTTGGTAAGCAATGTTTAGTTTGACTCCCATACTTGTCTCTCTGTAGGGGTCTTATGGACAGCATGAGGAAAAGGAAAGACAAAGAAAAAAAACAAGTAAGCATAACAGTGACAGGTAGAAAGAGACACAGGGTTGATGATGCGTCCAGATATGACCTCACGTGTGTGATGTCACCATGTGCACTTGATAACACTTTCTTAGAAACTATGATCACAGTATATTCAAGGGGGGAAAATGTGTTTATGACGTACAGCAATCATCTTGTTATTACATGACATGCTAGTAATCTCCATTGCCAACAAACACTTGTGCACATGCCCCCATAACTCCCATAAATTTTTTTGTAAGCGTTTGTTAGCTGATGTTTGTAGTGGCTGTTTAGAGAAAACCAAACCATGCATTTCAATTTCTCCTGGCCCATAGACTACTTTCTGGGTGAGCAACCACCTGACAACAAGTTGTAAAATCCTACACTTCCCCTTTGCAGGTCACATGTTAAAATTGCACCTGTAGCAACCTACATGCATTTCCTGTGGTAACATTTGAGCAATTATTCTATAATCATCCATATTTTAACAGTTATATGCTACTGACATGCCAAAGTCATGATAGACTTGTAGAATGTGTAAGATTTGAAATAGTGGATTGGTTCACATGTATCACTTTATTGACAATGCCATAACGATGTAGTGAGTACTACTTGGACCGGTTCATCATTGATACAGTAAATTGGCTCTGCTGGAGTTACTCCATAAAACTCCTATTTGACAGTTTAGTACCGAAAGATGATAATAGCTATTTCAGCAGTATTGATCTGACTAAAAGTTCAGTCACATTTTCAGATTATTTGCCTGGACAGCTCTGGTAGAATTAACTGCAAAACAATAGTATTGTAGTCCATTGATGTTGTTATTTGCTGATTGTGCAAACATCCTGCTCTACAGATTGAGGCAAATAGGTACCAAGGGAATACTGGACATTTAAATAATTAGGAAGGTTCAGGCGGCTTACATTTAGTGTCAAAACAAATTCAAACATCATGTTGTCTTATTGGCAGAGGCAGAAACGTGATGTGGTTTATCCTACTTAATTAGTAGCGCAGCTTCTGTGTTTTTTTTTTTTAATATTAGAATCATTGATTGGGAGCACTAACAGAACAAAGATGTTTATTTAACAATCTACCAGCAACACTTAGAAGATAACAGCCATGAGACAATAGGCACAACAGTGCACACATCAAGCTTCATGGACAACCACATCAAGCTTCATGGACAACCACAGCAAGCTTCATGGACAACCACAGCAAGCTTCATGGACAACAGTGCAGCGAAACATCAAGTGACTGGTGGTGTATTCAGCTCCCAATTGGCATGCCATTCCCTCTAGTTTAGGTCTGTTGCACCATTTCCCCACACTGAATTATGCATGCCAGGCAAGTGAGGCACATGAATGAGTTTGGAGTGTGACATAATTATTAGTGACAGAATGGCATGCCCCAATGGGAAGCCACCATACACCGCCTCCCGACAAACGCCTCCACCTGGGAAAAAACGCAGGTCTTTTGGGGACAACCGCCGATTTTTTTCAGCAAAAAAGTAATGTCTAGCGACATTCATGATGGAATGAAAAGAAGGCTAGCACACCTTGCGTGTTGTACATGCCCACTGATGGGTTGTTATAGACGGCCGATTCCCCGAGCAATGTGTTATAGGGATTGTTAGTGCCATGGGGACGGAGGAGAGCGTTAGTTATAAGATGGTTAGCCATAGCCCCTGGAGCAGCCAGATAGAAACAGAGGGAGAGAAAGAGGGAAACAGAGGGAGAGAAAAAGAGAGAGAGAACATAGGTATCAGTCAGGCAGATGCAGCCAAGGCAATGACAGCAATACACATTCACATGATCATTAGGGTGAGTTGTTAAAACAGTGATCACTACGTCAGCAGTGAGGTGGGTCAATGATGACTCTGTTTATTCAATGGGCTAAACGTTGTTAGCATTGGTGTGCTCACATCCAAGAGGTGTAAATTGGGGGGGGGATCTTCCCAAATTGACCATCTCAGGGGAACCTTTTGTCATTTTACAAATGCTTTTGAGCTGAATGGTGTTTTCCCCTCCCAATTCCACCCTTGTACAAGGTGCAGATGCTAGCTGACAGTTTGCAACAGTACGTACATAGACGTTGTATGAAGCATAGACATATTCAAAACAAAGACATAACACTTCAGTAACGGACATGAACATACCATGGGCAAATTACCACTCGACAGTATAGAACATGTTACTACCAAAGTCGACCAGATTTTTCTGAAAGCTTTTGGCAGGTAACATTTCTGGGTTACTGTATAATGTTGTGTAAATGCAATTTGTCCAGTAAAATATGACCTTCAATTCTTAGCATATTTTTGGGGGGATTTTTTAAAGCTTTATTTAACTAGGCAAGTCAGTTAAGAACAAAATATTATTTACAATGACGGCCTACACCGACCAAACTCAGACGACGCTGGGCCAATTGTGTGCCGCCCTATGGGACTCCCAATCACGGCCGGATGTGATAGAGCCCGGGATCGAACCAGGGACTGCAGTGACGCCTCTGCAGTGCCTTAGACCGCTGAGCCACTCGGGAGCCCATTTTTCCCGTAGACAATTCCATGGCAGAAATACCCTCAGATAAAACATCCTCATGGCTGGTAAGCGCCATTACAGTGATCTTTGTAGTCCCTTTGTAGTCCCTTTGTAGTCCCTTTGTAGTCCCTTTGCCCTGTACCATATCTTATTACTTTACTAATTGTCACCCTTCGGACTATGTGGCAGTGACTGATGCCTTTGTGTGACTCATCTGTTCCCAGATCAGTTCTAAATAAACCTTCGACTTTGAGCAATGTGACCAACTGTATTTAGGCGAGAAGATAACACAATGTCTATGAAGGAGGATGTAGTTTGAATTTGGGCCGCACAGCAGTTAGCGAGGAAAAAAACGGACCGGGACATTGCTTCATTTTGTGAAACATTTACATATTGTGTGTTACGGTATCCAGTTGCGGACATATCTTGTAATAAGGGAAAGGGGGGGATACTAGTCAGTCGTACAACTGAATGCTTTCAACTGAAATGTATTTAACCCAACCCCTCTGAATCAGAGAGGTGCGGGAGGCTGCCTTAATTGACTTCCATGTCTTCGGCGCCCGGTGAACAGTGGGTTAACTGCCTTGTTCAGGGGCAGAATGACAGATTATTACCTTGTCAGCTCGGGGATTCGATCTAACCACTAGGCTACCTGCGCGAGGTTTACACCCTCTCCTGTTTATATGTTATGTTCACATGGCCGAAACATCAAAGAGTATGTTATCTCTCTTCAGATTCAGAGCACATAATATGATATTATCGAGATCCTAATATGCGCTCTATGACATGCCACATTCAAGTGTGCAGTATGTACCAATGAGTGCGTAATATCTTTGGGGGAAAAAAACGTTCAGCGGGGGCGGAAATGCATGCCAATTAGTTCTGCCGACGAGGGACACTGTTCTCTCACAGTGCTCTGAATCTGTCAGAGTCAGGGAGAGAGAGAGAGGGAAAGAAAGGAAGGAAGGAGATCAACCGGTCCTCTAACGACGAGAACTCTGACCTTATACATACAGCGCCAGGGAATGTCTGTGTGTCTTGATTCTACACGTGAACCAACTCTGAACGGAGAGGTATAGGACTCAAGGAAATGGCAGCAGTTGGAAGATGTATGACTAATTATGATAGCTAATGTTGAAGATTGTGTACAGCACTGTTATGCATACTGTACATAACACACTGGGCTAATGATGACATGTTGGGAATGGGCTAACAGTTACAGCATGTGTCATGTCAAGGGCATAACAGGAATGGTTCAGAGGGAAACTGCTGTAATGTGTGACTACAGGCGATATACTGTAGCTGTGCTTTTGTCTTAGAACATGTATTATCGACTAGAACTTGAACTTAAATCAGTTTCCTGTTAGGGTGTCTACTCCTCTGACCACACAGCGAAACCAGTGTAGTGTTATAAACATGAACAAAATGGCCGACATTATAATTGCCCAAAGGACAATCCTGGAGCTTAGAAAGTCCAATAATTTTATGAATATATCATTGCATGACTATCTTCAACTCCAACAATCACATTGATGTATCGCCGCAGAATCACAATATCACGATAAACTAAAACTCCTCTTTTAGACTTAATTAATTAATTTGCATACACTATGTGCTCATTTCTTGTTGCTGTAGCTTTTGTTTCAGTAATTATGAAGTCTGCCAAAAATACCAGCCTATTTTGAAATTAGAAACAATTAGAAATTCAATAATCGTGAATGCTGGGATAAATTAAACAAGTCGAAGCTATAAAGATGATCGCACGCTTCCCTCTCGAGAGGAGAGAAGTATGGAGTCAGCTGCAGTTACGCAGAGACTGTGAGGCAAGGTACTAAATACAGAGTTGAAGAAGTTCTAGCAGGGAGAGAAGTATGCTCTTCCACACATACTGTAATTCCATAATAATATTGCAGAGAAGAGCAAGGGGAGGTTTGGGATGTTTCTGACGCTTCAGAACATGATGCGTTATCAGACTTAGTGTTTATTCTCATGTTTTATACATCTGAAAATTCCCTCCCCTTTTCCTGGTCTTAGTGATATCTATGGCAGTGTCTTCTAGGCCTGCCCACCCCACCGTGCTCCAATTCTTTCAGTCTCTCCTTCCCCCCTACTAAAAGGCAACTTCTTGGGATGGCGCTCGTCGCTGAGTGGCTAATTATTGAGATCTCAACACTTCCTCTCGCCGTTTAACATCAATCCGTCATCATAACTGAGCATTAGTGTCCGGTTGAAAGGGAGCGGCGAGCAGATTTAGAGAGTGAGGTAGTGGCAGGGACTCAACCCCTCCATCAAGGCACCCCATGTCTGGAGAGGAGTCGTCCCTGAGAAACGTCAGAGGGGTGGGCATCAACATGTAGTGCAGATAGGGTCTAGGAGGAAGATATAATGCCTCTGACACTCAGAGAGTTAGCACTTGGCACATGCATTTATTTATCTATCTAATACGCTATGGTATAACTTCTATGATCGTTTTGGGAGATATTTTTCATCACATAATGAAATTGGCTTTGTTGGTTGACAGCTGTCATGAAGATGGGTTTAGCATTAACAAATAGTCCTGCCTCAATTGAATATTTTGCTCTTGTCAAAACTGCTTTTTGGTTAGCGCATACACTTCATTACTTTACAAAAGTCAAGGTCATTTAGGATGAGTTGCTATTTTAAGGGAGGGATTATTCATTAATAAACAGCAGGACCCCTTCTATATGAGCAGGTGAGTGGGAGACTAACGACTCTCTCATCTTAAAACACTAAACTAAACGATATCCAACTCTTCACAGTATACTGGAAAGAGTTGACTGTGACAAATGCCACAGTCAGAGTGTGAGAACCACCCATAGACTACTATGCTGACTTGAAGGATAGCATATTTCACAGTCAGGACACTGGATGAGCATAGGGCTAGAATCTCCAACTCCGGTCCTAGAGGGCTACTGGGTGTGCATGATTTTGGTCCAGCCCTGCACTAACCCACCTGAATCAAACAATAATGGTCATTACTCGTCAATCATTCGAAACAGATGTCTTTGTGCTGCGGTCGAACAAAAGCACCCATACGCTCTTCAGGACCCAGAACGAAATCCTACCGCTTTTGTCACAAAGGCAATTCTCCCCTTCTTCCTCCACATCACACAACATTGAAAACCCTAAAGGAGAGGCTCGTGGGTTGCAGGGGGTTCAAGCATGTGCAAATTGAGTGATTATTACCTCTGTTCAACGACGCTGAGCTGTTGATGTCACCGGTTATGAAAGACGACTCTGACTGTTTCCTGACTGTGTCGTTCCACATCCGACGGATCCGGCTCTGCAGAGAGGGAACAATACAGCTAACATGTCAGTGGGGTTTTATAATAGTATTTTAATCAGTGCTTAAAGGTGGCCTCCAGATAGGACGTATACAGTATGTCCTGGGTGTGTGCAGCAACATTCACTAGTAATATTAAAACCCTGTGATGATACATTAATTCAGACCTCTTGTTGCTGAAAACACACCCAGTATATTACTGTATTCCTTGTTACTGTGTTTTTCTGTAAGGCTTTGTAAAGGTTTGACTTCCACACCTCACATTAGTGTTATCACAACTGAGTTATTGCCAACTCTCCTTGCGGTCAGTGCTAACTCTCCTTGCGGTCAGTGCTAACTCTCCTTGCAGTCATTCCTAACTCTCCTTGCGGTCAGTGCTAACTTTCCTTGCGGTCAGTGCTAACTCTCCTTGCGGTCAGTGCCAACTCTCACTACGGTTATTGTTAAGTCTCACTGCAGTTATTACTACCGCTCATAACTCTACACTGCTGTAAAAGTCAAGGCCATGTTCAAGTGTACAAGTGCTTGTGGGAGCAGGCCTGCCTTCAAATAGTGTTTATTTTTCATTCAGATACATTAATCGTTTGATCGAGCCTGCCTGCAGTAACAGCATGGGCAGGGTTTGCACTTTTGGGACTATTCCATTGGTTCTATTGCTCTATGCAAGCGCAATCAAGCACAGATTAAGTCTTTGGGCGAAAAAAACTAATTATATTTAAACTAATTATATTTCAACCCAGGGCTGTGTGGGAGTTGGGTTGTTCAGTGTCCGTATTTCAAAGGTCTCTTTCTCTGTCCAAGTCTCACTTCCAACTTTCATTTAGAGAGAGAACCCTTCCTCCCTAACCACCCAGAGCCCACCGGTTTATGATGTACTTTGTTAATTACACGTTCATTTAAAAGCCTCAGAGTTGCTGATAAATTACAGCGTGTTTACGATCGCTTCCGTTCACATGCGGTTCATGTAATTAAAGGGTTCATTATGGATGCTGAAACCAGCTTCCGTCGTGACAGGGGCTGATGGTGTGCTGTTGACTATTTGTATGATTCATAAATGTATTGTTAACAACCTATTCATTAACATTGACCAAGTAAATACAATAAACGTGCTACAATTACCTTTCTGGTCTACATCAGCAGGTAAATGTATATCAGATATGCTCATACTCAACCAAATACATTGAAATTTGAAAGAGGTGAGAGGAGAGGCGTTACCTACCTGTGACCCTGTGGAATAGCGCCCTGGTGGGCGAGAGGCTGAGCTCTTCCCAGAGCCAATGGAACTCTCCACACTCTTGCCACTGCAACAGTGGGTACGCAGACACTTTCCGTACTCTTTACGTACCTGTAAACCACACACACACACACACACACACACACACACACACACACACACACACACACGTATCAAGCTTCTCATTGTAGGAGTGCTGAATTAGGATCAGTTTTGCCTTTAGATCACAAAGAATAAGATTACATGGACAGGGCGGGACCTGATCCTAGATCAGCACTCCTTAGAGTAAAACACACACCTTTTTCTGGAGGACGCAGTGGAAAATGAAGATGAACATGCCCTGCAGGGAGTTGAAGATGGTGAAGAGGTAGGCCATGATGACAGTGCTCTCGTTGACGTACATCAGGCCGAAGGCCCAGGTCAGGCCCAGCAGACAAAGCAGAGCGATGGCCCCAATCACCCACGATCTGGAAGCACAATGAGACAACGTCAAGACAACGGCAACATTCTGGACATTCTCAGAACTGCTAGAGGAGTAACGACTGAACTCGATTACTTGTGAAAAGATACGTGCCTTTGATTTTTGTAGTCTGTCATTTCCTAAAAAAATGTATGTGAATTATGCTCATCACCAACTATCACCAGTGATGATTGTGGACTAGGGCCCACATTCCCTCTGACAGATACCTGTGCATACATACAGCTGGTTAAAAATATGAATTGACAGTAAAATCTGTAACTATGTAAATATGTAATTGTCCCAGGAAGCTACAGGTGGAAATGCACAAATACAGTAATTGATTTGCTGGAGCAAATCAAAAAGGTCTTAGTTTGGTTTCACGACCAAATACAGGAGATACTGAGGTGACTTCTAAGTCAACCAAGCCTCTGAGGTGGTCTGAAGTGGTGAATGTTCTCAGACTTCCCACTTAGCATTCTGTCGGCAGTGTACAACTCTGAAGGAACATCCTGACGTCCCGTTCACTGAAGCACAACACAAAGAATGCCATTTAAAAACAAAAGTTTTGCTAGCTTGGTCTGTGAACATACTGATGAACCAAAAGAAGAAACACAGGTCAAAATAAATGTCCATCAAACAGACAACAGTACAAATGTAGATGAAAGGAAGGAGGGAGGAGAGAAGAAGTGGAAAATCGACAGAGGAGTGAAATTTAATTTAATCATGTGTTCGCCATTTATGAGCGTCTGCTACTTGGGGACACCTATCATTTGTATCTCGCTCTCCTTCTTTCAAGTGTTGCATATATTATTCATCCATTACGTGACAGACCATCAGATAGTGTATTCTTTAAAACTAGAAAATGGGAGAGAGCGACTATTACCACACAAGGATGAGTGGAAAACTCAAATGAAAAGTCAAGTCTCCAATATTAAAATATTACTCTGTGTATAATTAATACATAGACAATAGGCCATACAGTCTGTTTGACCTCGGGGCTAGCAGGTAGGGCATAATCACTTGAAGCCAAATGAATACGAACACATGCAAACATTGTTTTGAATGTGGTGCCCGAGGGTTGTACCAAAAGCCTTGACAGGCTAACGAAGCTCTGAATAAATGTGTTAGTATAAATCAGATATACCTGTGCTTTTAAAATCAATGAATTTATGAGAACATTACTTTTTTCAAAGCTTAAATTGCACAGTGCATGACTACTTCTCCCGTGACAAACTGGGAGATTTGTTACAACTTTCTGAGATTACTTCAACAGAAGTGCACCTATCCTACCTTTCCTGTCTGTATTCCTTGCCTACGACTTGAGGGAGAGCTTCAACTAAGCATTTACTAAAGGCATGTGGCGGTACCAACATGACTCATTACTTTGTTATGAGGAAATTCATGGTTAATGAAGATGGTGTGTCATGAATAGATGACCTGTCCATTTAACTCTTACTTGATCTCAGGTTCGTAATCCTCATAGCTGATAGGAAGAACACAAGTAAATTAAAAACAACATGAAATCAATAATCAAACAAAACTCCAAAGCAAATACTCCAAAGCAAATATTAAAATAATAGGATTTTGAATGACACAATGCTTACACAGTGCCTTCGGAAAGTATTCAAACCCCTTGACTTTTTCCACATTTTGTTACGTTACAGCCTTATTCTAAACTTGATTAAATTGTATTTTTCCTAATCAATCTAAACACAATATCCCATAATGACAAAGCAAAAACTTTTTTTTATTTTTATGTTTGCTATTTTATTACAAATAGAAAACTCAAATATCATATTAACATAAGTATTCAGACCCTTTACTCAGTACTTTATTGAAACACCTTTGGCAGGGATTACAGCGTCAAGTCTTCTTGGGTATGACGCTATAAGCTTGCCACACCTGTATTTGGGGAGTTTCTCCCATTCTTCTCTGCAGATCCTCTCAAGGTTGGATGGGGAGCGTTGCTGCACAGCCATTTTCAGGTCTCTACAGAGGTGTTAGATCGGGTTCAAGTCTGGCCTCTTGCTGGGACACATAAGGACATTCAGAGACTTGTCCCGAAGCCACTCCCACGTTGTCTTGGCTGTGTGCTTAGGGTCGTTGTCCTGTTGGAAGGTGAACCTTCGCCCCAGGCTGAGGTCCTGGAGCAGGTTTTCATCAAGGATCTCTCTGTACTTTGCTCCGTTCATCTTTGCCTTGATCCTGACTAGTCTCCCAGTCCCTGGCACTGAAAAACATCCACCACATGATGCTGCCACCACCATGCTTCACCATAGGGATGGTGCCAGGTTTCCTCCAGACGTGACACTTGGCATTCAGGCCAAAGAGTTCAATCTTGGTTTCATCAGATCAGAGAATCTTGTTTCTCATGGTCTGAGAGTCTTTAGGTGCCTTCTGGCTAACTCCAAGTGGGCTGTCATATGCATTTTACTGAGGAGTGGCTTCAGTCTGGACACTCTACCATAACGGCCTGATTGGTGGAGTGCTGCAGAGATGGTTGTCCTTCTGGAAGGTTCTCCCATCTCCACAGAGGAACTCTGGAGCTCTGTCAGAGTGGCCATCGGGTTCTTGCTCACCTCCCTGACCAAGGCCCTTCTCCCCGGATTGCTCAGTTTAAAAGATGATTAGGGGAAACTGGATGCACCGGAGCTCAAATTTGAGTCTCGTAGCAAAGGGGCTGAATAATTATGTAAATAAGGTATTTCTGTTTCAAAAAATATATACATTTGCAAATATTTCTAAAAACCTGTTTTCACTTTGTCATTAAGGGGTATTGTGTGTAGATTGCAGAGAAGGCTGTAACGTAACAGAATTGTGGAAAAAGTCAAGTGTTCTGAATACTTTCTGAAGGCACTGTAAATATTGATGGGAGAAGAGGACTTCCACAGACACATAAACATAAAGACAAACAGGAAATAGTCAATAAAAACAAGTGGCTCATCAAATAAAATACTATACTGACTACATCCAATACTCTTGAAGCCAGAATCCTCTGACTCTCTCTCAAATTTAGCGAGTGAGTTATACATGCTAAACGTAATCAGTCTCCACTCCTCAATAAAAACAGGAGGGCCTAGCGTTTCGCTTCAATCTGTAAAAAATGGGCCAAGCGCGATGGCAAAAATAAATGATTAATGAAATTATTGGGGACAACCATTAAACATCATTTTCCCAGGTCTATCTTAATGACCTGTTGGAAGAGGCACTTCATCAAGCGGATTGCCCCCTCGATGGTCAGGAGAGTGAAAAAAAAACAAGAGGGATATATTGACCTGGAACTAAGGCCATATTGCAGAGGGATGGGCAACTCGAACAGTAAGGGGAGGGGTAGATAGAGATGCCTAAGGACATAATAGAAGTATAAGGGAGGTCAGGATATGAAGAGGTTATTTTTCATTTGTTCCTTGTTTTGTATCTGGTCGCCGCTGCTTTTGAGGATGATAGTAATTTTCCCTTGAGGGCTATCTTGGAAAAATCTGGTTCAAGGTAGCAGATATCCTCAACAACCATAATATCATCCTGCTCACACTCAATGTTCAAAATACTGTATGTACTGTATATGAAGAATTTGGACAGGTATGTGTCATTTCAAAATGCCTGTCAAAAGTGCATAATATACTGAACAAAAATATCAACGCAACATGCAACAATTTCAAAGATTTTACTGAGTCACAGGTCATATGAAGAAATCAGTCAATTGAAATCTATTAATTAGTCCATAATGTATGGATTTCACATAACTGGGAATAAAGATATTCATCTGTTGGTCACAGATTCCTTAAAAAAAAAATGGGCCTCACAATGGACCTCAGGATCTCGTTGTGTTATTTTTGTGCATTCAAATTGCTATCGATAAAATGCAATGTTCATTGTCCGTAGCTTATGCCTGCCCATACCATAACCCCACCATGGGCACTCTGTTCACAACGTTGACTTTAGCAAATCGCTCACCCACACAACGCCATTTACATGGTCTGCGGTTGTGAGGCCGATTGGATGTAGTGTCAAATCTTCGTAAAACGAGGTTGGAGGCGGCTTATGGTAGAGAAATGAACAGTAAATTCTCTGGCAACAGCTCTGGTGGCCATTCTTGCAGTCAGAATGACAATTGCACCCTCCCTCAAAAATTTAAACATCTGTGACATTGTGTTGTATGACAAAACCGCACATTTTACAGTAGCCTTTTATTGTCCCCAGCACAAGGTGCACCTGTGTAATGATTATGCTGTTCAATCGGCTTCTTGATATGCCACACTTGTCAGGTGGATGTTTTGCCTTGGCAAATAAGAAATTATCACTAACAGGGATGTAAACAAATTTGTGCACAACATTTGAGAGAAATAAGCTTTTTGTGCATATGGAAAATGTTTGAGATCTTTTATTTTCAACTCATGAAACATGGGACCAAAACTTTACATGTTAAATGCATATTTTTGTTCAGTGCATATTCCTGCATTAGATACTTTTTGTAATTTTTTTACTAAATTGAGAAACTCCTAATTTATCCACTACCACTTTCAGTCCTACAGACCTGGGCCCATTTTCCCAAAGCTGAAGTAGCTCCCACAGAGCCGGTGAATACCCTCACAATGATGCCACTCGAGCGTCACACGCTGAATGGTTCCACCGCAGCAAAAACAGCACTTGTGCGCTTTCACCGGAAAAACGAGGGGAAAGTGCTCATTGTGCTAATAGTCTGGTAGAAATATAAAAAATGAAAATAAATTGAGGAAAAGTGTTCCAATCCAAAACAAATGCATTAAATTGGCACCAATTTCCTTTTTGAAAAAAAGAGCCAAATGAGCCAAATCTGAGAGGTGATATGCATTTCAAATGGCTTGAGATCATCGCGATTTAGCTCATGACAATTTGTCAATTGAGTCACCTTTCACCTCAGCATAAAGGAGTCTCATTGGCTAGTTGAAAGGAAATAGGAAATGCTGTTATCTACTCAGCAGGATGCTAATTGTTTAACTAAAGGTTTGTGTACAAAGAAATGTTAATGACTAAAAATGGTCTACTTCAGATATACATTTGGAGCGTTTTTACGCAGGACTTTCAAATCAATCATACCATCTTCATTTGCATATTTCTTCAGGGTCTATTGTAGATGGATTTCTCAATAAGTAGATACTTTATTCATCATGAGGCATATACAGTACACGTCTACTCACAGTGCTTTTTAACAGTTATTAAAGAGTCCTGTCATTAACAATTTTGAGTACACATTTCTACGTTTCTCAGCACCTTGAGGACAGCAGTCATTAATGCTCAGTCATTTCCCAGATATAGGGATCGACAAAGTAAAAGTTTGAGTAAGAGAGGAAAACAACTTCCAATTTGTGCCAAAGGAAAATTCTTAAGGGGTCAAAATACAACAGGTTACGCCAATGCAGTACTCACAACACAAAATTGGATGAGGAATTTTCACGGGAAAGAGTACTTTGTTTATTGGGAAAGGCTATGGGGACCAAACACAATACAGAGAGAACCCTAATAGTGTAGTCCTCTTTAGAAACATGATGCATCTTACCAGTGCCATTCCACAATAATAATTCCATCATAATAACGATAGCTACCATGTGGAAGAGAATATAAGACGAAAGATAAGAGGTTAAAAAGCAAAGCATAGCATGCAGTGTTAATCAAAAGAAGATAAACTGAGTGAAAAGAAGTCAATGTGCAGAGAGAAAGAGAGAGAGAGAGAGAGAGAGAGAGAGAGAGAGAGTGAGAGAAAAGAGAAAAAACATGGAACACTCATAAAAAAAATAGCAATGTGATGAAATCTGAACATAAAGTGAGACATCAAACGATGACGAACACCAAATATAAAGGAAAGATAACTTAATTATGACCTAGCAGCAGTCAGGACCAAACCTAAAATATCTCCATCAATCTTACAATCCAGTAGAATGTTTTCTGTAACATCAAAACTCTCACTGTATCAGACTAAAAAACAAACCATTATTTTCATCATCCAACAATTAGATTATTAGTAGCAGGCTAAATTGTTAGCAGCAGCCTAAGTTATTTAGAACTTGAAGATTAGAAACTGATACAGTCCATTTAAAGTAACCAATATTGTGGCTCTCAAAATGGCAGTAGGCCTATTTGTGTACCATATTTGTTTTCGTTGCCATAGGTGCCATTTGGGACATAGCCATGTGGAATGAGATACTGTACATAAATCTAGAGGTAGGCCTATCAGACATTAGAGCTGGGAGAGAAGGGGTCATGACCTTTATGTTGTGGTCTGAGAGAAGGAGAGTCCGGAGGTGAGGTTTCTGATTGGCCAAGGGAGGCTAGTGTGATAAATCATTTGATAGAGAGAATTCTCCACAGACAAATATATTCTCTCCACAGCCAAACAAGGCAACGCATCTCAAAGAAAAAAAAACTGTCCTTACTAAACTTTGAGATGTAAACACTGTTACTAATAACTGATCAAATCATCCAAACATAAAAAAAACTGTGCCCTTACATTTCTCCATAGTTACCTTTAAAGCCATTCAGTTGGTGACTATCAACTCAATAACCCATACAAAGTCAGGTTGCAGTATCAAAGGTTGTTGTCAACAGTGTTATCACTAATATGGATGGCAGAACATGGATGACACTCACAATTAGGGCTGTTGTGGTGACTGTGTTACCGCCAAACCGGCAGTCATGAGTCATGGCCACAGTAAAATTCCATGTGACCATTGAGTCACGGTAATGTCCTAATGGCCTGGTACTCAGGGCTCTATTGTCGTTCTAAACACTCTGACATAAATGTAAACGCAATCAAAATTCACATCAAACACATCAAAACAGTAGCCCTATCTTACTTTTAAAACTCACCTCACTGTAATGATCAATTTGAAGAAAGAGGTTCAACAACAGGTTGAAACAGTGTAAAACATGCTTGTTGTGGATGTTGTTTCAAAGCCGAACACAACGACATGGACAGCGCTTTCTAAGGTGATGATTAATTCAAAACACATATTAGAGCATATGAATAACCCGAAAAAAAAACCTAAATAAAAATTATGATTGTCCCATTATACTATACATAGCCTACCGCACATAACGCATGGCAGAAAAACATAAAACAAAACTGATTTAAGATGTCTTTGATACATAATTGGTCTAGCCTGTACTGCAAAATTAAACAAATTCTAGTAATCGCCTTTGATTGTGGACTGTATTATTATGCATACTGGATAGACTGGTTACCTTATGCGACACTCCAAAATGTATATCTATGTGTCTGGGAGAGAATGTATAGCCCTAGGCGAAGCTGTTGGGTTCATTGATTGTGCAGGGCGGCTTATAGTTAGCCTACGATTAGTGAATTTGTATTTGATTTTGAATAGCCTAGTAATTGGGCATGTTTTTATATTTTCATAATTAATTGGGTGACACATTACCTTCAGCTATACAGAATATCTCACCATCATGCATTTCCATCTCCTCCTCTCTCTTCTTTACTCCTTTCTCAAGCACGCAGACGGGCTGTCAACAGTTTAGTGAAATAAGTTTTGTTGTGTAAACATGTTAGTATCGATGTTCCGGAAAAGATTTAACTTGATTTCCCAAATTAAGCACTGGGTAGCTGCAGGAACAAGGTTGGAGAGCCCATGGCATTCATGACTTTGGTCAGAATATCACCTGTCGCGGTAGCGAGAACATGCTCGTTAAACGGAGGTTGATGCCTGGAGTGAAATAAGTGTTCTTAAATGTATTTCTCAGCTGCTCATTTTAAGCACATGCTGCTCCACTATAAAAGCGAAGTAGCCAACAAAACGGACCAGCAGGAAAGCTGGCAGCCACCATTCACTAGTCGAGTGCGTACAGATGACACGTCTTTTTTCCCCTTGCCCCTGTTCCTGCCCATTTGATAATTGGTCATTTTAAAAGTAAACTAATTTTATATATTAGACAAGATTGAATAGAAAATAGCCTGATGGGTGAAAATATGATCACTTGATAAGAGAACAGCTGTGCATCCTGAGGCAAGGAACAGAGCGCAAGCTTTTTTTGCTACTTTCTCAAATCATCAACAGCACCATGCAGCCCATATTACAGTGCATTCAGGAAAGTATTAAATTATTATTTTTTATATATAAATGTGAATTTTTTTCTAAAAACCTGTTTTTGCTTTGTCATTATGGGGTATTGTGTGTAGATTGATGAGGGACAACAAACTATTTAATTAATTTTAGAATAAGGCTGTAACGTAACAAAATGTGTCAAGGGATCTGAATACTTTCTGAATGCACTGTATGTTTTGATTTCTAAGACATTCTAAGGTTTGTATAATTCACAACAAAAGTTGACAAATAATTCCAAATCTAGCATATAGGGCCTGTTTCAAATGATAACTTTTACGCTCAACATGGCCACTTCATATGCGCACTCGCTCTGTAACGGGGAAAAATATATTTTCTATTTAATTATATTTTTTTTATACAATCAGATAACATAAAATAATGGCATGGGCCTTATAAGTATATCTTGTCAGCTAAATAAACAAGCCTACAGCCTATTGCATGGAGCTTAGCCAGATAACATAGGCCTACAGTAGGCCAACTCATATTCTGTTCTTCTGAAATACATTTTCTTCATATCATAATGTTTCTTTAGACCTGACAAAAATAAATAATGGATTTATTGTGATGGTGTATAGTAAACTGATTTATTAGACTTTTTAAATGTTGACGTTACAAAGGCTTGCATCAGCGGCTTGTATATGTGGCCTGTAGATGCTAAACGTGTTTATGTTAATTAACGGTAAATTACCGTGAGACTGGCAGTCTTTTGCATGACAACAACCGACTGACAAAATGTCATGACCGCCACAGCCCTACTCACAATGAAAGAAAAACAAGTTAAACTCATGGTCATCCTAGCTCTAATCAGAGTCCATAGAGATGCGACAGAATGCATGGCCCATTATACATATAATCATATTTACAACCAAATTTTAATCGGTTGTTATTGAGTCACGGACAAATGTGACAACAGAATGCACTGCTCTGGGCTTTGAACTCTGCCGCGCCAACACGTCTCAGACTGCTATCAACGCTATCCAACACAGTGATAATGATACTGACACAGACTGTTCTGTCTAGTCGGCTGTTCTGCTCTCTATTCAGAACGGGATTCACAAAGCAGACATCTTCTGGAAAACTAGCCTCAGCACTCCTGGCAATGTGAGTGTGTGTGTTTGTGTGTGTGTGTGTGTGTGAGAGAGTGCGTAAGACAGTAAGAAAGAGTGAAAGAGTGTGTACTGTATGTGAGAAAGAGTGTGACCGTGTGTGACGGGGTGTAGTGTGTGTGTGTACTCGCTGACAGAACTAGGCCAGCAGGGTCTCACTCCACTCTGACAAAAGCAGTGACAGGCGGCAAGAGATGAAGCCTAGCATTACAGCCTTAAAACACACTGATGCTACTAGAGTGTCTTCAAACTGGCGGACAGGGAAAACACAGAAGATCTTTATCCATCAGTAGGAAATAGGAATGGTAGACAGAGGCAGAAAAACGACATCAGCCCGGTCACAAAATAAGTCTACCCTGACACCTGGTTGGACTAACACCCCTAAGTGAACCACAAACATGCTGGGTCATCGTCTTGGCTTCCTTATTCCTTTCGGCTCCTAGAGGCGCAAAGGGCCTCACTGTGTCATCGAGAACTAATGTAGTGTTCAAAGACACCACCGACTCCACCTTTTTCCAAATTACCTTGACTGACTAGTTAATCACTTAACGAACAGATCCACTATAAGATCAAAAGTATGTGGACAACTGCTCGTCGAACATCTCATTTCAAAATCATGGGAATCAATATAAAGTTGGTCCCCCATTTGCTATGCGGGCCCGTTCTGTGAGCTTGTGTTGCCTAATACTTTGTGGCTGAGCCGTTGTTGCTCCTAGACGTTTCCTCTTCACAGCACGTACAGTTGACCGGGGCAGCTCTAGCAGGGCAGAAATTTGACAAACTGACTTGTTGGAGAGATGGCATCCTAAGCTCTTCAGTGAGGCCATTCTGCTGCCAATGTTTGTCTATGGAGATTGCATGGCGGTGTGCTCGATTTTATACACCTGGGTGTGGCTGAAATAGCTAAATCCACTAATTTGACGGAGTGTCCACATACTTTGTATATAGTTTACCACCAGCATAGCTAGACATGAAATACCAAAATAATTACAATTGTAAATGAATGACCAAACCTTCAACATTCTATCCAATCTCACCACTGAGACCGATTGTTATTGTGGTGATATCACAATAGGTGGTTAATTTGTTTTCACAAATCACAGTGAGCATATTAAACATATTTATACTAATTAATTCACTCATGAACTGCAATGCCAGTAAACTGTGGGCTTTATAATGTCATTCATAGTTCCATATCCTGAGTGGCAGGGTGCGCACGCATGGGCACGCACGTGAGTGCACACGCACACACCCAGATGCACACACGTACCCACACCCATTTATGAATATTCATCCGTGTGTTAGCGGATGCCGTCAGGCCAGGTTAATTCCAACATATTGTCTTGTGGCCTTATCCCTCGCCGCCCAGTGTGCACTTCAGATAATGAAGTACGCCTGCTGGAATACCTGTCCCGTTTTAACCCTTGCCTCCCCTCCATGACACGACCTTTGGTGATAATGAGTTATGAACCTGGAGGGCTGCGCTTCCTGCATTCTCAACCTTCAGATGTTGAGAGGTTCACAAATAAAACGGAAGAAGTTATTATAAGCACCGACACATGATTTAGCAACACAGCTTCCATCTCAAAGTCTAGGTTTAGTACGACGCACATAACATCGATTGTTCATAATAATTTGGTTGTTTTGCCAGCTTTTATGCAAAAGTGACTTACAGTTAACATATGTTCAGTATATGTGGCCCCTGCGGGGGATCGAACCCACAACCCAGCGGTGTATTCATCCCACTGATTCTGTTGCGAAATGGTTCTTAAACTAAAGCAAACGTAACGAAGCGGGGAGGGACCTATCTCAATATGTCCAATAGAAACTCTTGTTTTAGTTTCAAAACGGAACGTTGAATCAACCCCTGTTGCTACCAGCACCATGCTCTAACACAAGGTTTCCAAAACTCAGGTTCCTCCCTGTGTGTGTCTCCACAGCTGATTCAAATAACCAACTCATCATCAATCTTTGATGATTTCAATAAGCTGTGTAGAGCTAGGGAAAAAAAACTAAACGTGCACCCAGGGGGGGGGGGGGGGGGGGGGGGGCCCAGGACCGAGTTTGGGAAACCCTGCTCTAACACACTGAGCCATCAAAACCTGGTCTGCCATACCAATGTACTAACTTCCATGTACTGTCATGTCTGGAAGGTCTCAATGACTGAAAGGATGAGTGACTTACTTGATGTTGTCGAGGCAACCCGTGTCGGGTTTGAGGATGGCGGTGTGGTGGAACATCTTGTACAGCGCGATGCCTAGGAATATTACATTGAGCTGGGAGAGTGGGGTGAAAGAGAGGATAGATGGATGAAAGAAGAGAGAGATCACAGCTGAAATGGAGTTTGTGTGTTGTTGTTGATGCTTTCATTCATTTTTAAAATCTGAGAGATATTGTTACATTTGAGTAGAGTATGTAGTGTTGAAACAAGATGTGGTTTCCCACTTTGCCAAGACGAGCACAAAATGATATGAACATTGTATTACAGTATAAATAACACATATAGAAGTGCCATGTTGCACTTGACAATGAAGTTGAACTAGTTGGCTCCTGATCAATGCAATGGCTGGAGTCTGTCCTACACTCTTAGAAGTAAAGGTGCTATCTATAACCTAAAAGGGTTACTCTGCTGTCCCCATAGGAGAACCCTTTGAAGAACCCTTTTTGGTTCCAGGCAGAACCTTTTTGAGTTCCATGTAGAAGCCTTTACGCAGAGGGTTCTATATGGAACCCAAAATAGTTCTGCCTGGAACCAAAAATAGTTCTTCAAAGTGTTCTCCTATGAGGACACCCGAAGAACCCTTTTTTTCTAAGAGTGTAAATGAATGCACTAAACACACAGAGAGAGACACAGAGACACACACACACACAGAGAGACAGAGAGAGACAGAGAGAGACAGAGAGAGACAGAGAGAGACAGAGAGAGAGAGAGAGAGAGAGAGAGAGAGAGAGAGAGAGAGAGAGAGAGAGAGAGAGAGAGAGAGAGAGAGAGAGAGAGAGAGAGAGAGAGAGACACACACGATCCCCGAGGGGAAATGTCTTTGTGCAGTTAACCAGAAGAAGCAAACAATATTTGGGACTGATATATTTTTACTGATATATTTAAGACTATTTGCAGTTCTCCAAAATGCACTTATCAGGAGTCAAATAATGTCAAACAAAACAAAACATATAGGTAGAAATACCACAAGTACAACCCAATAGAGAAACCAATTAGTAGTATGGAGCATCAGAATTCTTGCTGTTATAATTTTATATGCCTCAAACATGAATCAACTATAAGCTAAAATGTCATTGTGGACCAGTGGTAAAGCTATCTCAATATGGTATTGCCCCCTTAAAATGAAACCAATTTGAAAGCTAACTCATACTACACTGTGCTGGGGAAGTGACTTTCAGCTAATTGAGCCACCGTCTGAATCAGTTAGTCGGTTTCTCCCCCCGCCCGACCTCCTAGAGGGACAAAGCTTCTAGACGGAGTCAGTCCTTGTATTTTCCTCAGTATATGCTTATGCGGCTTCAAAGTGCCTGATTGTGTGCCTGTTACTTTGTGTGTGTCCTATCTCTGTGCCTCAAGGTACAAAGTAGCAGCATAGATAGCGTACGATTCTAGGCGGAGGTTCTGGGTGAAAATCAATCATAATCGTGGAGCGGGGTTACTCGGAGACTGAATACTGAGCAGTGTTCGTCTCTGCTCTCTCCCTCACCAAAGACATCTCTGTCAGTTGTGCGGAAAAGAGACTAACCGCAATAATTCACAATTCACAACCTCATCCATTTCCCGCCATGACACCTGATCAGCAGTGGCTTATATTATGGAGGAAAGTGGGTGTTAAGCTCTCTCTGGACCATTTAAGCAGTGCCCTGAGGTGCTAAGTAGGGTTAATGAGATAGTATGGTAGTGGGGAAGTAGGGACGCTTACCATAATTATCAAGGTTGCCGGTCCTATGAAGCTCCAAATGAAGTAGGTGTCCAGTCGAAGCCAGCACCTGGAGGGGAGAAACACGACAAAAGAGAGAGAGGAAGAGAGAGAGAAATGACGAGAGGAGAGAGAAGATAGAAGATAGAGAGGAGAGAAAAGAGCAAGAGTGAGAGTGAGATGGAGAGAGAGACGCACAGGACATACATCAACACGGAGGCTCTTCAAACAGAGCACTTCAAACAGTGCCGCAAGGGGGTAGGAGGGTTATGACCGTTACATGAGGGTTTGGAGGGAGGATTTGGGGGGTTTCAGTGTCATAACGTCTTATAAGCTGTGATGGTCACAAACGAGTTATCAAAGGACAGTTAAAAAACTATAATGTGGCTCCGGGGTGAAGTTTCCCCTAAGTAGCCTAGCAGTTAATAGCGTTGGCCAGTAACCGAAAGTTCACTGGTTCGAATCCCAGAGCCGACTAGGTGAAAAATCTGTCGATGTGCCCTTGAGCAAGGCACTTAGCCCTAATTGCTCCTGTAAGTCGCTCTGGATAACAGTATCAGCTAAATGACTAAAATGTCAAACTTTGCTGGCTCAGATATATTTTCTTTTCAAGCAGAGTTCCTGCAGCTTAAGTGGATGTCTTACGAGGCCACCTCAGTACAACTCGACTCAGCTCGGCAGTGTGAAAAGCGCCAGAGACTTACATGAACTGTCCAGCCTCATCATGTTAACCAATGAACCACTCCCACATGACCATATTAACTATGCAGCACCTTGTGCTTGACTTCTCCATGGCAGTTACTGTACAGTACGCTAGTTGGTTGATTGACAGCGAATGGGCCCAGATATGAGAGAGCATGGGAGCAGATGTGGGATGAAGGTGATACTGGGAAGGCGAACGACAAAAATGAAGTTGATTCATGACCTTCTGGCTAAATTATTAATAGTTTAATCTCCGCCGCCGCTAGACAGACCTCCATTTTTGGCCATCGGAAATTACAGTTTCCTACTCTGTTGTCATTTGGATGACAAAGAGGCAAAATGGAAGTGGCAGCAAATTAGCTGTAATTCAATAGCATTTTAAGGCAGATTGTGAAGAGAAGCGCGTACTTAGCTTTGGACAGCGCAGGCCATACTTTGGGAGGAAACCCGACAATGCAACTCAAGATTTAATTATAAGTTGTCACCTCATATCCCGGACTACGATAGTGAGTATTCAAAAAAACATTGAGTCCCAAAAAGAGATTAATTTTTCTTACATAAATGTTATGGACATTTTCACACAGAATGGCCGTAATGGAATTTTTCCTAGCGTTTTAACTATATAAAGTGTCAGTAGTGTTATTAGACTTGCAGTGAAAAGCTCAAAAGCCTTGGCTGGGATTTTGCTAATACTTCACACACTAACATGATCTAGCACAGACCGAAGCTTTGATAAAAGTCAAAGAATATTACCAGAATATACAGAGACAGAAAACAATGAATGCATCCCAAATGGCACCCTATGAGCCCTGGTCAAAAGTAGTGCACTATATACGGAATAGGGTGCCATTTGGGTGGCATTGAGTGTTAATTTGGTATTACTGGGACTTGACACTTCTCCCACAGGCTCTTATCAAGAGATAAGAGGAGATATAAACACACACACACACACACACACACACATCAAAGGTTTCCTAAGTAGCCATTATAAATTCTGCTGAAAGCGCAATTGTTTTTTTTCTTCTTTTTTACCCCATCAGATCACAGAAAAGCAGATATATTTAAAAGGCAATGGTTGTCATTTCTGGCGAGTGAGTGAGTCAGCAAGCCAGCAAGCCTCTCTGCCTCCTCTCCTCTCCAGTCATGTCAGAGTTCTGTTTATCTATTTTAACTTGTGTTGGCCTGACACGCTGCATTGGCAGCAGCCTCCTCAGAAACCTCTTGGTAAAGAAGCTAAGGGAAGAGAAACCCAGGTGCTCTGGTCCCCGCTAAGACAGAGTAGCGTTTTCTCTCCCAACGTCTAGTGTTGGGTATTCACGTCGGTGACACCGATTCACAGCAACTTGACACATTAGTTTAGCTCAAAGAGTCATTTTGGAGAGAGGGGAGAGAAACAGGCTACCAAGATGAGACAATATAAAGAGTCTTTAAGTCACCCGTGAGGACTTCTCTCTCATGATGGGCTCCAGGTACGCCAAGGTGTCTACATGCAGTTTGTCTGTTGCAAAATGGATAGAGAGGCCCTTAAAATTATAACAAACTGTCATTATTAACGTCAGATAAATTATCAAGCAAAGGATTTATGGTGCAATGTGATCTATGTGCCTGTTTGGTAAGGCATTATTGCAATGTTGTCATTTGTGAATATGAAGTGAGTTCATCTTCTTATGGTATATCATTTACAGTAGAATAGTAAAAACTCCCAAAATGGTGCTGTTTTATAAATAAATGCACTTTCCATACACGGATATTGTCTATAACAACTATCCCAATCTAACAACATAGTCAAAGAACACTGGCAATGTTGAGCAGACTAGATTGTTGTTCACTAAACAGTTGTAGATAACAGATTGTGGAATCAATTGGAACAAAAGCCAGCATTCATCAAGCTACTCAAGAAACAGAAATGCATACTTATAACACATCTACTGTTCTGTGTAAACTCCTGACCAAAATAACCCCCAGAACAGCCTAAATAGGACTACACAAAACAATGTGTTCTCATTATGTTCTCTGTCACTTGACACACTGACTGGGACTAAGAAAAATCTAAACGACCATTTAGAATTTTATTAAGGTCGGAATATGGAGTGGTGCGACACGCAAACTCCTCCCCCACCTAGCTGAGCATGTCACGCCCTGTCCTGTCCCCAATCCCTCACAGCTGCGTGTAATTGGTCCACCGGTGGCTCGGCTTTAATTATTCACATGATACTGTGTGGGCAGGCAGTGGCAGCTATCGCCTCCATCCATCAGCAAGAACTATGGCTCCTGCAACCTGCAAATGCACGGTCTAATGTGTGTGTGTGTGCGAGTGTGGTGTGTGTGTACGTGGTGTGTGTGTGTGTGTGTACGTGGTGTGTACATGCGCACATAAACATACGTGTGCCTGTACGCCATGCATGATAAACATCTCATGAGCAAACTGCTGATGCTGGTTATAATATTTTTCGATTGGCTACAGATTTAGTGAAAGAGCAACGGTGTCTCTGTGTTATTGTTAGGAAGGCTGGTTTCCATTTCGGAGAGAAGCGCGAGAGCAATTCAAATGATTTCTTGAGTATCTTCTGCGGGGAAACATAAGAACCTATGAAGACTACTGTCTCGCCGTCTCCCTTTCTCTCTCCGTCTTTGTCTAGCGCTTTCTTTCCTCTCCCCAATCTCTCCATCTATTGCTCCCTCAGTCAATTGGGAGTTATGGGAATGCTAAAGACGCTAACCACAATGGCTTGACATTCACACGGCTACAGCTAGCGTTTGAGCTTACTTTTTCCACTGTTAAACATTTTGTCAAGTCAGCAGAAGTTCTGTTTTAGAATAACCGCCCAGGTCCATTAAGGGGTGATGAGGAGCATTAGTTATAGCAGCAAATATATCTTTAGAGGCTAACGACCACCACAAACAGTTTTTACTCAATAAAATGAGTCAGCCGAAACAGTGTGGCTGTGTGAATGTGAGAATTACACTGACTTAACTAAATGTGCCAATCAAATGCAGTGTTAGGACAGGAGTTTTTCTTGTCTAGGTGACGTGATGAGGAACAACTCTGTGCCCTTGTTATAGTCTACAAGATGTCTATTTTAGGTCACATGTTCAGGAAACCCCCTATCATGGGATCCTCTGGGCCCGTATTCATAAGCGTCTCAGAGTAGGAGTACTGATCAATCAATCAACCAAATGTATTTATAAAACCCTTTTTACATCAGCAGATGTCACAAAGTGCTTATACAGAAACCCAGCCTAAAACCCCAAAGAGCATGCAATGCAGATGTAGAAGGTGGGGACCTCAAATCAAATCAGATTTCATTTGTCACTTACTTACAAGCCCTTAACCAACAATGCAGTTCAAGAAATAGTGTTAAGAATATATCCTAGATCAGCACTCCTACTCTGAGAAACATTATGAATACCAGCCCTGATCTAAAACTGAAGAACTTCCCTTAAAAAACAGAGTGGCACAGCAGAATGACACTACGTCAGCCGTTAAACAAACAAACACCCAGAACAGCCATACTGAACATATCACAACCATATTGAATAGTTCAGATATGGCCAACAGCCTGGCATTATGTATCTCAAGATGGTGCTGGTCGAACGGATGATGACTTCTTTGAACAAGCCATTGTTACATTTTTGGAATACAATAAGTTAAGATGTTATAATACAGCGTATTCAATAAGTATTGAACACGTCACCATTTTTCTCAGTAAATATATTTCCAAAGGTGCTATTGACATGACATTTTCACCAGATGTTGGTAACAACCCAAGTAATCCATACATACAAAGAAACCAAAACAAATAACAAATTAAGTTATGTGTAATAATGTGAAATGACGCAGGGAAAAAGTATTGAACACACTTACTGATATTTATTTAATACTTTGAACAAAAGCCTTTGTTGGTAATGACAGCTTCAAGACGCCTCCTGTATGGAGAAACTAGTCGCATGCATTGCTCTGGTGTGATTCTGGCCCATTCTTTCACACAAACAGTCTTCAAATCTTGAAGGTTCTGTGGGCCTCTTCTATGAATCTTGATCTTCAGTTCTTTCCATAGATTTTCAATGGGATTTAAGTCAGGTGATTGGCTGGGCCATTCTAGCAGCTTTATTTTCTTTCTTTGAAACCAATTGAGAGTTTCCTTGGCTGTGTGTTTGGGATCATTGTCTTGCTGAAATGTCCATCCTCGTTTCATCTTCATCATCCTGGTAGATGGCAGCAGATTTTTGTCAAGAATGTCTCGGTAAATGTGCCCATTCATCCTTCCTTCAATTATGTGAAGTTTGCCAGTACCATTTGCTGAAAAGCAGCCCCACCCCATGATGTTCCCACCTCCAAACTTCACTGTTGGTATGGTGTTTTTAGGGTGATGTGCAGTGCCATTTCTCCTCCAAACATGTTGTGTATTATGATATCCAAACAGTAACATTTTGCTCTCATCTGACCACACTATATTCTCCCAGTATTTCACTGGCTTTTCCAAATGTTGTTCAGCAAACTTTAAACAAGCTTCAACATGCTTTTTTTTCAGCAATGGAGTCTTGCGTGGTGAGCGTGCATACAGGCCATGGCGGTGGAGTGCATTACTTACTGTTTTCTTTGAGACAACAGTACCTGCTAATTGCAGGTCTTTTTGAAGCTCTCCACAAGTGGTCCTTGGCTCTTGGACAACTCTTCTGATTATTCTTTTCACTCCTCTGTCAGAAATCTTGCGAGGAGCACCTGGTCGAGGCAAATTTATGGTGAAATGATTGTCTTTCCACTTCCGTATTATGGCCCCAACAGTGCTCACTGGAACATTCAGAAGCTTAGAAATGCGCCTATAACCAATGCCATCATTATGTTTTGCAACAATTAGGTTGCGAAGGTCTTGAGACAGCTCTTTGCTTTTACCCATCATGAGATGTGTCTTGTGTGACACCTTGGCAATGAGACCTTTTTTGTAGGCCATCAGTTGGGACTGAACCAGCTGATATTAATTTGCACTGACAGGGGGCTGGATTGCTTTTTAATTACTGATAGTTTTCAGCTGTTGTCTTGGCTTTCCATGCCTTTTTGCACCTCCCTTTCATGTGTTCAATACTTTTTCCCTGTGTCATTTCACATTATTACACATAACTTAATTTCTGAACTTATTTTGTTTGGTTTCTGTATGGATTACTTGGGTTGTTACCAACATCTGGTGAAAATTTCATGTCAATAGCACCTTTGGAAATATATTTACTGAGAAAAATGGTGACGTGTTCAATACTTATTTCACCCGCTGTATATGCCATTTAGCAGACACTTTTATCCAAGAAAATTACATTTGTCATATGGGTGGCGCCAGCAGGAATTTAACTCACGATCCTAGGTGTTACAAGCGTTATGTTCTACCAACAGCCACACAGGACCATATGCGCCATGCAACCAGCAGCCTTGTCTCCAAGTAAGAGCTTGTCTAGAAGTGTTTCCCAAACTGGTCCCAAGGACCCACTGTCGTTTCACATATTTGATCAATTCAAACCCTAGAACACCAGATTTGACTAATCAAGGGCTTGCTGATTAGTTGACATTTGAATCAGGTGAGCCAGTACTGAAAAATATCAAATAGAGGAACACACGGTGCTCGAGGAGATGTTTGAGCAACCCTGCTTTACAATCTAGACCTTGGGTTAAATGGTCGGCATGGCATGGTTCTAACGACAGGGTTCCTACGGCAAGGTTCTAATGATGGGGATCTAATGCTGTGGTTCCAGTTCCGGTAAATACTCACACTCGATCCGTGCCGTAGCTCCGGTAGTCCACTGCGGCCGACACAGCCACAATGAGCGCAGGCACGCCGTAGCCCACCAGGTAGAAGTAGCGTTTGCGCGAGTGCTCACTCTCGAACACCTCCACCAGCATAATGTAGAGCTGCACGCCCTCCAAGAACATCCAGGTGAAGGCCGCTAGGAAGAAGAAGTGGAGCAGGGCGGCGAACACAGCACAGGCAATCTGAGGAGTGGAGAGGAGACCATACAGGTCAAGGGTCAAGAAGACGTGTCAATGTGCAGCTACAGATTCCAAGAACAATATGTAGGACAGGTGTTACTCTCTCATGATTTTATTAATATTATTAAAACATTTAATAGAATTTTCTTCTCTATTATTAAAAAGCCCTTTAGGGCCAAAACATCAGTCTCACGCATTTGATAAGGTAATAGAACATAGATAAACAAGGAACAAGTAACTTTTCAAATGAGCGAGAGCTGCTCCAAGCTTCAAATTACAAAGGGCATGACATCATCAACTGGATGTGTTCTTGGGTGTTACTGTTGTCTCTGGTCTACTGATCGCTGGTACGGAGTGAGTGGTATTTTTTATTTATTTAACCTTTAACTACGCAAGTCAGTTAAGAACAAATTCTTATTTACATTGACGGCCTACACCTGCCAAACTCAGACAACGCTGGGCCAATTGTGCACTGCCCTATGGGACCTCCCAATCACAGCTGGTTGTGATACAGTCTGGATTCGAACCAGGTTGTCTGTAGTGACGCCTCTTGCACTGAGATGCAGTGTCTTAGACCACTGCGCCACTTGGGAGTCAAGTATTGACCTGTCAATTGACCTTTTAACTTTTCAATTGACCCCTACCCCATAGTTATTGTTGCTACCCTTTACAAGCTTTGTACAATTGGGAAAGTGGAGAATAGCAAATATGCAAAATCGTTGTACAGTTGTCATGATTCTCTAGCAAAGACGTTGAGCATGGGGACTGAATGATGAGAAGCCCATATTCTGTGAGTCAACTGGAGTCATCTCTGAAATGATATGGATACCTGAAGCTGGTGTCAGAGAACTGGAATGGATAGGAGAGCCAACACTGCGCATGCACACACGCATACGCACACACACAGTGTACTTGCAACGACTGTAATTTATCCGATTATTGGAGCAATTGGTGATACGCAAGGTACTTTGTTCAACGGTCATTGAAATTGGTTTCAATTAAATGACTCTCAGGTTCAGTGGCCATCACTGCAATATGGAGAGAGTGGTCTTTAAATTGCCCAGTGAATCAAGACCATCACATCTCATGAAAGGGAAGAGTAGAGGGCAAAAGCACAGTCTGAACACGTTCATCTGTTCAGTAGGGTCCACATTTATGACAGCAGGTATGTGTCTTTCTGGGCCAATCTACTGCATACCTCTCTCTCACACACACACACTCCTCTCACCCCCCTCTCTACTGCACCCTGTTGATAATGGCAGTGCCATGAGTGCAGAGCTCTACCAGGTACCTACAACAGCTCAGCTCTTTACAACCCAGCGACAGCCATTAAAAACAGTGTGCGTGTGTGGGAGGGGGGCATATTGATCGCCTAATCCAGATTATCTACTGCTCTACATCGTGACGGGAGGTTTAGTGCAGTGGCAGGTGGCGGAAAGGGGGAAGGGGAGTGGGTGAGGGAGGGAGTGGGTGAGGGAGTGGTCATTTGATAAAACATCGGAGCTTGAGCTGTGTCAGGTGAAGTAACAGGGTGGAACTGGGAGAACCATGGGGACTGGGGGGAACTAGCTGAAGGAACATTTGTGATTGATGCTTAGAAAGGTCTAGATGAGGGCAGAGTCAGAGTCAGATCATGGTAGTAATGATCATTGTGGAGATGGATAGCGATAGATGGATAGATGGATAGATGGATGGATGGATAGATGGATAGATACAGTTGTGGCCAAATGTTTTGAGAATGACACAAGTATTGGTCTCCACAAAGTTTGCTGACTCAGTGTTGATGATGGCAATTTGCATATACTCCAGAATGTCATGAAGAGTGATCAGATGAATTTCAATCAATTGCAAAGTCCCTCTTTGCCATGAAAATGAACTTAATCCCCCAAAACCATGTCCACTGCATTTCAGCCCTGCCACAAAAGGACCAGCTGCCATCATGTCAGTGATTGTCTTGTTAACACAGGTGAGAGTGTTGACGAGGACAAGGATGGAGATCACTCTGTCATGCTGATTGAGTCAGAATAACATACTGGAAGCATTAAAAGGAGGGTGGTGCTTGAAATCATTGTTCTTCCTCTGTCAAGCATGGTTACCTGTTACACGTGCCGTCATCATTGCTTTGCACAAAAAGGGCTTCACAGGCAAGGATATTGCTGCTAGTAAGATTGCACCTAAATCAACCATTTATCGGATCATCAAGAACTTCAAGGAGAGAGGTTCAATTGTTGTGAAGAAGGCGTCAGGGCTCCCAAGAAAGTCCAGCAAGCGCCAGGACCGTCTCCTAAAGTTGATTCAGCTGCGGGATCGGGGCACCACCAGTGCAGAGCTTGCTCAGGAAGGGCAGCAGGCAGGTGTGAGTGCATCTGCACGCACAGTGAAGCGAAGACTTTTGGAGGATGGCCTGGTGTCAAGAAGGGCAGCAAAGAAGCCGCTTCTCTCCAGGTAAAGCATCCTCAGACCATTCATGTGTGGGGTTGTTTCTCGGCCAAGGGAGTGGGCTCACTCACAATTTTGCCTAAGAACACAGCCATGAATAAAGAATGGTACCAAGACATCCTCCGAGAGCAACTTCTCCCCTACCATCCAAGAACAGTTTGGTGACGACTAATGCCTTTTCCAGCATGATGGAGCACCTTGCCATAAGGCAAAATTGATAACTAAGTGGCTCGGGGAACAAAACATCGACATTTTGGGTCCATGGACAGGAAATTCCCCAGACCTTAATCCCATTGAAAACTTGTGGTCGATCCTCAAGAGGCGGGTGGACAAACAAAAACCCACAACTTCTGACAAACTCCAAGCATTGATTATGCAAGAATGGCCTGCCATCAGTCAGGATGTGGCCCAGAAGTTAATTGACAGCATGCCAGGGTGGATTGCTGAGGTCTTGAAAAAGAAGGGTCAACACTGCAAATATTGACTCTTTGCATAAACTGAATGTCATTGTCAATGAAAGACTTTGACACTTATGGAATACTTGTAATTATACTTCAGTGTACCATAGTAACTACTGACATAAAGATCTAAGAACACTGAAGCAGCAAACTTTGTGGAGACCAATACTTGTGTCATTCTCAAAACTTTTGGCCACGACTGTGTGTATATATATTTATTTATTTTACTTTATTTGCTACATTGTAGAATAAAAGTGAAGACATCAAAATTATGAAATAACACATATGGAATCCTGTAGTAACCAAAAAAAGTGTTAAACAAATTTATTTTATATTTGAGATTCTTCAAAAAGCCACCCTTTGCCTTGACAGCTTTGCACACTTCTGCATTGTCTTGGCTGTGTGCTTAGGGTCGTTGTCCTGTTGGAAGTTGAACCTTCGCCTCCAGTCAGAGGTCCTGAGCTCTCTGGAGCAGGTTTTCATCAAGGATACTTATCTCCGTTCATCTTTGCCTCGATCCTGACTAGTCTCCCAGTCCCTGCCGCTGAAAAACATGGTGCCAGGTTTCCTCCAGATGTGACGCTTGGAATTCAGGGCAAATAGTTCTATCTTGGTTTCATCAAACCAAAGAATCTTGTTTCTCATGGTCTGAAAATCTGTAGGTGCCTTTTGGCAAACACCAAGCGGGCTGTCATGTGCCTTTTACTGAAGAGTGGCTTCCTAATGGCCACTCTACCATAAAGGCCTGATTGGTGGAGTGCTGCAGAGATGGTTGTCCTTCTGGAAGGTTCTTTCATTTCCACAGAGGAGCTCTGTCAGAGTGACCATCGGGTTCTTGCTCACCTCCCTGACCAAAGCCTTTCTCCCCCAATTGCTTAGTTTGGCCGGGCAGCCAGCTCTAGGAAGAGTCTTGGTGGTTCCAAACTTCTTCCATTTAAGAGTGATGCAGGCCACTGAGTTCTTGGGGACCTTCAATGCTGCAGAAATGTTTTGGTACCCTTCCCTAGATCTGTGCCTCGACACAATCCTGTCTCGGAGCTCTATGGACAATTCCTTCGACGTCATGGCTTGGTTTTTGCTCTGACATGCACTGTCAACTGTGGGACCTTATAGACAGGTGTGTGCCTTTCCAATTTCCAAACAATAGAATTTACCACAGGTGGACTCCAATCAAGATGTAGAAACATCTCAAGGATGAACAATGGAAACAGGATGCACCTGAGCTCAATTTCGAGTCTCATAGCAAAGGGTCTGAATACTGTAAATAAGGTATTTCTGTAGTATTTATTTTTATGAATACGCAAATATAAAAACCTGTTTTCGCTTTGCCATTATGGGGTATTGTGTGTAGATTGCTGAGGAACATGTTGTATTTAATTAATTTTAGAATAAGTCTGTAACATAACAAAATGTGGAAAAAGTCAAGGGGTCTGAATACTTTCCGAAGGCACTGTATATCCTCCAAACACTGGCTTCGAGGGCATTATCACTTTTTGTTCCATATAAATGTCCCATTACCATACTGGCTGGCAACGTTCTTATCCCTTGCTTGCTAGCTAGCCAACTACGGCTAACTTACAGTCACGTCAAACAGTGCAGCCAGAATAACAGCAAAGTAGCTGCATTTGCATTTGTTTAAGCTGTTTTTTTGTGACATTTATTTGTATACATTCATAATAATGAGCAAATTATGCACGATTTCAGTTGGCATAGAAAATGGACACATCATAGCTTTAGCCGGTGGTAACTTGTGGAATAGACACTGGCTGGAATGCGGTTTTAACCAATCAGCATTCAGCATTAGACCCACCTGTTGTATAAATTCCAAAAACAAGTTGAGGAACATGTACTGTGCTCCTCATAAACATGGCTACATACAGCTTCAAAACAGAACACTTTCAAATATATAGCATAGGCTATGTTCTCATGTTCACTTGAGGTGTCCAAATTAGAACAGACTAAGAAGGGCAATTATACTTGTTCTAGAGGAAACACACTCAACCATTTGTAACCATTCACTTATTCTAATTATGATAGCAGACAGAATGTAGATCCATTGTACAGCATGCCTTGTAAGCTTTTTACCCAGATGCCCTAGTAAGTAAAACCTTGATGTTCCAGTGGACTGCTGAATTGCTTTCTCAAGTGTAACTAGCCATCAAGAGATGAGAGCCGTGGTGAAGCTCCCGCTGAATGCTTAAGTATCAGAAATGTTTTTTAACAAGATCCAGGCATAAAGTACTGCGTAATAAAAACAGGACTGTGAAATAAAAACAATTTAACTGACAAGATTATACTGCAATTCGTGGCTTAGCCCATGTTTGTTTAGTACTAGCCTTTCTAGTGTTTTACCAGGGTTTTGTGTGAACTGAATAACTTTGAAGCAAAAGTTTAACTATAAGGAATTAAAAATTATACCTGGTTAAGGCCCAGTGCAGCCAAAAATATGATGTTCCTGTGTTTTATATATATTACCACACTATGAGGTTAGAATAATACTTGTTGGAAAGGTGGCATCCTATGACGGTGCCACGTTGAAAGTCTGCTGAGCTCTTCAGTAAGGCCATATTACTGCCAATGTTTGTCTATGGAGATTGCATGGTCATGTGCTCGATTGTATACACCTGTCAGCAACGGGTGTGGCTGAAATAGCCAAACCCAGTAATTTGAAGGGGTGTACACATACTTTTGAATATATAGTGTATTTTCTGTCTGTTATTGACCATTTTAATTTAAAACAATCACAGTACGGTACGTAAATGTTACCCAGAAATTATTTGATATTGAGATAACAAAACGGCTGCATTGGACCTTTAAATACTGTTTCTAGCTGTTACCTGTGGACCCACTCTATCAAATGTTTAGTTACTGCAGTGGGACTTGGGTGTTACTGATAGTATGATAGGCAGGTGACCTTATATACAGAGCACAGAGCCATGTCTGATTTAGACCGGAGGAACCAGGTGTGTAGCCTCTCTAGCCAATCAGTAACACTAATGGATCAAATAAGTGCAAGGTTGAAATGAAAACACATGGGCACTTTGGCACCAAAAGGACTAGATCTGACAGCCTGGATGCATTTCAACAGTTCAATTTGGCTTCACCTCCTCCTTTCCTTTATCAGAGAACTGATTTGGGAGACAGGTGACAGATCAAACATCAGACTTAAATCCCAAACAGACTTCTGTCTCGTTGCTTTCACTGCATTTTCAGTGCAGATAAAGAAGACAAGACAAGGAGAGGGAGCAACTTTAGACTATTGAGATGAAGCCCCCCAGACTCCTTCAAAAGTAGAAACCTCCGCAGCTTTTCAGAAAGAAAAAGCAACATAACCCTAGGCCCTCCACTAACACATTGCTCTCATTGAAAACCATTAAGTGGGCTGTGTTTTTTGTGTATCATTTGTCCGGCTTGGGAATGTTCTTACCGGTTGGTCAGCTCGGTTGATCCCCACCAGGAAGAGGGACTCTGCTATGAAGAGGCTGATGCAGAGGTTCTTGTGGATGGTGTTGCGGTCACTCTGGAGGCCCCGGAAGAAGCAAAATGTGAACAAACTGATGAGCAGGCAGACCAGAGAGAGCAGGATGCCAACCCACGTGATCACGTCCAACAGCATGTCATGGACCGGGTCTGTATTCTGGGAAAGGGTACAAAAAAAAAGCATTAGATGACATTACTGGATAGGAGTAGAAGTTGCTCCACCAACATTGATTGATTTATTGAATTTATTTGACAATTTGTAAATTTGCCAGATTTACAAATGTACAATATACATTGTGTATATACACTGAGTATACAAAAGATTAAGAACACCTGCTCTTTCCGTGAGATACTGACCAGGTGAATCCAGGTGAAAGCTATGATCCCTAATTGATGTCAGTTGTTAAATCCACTTAAAATCCGTGCTGGTGAAGTTGAGGAGACAGGTTAAAGAACGTTTTTTAAGCCTTGAGACACTTGATACATGGACTGTGTATGTGTGCAATTCAGAGGGTGAATGGGCAAGACAAAAGATGTCAGGGTTTGGTAGTAGGTGCCAGGCGCACTGGTTTGTGTCAAGAGCTTAAAGTTCCCTTATGGCTCCATTATTGCCCTCACCAGTTATGCCTCCATCAATACCACAGAAAATGTAATGTTCAAGATATAGAACTTTCAAAATACAGAAACACAGTTGGTATGATGCATTTTGCATCATATGATGCAAAATGCAGCATCATATGATGCAAAACGCAGCATCATATGATGCAAACTTAATCAAACTTGATTTCTGACATGCAAAACATTTTGGGACTATGTCAACAATAGACTAATGAAACAAATACCAAAATATTGTTTGTTGGGTAGAGTTTTCCTTTCAAACCAAAAAAAAAAGGTGGTATCTCTCGGATGGGACGTTAAATGGGTGTCCTGACTCTCTGTGGTCACTAAATAATCCCATGGCATTTATCGTAAGAGTAGGGGTGTTAACCCCAGTGTCCCGGCTAAATTCCCAATCTGGCCCTCATTCCATCATGGCCATTTATTCATCCCCAGCTTCCAATTGGCTCATTCATCCCCCTTCCTCTACCCTGTAACTATTCCCCAGGTCATTGCTGTAAATGAGAATGTGTTCTCAGTCAACTTACCTGGTAAAATAAGGTTTTAAAAAAATGGAGACCGTTTTTCTTTTCAATAGCCTTCAGCTGTGATGAACATGACAGCAAATTGTATTTACATGGAGTGTTTCCTGAGGATGTCAGATTTGTAGAGCAGATATTCAATCACCCAAAATGTGTGTGTGTGTGTTCATGTGCAATCTCAAAGGCCTGTGCTTACACAATAGTCCTCAAGGACAATATCAGTGAGTCACAGCTAGAGAATGCGCTCCTCACTGTTTTCTTACTGGAAGCACACAGTATTAGAGCTGAGACAAAAAGCCGGAAATTACAGACACAGACATTGCCTTCCTCTTACTGAAGTATTTTGCTTCCGTCTGTAATTTTCTGTTCCCAAAGATTGTTCTAAAACCATTATTTGGTCAACAGAAATAGCCTATGCATCATGTTGATTCCTGCTATGAAAGTATCTGTCCGTTCCTGTTTCGCTGTCTGCTGCTGACGCTCACTCCCTCTCCCTACTGTGCGTACAGAGGAAGGACAAATGCATTGAGAAGCTCAAGCATAGGCCTACTGTATATGACTGTTTCTCAAAATGCTATTGTGGGGAAAAATACAGTATTTCTCACCTCCTAATATTGAGTTTGTCACAACTTTACATCCGGAGTAGGCTATAGTCAGTATGGTTTTGACACAACCTAGGCCTAGCGCTGTAGGACACTAGCCTACATTTTCTGATAAATTAATCAATTAGCCTATATGGCTTTCTATCAACAATATCATATTTTTGAGTTTGCAAGTGTTTTTAGTTCCCACTTCCTCAGATGGTGAACAATACAGCCCATAGACCAATAAGCCTATGCACAAAGATGTCAGCAAGTTCTCTGAAGAGACCCCAAAAAGCTGATAATTCTGGATCCTATTTTGACAGGTTGCACTTCAAAATATCAATGATGCATTTCCTAGATATGTTATATTAAATAGCTTACTTTTTAATCTTAGGCTACCATCTCAGTTGTCTTACTTGGCACTGAAAAAAACTGTCTAGAGCCCTGCCACTAATGTTAAGTAACTGTCCTTTATCGAACAAAATAGTAACATTTATTGCGATATGACTCTAGCACCTCCCCCAAAAATAATCTATGAGAAAAGGGTCAAATTATTTGCGACATTGGATTATTATTATTTTTCTTCACATCACCCAACTCTACACAGTATACGTTTTGTTCACACAAATGAGCACTTCCTCTAAATCAAACTTCGACCAGAGTCAGCAGTATTATTCTCCACGGAGGGGAAGGCTAAGAGGCTAAAGCATCCAGCGGGGATTTTCTACAGCCTCCATTATAGTAAGGGATACTTGGTAGGAAGTGACACACAAAGGCTTGTTTAACGGGTGCGCGGAGCACGGGCTAACGCTAGCGAAGCGAGAGGGGAGAACAGATGCTGATCATTAAGGGGCTGCTCTACAATAACAGTCGACACGCTACCCTGAGTCTAGGGAGAGGCGCTCTTTAGATTTTCTTGCCTGATGAGCCGTTGTGTATACATCAGGGGGATGGCACAACTGGGGAGCAGTGTGCCGTAGAGCAGTGTGTATGTGTGTGCGACTGTCTCTTGTCCTCCGTGCTACAAAGGCATCTTATGCGCTGGGTGGTGGCAGATGCAGAGTGTTTTGAAAAGGGGGCCTAGGGTGAGCTGAGCTAGTGAGCTGTGCCATGGCTTCAGGCTCTATCCATCACAATCTCTACCTCGATAGGGAGGGGGGAGCTGGGTCAAACGAGAGAGAGGGGTAGGGTGCATCCACACATGTGTGATCGATCTACTGCAGTGACATCTTTGTTCTGGGAGGGTGGATGATCGCTAAGGTGCCAACGGCCACAACTTACGATGAAGGCCATTTTCTGGGGGCTCGTACGGGCGTCCACGGTGGGAATGGGAACTTAGGTCTCGAAAGCAGTGGACCGTAATTCGCTCCAAAAATCAGTCTGTGTCGTGGGAGGCCGAGGAGTCATAGCAGAGGACATGTTACTTACTGGGGTGGTACGAGCCTTGCGCAGATTCGATTTGTCTTCCCTCCACCCTTTAAACACACATAAATTTCATTCTGCTTGGATGCCTCGGGAGATTGGGTTTGCCCCTGATCTGTTACCACGAGGCACAAAATAGGACCTCAGGTTGATGGAAAGTCAGACGCGGAGGAGTATACATGTCAACTGCATTCCCTGTCACCCTATGCCCTGACCAATCCGATCAAGTCAATCCAATCAGATATCACATGATACCAAATTAATCACCATTGCACCCTTGATCCTAACAAAGGTGCCTCCAATGGGCTCTGGATGTGTTTAGATCCAATGGGCTCTGGATGTGTTGAGATCCACTGGGCTCTGGATGTGTTGAGATCCACTGCTCCAAAGGGAGAGAGAAAATATGAGCTTCATTCCTTGATATACATCAAAGAACAGCTTGCAGCATGAAGCCAATCCAATTCAAATTCATAAATCTGCCTGGATGACACCCAGAGAAGGAGAGAGCGCTGGAGAGAGCTTGAAGTCATAAAATATGTCAGGGCAGGGCACATGTTGTGGTAAGGGTAGCAGAGGCCCTACCAAGGGGTGTCGAGCATTGAATTCAAGTACAGGCAAGGATTTACAACCTTAAAGAGCCAGGAGGAGACCTTGAAGCTGTATTCAGAGAGTTTGCATTCAGTGCATGTGCCTAATAGAACCGTACAGTATTCACAGCGACGATAACCGTCATATACTGTAATGCCGGTGGTAGAGCCTTCTAAAGTGGAATGCGTCCAGATAGCAGTCGGGACGTAGTTCTGTCCACCGTAAATAAATGGTCAATAAAAGCACATGGATGTTTTTTTTCTTTGAACATGGAAAGCTACATTGGTGGATGGATGGATGCATAGGTGGATGGATGGAAGTTAGACGTTATAGTTAAGCAATAAGGCCTGAGGAGGTATGGTACATGGCCAATATGCCATGGCTATGTTCATATGTGCGACACAACGTGGAGTGCCTAGATACAGACCTTAGCCGTGGTATATTGGCCATATATCACAAACCCCCGGGGTGCCATATTGCTATTATAATCTGGTTACCAACACCATGACTGTGCCCTCTATACAGTCCGAAGCCAGAACGTATCATGGTAGCTTCATGATTTCAGATACAGACACCCCACCAGGACATGGAGGTACAGTATGAAGCTTAGCATCCCCCTTCCATCATTGCATTGAGAGACATAATTGATTTACAGTATACCCTGGTGGTCCCTAGGGAATGGTGCTAGTTACAGGTGGCTCTGTAATACCCTCAGCCAATCCCGGCATACACACTCACAACCTAAGTAATGGCCTGTAGGTGGAGGGACAACAGGTCTATCTTTCTAAGTCTCGACTGGGGCTTTAGCTGATATTTAAACAGTGCCTCCACAAGCCCGGGCTGTCTTGGAAATTAAAGATTAGATTCAAAGGAGGGTGGTTCGATAGAGTAGACTGTTGCGGCCTGGCGTAATTATGGGCCATAAAGGTATTTAAGAAGAACGTCTAAAGCAGGCCTTTACAAATGTGTACTTTGTTATGTTAAGCTTTTATATGGCAACTGGAATGTACATGACATCACTGTGTCTAAAAACAAAGAGGCCTTTGAATAGAAAATAACAAGATGACATCAAAATAAATGAAACCATGTCTATGTCGTATCAGACAACCGCGTATTAAAAAAGATCAAGTTGGATATAGATAGGAATGGCAACCTGCTAGGACAAGTCTAGGACAATTCTCAAAAGCCATTGAAAACCTCCATTCAAATCACAACCAAATCTTCTCTGTGAGTAACTTCCAGCTGGAAGGAGGAGCATATCAATAGACATCCCTTCAACTATTGTTGTTATTTTTAACACACATTTTCTATGCTTGATGAGAGAGCAGTTGGAGTTGCATGAAGAGGAGACAGCGTCACACTGTACTTTGACAGAGCACTTAAGCAATCAGTCTCATCCTCATGCGAAACTCCCTCGCAATCACTTCCCTTCCAGGAGACACAAAAGCGACATAATCTCTGACTGACACACAGCTGGTGACGGCCCGGTTTGGTTTATTTTGTGTACGCGGCCGACTGGTGTACTTCAGTGTGGCGGCAGGAACAGCTGACAAATGGGATGGCTTTTGCCATCAAGCTAGATCATGTTGGTGCACAAAAGTCCTGAGAGGTGAGACAGACAAAAGTGACGGCACTCAATGCCTTCCTGATTGTTTGGATGGTAGCTACCTCATCCCCTGTCGTTGTCAGACACAGTGTTTGTCTGTTGGATTTGATAGTGAGTCAACTCCCTTCAGGACTGAGTTGACTTTTTAAAGAGGACAACGCTTCAGCCAGTATAAATAAGCCTTCAAAAAGTACAAACTAAACATGCTTGCCAAAATGTACAAAATCAAAATTACTTAGTCAACACAACCCTTCAATAAGTGCTAGTCCACAGAGTATGAACAAGTCAAGCCACGTGCCAAGAAACTAGACATGTTTGAAAAAAACAAAAAGCTATGTAGAACTTTGTTTACTGACATTTCACAGTATATTGCAGTATTCTGGAAGCCCGTAGGGCTGTGTTCCACAACCCTTTTGAATAGCAAATATGGATATTTGTTATTCTCCTTTGGCAGAGATCAAAGGTATACAGTAAGCTCAGAAAGGTCATAATTGACCACAAAGGTGATCATTGACTAGAAACATAATTCCTCAGAGAGCCAGAGGCTGTGGATTCTGAATACATCTACAGTACTGAACGAACATGATAATGAGATGGTGAGGAGGTCAGTTGTTGTTGAATGGTACCTCATTAGCTGTTCCATGTTGTCTTAATTGCTTGAAACAGCATTAAGAAAAATCTCACATAATTAAATCACTAAGTTCATGCTTCTGATACGGGTTATTTACTCTTGGTCCGCTTCAAAATGTCCAACAGGTACAGTTCTGATTGAAAACAGGTTGGTTGGTAAACCATTGATATTGTGTATTAACTGCTGAGTTCTATATGCCATTATTTATTTATTTAACCTTTATTTAACCTTTATTGAACCTTTATTTAACCTTTATTTAACTAGGCAAGTCAGTTAAGAACAAATTCTTATTTACAATGACGGCCTATCCCGGCCAAACCCGGACGACGCTGGGCCAATTGTGCGCCGCCTTATGGGACTCCCAATCACGGCTGGTTGAGATACAGCCTGGAATCGAACCAGGGTCTGTAGTGACGCCTCTAGCACTGAGATGCAGTGCCTTAGACCGCTGTGCCACTTGGGAGCCCAGTGGTGGCTGGTGGCACCTTAATTGGGATAGACGGGCTCAAAGAAATGGTTGGAATGGACGGAATGGTACTGACACAAACACATGGTTTCCTTGTGGTTGATATCATTCCATTCACTTCATTCTTATGAACCAGCCTCCCCTCACCAGCCTCTCATGCTGTAATACTTTACAATATGTACACTACTACTGCCTCTTAACACTACCTCAACATAGTCCTAGATAAAGACATATAACAAATTATTACCAATATGTGCATAACACTGCAACGCTTACAGTACTACGTATCAAACAGTGCATTGTTATCATAAAAGCACTTATAATTTCTTACAATGGAGTAGCATTATTGTTATTTTCTACTGGAACACCCCGTATATCTGGCGGAATTATAGCAATATGAAAGATGATGATAGTGGGCCTCTTCCTTCTCAAAGTGAAGATGGTAATTGCGGCGTGCCTCTCTCTTTTGACGATGGCGCTCAGATATAAACAAGACTACAGGAATGTTTTGTTACCATGGAGGCAAAATACGGTCATCCCAATTGATGGAATTCAATTCTCCATCTTCCCCCATTCACTTGGCGCTTCCGGATTGGAATGCCTTGGCAGTCTGCCTTTCCTTGAAATGTCTTCCGATGCCACTCTGCCTTTCCAACCGAGCAGAAATATAGAGTAGAAAAATGCAGCCATTTTGGAATTGGGGTGTAACAACCATGCACTTTCCACCTGAATGAAACACCAGCATCCAGTGCTTTCCACACAGTGAATCTTCTTTCACTCAAATGTTGCCCTCTTTTTCTGTTAAGGCTCCTATTCTTCACAGCTTCCCTCTGTATTCATGGCCCGGCTAGAGACTGAGACTAGAGCACACTAGCTCCCCCAAGCCAAGTGGCTGAGTGACAAACAGTGACTCCTGCTCACTAGGGGTAAACCCCTCCGGACCAGAAGGGCTGGTTGGCTGGGAGTGGGGGCAGAATGTTGGAGGGGAGGGGGCTAAGGGAGGTCCAAGGGCCTGTGGTTACATGGCCTTGGACCAACTGGGACAGGCATTATAGAGTCCTCCTTCCTCGCTGACTAAGGCTTGAAGCCTTGTGTGTCCTGGGGCCTTCAGCGGCACGGCCCTCAAACTTCCAGTGACAGAAGTTATCTTTCTCTTTTCTGGCCAACAGAAAAGTTATCTTTCCCTTCCATCTCTCGCCGGTAACAGTGCCACTTTCACACTGCCGCACAGTGCAAAATACAGGCCAATCTTTCATGTGACAATCCTACACATCTCACAATAAATACTATAAGATAAATACATAATCTCTCTCTCTATCTTTTTTCATCTCTCCCTCTCTTTTTTTCCCCCCTCTATCACTCCTTTTCTCCCTTCTCACATCTTCACTTTGCTTCTGTCTGTCAAACCCATCATTATTTTTAATCTCTCTTTCTGTTGTTTTCCCAAAAGGATAAAACCGATGATGAAGCGGAGCAAAGACAGAACATACAGCTCTTTTCTCCCAGGTAAAAGAGCACTAAGACACAATAAGTAAATAAACGCTTTGAAAATAAATGCACCATTTCGCTGAGTCTTTCTTTCATAAGAGTCTTTGTTCCCCCCAGAAACTGCAGGGGTTGAGGTTTCGGGAACGAGAAGACATTCGAAAATTACAGCTGAAATATGCTGTGACCCCTGGGTGACCTCTCAGGGTAATGAGACGGCAACAAATAAACAACAAAGTAAACAAAACATTTAGTAGCAATATATTTGCTTCAATGTGACAGAATAATAGTAATCTCCGGTATGAGCGCTGCAGTGGGATACTTAAAATCACAAGAACAAACAAAAAAAAGGAGGTGCATCAATACAATCTTTGTCGTTATTGGTCAATTATACACTGAATATGTAAATGTGATCATGTCTGAGTGAGGGAAATTCTGTAAATTAAGAGGATTCAAAGTATTTTTAAAGATGAACATTGAGGATTGTAATAACCACCGCTTTGATATCAATAAGCAAGCCAAATAAACAGTCCAAATGTGCACTTCACATTTCCATATCCTTAAACTCATGTCATATACAGTGTCAACGTTTATCATCACTATGTTTGATGTACAGTTACAAGATGACATGACGTCATATCCTGGGTTATTCAGAATCGAATGAGCCAGTGTGTTTTGTTTATTGTGAAGAAAATTTCAGCCGAACACACACCTGAATGCACTCATGAGTCCTTACTATGCGCACCAAAATTACAATCTGTTTCTCTGAATTGCCCTGTGAAAGCCTAACAGAGTCAGATCATATTTTATAACTTAGCTAGTCATGTTGGCAATAGCACCATCTTTCAAGTGATGCCCACCTGACACAGAATGAGATTAAATATATATTTTTTTTTTTCTTTGGGGGGGAATAGCGTAAACAGTAATTGTGTGATGACAGAGATGCAGGCCTGCGGTCCAAACAACTACAAGTCTACTTGCTCTAGTTCCTCAACGGTACAGCTAGGAGAGCTCAAAAAAGCACCTATAGTTGAAGACTCTTCTTTGAGACATAAAAAAGTGCATTGAAATTAGTTAGGAAGTGTGAAAACTGTGTTGTGTGCGGCCACTTGGAGACACCTGTCCTCTCACTCAACTTGAAAAAGATTTTATCAACAAATGTAAAATGCACATAAAATCAACAGTGTAATGTTTGAATTCAGTCGTGTCAGGTTAATTGTTGTGTCGTCAACTTTGGTCTTATAATTTTCCCATAATATCCAAACTCTTACTTTGCCATCATGCTTATGAATATGATTTTCCTATTTAGCCTTATCCACATATGAGTGTAAAGGGTTAAAAATATGTGGATTCTCCTTCAATCCATCCACTTGCAAATATCGGGGTGTTTGGAACATCTAACCATAAATTCAGGAATTGCAAATGCTTTTAGGCTAAGTAGGTATGCGGACGACTCAATGAAAGCCTCAGAGATCTCTTGAAACTTCAAATGCATTTCCCTCCTACAAGGGCCACACTCTCCCAATACTTCACACAAGGCCAAACAAGGCAAGGTCCCCACAATGAATACACACTCAACACTAAGGATGCTTTCGGCACAAAAAAAGCTCTTAGATTTGGATCTTAACTCAGTGCCACTCAATAGTGGCACTTTTCTTTTTGTAGAATGTGCTGCTGTGAAGGTTGTGAAACAGAGCTATCCATCTTTTAAGCATTTATATGGCCACAATATAATGTTGTATGGTTTCATGGATTTTTTTATTGCTTGTACTGGATCTGAGCTGAAACAAAATGGATGAATATGGATTGGGATGAGGAAATTGTGGACAAGTCCTTACCTTGACCTCCACGTGAGCCATAAGGACGGCAAAGTTGGTCAGGTGGGTACAAGAGCACGTGGTGTGAGTCCGGTTGGTACCTAGCAACCTGCAGTCCTGCGTCGACCAGTACCCAGTCATGGTCCTCTTGGAGTAACTCCAGAAAGAACAGTTGGGGTTGAAGCTTTCCTTGGATTGCTGTGGGAAACAAACCACATAACAAATCAGCATATGAGCAGCACAATGGAGCTAATGGGAGGAGAAACACAAACAATCCATTCTAAAAGACTCTGGCTGGGTTAAACAGAAAGGCATGGAGCTAATTCCAGGTAAGCCTCCCATAACCTTGACACGCCACAACAGCATAACTCTACAGTGCTCCATTTCCAAGACGATATATCCCGGGGAAATAGCTCCTTGATTCCCATTTCCGGTTGCGGTGCAGGTTCCCCCACTGCGGCGGTTGGTTTTAGTTTAATGGCGGCGGCGAGCGGCAATGGAGCAGCCTTTCATTGTGTTTTTCGACCTTTCACTTTAACCTTCACTGTGCGACAATAGACTGTCCCGCTGTTTAATGGCCGCCACCGCCGCTCTCTGCCAGGCGGCAGCCTTAACGACTAGCTTCTCCCACTATCTCGCTGGCCATTTTTAAAACAGTCACTTTAGGGCTTAATGCAGATAAAGGGTGAGAGGAGAAATGTGCCGATGCATTTGAATGCCCGATGTTAATGCTAGAAATAGGTCAGGTGTTAAGTTTAAGTTGAACTGATTTGGAAAAGCTCCATCTCTTGCAGCTAGATATTGCCTGACCACTTTAAATTGCACCTTAACGCTGTGTGTGTTTGAGGGAATTGTCCATAGCAGAAGTGTGTAACCCCAAATCTCAACATGCTAGAATCGGTATGCTTCTCTGGATTTTGCTAAAGCTGTGACTGTGGAACATAGCCTGGCTCCCAAATGGCACCTAATTCACTATGTAGTGCACTATATGGGCCCCGGACAAAAGTAGTGCACCATATAGGGCATATGATGCCATTTGGGAAGCATGAATAATCAGCAGATCCTCTCCAGACATACATTTCCCATCTGATTGAGTTCCCCTCCACACAGCCAACCAATGGCTCGTTGGATACAGTGCAGCATGGAGTGGAAAAACCAGACGAGGTGACCTTCTGTCCCATTAACCACTTTAATTAGTCCATTAAGTGCTGAGGCAAGGAAGCGAAACAATAACTAGAGGACAGCCACAGTCCTCTGGGACCAGTGATCCAGAACCTCTGATCTAAGGGCTATTAATTGTATAGTGATGGAGCTAAATACTAGAGTGAAAAGCAGTATAGCCTGGTCCCAGATCTGTTTGTGCTGTATAGCCAAGTACTATGATGTGTTTGGTATGACAATGGCCGTAGTAGTCGGCAAGACAGCACAAATAGGTCTGGGACCGGGCTATGAGAAGTACTCGTATACGTTAACACTCTAGTTTGTGCATACCTGCAGTATATAGAACCATCCTCATATGTTTGGTCCATCTTTTTAGAATACTCTTGAGAAGGCTCTTAGAATAGAATCTACTGTTTGGAAGACACAGCAAACAGCAGTTCAGAATAAGACATGTCCTTACTGTGACAAGTGCAAGTCTAGGGAACCACATACACTTACAGTATATAAGATCACTGTTTTATTGAGATTAGACCAGTGGGACGAGAAAAAGGTAGGAATGTGGGCGCGGCCTACATTATCCTCAGACAGTTTTAGTACTGTGTCTTCTGACAAAACTAGGAATTAAGTGAAAGGCAGGTGGTCCTCGGTAATAACTGCATTGACCACGAGTGTGACGTTTCCCCATTTCATTTTTAAAAAACATAAGCTCTCTCTTTTCACTCTCATATTTTCTTTCAGTGTTCCTCTCCCTCGCTCTTTGTCATTCGCTCTATATTTTTTCTCAAGCTTCTTCTCCTCACAAACTGTCCCTCCCACACACGGCACACACACAGTCATCTGCAAGTTACTCTCAAGGTCTTTCAACCTGCCTAATAATGGCTCGGGGCGCCGTTGGGAGTCGTGCGAGGGGAAGATAATGCAGTCGGGGAGGAAGTTAATGCTCCGGCTATGACTAACCAGCCTCCAGGGACGACCAATAGAACGCTATCAGCTCAGCCTTCCAGGTTAGACTGTTCTGTTCTAAAACGAATAGGGAGAAAACGAATGAAAACCAAGTTGTGCATTTTGTCAATGTTATGAAAGATTACTCTCTTTGTTCTTCATCCTTTCTTCTTGTCAAAGAAATGAAGGTAACAATTCAAGGCGTGACTTCCTTCATTAATTTACAGGTCCAAAATGGATGTACCAATCCCAAATTGCCTCTTTAAGAAAAAGGTGTGTCCACCAAGGTTTTTTTGTGTGTGTGTGTGTGTGTGTGTGTGTGTGTGTGTGTGTGTGTGCGCACGTGCATGCGTGCACATGTCCGTGTGTGTGTGTCATACCTGCAGGTGTTTCAAGGTGAATATGACCGGTTCGGACAGGTAGACTTTGTTGCTCTCTTTGTTAATGGCTGCAGTGATGACAGGAGAGTTGACAATGACAGAGTAGTTGGTGGCCATGGCTTCCCTGCCCAGCTTCATGCTGGCATTCTCTGTAGACAGGTAGGCTCCGATGTGTTTGTACAGGACGAAGGCCATCCGGATCTCTCCTAGGAAATAAAATATCACATCATGGCTCTGCCACAATTGTTTGAAAATCCTCTCCTAATCTCTTCCCCTTTGTTTGCAGTGACATGTGAAAACAAATGGCAGAAGACCATCATTAGGCTGGCTTTCACCTGTTCAGTTCTTTCAGATCCGAGAGATTAAGGCGAGGAGGAGCTTTAAGGCAATTGAGACTTCAGACAGCCCCTGCCACCACTGACACATAGCCTGAATGTGTGTTATTGAAATGTATTAATCATATTTGACCATAGAATAGAATGCTATTGTACATGTGAATGAACAGGGCAAATTGAGGTTTAATGAGCAGTGAAAGTAGTGCCAGGAAACAAAATTAAAACCACAAAGTTTAAAAAAAACTTCTGGTCAAATTCTTTGGGTGAATAAAGGGAAAGTTTGTAAACCTAGGTTAGATGTTGACAAGTGTTATATGCCTGCGAGAAACCCAGTCGACCTTTGGAACCGTTTTGGGGTTGTGCCTTGCTCAAGGGCACAACGGCATTGGATGCACTACAGTTTAACCTACAGATGTTGCTGTTCAACAACGTTGTGAGCACTCAGCAAATTAACCTATTCAAATATTCAGAAGACCTTTCAAAATAAGGATAACTGCAGAATCAATATGTTTTGTGGTACGGTAATTCATTCATTTTAGATGTTTCATTCCACAGGATTAGAGAGAGTTTAAACTATTTAGGCCAACTTCTATGGAAAATTGTTTAAATGCATTCGCTGCTCCAAGCATGTTATCAACAGCAATAAAGGTCAAGGTTGAAAAAAATACCTCAATAGGTATGAGAGGTCAATTTAATTCAACTTCAATGAAATGTGATTATTGCTTTATTGCCTACACTGACAAAGGGAACAGTTACTCTTCATTATTTCTTTCCCACTCCCTTATCTCTCTCCTGGCGTCTTACCATCCGATACAGTATGAAAGAAAACTCTCCTCTCGCCGCGACTTGGATCTCTCACTCGAAATGAAAGGAAAACAATTTGTGTGCTAGATCTCGATGAATGGGAAATAGAAACACCTCTCGACGTATAATGAAGCACTTCTGGACATACGCTTATTCATCGAGTGGAGCACGGTGAGCGCACGTTAAGAGCCTAGCCCATTTGCATGAACAAGTAATAAAGTCTAAAAATTGTCAGCGCCGCACACATAGATAGTCCCGTATAGTGTATAAGACCCTCATTACAGTTTAGAAGCAGCCCTTGAAAACAACTAATTCCGCAACGGGGACACTCCTTTGCCCATTTGAAGGCGGTAAAAAGGCGCTATACTTTATCAGACCTTGTTGGAGGGCTACCCATCTGCTAGGCTTTCTCTCCAGCCCTTATCGAACACACCTGATTCTACTAATTAGCTGCTTTCCATGACCTTGATAGTAAGCAAAATCAGGTGTGAACATGGTTGGAGAAAAAGGTAAACCCAGTAGCTCTCAAGGAAGGTTGATCATCTCTGCCTGAAACCAAGACAATTTCGGCACACTTGGCATTATATTGATGTTATTCCAAGGAAACTATGAAATTACTGTGTAACGGATATGTAAGTTCAAGTGCTTACACTGGTACTTCTTGGATTCAAACCAGACAAACGGATGCGTAAGAAATGCAGCAACTCAATGGTTTTCAGTAAGAGCAGTGCATTGGGGGAGTGCCCCGGACATGTGTTTTTCAATAAACTAGGGAACCAGTGAGCATTTCCTACATTGAACAACTTGTTTCAGCTGTTTATAAGTCATTGATAATAATCTACCAATTTTGTTAATGTCATTACATTAAGATATAAGAGGGGATCATAGCTATATTCAATACAATTCACGAGTTGACAGAGCTTAAGAGGATATGCAGAGAAGAGTGGGAGAAACTCCCCAAATACAGGTGTGCCAAGCTTGTAGCGTCATACCCAAGAAGAATCGAGGTTGTAATCGCTGCCAAAGGTGCTTCAATAAAGTACTGAGTAAAGGGTCTGAATACTTATGTAAATGTCATATTTTATACATTTGCAAAAATGTAAAAAAAAACTGTTTTTGCGTTGTATTAATGGGGTAATGTGTGTAAATCAATGAGGGGAAAAAACAATTTAATCCATTTTAGAATAAAGCTGTAATGTAACAAAATGTGGAAAAAGTCAAGAGGTCTGAATAATTCCCGAATGCACTGTACAGTATAAGAATGATCTGGCCATGTCAATTCCTAATTCAGCCTAAATACTGTAGATATTACACATTACATACAAAACAAACAGACACAAGCTCAGAGAGAGAGCAAGAGAGAGAAGCACACTTCACCAGATTGCAAAGTCTCAAGTCCCGAGTCTCAAGTCCCCTGTGCTCATGTCCGAGTCCAATTCCGAGTAACCAATGGTCGAGTCACGAGTCCCTATGGCTGAAGTCTGAGTCACAGAAAGTCCTTGTAATTATTGTAGCCAAATTATAAGTTCTCTTGCTCCCTTATAATTATCAGTGATTTAAAAAATTGTATCAGTTTGTGAGAGATGTGGCCACTTTCGTTTGTTTCCTGCCGCTTCAATTTTAGGGTGTTAGAATACTACTACCATGTGCGGTTATTATGAGGACCACAACAGCTAGTGCTGGCTTCAACTGGGCTTTCCATAGAAAACCTTCCATTACAAAAGGAACCTGTATTTTGTGACTGCGTTACAACATAGGTACAGAAAAATCAAAATTTCTTTAGTCAGGCAAGTCCACATTACTCACATATTTTAGATATCAGTTTTATACTGATATACAGTATAAACACTTATTTAAGGCAAAACCATTTACCATTTCTCCCATGTTGTTTCAAGGTGCTCGCCGACAGTGTGATGGAGTTGCCTTGGCCGCTCTGTGGGAATTTCAGGTCGGGGAGATTTCCTTCCGTACTCATCCTGGCCACCTCCAGCTCTGGACAGAGGGAAATGAGAAGAAAATGACAATTTAAATAACCTTATTATGAGGGGTGCAAGTGTTGACACTTGATGTACAAGAATGCCATCTGGCATAACATGATCATTATGAGTCAAAATCCATGCACACACCACTTCGGTCTGTCAACCTACCAAAACGTGTTAGCATTGAACAGTAGCTTTACATTTTAATATGAAACTCAGTTCTGCTCTGACTGTATGCATCATAGCACTGGAGGCTGCTTCAGATCAGAGACAAAGCAGACAAAGGGGTAGCAGCAACAAAGTAATTAGAACCCCCCCCCCCCACACACACACACAATGGAGTATTTCATCTTCTGATTTTGGAAAGCTTTGACGACTAGCGTCCCGCTGAAGCCTTCTGATCGACACTGAGTTATACAAGTCTCGCAACACTTTCTTCATCGAGTGAGGAGGCGTTCAGGTGTAATCCAGGGAGCCTTGTTGCACACTTCCTCGCTTTGTACGGTTTAAATTTTACATTTAAAATGTAACCTTTATTTAACTAGTCAGTTAACAACAAATTCTTATTTACAATGACGGTCTACACCGGCCAAAACTCGGATGACGCTGGGCCAATTGTGCGCCGCCCTATGGGACTCCTAATCACGGCCGGTTGTGATACAGTCTGGATTCAAACCAGGTTGTCTGTAGTGACGCATCTAGCAGATTGAGTGTCTTAGAATACTGCGCCACTTAGGAAGAAGAACGGTTGAAGCCTTCGAACGCTTTTGCCTTCTGAGAAATTGGCCCACACTTCAAGGAAGCTATCATTTTTGGGTGTGAGCTGGGAGGAAAGCCATGGGTAGACGAGATAAAGACGGATGGTGAAGACAGACAGATTTTGGCGCACTGGTTGAACAGCTGTTATGTCTGAGGCAAGATCATAATTTGTGGTTCAAAGACTGCGGTATCGTACAGCAGCGGAACATGAAGAGTTGATAAGAGATTGGCAGAAAGAATCCTTTTATAAGCAATATCGTACTTTTCATGTGCTTGAATTTAGTTTGAGAATACAGTCCAAGACACAGCCAGAAACCGATCAAAACAGTACTAGACCTGTTTTCTTTTAAAGTCCCAGTGCAGTCAAAAATGTTTGTCCTGTGGTTTGTATCATATTGTACAACAGCTGATGAAACGAACACTGATACATTTTTTTCCTGATAGTTACTGGTTGAAAATACAATCTACACAGGACCATCTAATCAGTTTCACCTGCCTGATGTTTCACCTTGCCTGGTGACATCACCAGGCGGTAAATTGATTAATGACCCCTTACGCTGGTGGGAATTGGTCTACAGTATATGGATAGGGCAAAATTGGAATGTTTCTTACAGAAGAAATATAATAAGCATCCGTAACTATGGTAGCAATCAAAAGGGAACAGTTTGGAGTTTATGGGAAAATTATTTGACTAAATGTTAGGACAAGACTGAATCCAAACATGATTTTAAGTTCATTTTACATTTGCTGTACTTTTCACACACATTTGTTGATACCGAAATCTGAAAATACTCTGGATACATTCAGTAATATGATACGAATATTCCTAGAAAATGAGGGTAGGTACAACATAAGACAATAAAATAACAAGGGTTTGAGTGAGAGGTCTAACTGGTTTCTCCAAGTGGCAACACACCTCTCCAACGTGTGCACAGTTCATACGTAATTTCAATGCACTTTTATGACTCAAAGAAGAGTCTTCAGCTATGACCTGATATTTTGAACTCTCCTAGCTGTGCCGTTGAAGAACTAGAGCAAGCACACATGTAGTTGTTTTCTTTGGAACATCATTTGAAAAGCGTGTTCTATTGCCAACATGGCTAGCTAAGTTACAAAATAGGATCTTATAGTGTTAGGCTTTCACAAGGCAATTCAGAGAAACAGATCGTAATTCTGGTGCTCATAGAATAGAGTCACAAGTGCATTCAGATCAGTGTTATCCGCCAAAATTCTTCACAATAGACAAACATAGGCTCACTCTGTTCAGAACAACGCCATGTCATCTTGTAACTCTACATCAAACATGGTGATCATAAACGTTAACATTGTATATTACAAGAGTTTTATGATATGGAAATATGAAATTCCACATTTGGATTAACGTGTGTTTGGCTTAATTGTATGACATCACAGCAGTATTCATTTTAAAAAGGTGATCTTACAGCCTTCTTAGACTCAACAACTCTGAAGCAACTATTAGCAGACCAAAAAATAATCACAAAAACTGAGATCTCACTAAAAAAGCACATGGAATGGACGGCTTTCCCATTGAATTCTATTTGACATTTTGGGACAAAGTACCGCCCTTATTTACACAAATGTGACCTGTTTCAGGAAGCTAGGCATATGTCGCACGTCACTACTTCACAGGAGAGGAATTTGAACGTATTTAACAAACTTGTATTCCATTTGTAAATATGAATAACACAATTGTTAAATTACGAGCCTAGATAGTTTAGCCACGGAAAAAGACAGGAGACAAAGCTAGCCATGATTGTCTGAGATAATGGATGGGCTGGACATATACTTAAAAACTGGAAATTGTATACGAGTATGAGTGTAAAGAGCTACTAGCCCAATAACAAAGACAGTTCCAAACCTTTCTGCCAACAGCTAGTTGTCCCCTCCCCACTCATCAGACCCCTCCTGAACAGTAGCAACAAAAAAAAATGTAACATTTTTTTCCGTTGCTAAAAAGCAATTTTTGTCAATTTTAATGAAAAACTATTCCAGTAAGGTACTTAATTGTTAATCAGAAATCATTTGATACTGATATAAAAAATGGCTGCATTGAGCCTTTAAATACGGCACTTCTGCACTTTAGCTTGTCGGGCACAATGGAACCAATGGAATATTCCCAAAAGTGCAAACCCTGCCCACCTGTCACTTCAGGCTGGTCCAATCGAACGCTCTAAGTATTTGAAGGAAAAACAATACTATTTTAACACAAGCCTGGACCGAGATGGGAGAGATGCCGTCAAAGTTCTCAAACGTCTTTCAACATCTGGCTTGAAGGCCAAGGTTACCTCTCTCAAACACACAAAACAACTACAGAGGAAAGGCATAATCCACTTATTGTGGCTACCCTTGTTCTCATGCCATGCTTTCAATTTTAAAAATAACATTTATATTAACATTCCGTGCCACCCTTGCAACTGCTAAACCATGGTACGAGGGATTCCTTTGGAGATGGCAAGATGTATTCCTAGTCAACTGGAAATATACAATGGCAGAGATGCCTAACAATCCCAAAATACCAGGGCTAACTGAGTCAGTTGGAATGTTTTTCATCCTGGTGGATGAGCGATGAAAAAAAGGCTTAAGACTGGCCTTAGGCATGGGACACACCGCAATAGATTCTGTTGTGCACGGGGTAGCATACAAAACTAGATTAAATATGCTAATCGGCAGAAATCTGTTCATAAGATTAACGATGAGAGGGATTGATGCACACACGCAAACACACAAAAGGTGTACAGAAGCTTAACATACTGTATATGCAGGCACGCACACACTCACACCACCAACCCCATCCATAGGCGGAAACACACACACAGACACAAACACTAACTAACAATGTTATTGGGAGCTTGTTTAGTGAGGAGTTCATATTTCCAGCAACCAGTGCATGAAAACAGAAAACATAATCTCCTGGCTTTTGTATTGCTTGAGAGTACATGAAAATGAAAATACTACATACAGTGCCTTCAGAAGGTACTCATACCCCTTGACTTACTGCACTTTTTTTTTTACAGCTTGAAATCCAAATGGATTAAATATATTTTTTTCTCTCACCCATCTCACAATACCCAATAATGACAAAGTGAAAACATGTTTAGACATTTTAGCAAATGTATTTTAAATGAAATACAGAAATCTCATTTACATAAGAATTCACACCCCTGAGTCAATGTTAGAATCACATTTGGCAGTGATTACAGCTGAGTATTTCTGGGTAAGTCTATAAGAGCTTTGCACACCTGGATTGTACAATATTTGCACATTATAATTTTTTAACCTCTGTCAAGTTGGTTGTTGATCATTGCTAGACATCAAGTCTTGCCATAGATTTTCAAGCCACTCAGGAACATTCAATGTCCTTTTGGTCAGCAACTCCAGTGTATATTTGGTATTTTGTTTTAGGTTGTTGTCATGCTGAAAATTTGTCTCCCAGTGTCTGTAGGATAGCAGACAACCAGGTTTCCCTTTGTGGCATTGTGTTGTGTGACAAAACTGCTCATTATAAAGTGGCCTTTTATTGTCCCCAGCACAAGGTGCACCTGTGTAATGATCATGCTGTTTAATCAGCTTCTTGATATGTCACACTTGTCGGGTGGATGTATTATCTTGGCAAGGAGAAATGCTCAATAACAGGGATGTAAACACATTTGACATTTGAGATAAATAAGCTTTTTGTGCGTATGGAACATTACTGGGATGTTTTATTTCAGCCCATGAAACATGGCACCAACACTTTACATGTCAAGGGGTGTGAATACTTTCTGAAGGCACTGTACATTCTTCATTCATTACCTCTGAAACATTGGAGCAGTGGACACACGTTTATTTTGTGGGTCTCTCAATACTAATGTACTTGGAGGGGTGGGCACCTGGGACCGCGGGTGACAAACAAACCTCATTGGCTGGCAAACTAGGCCTAGCAAACCGAAGTAAAGGCCTAGTAAACATGTCACTGTGCATGATTAACCTGACTACCTCCATGAAGGATATAAAAACACATCTGCCGAGGGGTTGGGAAGGTAATTCGACGTGAGGGGATTGTTTCGTTTCCTTTCAAACGGGGCTAATACCCTGATAAATTGAGTGCCAGAGACAATAAATTCCAATTTTTTTAATTCCCCGATGCTGGCTGCTTCTTTCGACTTGGCAGACCTATATTTTTAGGTTGCCATGGTAGCAGGAGCCTAAAAAATCCTCAATCCCTCTAAGCTAAGGGAGATATATCATCTTTCACTAATGCTCAATACACGCTGGCCGTTTCTTCAGCTCGCAAACACGTTTAATTTACTTGCACTTTCCCTTCCCTTTCAACGGTTTTCAGCAACCGTTTGAAATGTGAACTGCTGATTTGTTAAGTCCACAATTCAACAACTGATGTAGTCGTTCAAAGCATTTGTGTCATCCAACATATCTTCCTGTTTCATCCCCCAGGGGCACGGGGAAGAAAATTTCTCACAAAAACACACAGCTAAGGGCTATTGTGGGAGCGTCAACATTCCACTTTCACTCAACAGCTATTAGTATACAGTATATCAATATACAGTATATCCCCAAAATACCCTCAGGCCTTGACCAGGATGCATAGAACCGAGGTTAACTCAAGTTAAGGAATTTGTACGGATATAAACACGGTAATTTAAGATAATTAGGTACATTTACAGGTGACCACCAACGGAGAGGTCACCTATTCCCAACTGGGCTGAACTTGTCCCCTAAGAGTCTGGGAATGTTTCGTGGTGGACATTTGATCTCGTTTGGAATCCTCAAGAGCCCATTGGTCGGGATTAGAGCACCCAGGATCAATAGCCAGAAGGTTTTTTGTGTAACCTGAACTATGGTGGCTTCCCAAATGGCATCCCATTCCTAATTTAGTGCACTACTTTTGACCAGGGCCCATAGGGTTCTGGTCAAGACTAATGCACTATATAGGGAATAGGGTGGAGTTTGGTATGCAACCAATGAGGAGAACCAGAGATGAACGAGACACTTGAGAAAGCTATCCTCAATTGAAAGACCACATAATCAAATGTCATTAACACTAGAACCACTTATTTTATTACTGACATTTTTTAAGACATGCCTCCCTTCATCCTTGACGATTCCTAAATAAGTCTATATAACACACTGCCGGTGTTAGAATAGTATTGTCACAAACAGAACTTGAGATATAACCAGTTTAAGGAGGGCATGTCATTTTTTGAATGGTTGCCCATCCTTCTCCCAACAGTAGGGACCGCTCCGCTCCTTCTTTCGACAGTTGAAAGTGCAGTGCCCAGCTGATAATCAAACTGCACCATTTTGTTTCCCTCTGTCTCACACACACACATTCAACTTTTGGATAATAAAGCATTTGACCTTTCCATTGTGTTAATGATTGGTTGATGTCCAGTTTTGAAGAATATGCTGGTTTTTTTCATGACTGACAAGAAAAGTATCGTCCAACCCATGGGGTATCTCATTGCACCCTCATATGCCATGTCTTGAAATATGCAGACAGACTGATTAAAATGTACATTTACATTGTAATATTTCTAAAAGCCAACTTTCTAACTCCGCCCATAACTTTTGGATTTGCATTATTATGTTATCACCAATTGTGAATGAAGAACAGGGCGGGCCATTCTATTGTATTGATCCATTCTAATTATAATCTTAAAATGCTATGTACCCTAAACCAGGCCACCGAATCAAAGCAGTTTTAAGTCTACTCTGGCCAACCAAGGCTAAACAGTGAGAACGTGCACAATTGTACATGCTGAATGACTTTCAACATCCGGGAAAATATCCACATCGGGCAAGTGCCGGCCAGACTTGTTTTCTTTGCAAGCAACTTGTTCTCCAATGACAGTGAAGCGCTACTGGCTCAGGGGGGTGTCAGATATAATTTTGCTATTTTCACTATCACAATAATCGGAGCACTTGCTGGCGTTGATGAATAAACAAGTTGTGGGTGTGTCGAGGCTTGGCCCCTCACTGGCCAATCAGAACGTGCTAGGTAGGCTATGTCACACTTACAGGCACCATAATTTCTCCCTGTGGGCATATCATATTAAAACAACGCAGATTATGGAGGGTTTTACGCACATCCAAACTTTTTACAGTAGCTGGACAAAGATCCAATATAAATAGAAAGGGAGAATGTCCACTCACTGTTATACTGTTACCAAATAGGCCTATGTTTTATGAACATAATCTGAACCATTTTACAGATCAGATCGCATTCACACATCTCCAGAAGTTCCATTGCAAGTGTGCCACGAGCGTTGTCACCATAAAACCAGGAAGGTGAATCATTTTAATACGTTTGGTTGTAATAAAATTTAACGAAAAACAAGCAATCAGTAAAATATATTTTTTTTAAAAGGTCAAATGTATCATAAAATCCCCTGGATAAAAAAAAGACAGTCATTGCTGTTGAACCAGCCTTCATTATAGTAGGCCTAAGGGAGGGCTTGGGTTTTGAACATATGAAAATGAAAACAAGCCATTTCTACAGGTTACAGATAACTTCTAAACACAAGGTTCACTGGTATTCACAAAGGTTCTCATCTCGTGTTTCATGGTGGGCATGGACACTTAGCCTACATCATGGAGGGGTTTTTACGCACGTCCAAAATGAGATCCGCATGGCTAAAATAATGTGGGTCTGCCTACAATACATAGATAACAAGGGAATGTCAGCTCACTGCTTTGTCACAAGGGAATGTCAGCTCACTGCTTCCTCTGAAACTTTATCTTTTAATAAAGCTTTGGTAATTAAGCTAGGGACCGAGTGGCGCAGCGGTCTAAGGCACTGCATTGCAGTGCTAGAGGCGTCACTACACACCCTGGTTCGATCCCGGGCTGTATCACAACCTGCCGTGATCGGGAGTCCCACAGGGCGGCGCACAATTGGCCCAGCGTCGTCCAGGTTATGGGAGGGTTTGGCCGGGGTAGGCCGTCATTGTAAATAATAATTTGTTCTTAACTGACTTGCCTAGTTAAATAAAGGTTAAATAAAAACCAAATGTATTTCCAAGTGGTCTCAGGAGCCAAACCCTTTATCGATAGTCTTGACTACTTCGCAATTGCATTGGCAGACAAAAAAGCCTTAATTGAGAGGGGAGGCTATGCTTGTTTTTTAATAAAATACAACAACAAAAAAACATCAAAATACGAAGTATACAGGCACCAAAAGCATATGTTACTCTTGTTCCATGTGCTTATGGGCATTGTGCATCACAGCTGGATAGGCTGCGTTTCCGCTGTCAAAATTCATGCCATAGCCAACTGCGTTATAGCTAAAACCAGCTTTTGGTTGGTCTTAAATATCCCTATCAGCGCTGCCTGCAATTAGCACTTTGGAACATATTTTTAAGGACACACCTCAAATGTTTCCATCGCCCATCTGAGCACTAGCGAGCTGATATAAGACAGGTGATTTGTCGAACTTGGTGTAAGGGCTGGAAAATGCCAGTGCGGCAGTTTTTACATGAAGAAATTGCAAACTAACGTGCGTTTGACACTAGCGCCGCCTTAACGTCAGCTGAAAATAGAGCCTTTACATTCATTATAATGCCATTATTGCTTTTGTGCTGAGTTTCACTATTTATCAAGGCCACTTGGCTCTTATAATGATGTTTAGGCTATTAATGTTTTTATCATTTGACCGTGCATCTTAGTGGTCGGGGTATGTTTTATTTATTTTGCCGTTATAAAAAGAAGCTGTTACCGTGTTCCAACACATATGCGTTCTGTTTCATAGTTGTAACAAAGACACTCCATAAATAAAACTGATTCAACACTTGAATGTTGGCAATGGCTTATAATTGATGCATCATGCCATTTGGTCATCTTAATAGCTATACAATAGCAATACAGAGTAGTTAAACAGTACTTCATCAATATCCATCTTACCTCCATTAGGCCTCTATAGAACTATCAGTGGATAAGTCGTTCTACATTATAAACTGGGTGGTTCGAGCCCTGAATGCTGATTGGCTGACAGCCACGGTCGTATACCATGGGTATGACAAAACAGTTATTTTTCCTGCTCTAATTACTTTGGTAAACAGTTTATAATAGCAATAAGGCACCTCGGGGTTTGTGATATCTGGCCGATATACCACGGCTAAGGGCTGTGTCCAGGCACTCAGCGTTGAGTCGTGCGTAAGAACAGCCCTTAGCCATGGTAGATTGGCCATATACCACACCCCTTCAGGCCTTATTGCTTAAGAAATATACTATTATCTAAATGATCACATTCAGGTTCTGAATTATCACTTAGAATTGGCCCCCTCATTAAAACTAGACTCAAAGAAGGATCACTAAGACTGTGGATGCATCTCAAATGGCATTCCTTGTGTAGTGCATTCACTTTTGAAGAGGGCCCATAGGGCTCTGGTCAAAAGTAGTACACTATATCGGGAATAGCAAAGCCTTGTCGCTTACTCTCTCTTTACCGGGAGGCAGCATGATGATACAGGAATTTCGTTTGTCCCATCTGATTCCCCTTGGACGATCAAAATAATGACATTAGGATGGCTAATGCTAATATTATTGGCAATTGGAGGCGAGGCTGAATATGTAGTAATCTGTTTAGTCAGATGTGACTAGACAACAGTCACTGTTCTTTCAGACTAGACACTTCTCCTGCTCACTTTTCCTTTAACAATTAAAAAAAAAATTATAATGTAAAAGAATCAAAAAGCTCTTTATATACTGTGTTATTATAATATAATACATTACATTTACCAGACACTTTTGTTGAAAGTGCATGCATAAATACATTTTCGTATGGGTGGCCCCAGCGGGAATCGAACCCACTATCCTGCCGTTGCAAGGGCCATGCTCTAGCCACTGAGTCATACAGGACCAATGTTGTATATTCCAGAAGTATAATAGGTATAATAGGACAATGTTTGCGATCACACTGTCCTATGACGGTTATGAAAAGGTTTGTAAAACATTCAGTCAATCCTGTTTCTTACACATCCTAGTAATCATGTTTGGCAGGTTGACAGATAATCATCTTCACCAGTGTACATATAAGTGTCTGAAGAGTTTTTTTTACCACACCAATCAGTTCTATCACTGTGTGTGTGTGTGTGCGTGCGTGCGTGCGCGTGTGTGTTAAAATCTAATTTAATGTTGGTGTCGTGTTAGTGGGTGTGTATAGCTAGTGTCTACATGGGTCTCTGTCTGTACTCACGGATGTTGTTTGTGTTCTCCTGCACAATGTCCGTCTTGAGCAGGTTGTCGGCCAGGATGAACGCTCCCTGCTCCACCGTGTCCAGCAGCATGGTGGCTGCTCTCAGTTGCTCCCCAGTGCTCAGGTCCCTCCACGCCGACTGGGCCTGGGGCTGAAGCAGGTTGTTCACGGTCTCCACCATGGCCTGCACCAGACAACATGGAGAGTTTGCGACATTAAGATAGTGGAGGGGGCTAACCAACTGGAGCATCAGTATGGAGGTAGCAAGGGAAAGGATGGAGAATGGGTAATGGAAGGACTTTAGACTATTATCACCAATTCTATGAATAATGGGGTCTTTTAAAAAGGGATGGTTAACAGGTTATCAGGGATGTCAATGAAGTTATGCCCGGATTTTCAGAGGGAGAAATATTATGTAAGGTTAGTCACAGATGTTTGCAGGATCTTGGGAGACATTAGATATTAACAGAGCTTTTCGAGAAAGCATTGGGCTGGGGTGAATGCGTGTAGACAAACAGGCAATGGTAATTCTTATATTTCCAAGAGAAACAATGACATTATCTAAGTAATAGAACAGGTGAAAGCCAGGCTATTGCTAATGCATTTCCATTAATGTATTCATCCCCAATAATCCCCATGCTACAGTATCACATGGATACAATTACAATGAAACATAATACGGTGAAATAATCATAATATAATATTAATCAGTACAGGAAGCCAATAGCGTACATGTTTTTTTGTTGTCGGCTACTCAGGACGACCACTCTCTGAGGAGCACTTTATTATCTATTAATATTGTTTAACCTCAATTATGTTTTCCCTAATCCCACAATAACTTAAGTCAGAAACTAATACGCCAGGGAGAAAGAAAAGAGAGCAATCTCTAGAGAAGATGGAAAAGATTGAGAGCAATTAAAGATTTAGAAATGCCGATGGCAAGACATTTGAATAGAATATTAATTGGTCAAGTTGAACCACTCCATCCCTCTGATGCAACAGAAGAAAACTGCATTATCATAACTGACAATTCCCTCCACGAATAAGTGTTCGCACAGCATTCATAGGTGCTCTTTCATCTCAAAATCTAATAACTGACAAGTACTATTTGAGTGAGTTTCAAAAAGCAGCGAACAGAGTGAGAAAAATACAAAATATCAAGAAATCCTCACAGCCTCTTCTGATGTCCCACAGCTTCAAAGGCCAATTTACTCGTCCTCGTTTGCAAAGATGGAAGCCGCGCCTGATCGTAAATGCACGTCAGCGAGAATCTGAGGGAGAAACATTAAGCCCTTTAAGAGGGGGAATAAAAAAGCTCCACCGACGCCGCATACGGCAATACCTTGGTGTGATCCCCGTGGCTACAGTAGGTTCTGTTTTTGATCAATGGACTATGAAAGGGAATAGGAATTTTAAAGATGATTTCAGAGCAGCTGGGGGATGAAACCTCAGGCAATACAATTAGAAAACAGCCCATGGGAGCTGCCCTGCAGAATTCAACTGATTTCTATGAGATAATCAAAAAAAAATTACTAAGTAATACTATAAACATTATAGACATTATAATCCATACACAAGAGTTATCAGCCTCCAAGTGTCTCAGTTGTGGACTGAGTGGCAACTAGACTAGAGTATCTCTGGTACAGAACAGACAAGAGGAAGAGGATTGATAGTATTCAACTCTGTAGCGGGCTTTGAAGGGAATATCAAATAGCACCAGCTGGCTTTTCCACACTCCTCAGCGCACAGATGCTTTCATTTTTAAGGCTTTTTTAAGGCAGGCAGACGCCCAACTTTGATGTAATTATTCATTATCTCCAGCCAATCGCACCTTTTGACATCAACAGAGACGGCGAGGTTGAGTCGCTCTCAATTAAGGAGCTCTTTCTCTGCGGCACTGGCATATTTTCCCCTCTGCCAGGTCTGGTTTAAATATTGAAAGAATGAATAGTCAGTGTCTGCGTGTTAGATGGGTAGATATGCAGAATTAAGTGTTGGACCATCCACAAAATGTACCATGGACAGATTCAGGTATAGTACATACAGTAAACTAAGAGACAGTAGATGACAGGCAGTAGAAAGCTTGGAGTATAAGCAACCAACCACAAGGGGACATATTTAAATAATAATCAATAAATAATATATATATTTAAATGGATGTTATGAAGTCTAAAAACTGCAATCTACTATGCAATTTGTCCTTCCAGAGCTTACATGCTGGATCCATCAACAACATGATAAACTCATAATTTTGTGTTAAGCCACTGAATTAGTTGCAGTATTTGGGTATGGCACATAATAGGGTAGCATTTGCAAGTCAATGCGACACAAAGCTGTATTTTGTATAGGGATACTCAGAAATTATAGGGGCATCGATTAGTGTGCGGATTCAAGGATAAATCCCCTCATTTTGAATCAGGAAGTCAAATTATGATCGGGCTTAGCTGCTTAATATGGGGTTATGATGCTTATCTGTGGGCATAATAAAGAATTAATCAATTACAAATATAAATCTGGATTATCTGAAGTCATAATTTTTCAACATCAACAGTGTAAAACACTATGAAGATTGTTTCAAGTTTAAGGATGCTGGGGGATAAATATATACAGTGCTTTCTGAAAGTATTCATACCCCTTGACTTATTCCACATTTTAGTTTTGTTACACTCTGAATTCAAAATGTATTAAATATATTATTCTTCTCACCCATTACCCGATAATGACAAAGTGAAAAAAAAATCTTAGCAAATATTTTGAAAATTAAATACAGAAATATATAATTGACATAAGTATTCACACCCCAGAGTCAGTACTTTGTAGAAGCACCTTTGGATTGTACAATATTTACCAATTATTCTTCCAAAAAAATATTCAAGCTCTGTCAAGTTGATTGTTGATCATTGCCAGACAGCCATTTTCAGGTTCACCATGGAACATTCAATATCGTCTTTGTAAGCAACTCCAATGTAGATTTGGCCTTGTGTTTTAGGTTATTGTCCTGCTGAAAAGTGAATTCATCTCCCAGTTTCTGTTGGAAAGCAGACAGAACCAGGTTTTCCTCTGGGATTTTGCCTGTGCTTATAGCTATATTCTGTTTATTTTAATTTTAAAAATCTCCCTTGTCCTTGCCGATGACAAGCATACGCAATAACATGATGCAGCCACCACCATGCTTGAAAAGATTTCTTTTCACATTTTTTGCAGTATACTTGTTGCAAACAGGATGCCTGTTTTGGAATATTTTTATTCTCTACAGGCTTCCTTCTTTTTACTCTGTCATTTAGGTTGCTATTGTGGAGTAACTACAATGTTGATCCATCCTCAGTTTTTCAATTTCTTCCTCTCCGGCAATTGAGTTTGGAAGGACGCCTTTATCTTTGTTGTGACTGGGTGTATTGATACGCAATGAATAACTTCATCATGCTCAAAAGGATATTCAGCGTCTGCTTTCTTTATTTTTACACATCTACCAATTGGTGGTGTTCTTTGCGAGACATTGAAAAACGCCCCTCGTCTTTGTGGTTGAATCTGTTCTTGAAATTTACTACTTGATTGAGGGACCTTACAGATAAATGTATCTGTGGGGTACAGCGGTGGGGTAGACATTCAGAAATCATCTTAACCACTATTACTAAACACGGAATGAGTCCATGCAACTTATTATGTGTTTTGTTAAGCACATTTTTACTCCTGAACTTATTTAGGCTTGCCATAACAAAGGGGTTGAATACTTGACTCAAAACATTTAAAAATGTTCTACAAACAAAATGCCACTTTGACATTATGGGGTATTATGTGTAAATCAGTGACAAAAAATCTAAATGTAATACATGTTAAATTCAGGCTGTAACACAACAAAATTTGGAAAAAGTAAAACGGTGTGAATACTTTCTGAAGGCACTGTAAGTTGGAGCAATTAAGCTTAGCAGTGAGTCTACCCATCTAGCCAGCAGAGACCTACGGTATATCCCTGGGGACGACACACCAAACTCCCACACTCTTTTCACGACAGCCTCTAATTCCCAAAAGGGAGAGGGAGAGGGAGAGAGGAGAGGAGGAGAGGGAGGGAAGGAAGGCAGGAGAAAGGGAGGGAGGTGCACCCAAGCAGCACAACATACTCAGTGTAGCGGGGTAGAGGAGGCTAGATGCCTTACTGCAACCAGACCGCTTCTCCATCTGTCAAAAGCACTGGTTCGGCTCAGAGAGCTCCAAACTTTCAACCATTGTTAGGTTTCTCTCCCCCCCCCAAAAAAATGTACTCTGCTCTCTTGAAAGATCCAAGCCACCCAGGGAAACCAACACTTCCTGGTTCTTGGCTGGACTGGAAACGATAACCATCAACTAGCTAGCCTCCGCCCCCAAATGCTATGGTTGTAACAAGCTGTTGACTGGGCAAGAAAAAGGCCCCATTCCAATACTTGTGAATTACATCCTCCCTTACTCCCTTTCTCCCTTCCTTCCTTGAGTAGTTACTGATCTAATTTTACTAGGTTTACTAAAGCACAAGTTCCAATACATAGCTTTTACCAACAATATCAGACCAGTGATGATTCCAAATAAGGGAGGAAGGATGCAATCTAGCAGAATTCGAACAGGCCCAATGTATCGTGCTGCGGCCATTTATACCAATGAAGGGGAAGGAAGGGGTGGATATTAGTATGGGCCTGGAACTGGTCCAAGTCAGCTCATGTGGTGTGTGTCCTGATCGATGAAATGAACTCGAGGTCGGGGAAATTGATTCTGGCCGAGCTCAAACTCCCGTCACCGGCTTAGCAGAACGGAAGAAGGATGGAGCGCGAGTCAAACTAGTGGACCTCACTTTCTCACTTTCCACTCGCTTTTCGTCTTGTTTGCTCTGTCTTTTTTTCTGTAACATGATCGGTTGTGATATAGGAGAGGAGTTCTGTCTTACATAATATAAACTACATGACCAAAAGTATGTGGACACCTGCTCATTGAACATCTCATTCCAAAAGCATGGGCATTAATATGGTATTGGTCCCCCCTTTGCTGCTATAACAGCCTCCACTCTTCTGGGAAGGCTTTCCACTAGATGTTGGAAGATTGCTGAGGTCAGGCACTGATGTTTGGCGATTAGGCCTGGCTCGCAGTCAGCGTTCCAATTAATCCCAAAGGTGTTTGATGTGGTTGAGGTCAGGGCTCTGTGCAGGCCAGTCAAGTTCTTCCACACCAATCTCGACAAACCATTTCTAAATGGACCTCGCTTTGTGCACAGGGGCATTGTAATGCTGAAACAGGAAAGGGCCTTCCCCAAACTTTTGTCACAAAGTTGGAAGCACATAATCGTCTAGAATATCAGTGTATGCTGTAGTGTTAAGATTTCCCTTCACTGGAACTAAAGGGCCTAGCCCCGAACCATGAAAAACAGCCCCAGAACATTATTCCTCCTCCACCAAACTTTACAGTTGGCACTCTACATTCGGGCAGGTAGCGTTCTCCTGGCATCCGACAAAACACAGATTTGTCCGTCAGACTGCCAGATGGTGAAGTGTCATTCATCACTCCAGAGAACACGCTTCCACTGCTCCAGAGTCCAATGGCGGCGAGCTATACACAGCTCCAGCAGTCACTTGGCATTGCACATGGTGATCTTAGGCTTGTGTGTGGATGCTCGGCCATGGAAACCCATTTCATGAAGTTCCCAACAAATAGTTATTGTGCTGACGTTGCTTCCAGAGACAGTTTGGAACTCGGTATTGAGTGTTGCAACCGAGGACAGCTTGGCGGCTGAGCCGTTGTTGCTCCTAGACATTTCCACTTCACAATAACAGCACTTACAGTTGACCGGGGAAGCTCTAGCAGGGCAGAAACTTGACGAACTGACTCGTGGCCTCCTGTGATGGTGCCACGTTGAAAGTCACTGAGCTCTTCCGTAATGCCATTCTACTGCCAATGTTAGTCTATGGAGATTGCATGGCGGTGTGCTCAATTTTATACACCTGTCAGCAACGGGTGTGGCTGAAATATCAGAATCCACTAATTTAAAGGGGTGTCCACATACTTTTGTATATATAGCGTATCAGTAAAGTGTATTCTCAGTGTGCTTGAGATATCTTAAAGTACATTCACCCTTCAACCTTGCTTACTCAATGGTCCTCAATATGCTAAAACTGCCAGCATGCATGGCCAATCGCAAATAGACACTCCAGTGCTTCCTGATTATCAATAAACTGGACTTTGACGCTCCTTGCATTTAAAAGCTCCTTGCATTTCCACAGTTGTGTTACAAGATCCAATTGTAAATCTATGAACAATTAAATCTATGACTGCGAGCTACCAACATATACAGTACTACTACTATATCCACTACTGACAGTTATGTTAGTGAATGTGTGGGGCTTTCAAAAACACAATACATGAGATAAAAGATAAGATCACTGTATAAAGACTAACAGGTAAACACACACTCAAGAAAGGTCCTCCGAAGGTGAGTGTCAATATGAACATTGTTGTGTCTCCTTTGTCAAATAATCAGCAAACAGCACCTCGTCACAAAGTCAACTATGACTCCAAGTCAAGTCTATTCACCCTGCAAATTAACTGAACACAGCAGGAAGACACTTCATGAGAAGTCCAAGGGTCTATAGGTAAATTAACTAAGAATTTACGACTCTGAGACAGAGGTACTTTTACGCTGAATGGCCATGATCTCATCTTATCACTGTCGGACTCTGACCGTGAACAGACACGGCCCATATAACATAGAAAGGGTCGAGTTGGTAGACAGTAAACCGCAGTACAGAATGGTGGTTGGGGGTTGTGTAGAGGGGGAACGGTCTTTATGAGTATGTGGTCATTCTAACATACCTCATCTTTTAACAAATTGGCCTGCAATAAAATGTTACAATCTCATGGACAAGGCGACACCTTCCATTCCGGCCTTTCTAAGGTTGTCTTCTATCGTGACACGTGCACTAGATTACCCCCATATACGAGGAAGAAGGGGAGAAGGGGTCAGTCCCCAATATTACGGAATTTCTTGGTTTATGACCTTCACTCACGACAGGAGATACAATTATCATCTTTAAAACTGTAGGAAAGTTCTACCATGTGATAAATAACTTCGCTCCACATACATGTAGCAGAAAATCGTCTCCCTTTGTAAATATCATGTGTCGGCAGCCATTTTAAGAGAAGGCGTTTGACCTTAGTTTGAAGCAAAGGGGATGTAATCACTGTAATTGGACAACCACTGTGTCAAAGCCCCTAAACAAGATTGTATTTAATACACCAAAGAGGATAGAAAGCAGGGTGCCATTTTGATTATGTTTGTTTGAAATGAAAGAGCAGAAGCGTTTTATGTATCTGATAGGGACATAATCCTTTAGGGTGAAAACAGAGGCTGGGGGGTTGCACTGAATGTTTGTAGTAAATCAAGTTAACATTTTAAAAGGGACCAAAGAGGACCTACTGACAATACCCATGATGCTCTACACTATATTGATATAGTCTACAGAGGCAATTATTCACAAATGACTAATGAGGGAGTAACAGAATAGGATTCCTGAAGCATCCACATAGACCTTAAGGGCATATGTAGGCTTCATTAAGCTTTAAAATATAGGTTTCTCTTAAAGTGGAACTCAGTATTCTCAACACTTTCCAGTAAGCCATCTCCATAACGTGACATGTTGAATTACAGATTCTATAAATATTGGCCTACTACAGACAACCTTGAATATCTTTCTTAGGTGTTATTCCATATTGGTCCCGAATAGACCCGGCAGCATGCGAATGGGGCCGTCATCCGCTCCACATAAAACAAGATGGACTCCCTAAATCAAGATGGTGAACTGGGCTCCTCTCATCTCCATTAGAGAGCAAACACCAGCTCAGTCCTCCCAAATCGCCCATTAGCGCGGGGGCTAACGAGCAGTTGGGGGTGCATACCTGATCACCAATCTCAATAACATCCGCGCCCTCCGACGTGCGCTGGCAGTCAATTCACCCAAGCCCATCCTCGCACTGCTATAATCTGTTTGTTTGATTTTTTAAAGTTATTTCTCACACTGAGAAGTCTGGCTGTGAGTTTAACATAATGCCTTTACCTTATTGAAAACGATGATTGCGCATGGTGTGCTCAGCCTGGTTCCAAAAGAGTCTGTCTATGCATGTGTACATCTCTGGCTGTGCAGGCAGGTGTTGCAGAGAGAGGTATCTACCTTGGTTTGTTTTGTTTGCCTTCACTATACCCCTTATGACGACCACCAGGGGCCTGGTTGGAGAAAACACTGGCCAATCTTCTTAATCAATGAAAGCCCCTAAAGCCATAGCGGCGCGCAATCAATGTCTGTGTTTACGGAAGACGGGCAGATGTTTTTCCATTATTCCAGTTCTTTGAGCGGGATTCCTTCCCCTTTTATTTGACACAGTCAGGCTCACAGAAAGTATTGCTGACCCACAGCATCATCTATAAAGAATGTATTTCTTAGTCGGTGCATATAAAATAATAAGCAAACACCAACTGATACAAATGTGTACACACACTTATCATACTCCATACACTGTATCACGACACGCACATTTCATCCGCTGGAAAATGCACAATCAAACCGCTATTACATATTGAAGTGACTTCAGACACACCTCAGAGGATTTGAAACAACCAATGCATGTCACCTAACAGATGTGATACTACCACAGAAACATATAACATCTGTAAGCTATAGGAACCATCTGTGGTGGGAAGCGTGCATGCATGTCAACTCATCCGGCAGCTCTCTTCAAGGCAGAACCAATTTTTATGTCATTTTACTGACAAGCCGGGATATCAACTCCACACTGGAGCTCAAGAAATAGCTGCAGAGGCCCTACAAATTGGGACACACATGCATAATGCATCAGGAAGAGTCATAACATCAGGAAGAGTCATAACTCCGTTTTAATGACTGGTGGAGGGTGGGTTCTGACTCCGGTTTAATGAGGCCACTTTTGGCTCTTGACCGTGGAAATCGGCAGCGGAATTAAATGCCTGGATGTCCTATGGAGAATCTTGAGTGAACGAACTTGATGGTAGTTTTGAGCAACTGCATAACCAGTGAAGGTTATTACAATGTAATAATAATTTCGCAGCTATGAGTATATGCCATAATCATGTGATTGTGGTAGTATGAGTACATTTCTGGTGTTGTGAGCAAGTATATTGCTGTAGATGACTATAGATGATTTCCTCTAAGAGCCTTTCAAAATCAAAATCAAATGTGTTGTGTAGATGTCTTGTTGGTATCTGCAGGAAAAAACCTGATGCCTTGTTCAAGATGCATATCCAGAGCAACACCTATCCAACCATGACCAACCAACGTTCATGTGAAATCCATGACCAACCAATGTTCTTATCGCATAGTATGCATTACAAATTTATATAGTTTCTTCTTTGGAGTGTTGTTTCAAAAGCCATCACAACACCAACACAGGGGTATGGAAACAGCATTAACAGGCAAAGCATGCTGGGAAAGAGTGGTGAATTGGTTGCAGGGTTTGGGGTTGTCGTTAGAATTAGGACATCAGGATGTGGGTAAGAAAGTGAGGACACCAAAATTTGACCCTTTGGATCAAAAATGGTAACTAGCAATAGTTGCATCCACACTAAAACATAGCCTAACTATGTATTATAAATGGCTCCACATTTTTTTATACAATTTAACGAGGTCAAAGTTTATTTGGTAGACCCAACACTGAGCAACAAATGCCTCCACAGCCAGGAACATAAATGGCACAAACCATGATGTTATGGTGGGGCAACAAGTCACAATCATGCATACACCAAAACAGAAAAATGGTGGATGGGTTGGGTAGGAGGATGCTGGGTGAAAGATAAGAGTCAAAATACCTGCACGTAAATCCTACACGAGCGTTCTCTTTTCTGCAGCTGCAAACCACAAAAATGTTTTAAAGTTAGCAAAAGGTAGACATAAAAGTTCCATTAGCATGGTTTAAAGTGTGAATGGAAAGACAATACGTATTTCATTTGTATTTGTTTATTTGATTTGTTTATATGGATCCCCATTAGCTTTTGCAGAGGCAGCAGCTATTCTTCCTGGGGTCCACAAAAAACACAAAACACTGATACACTGATAGACAAGGACAGTCACACACATTTTAAATACAACAATAAAAACCATACAACAAATAAATATAATAATAATTATAATACAAACAATACAACAAAAACAAATTAGGTAATTTTGCTGTTTTACTTAAAGATTCCATGCGATCATGGCTCTGTATGATACTGTGCGTTGCCAGGAATTTGTTTTAGACATGGAGACTGAAGAGACCCCTGATGGCATACATCTTGTGGGAGTATGTACAGTTTATGGGTGTCTGAGCTGAATGTTATTTGATTATGGAGACAATCTGGAATAGTATTACAGTAATACCCGTCATAAAAACTAGAAGAGATTGCAGTTAATCTCTCGTCAACACTCAACCAGGAAAGACTGGCATGCATGTTGTTGATATTAGTTCTGTATGTGCAGTTAAGGGCAAGGCGTGCTGCTCTGTTTTGAGACAAGTCTTTCTTTGCTGCACTTGACCATATAACAGGACAGTAATCAAGATGGGACAAGATCAGACCCTGAACAACTAGTACAGTTGATTTTTGTGTCAAAAACGCTGAAGAAAATCACCTCTCGACTTTGGCTAATTAAGACTTTCTCATTTTATATAAACCGTGTGAAAAACGGCATGTACATTAATTATTCCCTCTCATAGAAAACATCACAAAGAGTCATAGTCTTAATTAGCGCTGGAACGAGACACATAGTCCAAGTGGGGATTGGGGCTGAGACATAGTTCTGCTTTTAAGTTGGAGTTTCAAGGTTATCGCTTGTTCTTGGGGGTAAGTGGAGAGAAAGGAACTAAAGAGGAACTATTTAACCTGGAAACCTTGTCACTGCAGGAGTGGGGCTAAAACTGAAATGTAGCATACCTGGGACTGATGTTAGCGGGTCATTCCAGTAGGTTGAGATTTCGAAGTAGCACTGGAGAACTAACCGCTGGCCAGGCTATATAACTGCTCACGTCTTACAAATAGGAATTATGTAATCTGAAATAAAGGAAGTTAGCTAGTTGCCTGGAATAGGAGCAGACTAGATATAAACAGAGTCCTATTCTGTTAGCTTAGCCTAGGATGTAGCATTAGGCTGGGAACAGACAAAATAAATAGAGGCCTAATCTGTTAGCCTAGCCTAGCATTAGTCTGTAGCAAACGCACTCCTGATCATTTGCGATGATTGCTGTCTTCCTCATAAAGGAGGACTCTATAGCATTACAGTCAGCCCACTTTCCTGGAAGTGGTCCCGTTAGCGCCTTTCACATGGCCCTTTGATCATGAAAGTGGCACGGATCTTGGCGTTTGCCAACTCAATCGGCTCTTTGTCTGCCGGCGGAGAGGCATTGTGCTTGCTATCAAAGGAATCTTTAATTCTGTTAGCTCTTAGCAGATTGTGTCAAAATGACTGAACTCTGAGGTAAACACAAGTGCGAGGGAGAGCGAGAGAAAGGGAAGGACAGAGGGAGCACCGGCGCTAGAGGCTGTTATGTCACCCGGGATTAAAGGGGCCAAGGGTGTAGGACAGAGCGGAGAGGACAACCTTTACTAGTATAGAGAGAGTGCAAGGGGAGATTTGTCAGTTCCTTGATGTACTAGGTAGTTAGAGGATTTATCAGAGCTAAATATAGCATTCCTTTTCCATTTGAGCTGCATTGTATTTTCTAGAGATTATATTTTTTTGGCATCATTATTAAACAAGATATAAGTCTAGGCTATTGTTTGTTTGGAAATATATTCACAGGACATTGGCTTCAGTTTCAGGACAATGTTATAACAACAAATAAAAAGGTTACTGTACTCCAAAGCATTGTTTGAATTTGACCTGTTCTTAACTTTTTATTTTCAAGATGCTACCTCGTAAAAGCCCTAGATGAAGTGATCACAAGTGCAAGACGTCAGGTTTTTCCTCCTCAGCCTGTTGGTTATCATCATCGTCCTGCTCTCCAATGGAGGGAACAACACTAAAATCTCAAAAGGGACATCTGGCTGCATGCAGCAATGAAATAAAGTCGGTGTAGAAAAGCTATTGGGAAACAGGTGTTCGTGTTCCACTACAAGTGAAGCTGCTCAAACAAATTAACGGCTGACATTTTGATTTTTACCGATGTTTGCTTTTCCATTGGTTGCGTCAGTAAACATAATGTATTATTTTAGCTCACCTTGCCCAAGTTCCCCTAGGTGTACCCAATGTGATTTCAGGAATAATTTTATTAGTTTGAGCCTCCAAAGAGAAACATGTGCGGCATGAGAACCACTTCAGACTTGCCTGGCAGATCAGTACAACCTCTTTAAAAAAAATCTACCTACTTTTGAATTATCCTATCCACGCGTCTGCTGGTATAATTAGCCATTACCACAACTGACTTCGGTGTTATAATGCAGCACAGCCTACAAGATGAGGCTTCAATATTTCGCCCATGTGTTGGCTGGTTGTTGATTCTTTTCCTTGAGCTGCAGCAGACCACTAGATGTGAGAAATAATGCAGGATATCATATGGTATGACAGTGCTGGGGCCGAAGCGGTAGATCATTAAAACAATGCCCACTGTTCAGGTTTGCCTGGTATTAAGTCCTTGTCAAGCTGATGAGAAAATATCGTTTCAGAGGAAGGAAACATATGCTAACTACAGATTGAGAAAGTTGAATAAAGTCAGTTCTTTCTTTGCACATTAATAAACTCTCATATTTATCCTCCTTTCTTCATCCTGTGTCCTTGGTGACCACTGATCTGAACAATCTGGAAAACCCACTGGTTATGTTGCTCTCACTTGTCAAGATCACTAGTCACCAAGGGAAGGAGAAGACGAGGACAGGAAGTTAGTAATGAGTATTACCACACAGCCATTGCTTTTCCCAGACACGTACCTTGTTGAGGCTGCGGGCCGCGCTATCTTTGCCTCCAGGGGTGAGGTTCCTAAGCTGCACGTCAAGTAGGTCCACAAGCTGACCCATGGCCTTGACTGTGTAGGTGATGTCCCCCGCCTGAAGGTTACTCTTGGTTTGCTCCGATAGCTCCCTGGCAATGATGGCTGC